>CM042975.1:27794898-29048063 GCA_023678885.1 Pogostemon cablin
TCAAACATCTTTAGAAAAATGTTGAAGAATCTTCAATGAGGAACAAACAAATTGAAAATTTGAGAAAAAGTTTGGAAAATTTACAGTCTTTGGTCCGTGAAAATGCACATAAAACTCATACATGCTATCATTGCTCATCTCCACCTTGTAATCACTGATCACCCTGTTTCAAGTAGGCCTAATTACCACCAAGAACAAACAATTATGCCAGAAATTTTATGCAGAGCTTGAACACAAATATTCATATGAAGAAAACATAATCCAAATGGTAACTTCTTATCAAAAGAGATCAAAAATTACTCACCAGTAATAGAGAATTTTCAAAAAGTAAAAGAAGAATCACAACTTGAGTCCAATTTTAAATACAAGAAATATAAATAAGAGCCACACCTGAGGGCAGAAAATTGATAAGAATGGTGCTAGTGTAGCTGTGGTGATTTTGGGAGTACGGGATGCCGTAGCTTCTACAAAGTCCTCCGTAGAAAGAAAGTGTAATTGGCGAAAAAGGAGGGTGTAACGGTGTCATAGTATCAAAATAAGCGTGTTTTCTATTTGTAATTCTAAAAACACGTTTTAGCTTTACTATTCATGTTTTAGTTAGTTGGTTAAGAACGGTTACATATATAACAGTTGGGTGACAGAAACGAATCAACGAAGATATCATAATTCAGTTTCCATAGTTCTTCTTTAGCTTTTGCGCACATCTTTCTTGTTCACCCGCACACACAACCACCCATATTTGATGAATTACCGAAGGTAATTGCTCAAGTTCATGGTTCATCGCTGGTTTTGACGGGAATAGGTCTTGGATGTCTAAGAACAGGGGCTTCGTGTATGACATCTGGTATCAGAGCAGTTCGATCTGTGTATGCCGCCGAGAAGAACGAGAATGGATGTTAGAGTAGGGAATTTGGAGGCTCAAATTTCTCAGATGAAGCAGCAACAAGCTGATTTTAGTAGATCGATGATGGATTTTGTGAAGCAACAGTTTGATGAATTCAAAAAGGAAATGCAGATGTCTGGAGTTGGGAAGAGCAAGGAAGTTGGGGCATCGAGCAGTAAGCAAGATGGGGAATCGGAATCGACTCCGGTGCACACTATAAATGACCAAGGCAACTCAACTCAACCCACTCATTTCCCTCATCGTATTCCAAAACTTGATTTCCCAAAATTCTCTGGAGAAAACCCTAGGCAATGGATTCGTAAGTGCAACAAATACTTCATTTTCAACCCAATGAATGATCATGATAAAATTCTTACTGCTGCAATGTACATGGAGGGAAATGCTGATTTGTGGTACCTAGAATATATTGAGGGTAGAATTGATGTAGGATGGGGAGAATTTTTCAATCTTGTCTTAGAAAGATTTGCTAATGTTGATGGCAAGAACCTTGTTGCTCAGTTTAATAAACTTAGGCAAAATAATGATGTATCAGAATATACTTTGAAATTTGAAGAACTTAAAGCTTTCATGTCTAATTCTAATAAGAGTTTGGGTGGAGAATATTTTGTTCAAAGTTACCTAAGTGGGCTGAATGAGGAAATCTGTAGAATGGTTGAAATGTTTAATCCCAAATCATTGAGTCTGGCCATCCAACTAGCTAGAAAACAAGAACTACTCATAAATTCTCTAGGCAGGGGGCCCAAGAATTTCAACAAGAACATCAGTAGTGGTGGGGATAACAAGTGGAGAAGATATAATGTTGAATCGAGCAAGGGGTTAAAAAACAGTGAAGACACTTTTGTCAATAAACCACAGAACTTTAAGAAACTAACTCCAGCAGAAATATATATGAGAAGAAAGAAAAATCAGTGTTTTAATTGTGGAGAAACCTACCACATTGGCCACAAGTGTAAAAAACTCTTTGTAATAATATGTGAGCCTCATGAAAATGAAGAAACTGAACTTGTTTTGTGTGAAGAGGAAAATGAGGATTATCACATTTTTGTCCATGCTTTAGCTGGACAAGTCACACCAGATACTATTAAACTTTTGGGGAAGGTAGGGACGCATGAGATCACTATATTAATTAACACAGGCAGCACTCACACCTTCTTAGATGAGTCAACTGCTAGAAGGTTAGGATGTGTCTTAGAATGCACAAATTCATTGTTGGTTATGGTTGCTGATGGTGGTAAATTAGAATGTAACACTAGGTGTCCAAAGTTAGAATGGGAGATGGAAAAATGCAACTTTAGCTCAGCCATTAGGATTCTTAACCTAGGGGGTTATGACATGGCAATAGGGGTGGATTTACTAAGACAATTGGGTCATGTTACTTTCAATTTTGATGAGCATCAAGTGAAATTCATAAAAAATGGGAAAGAAATAACATTGCAAGGAATAAATCAAGACATAACTTTGAAAATGATAAGTGGGAAGCAATTTAAGAAAGCGTATAGAAAAAGAAAAGGGTTAATATTTGGTTGTCTTTGTATGGTTACAGCAGATCAGGTTGTGAAAGATAGCAAACCACCATTAGAGTTACAGCATTTAATTTCCAAATTTCTGCATGTATTTGACATTCCCACTGAGTTGCCACAACAGAGATCTCATGACCATAAAATCCCACTTAAACAGGGTGTCCAGCCATTTAAACTTCCACCTTATAGGTACCCTTACTTGCAGAGAATAGAGATTGAAAAATTAGTAAAAGAAATGCTTGATAGTGGAGTCATTCAGCCAAGTACCAGCCCTTTTTCATCCCTTGTTTTACTTGTAAAAAAGAAAGATGGAACTTGGAGATTTTGTGTGGATTTCAGAAAATTGAACTCTTTGACAGTGAAAGATAATTTCCCAATATCATTAATTGATGACCTTTTAGATGAATTGGGGGGTGCAACTATTTTTTCAAAGATAGATTTGAGGACTGGGTACCACTAAATCAGAATGGATCTCTCGGATGTACATAAGACATCATTTGTTGCTCCTAGTGGATTGTATGAGTTCAAAGTCATGCTATTCGGCTTAACCAATGCCCCAGCCACTTTCCAATCCTTGATGAACTCTGTCTTTAAGCCTTATTTGGAAAAGTTTGTATTGGTATTCTTTGATGACATACTCATCTTCAGTACTGATATGCATAACCATATACAACACCTTGAAACCGTTCTTCATACACTATCCACACACCAATTGTTTGTAAAAGCTTCTAAATGTTCATTTGGCAAAAATCATGTTGAGTATCTTGGTCATATCATCAGTGAAAATGGGGTAGCAGCAGATCCTGAAAAAACTAGGGTCATGGGGAATTGGCCCGAGCCTAAGACAGTGAAATCACTAAGAGGATTTTTGGGGTTAACAGGCTACTACAGGAAATTCATTAGGCATTATGGGATTATTGCTAAACCATTAACTGACATGACTAAGAAGGGGAATTTTGAATGGACAAAAGCTGCTGAAAATGCATTTGAGGAATTGAAGAGAGCCATGGTTACTGCACCTGTCTTACAGTTATCAAATTTCAATATTCCTTTCGTTTTGGAGACGGATGCATGCTATGATGGTATAGGGGCAGTGTTGATGCAGGTTTCTCATCCCATTGCTTTCTTAAGCAAGACCCTTTCCAAGAGGAATCTTGGACTTTCCATATATGAAAAAGAATTTCTTGCAATAATCCAGGCTATCAAAAAATTGAGATCTTACTTGCTGCATGATCAGTTTATTATCAGAACTGATCATCATAGTCTCAAATACTTGCTCGAACAGAAAATTTCTACACCTTAACAACACAAGTATTTGACTAAATTGTTGGGCTTTGATTATAGGATTGAGTATAAAAAATGAGCAGATAATAGAGCTGCTGATGCTTTGTCTAGAATAGATCATGCAGGTTCTACTTGTCTTGCAATTACTGAGTGTAAGCCTACTTGGATATCTGAGTTGCAGAGTAGTTATGAGGGGGATTTGGAAGCCCAAGAAGCCATTGTGGAGAATGTTATAGTTCCTTACAACTTATCTTTGTTTTCATATCATGATGGACTATTGAAATACAAGGGAATGTTGTTTGTGGGTTCGAAAGGTAACTTATGGGAGAAAATTATGGAGTATATGCATTCTTCAGGGTATGGAGGACATTCGGGGGTAAATGCAACATACCAAAGGATTAAAGCTACATTTTGGTGGCCAAAGATGTGAGTAGATATTCAGCAGCAAGTACTTGCTTGTCATCGATGTCAGTTAAGTAAATGTGAACACACGAGGCTGCCAGGTCTTCTTCATCCTTTACCTATTCCCAGTCAGGCTTGGCAACATATTACCATGGATTTCATTGAGCAGCTACCTAAGTCAAGTGGTAAGGATTCAATTTGGGTAATAGTTGATAGGTACACTAAATATGCACATTTTGTTGCACTACACCACCCTTACACTGCTTCACACATTGCTCAATTATTCATTGATACTGTCTATAAATTGCATGGGCTGCCGAGTAGTATTGTTACTGATAGAGACAAAATTTTTACTAGTCTCTTTTGGAAGGTACTGTTTGACATCTTGGATGTGCAGCATCACTTAAGTACAGCTTACCATCCTCAGACTGATGGTCAAAGTGAACGAGTGAATCAATGTTTAGAGACTTACTTGAGGTACATGTGTAGCGCTAGTCCTAGTAAGTGGACGAGATGGCTTCCTTTGGTGGAATTTTGGTACAACACATCATTTCATACTTCTATTGTTCTGCCTCCTTTTGAAGCTTTGTATGGATACAAGCCTACACCGCTGGCCATTTCCACTTATTTACATCCACAAGTCATTGGAGTGGAGGCTTCCATTCAAGAGAAGAAGGATATTCAGATACAACTCAAAAGATTGCTACAGAAGGCTCAAGATAGAATGAAGGCACAGGCTGACAAGAACCGCACTTTCAGAGAATTTCAGATTGGTGACTGGATGTACTTGAAGCTCAAACCATACAAACAACATTCTCTCCAGCTACACAAGGTATGGAAGCTTAGTCCTAAGTATGCTGGACCTTTTCAGGTTCTAAAACGAGTGGGCTAGGTCGCTTATGAGTTACAGCTTCCACCCTCGGCTCGCATACATTCGGTGTTTCATGTTAGTTTGCTCAAGAAAGGTGTGAATCCATTGGATAGAGTTACTGCTGAGCTACTACAATTTGATGAAGAAGGGAAGACTTAGTTGCATCATGTGGAGATATTAGCTCGTCGGATTATTAAACGGAACAATAGGCCTTCTTCACAAGTTTTGGTCCGTTGGGCGCATCTACCTGAAGATGAAGCTACATGGGAGGATTTTCAAGAAATGTCGGCTCGATATCCGCAGCTCATGGCTTGAGGACAAGCTATTGTTTCAAGGGGAGGGCATTGTCATAGTATTAGAATAAGCGTATTTTCTATTTGTAATTCTAAAAACACGTTTTAGCTTTACTATTCACGTTTTAGTTAGTTGGTTAAGAACTGTTACATAAATAACAGTTGGGTGACAGAAACGAATCAACGAAGATATCATAATTCAGTTTCCATATTTCTTCTTTAGCTTTTGCGCACCTTCTTTCTTGTTCACCCGCATATACAACTATCCATATTTGATGAATTAGCGAAGGTAATTGCTCAAGTTCATGGTTCATCGCTGGTTTTGACGGGAATAGGTCTTGGATGTATAAGAACAGGGGCTTCGTATATGACAAACGGCAAAATTAGCGACAGCGAACTCATTAATTCTCTCTCTTTCCAATACTTATCTTCACACTTTTTATTTTCGTTAGTCCCACACTTATCTTCACCACAAAAAAAAATGTAATTTCACATTAACCAACAATCTCAAAAGTTATCCTAATTTCAAACATATCACTCTAACCTAATACACATAACATACTTTATAATTTATTTATTACTAAAAATAACACAATATCCCTAACAAATCAATAAAATTGATAAAAAAATAACAATTTTTATTAAACTACGTATTTACAGTATCGGTGCAGATAAGTATAAGACAAGAGGGAGTACAAATGAAGGAGAGAACTTTGGGATTCCTTCGAAAGGCCACGTACACACACCAACATAGAGCGATATCCTTTACTTAGGTTATCCCCATCAATAACCCATCACAACCCAACCCACTAGTAAAATATTAATTTCTCTCTAATTCACCTACACAATTATCAACAACCCAACACAACCTATATTTTTAATAAAATATTCATTTCCCTCTCATCTATATATACACTATATTTTTTAAGAGGATGACTAGGGTACAACCAGTCCCACCAATAAACAACATCAACAATTAAATTTGAGGATCCTATTTCTTTTTTCCAGATCCAAGAGAGAAATCTCGCTGGTTTTGGATTTGCTGTCGATCTCTCTCTCCTCCTATTCCCTCCACCCCCTCGTTCGCCGCTTCAATTCTCCAGAAATCGCCTCAGCCGACGGTGGCTCCTCTCTCTCCTCTTACTCTCTCCACCCTCCACCGCCGCCCCTATTCTCCAATCACCCATACAGAATGGAACCAGAAATCTATTTCCATTCTATCCTCAATTAAGAGAACAAGTCGCCAAACAACAGCAGGTTTAGCCTCTTAATTTTGTTTTATGACTTTAATTTCACTCTGAAAAAAATCAGTTTCATTGGATTACTATGGGGTTTTTCTTCGAATTTGTAGGCTGTGATTAAGCAGTTCGGTGGGAGCGACTATGAGAGTTCGGAAAATATGGTTACTGTTGAGCCTTTTGATGTCATCTTGGTGCTTGGCAATGAGAATAACTATAAGAAATTCTTAGTGTAATTAACATCAGCTATACCGTACTCATACGATGAGAAGAGAATTATTATAGATTGATATTCCAATCTGTACAGCAAGTTTTATACATATGAGTCTAAACTGTTTAAAACTATGAAGAATGTTTGGCAATAATCTTGTATTGATTTTGCAACCACAACTGTTGTTGCAGATCCAAGTTTGTGCTGACCACCTGTTCGCGAAATTTAGCACCACAAGCAAAAGGGTCTTCTTCATTCTGCAGATTCGGAATCTGTGCAGAAAATGTGGGAGTGGATTGGATGAAGGTATGGCTGATTGTTCTTTTGAATTAGATGATCCAATTAATTCCAGCAAGTCCTGCAGAAATGGGTTGTAATGATTATCTCTAAGCATTTGTGTGTCTGGTGGCGCCGCCCCAAACAGCACGCCGTTCGTGGCGGTGGAGGGAGTTTGCTCCTCCGTTGATGGCTGTTCTGAGATTGCATCGAAGGTGTTTGTGTTATTGTCTATGTGAGATTTCGATGATATTAAGGCTTCAGCCAACATTGTCTCCCAATTCTTGGACTCTGACGGTTCCAAGAACCCTTTTTTCTTCTTCTCTTCTTGAGAACAGAGTGAACTCAAAATCACCTCCACTAATATTATCGCTACTGGTTAATTAATTAATTGTAAATAATTAATTAATTGCTTTTAATTAATTAGTTGACACGGGAAGGGTGGATAACAATAACCATGTAAGGAATAACTTATTTTTTTAAAATCAAATCTCAAATAAGAGAGTAATCTCAATTAAAAAAAATTATATACCGAATAGATTCTTCAAATACATAAATTTATTATCAAAGACAGTATTTCACCCATATAATTGAAACTGAACCAAAACTCAAAATAAATATAAATTTATCACTATTAGTGATATTTTAATCTCACGTAAACCTCAAACAAAAATACCCTTAAAAAACAGAAGTTAAACCCTGAGAAGTTGTAAGGCTGACAAGGGCCATTATGGGTTCACTTAAAGCTATTTGTTTCATGTCATATCTCACTTTAATCAAATGAATTGGTTTACGATTGTAGCTATTTTTCCAATGCAGGAATTCTGACTAATTCTCTTCTAAAACAAGTGAAGCATATCTTTAAAAAAAGTTAAATAAATAAGCACAAAAAAAAAGTAACTGATCAGTTGTGACATTTATACATAAGAAGGGCCTAGATGATAGGCATTTGGTTGTCAATGTTGTTGTGTGTAATATTTATTACAAGGAGTGATCTAGTTAATTCAAAAGAGTGGTCTATTTAATCCTAAAGAGTGACCCAATTAAGCCAAAAGAGTGATCTGTTTAATTTAAAGAGTGATCCAATTAATTTCAAAGAGTGACCTACTTAAGTTTAAAGAGTAATCTAATTAATTTACATATTATTTAGTATAATTTAATTTTTCACAATACACAATACACGACTTTTTTTTCAGAGAATTATAGTATCAATTTAAAGAGTACCCCAATTCATTATAAAAAGTAACATAATTAATAGAAAAAATAACAATATTGACAAAATAAAACAAATCATATCAACATAAAGGTTAATAAAAAAAATTGTCCAAAATCATTACAAAGATTAACCCAATTAATAGAAAAGAGTAATATGAAAATGTTAACAAAATAAAACAATGTATAAATTAATAGTATAAAGAGTAATAATTCAAAATTTTGTCCATAATAACCCAATTTATTATAAAAAGTAACCCAATTAATAAGAAAGAGTAACCTTATAAATGAATAATGAAATTTTCAATACAAACTATTCAGTAGAATAATCTAATCTAATTTATTTATTTAAATGGGATCCAAACAAAAGTTTGACTAGATTTTACTAGTCGGCGCCCCATCACCATTCTAGAATCACATACAGTGGAACGAGAAATCCAACCAACATATGTAGGATAACATATCCATATCGAAGTGACTTCAAGAAATGGTTGGGTTGGAAAAGCACTTGTCTGTAGTATAGAAAATGAAAAAAAATCAGTTTTCTCAACTCCACCTCAACCAGATCTCTACACCTATATCTCTATTTACTGAAAAATAATGCAGTTTTATGACTCGTGGCGGCACATAACCGCCAGACAACATCAAATCCACCAAGCCGGAATACTACAACAGCTACATCCGCCGCCTCAACAGCACCAAGCTCCTCTAAGCCTCTTCCAAGCCCCGCTTCTGCCTCACCCTCCTCGTCGCCCTCCTCATTTTTTTCTTTTCAAGATCAATTTTCCACATTTCAATCTCAAGTTCAGATCCATTTCCTACATCCAAGTTCCACCTCATCATGAGAACGCATACACACACAAACATCAAAATGGAGAATTTGAGAAAATTGGAGCACATCAAGCCATTAAAAGGAAGCTACAATTCCAGAAACTTAACCACGAAAGTGAGTTTATTAATATTCCAGAAAATCAATTTAACAACTAGGGCAGAAAAAGAGAAGCTACGTTATGCATACATACACGAAGAAACAACTACGAAAATCAAAATGGTTATGTTTCTTTTCGAAATTAAGCATACAATTAAATACTCGTATTATAAACAATACATTCAAGAATATTCTTACATTGCCTATGACTTTCTGGAGATTCTTCTGGTTGCGGGCGAAGAAGTACATCAACCCAATCAGAACGGTGACATATACTGCAAATTTCGCAATCTCCAAAATCCCTTTCGATGTTCCTAAAGAAGACATTTTATCACTTCCCCTAAAATTTTTCCCTCAAATTCGCTTCCCTCTCTCTGCACAAACCTTCCATACTCTTCAATTCGTTGGGATTCCACCCTTAATTCCCAATCAACGACGGCAATGTGGTGGCATTTTCCAGTTGGCTTAAGGCAACAGGTGTGTCGCCAATCACTCATTCGGCGTCGAACGTATACCCACTCCCAAGCAACCTGTAGATCCTGTTTTGGTTACCACTTTGTTGCTCAGGCGGCTTCCTCTGCTTCGGCTTGGAGGATTTCGACGCTCAGGAGATTGAGAGCGATTGCGTATGAATTTGAGAAGAATCGTTCCGTGATTGCGGATAATAATCCCGCTGAGATTTTGCTGCCTTTTGCGTTTGGTTCCGAGTCGTGTCTGCGTTCCGACCCGAATTTGATTTGTGGACCCAATACTAGCTTGTAGGATCCGGTCCTACATATTATAAAAAAAAGACAGCCATAGGGAAGTCTTTCCAATTAAGTAATTAAAGTATCGTTATATTACTCTTTAAATTTTTGTGGCATAAATTAATACATTAAATATCTTTTTCTTATAGAATTCTCAAACAATATTTTGTTGACAAATGATAGTAGAACCGTAGAAGTATGAAACGGTTCCGCTTTAAGTTTTTCATTGAAATCATATTAATAAGTGTTGTCAATGTCCATGAAAATTTATTACCTTCTTTTACCTACATTTTACTAATTAAGTAATCTCACCTAAAGAAGTATATCTTTTACGGTAAATTCATATAACTCACATAAAATAATTAATATATTTTTATTAATTATACACACAATAATAATAAAATTGCACACTATATATTAAAATGGAGTATTATACTCTTTCCGTCCTCTTAAAATATAGTAATTATTTATATTTTGCATGTGAATTAAAGTATATAATAATTTTTATATTTATTTATTTATTTTTTTAATGTGTAATAAAATAAAAAGTATAATATTTAATTTGTAGTGGAAAATTATCCCATGTATAATGAATTGAGTATAATAGTTATTTTTGTGTCACAACAATCAAAAAGAAAATGAATACTTGCTTTGTATAAGGATAAACAAATGATAAATATGTATCAATGAAACATTGAGAATATCTTTTCCATTACCGATCAAAATATTATTATTTAATTTTCATGGAAATAGCCGTTAACTCATAGTGGAGAGAGAGAGTATTATTTTAAGAAAGTGATAAATTTTCATTATCAAGAGTGATACATTATCATGCAAGGAGTGATATTATTTAAAAGGTTAATTGTGTTAAAATAAATGATAATTTTCATATTTTTTAATTTAATTAAGAATTTTTTTTTTCAAAGATATTTTCTTGTTTTTTCATTTAATCACAAAATTGTTTTTCATCAATTAAATACACAACTTTTTTATATTTTGAGAATTTAATTTCAAACCTTTTCCTTTTCAATTAAACTAGCGTTTGAATTCGTGCGATGCACGGGACAAATGTGTTCTGATATTATTTAAACTCGAAGAAGAAGCTTAAATCATAAACTATTCTATCTCTACCCGAAAGAGAAGTCTAATAATACACATCTCATGCGTTGCACGATCACGAGTTTTTATAAAATAAATATAAGTAAATCTTGATTTAAAATTTATCTGAATTTAAATATTAGTATATAATAAAATCACTTTCATGCTACGTATGTTATTTTTTAGCAGTAAGAAGATCAAACTGTGCATTTCTAATATTTATATTTAAAATAAATATGATTAAATAAAATATATAATTATTAATATATATTTATAATGCATTTATATTTTTTAGTGTTTAAATTAATGTAAAAATTAATTTAAATGTATATGGAGTATATTTTTTAGTGTTAAAATTAATGTTGAAATAAAAATTATATTATTGTTAATTAATTATAAATTAAATATAATATTCACTTAATTATTTTTAATATGATTAAATAAAAGTTATAACTGTTAATTAATTATATAACATAACATATTCGAAATACCCGTATTTATAATTATTAATTAATTAGATAATTATTTCATAACATATTATTATATATTGATATAGATAAAATATTTTGTATAATTTTAATATGTGTGGATACGTGATCAAATTCTAATGATATTTTTTGAACTACCCGCACTCATTTTTTTAGGGTTTGGGTAAATCAGATATTCGAAAATATCCGTCATGTTGTCATCCCTAATATTTGTTTATTTATATTCATACTCGTTTCATTAAAAAAATATTATGATACCCATACTCGTACCTAACCCGTTTATTAATACCCGTTGATTACACATACCCATTTTAAATTATTAAGATGTTAGGACGAATAATACTAATTCAAAATTATTATTAATGAAGAAAATAATTTAATAATGAATTAATTGTTACGTACTCGTATCCATTTAAATATAAACTACACATATTCGTACCCATTTTATTAAAAATATATATTATGATACTCCCCGTTCCAAATCCGTTTATAATTACACATTGATTATACATACCCATTTAAAATTATTAAGATGTTATGACCAATAATATTAATTCAAAATTATTAATAATGAAGAAAATAATTTAATAACGAATTAATTGTTACGTACCCGTATCCATTTAAATATAAACTACTCATACTTGTATCCGTTTCATTAAAAATATATATTATGATACTCATACTCATCCCAAATTTATTTATCAATACCTGTTGATTATGCATACCCATTTAAAATTATTAAGATGTTAGGACCAATAAATTAATTCAAATTTATTAATAATGAAGAAAATAATTTAATAATGAATTAATTGTTAGGGGAAATATCAATTTTGATCCTTTAGGATATGCAAAATCCATTTTTAGTCCTTAAGTTTGATCATTTCTCAAAAGTGGTCCTCCGATCTCCGCTTTTAGTCCACTTTTGGTCCTTTTTATCCAATCCTAGAGGACCAAAAGTGGACAAAAAGGACCAAAAGTGGACCAAAAAAGACCAAAAGCGAACATCGGAGGACCACTTTTGAGAACTTACCAAACTTAAGGACTAAAATGGGATTTTGCATATCCTAGAGGACCAAAATATATATTATCTCTTAATTGTTATGTACTCGCATTCATTTAAATATAAAATACTTATATTCGTACCTGTTTTATTAAAAAAATATATTACTACTCATACCCATCCCAAAACTCGTTTATCAATACTCGTTGATCATACCCGTCCCAAACCTGTTTATTATTTCCCGTTGATTACACATACCATTTAAAATTATTAAGATGTTAGGACCAATAATATTAATTCAAAATTATTAATAATGAGGAAAATAATTTAATATGAATTAATTGTTAAAATTATATTATAGATTTTGTTAAAATATAAAAATTAATTAAATATGGTATCATCTTATTTAAATAAGGTATCGACTTTTAAAAATAAACCTTAAAAATGTATTACAAATAATCTATTATATTAGGAATAGATAAATCGTAAACCATAAATATCCATCTCAAATTCATTTATCAATACCTGACGCATACCCATTTAAAATTATTAAAATTGTACTTGCTTGTTACACATGTATATTATTATGCTATTTAATTTAATTATATAAAACAAAAGGTTAAACTTACATATTTTTTTAAGAAATTATTATTTTTTAATATGTATTGTGAATTTATTTAAACTTAAATAATTGAATATATTGTATTGTTGTGTATAATAATATTAATTAATTTTAAAATCAAAATAATTATAAGAACAATGTTACTTCTTTTTTTAAAAAAAATTATTATTTTTAATATTTATTGTGAATTTATTTAAACTTAAATAATTGAATATATTGTGTTATACATAGTAATATTAATTTTAAAATCTTTGCCAAATAATAAAAATATATAATTAAAAATATGATTGACTTAATTATCTATTTCCAATAAAAAATAATAATTAAAGGTGATATTTAATTTGAAGATGTACATGAATAATAATATTAATAAATTGGATATATTTTATTATTGATTATTTCCATAATCAATCAAAAAAATATGATTAAAGGTGATTTTATTGTGTGATTTAATATATACATGATGATAATAATAATAATAAATAAATAAAATTAGAAAGATTATATATGTAATATTAAAACAAAAAAATAAAAAAACATACGAAATTTAACCACGTTGCGACACCTCATATTTTTAAAAAGTTATTTGTAACTGCGTATTCATTAAAAAAAAAGATAGTGTATTTAATTGATAAAAATAAAGTATATTGTGATTGAATTAAGAAAAATATAGAGATGATGTATTTTATTATAAGAGAATTAAATTGAAAATTTATAAGAATGTTATTTATTTTAATACAAATTAACCTATTTTTCATCTATAAATAAATAATATATTTAGATATTATTTATAGATTGAGAATTTAAAATTTATAAGGATTTTTTAATTTAATTATGAAAATTTTATATTTCTCTTAAATAAATAATAAATAAATAAATAATATTTTAATAATTATTAGTCATATTAATATATATTACATTAATCAATATTACCACAATATTTATTTTGAAAGTTGGTTGATGTTATTTTAATACAAATTAATTGAATATATACAATATTTATTAAAGACTAACACTAAACACATCTAGCCAAATTGGTTCAACACTTGCTCACAAGCACTCTTGTTTGGCACCCACCTAGGTTCAAACCCGGTTGGGAGCCAATCTACACAATTAATTGTATAAGGGGTAAAAATGTAATAAAATGTAAATGGGCTAGCGGTAGCCGGTCCGGTTGAGGCCGTTAAGCACTCACATGAGCAACAAGGTTCGATTCTTGCCTAATTAATTTTTTTTAGAATTTTCAGTTTGTGACGGAAAATTCCGTCACAAATCAAATCCGTCACAAAAGTCCGTCACAAATATTGGTTAAAAGAAACCGTCACAAATTCCGTCACTAATGATTTTCCGTCACAAAATCCGTCACTAATTGTGACGGGACCATCACAAACACTTTGTGATGCATGTTCGGGTGACGGGCGCTTTCCCGTCATAAATTCCGTCAATCCGTCACAAAGTCCGTCACTGTCGGCTAGTTTTTTTGTAGTGATATTAGTAAAAGAAAAAAAAGGTCATGCATTTTTTTTTATATAAACAAAAAGTTAATGATTTAATTGAGAAAAGAGGATAAAGCAGTGAATTTAATACAATTAACCCTTTTTCCGATTCAGTTAAATTAAAGTTCACATATAATTCTTTATACATATCTAAGTGGGTCAAGTTTTGTTTCAAATCGTTTAACATGAAGTTGTTACGGACACAGATAAAAAATAATAATATCATTAATGAAAAGTAATACTTAATCAATAAAATATGATAATGGTAAAGTGAATTATTACATATTAACAATTTATAATATAAATAAAAGTGATAATATACTACCTCCGGCCACTTACAAGGTAATCGTTTGCTGTTTCCACGTGGACAATTCTAAGGTGTTTATTTATTTTTTGCACGTGGATTAAGGAGTATCATTATTATAGGTAAAGTTGGTAGTTGTATTAGAGAAAGTGGTGGATCATATTGTGTACTTTTTTTACTAAATAGCGAAAATTGATACCTTTGAAGCGGACGCTAGGAATAGTGAAATTAATACCTTGTAAGTGGCCGGAGGTAGTATTTTATAGTGAATTAAGGTCATAATGTAACGACCCCGTTTCAGATAGTAATTTTCATGACATATTGTTATTAATAAAATTCTATAAAAGAAAATATAAATGTTCATAAACAAAAATGTTTGCAGCTTTGTAAATTATTCTATTAATAAACTTGTTTTCCTTTTTAATATATATGAATGAAATATCTAAATTTCTAAAATATTAAAATAACTTTTAGTAGATAAGGACACATCGTGACAACAATTTTAAGAAGAATCAAATTAAGATTTAAAATTCATAAATACATATACTGACATGTCGTGAAAATTATCTAAAAGTTCAAGATAAAATATCATAAAAGTCTACAGGGACAGATTCATTACTAAAGATTCAAAAAATACAATGTTTAAACAAATAAGTAAATATCAATAAGAATATCAATTTATTAACTTTCTGGAAAATTGTCAACATTTAGGAAAATATACTCAAAATCCTTGCCTAATAGCTTATAAAGAAAAGAAACGTATAGTGAACTTTTATTAAGGATAAGCATTTAGTTTCCATCTGTCATACCTCGTCTTGCTTGCTTCTTCACTTCTCAACTTGTGAAAGTAATTTTATTTGGAAAGGGTGAGTAAACAATGACTCAGTGGGAAAAATAACTGCGTCTACCATAATATGCACACGTATTCACATAATTGTAATCATACACAATATTCTGTAACTGTGATGATCGATCATGGAACTCTGCGGGCGTTACCCAAGGAACAATTAAGAATCCCGACACCTTAAAGTGCCCTGGTTCATATAACTATGATAGTACTACAAGAGAATAATTCAGTAAATGTAAACACGTAAGTACTAAGCACATATAGTAGACAAAAAGGTTTTAGAATTCCCCACCTCAAGTTTGCTGAAAAACGAGAATGATGATATGCACATCCTTTATCTTAATGCTCACGGATAACGTCACCTAAGCATAATAAATATGAATAAGCATATGTATGATCTTAAATAGATAGAAAATCGAGATCTTGAAACGTGTAAAGTAGAAAATTAGGGTACGGGTTTCCAAAATCAAAGTCTAAAGAAGGTGGGTCGACTTTGATAAGTATCAGTAACCGCGCAACACACATACTACTTCCTCAACGAGTTGTGATCCTCAACCACATCCACATAGATTACACTTAAATCCATTTAAAGCGTCACTTTAAATGATTTGTAATAGGGAAAGAAATAAGCCACGTATTCTTAATTAGTGAAATGATCAGTAATATAACAAACTAACCCATTAACCTATTCTTTAACCAATCAAATTCTTAAATGGAAGTTCATGACTTCTACGAGACTCAATCCATATTCCTATCACAATGCTCGGCAGCAATAACAGACAAGCTTTAACTTAAGCCAGTTCACATCATTCTGTAATACGTCAGAATTCCTTTATGGGTTATCAGGGAAACAATATTTGCAACTGCGAAACCCCAACATAGAACAAGATTTAACACATACTCCTTAAATAAACATGAAACATACATATAAGAACGTATACATACGATTACTACATGAATATGCCCAACAAGGAGAACTCTCACATCTACGCTAAGTTCGTCTATCAATCTACATGCTTCAAAATAACTCATTACATAAAAGATCAACACATCGAAATCGTAATCAGGATGAACTAGAGCATAAAGGAGGGCTACTAACTGGGTATATAGATGATGAAGGTTTGTTAGTATACCGATCAACGCACATTTCTATAATGACATGAGAATTCATAACATACCGACTATGGATCTGAATTCAGTCTACATAAACCCTAACGTGCGTCACTTGCTAGACGTCGAGTTACACATGAGTGGAATTCGTATATGAGTGTGAAGCAGGATAGGTCGTATAAGGGGTGTTCTTACTCTACCACTCCGAAGAACATATTGTTATTCACTAGATGGAGAAAAATGTAGTGTATATGAGTTCATGGGTGTGTACGTGAAGGGAGAGTCATTGACGCACAACTAATTAAAGAGATACAGGGCCTGCATATTCTCCTATTTCTGTTACGTATAGATAAGTTGAGGTGATCGTGGGTTGAAAGGAAAGATAGGATGCAGAATTTGAAATCTATTCTTTTTGATGTAGCTGTAGCGGATAAATAGGGAGAAAGTAAACTAATAATTAATAATAATACTTAAATAACGAATATATACGAAGATTCCTCCACCACATAACGTAAATCAAATGCGATAGAAAAATAATAACACTAAATATTTAGTGTATAAGGGTACGGTTGTTACACATAATAATGTTATAACTTTTTATTAGTGTAATGTAAAACCCTTACCATATATATTTAGCTAGCATACATAAATAAATATTTCAAATATGTGCTTGAAAATTTAGAAAGAGAAAAAATTGGAGGGCGACTGGAGAGAGGTGAGAAGAAAGGGCGTGATGAAATGATTTTAAATAATTTACCTCTCCGTCTTATAACATTTGATACATTTTTTTTGTACGGAGATTAAGGAGTATAATAATTTAATGTAAAGTAAAGTGAGAGAATTAATATTTAATGTGTAGTTGATAGTTGTATTAGTGATGAATGGGATGTGTGTGTGGGTCCATGTAAATAAATAAATTATTTTTGTGTGGGTTCTATATGTTGGGCAATTGGATCGTGTGGTCCAAACGTGATCGTTAGTAATCAGGCAAACATATAAACAGCGGAAGCAATTAAATCTTGTTTACCGTACTTCTGGGTTGATGTAGAGGATGAACCGTTGCAGAGAACCACCTCTCAATCTTCTGCAGTATGTCCCAAGTTGAATCCTGCTGTTGTGTGGGCAACAATCCGCAGGATTCTCTCAATCTGCTCCTGTTCTTTCTAACTGTCAAATGAGGCACTGACTTAGGGTTAACAGGAACTGAGATAACTTATTTATAAGGGCTACTGCAGGGACCAGGAGGAGAAATTGGGCTGGGCCTCAATTGAATTTAATTAATCAAGCTTAGCCCAAAGCTTTTAATTAAATCCAATAATAATAATATAATCCACTAAAATATTATTACTGCACTACCCGTCCAATCCCAAATTATGTTCTGGGCTCCTTCTTATTATAAGCCCGATAGTCTCCCCATGTTTAAGATATACAATGTCCATTAATTAATTAAGTTACTGACAACTCAAATTAATTAATATCTCATCCGAGAGTAGTACCACTCAACCTTATTATCATGCCGGAAATTAATCCACTTGCAAGATTTACATGATAAACCTTATGAGCTCCTCAAGGGGACATCATCAACCTATGACGGACATGGATTCCTTCTACAATCAACAGCACACCATAGATACAACACTACTTCCCAACTCACCGAGTTTGTTGATTTAATACTTATAAATCTCACCCATTGATGAATCAAAGAAATACATATTGCCCTACGTGTCGAGGTTATTGTATAGGGATTAAGAGCACGAACTTCCATAATAACAGAGATCAAGTTCTACTATATAGTCAGTATAAGAAGAACGATCTCAAGCGGTCCTGCTCAATACACACAAGTGCACTAATGTGATTCTATAGCCAAGACAAGCTAATACCAAACCACACTACAACCATACCGATAGAGAGTCCCCGTCTATCTCAGTTGTGAGCATCTGTTTATACTTTATAAGGAAACCGATAATATGATCTTCCGCGTGTTGTCGCACAACATATTATCTACAGTATAAAGTAAATGGACTATTGCACCGTGCA
This sequence comes from Pogostemon cablin, assembly GCA_023678885.1. Lineage (NCBI taxonomy): Eukaryota > Viridiplantae > Streptophyta > Magnoliopsida > Lamiales > Lamiaceae > Pogostemon > Pogostemon cablin. The sequence goes on from CM042975.1 coordinate 27,813,786, forward strand.
TATAAATAAATTATAAGATGCAATCATTTGATCATATGATTCTTATTTCGAATATTGTTATAACATTGTTCATACTAAAGCTAGACTTTTAGTATACAATCCAACACTATATTCTTAAAAAGGAAATATATCAATTTTGTGGGACAACCCGAAAAAGAAGGAGTGTCAATATCTTTAGGACGGAGGGAATAATAGTATCTGAATGGAAGCTACAAGTTGAGGGTTTAAGCGATGAGGAGTATGGGCTTTTTATGTTGGATCATGGATGTGAATAATAATAAATTGGGCTCAAAGGAATTGTTCCAAAACTTTACTAATATTGAAGAACTCACTTTGACGCAAGTATTTAAGTAAAAGAGATTTCAGATCAAATTCTTCAAAATTTGTTGATTCCCTTGATGAAGAGGCAATTCCAAGTTCAGAGAATGAAGATTCCCTGGTTATTCATTCCACTTATCCTTTAGGTACAATCCTCTCATTTGGAAATAGTAACTCTTCTAAAGACAACGAGTCCAATAAAGAAGGCTTTAGAGAGGAAGAAAAAACAAAAAGGTAAATGAACTACTTGAAAAAGAGTTCTCAACTTTTATGGAGGGAATTAGATCGAAAGAAGATGTTGTGGAAGCTGAGAAGATCTTCGAAATTGTAAGGTGAGAGTTTTTCCTACGTCTCCAAAAGAAAATGCAATATTTGAGGCTATTCAAACAATTGAACTGGGGAAAGAAGTGGGGCGAAATATATATAAATTTGTTATGTTGATATAAGAAAAAAAAAATGGATTCAATCCAGTGACGGAGCCAGAAATTAGGCTCAGGGAGGCCAGAATGACACTAAAAAATAAAATATTCTTTCCGTCTTGTGAAATCATTCATATTATTTAAGAAAATTTAACTTTTTTACGAATTTTTATTGATTTTTTAGGAGTAAATTGATATTTTTACATAACAAATAAAATATGGTACTATAATATTGTGACATTTTTTAAATTAAAATATAAGTAATCTTTAAATTTATTATTGATGTTTTTTTTTGGGTAAATATAATACAAATAAATGAGTAAAGTGTAAATAATTTTATTAGATAAAGAATATTATGTTGTATATTATAAATAAAATAAATTTATTATTATTATATGTAGAATAAAAGTTATTGAAGAAAAGAAAAGATATAAAAAAATAAAAAAAATGATTGGGAGGGAGGGGAGACTCGAACTTGGGACCTCAGCTTTTGAGCCACCAAGCTACCGAACACTTTAATTAAACCTTTCATATATATAATTAAAATTAGCAAACTTTCAGGGGGGCCCCCTGGTCCTTAATTCCCTCCGTCATTGATTCAATCATAAGATGCGATTTAAAATCTACATTGAGTAGAGTTGTGAAGTTTAATGAGTTATTCGAGAGTTCGATTCGACTTGATGAAGCTCGAGCTCGCCTTAAACTCGTTTCGTTAACGAGCTAAGATGAATCAATCTCAACTCGATAAGGTTGTATTATTTTAATAATAATATTAATAAATATATTATTTAATTATAATTTTATATAATAATAATATAAATTATTAAATTAAATAACAAATAAAAATATATTAATTAAGAATTGGCTTGATAAGCTAGATAAACTCGATTTGCTTTACTTAATGAGTCCAATCAAACTCGAGTTCGAGTTGGCTTCAAAATTATGCTAGAGTTCATTTTTAAACTCATTCTCTTATCAAGTCGAGCTCTAATATGCACAATTATGACTCGCTTGCTTTGAATAACAGCTTTTAACTTTAAGCTAATTTGACTATTTTGAATTTAATATCTGAATTCATTTTGTAAATAAATAAAAAAAAAACTTATATTTATTTGATTGGATTATAGAATCAACTTTCAAATTTACAGAACATTATATGTGTTAACCTACTAATTTCAGTTACTCCAATTTTTTAAAATTCAACATACACATAATTAAAAAAAAAACTTACGTAAATGCTTAATTAAGAAAATTAACATAAACACAAACCTTCCATTATAATCTCAATATAATAAGGTTTCAAATATACTCGCGGATCAAGGATTCAAGTGTACAGTTCAAAACGCCAACAAACAGATTTTTAGAAGGAAAATAAAATATTATCGTTGTATAGAGCTACTAAATTCTCCACATTCTTCAATGTCGCAACTCTACTCCTTCAAAGAGCTACCACAGTTTTTTTTTTTTTTTTTCCCGCAAAGAACGCAAACTCGTATAATTTACTAGATGTCACATGAGTTGTTTCACCAACCTTATGTTCTTTCACAGTATAATTTTTCCTCACAAGTTACAATTTTTTTTTTAATTTTTTAAAGTGAAATACTAACAAAAAGCACCATAAGCCAATTCGTCAGCATTCCCAGTGAGACTGCATCAAAAATTCACTTTCATGATGTTCATGGTCGATTTTTACCGAGTTAATCTATAGAAATGAGATTATAAAAATAAAATATGCACTCTCTATGTCTAATAAAATGGAGTAAAGGTAAAGAAAATAGTGATGACGACTCAGGTTAAATAAGCAAGAGGAACTGAGGAAGTGTCGACACTTAAATCGTGTTTCATGACCTTTTGGGTGTATCCTACCTAGTTTTAAATTTAGGTTCACTTGGGCCAGTTTTTATCAATTTCCTACAGGCCCATTTGCTTTTCAGAATAGGAATAGGCCCCATAAATGAGCTTATTGAAATGTATATGTAGATGTTTCGTGGTATTACTAATTGAGCCTGGTGGGCCGGTCATTAAAGATGTCAAAAAGACTAAAGTTAGAACAGTAAAATAATACACCTAATATACTCTATCATTTTTATTTTCATAAAATATCATAATACCCGTAAAAATCAAAATTTTCTTAATTTTCATGTGTAGTTAAAGGTGAAAACAAATAAAATACGAAGGAGTAATATCTAATATATACTAATGAATAAAAATATATACACTAATAAATTAAAATTTACACACCGATAAGAATGAACATCTTCATGAATTTTTTTTCAAAATGAGTTTTAAGCATATACTCCCTTCATTGACACTGTAGATACGGAGTTTAAGAAAAGTTACTTTTTGACCAACTTTTTGGCCGTATTGTGGTATTTTTAGGTAATAAATAAATTATAAAGTATGTTATATGTGTTATGTGTGAATGCTATTTTTAAAATTAAGATAACTTTTGAGGTTATTAGTTGATGTGAAGTTTCCTTTTTTGGATGGTGAACATAGGTGTGGGACGGAGGGATTATAACACAAGCTTTATAAGAGCAATGGGAAAATCAATGATATTTCACACAAACTGAATTTAAATTCATTACAATATTCAATTCGGACTCGAGCGGAGCTTGAGCTCGAAGAAAAAATAACGAGCAAAACTCGAGTAATGCAGTATTTGGTTAGGTCACATAAACTACCAAGCAATTCTAGTAACCTGCACATAAGTTAAAAAGGTCCCATACCATGCTATCTATTTGGGAATTCCTGCTATGGTAGGCAACTCTAGAGTGGAGATATTCAGAATGCTGGTCGATAGAATGACAAAGAAGTTGAAGGATTGGAAAGCAAGAACTCTTTAAATCTGTTGTACAAGCCATCTCAACATATCTTATGCCTTGCTTCAAAATTCCTAAGAATATTTTGACAAAGATTGAGGGAGCTATTGCCAGGTTCTTATGGGGACAAAAGGAGATGAAAAAATAATTCATTGGTTGAGAAGGAAGGTACTATGCAGACATAAGAGAGAAGGGGGATTGGGTTTGAGAGATATGGAGAAATTCAATCAAGCTCTACTAGCAAAGCAGGCATAGAGATTGACACAAGATGATCGGTCTTTGTTGGCAAAAAAATTAAAAGCTCGCTGCTATTTTGGAGGAAGATTTCGTACAGCTCAAGTGGGGTATGGTTCTAGTTACACATGACAAAGTATTCTTCATGGAAGGAAGTTGCTAGAAAAGGGGCTGGTGTGGGTAATCGGTGATGGGAAAGAGGTGAGAATTCTAAATGAACCTTGGGTTTTTTATGGTGGAAACCCGTATGCAACCTTTCAAGCAGATGAAGTAATTTCAGATGTGTGGGTCCACGATATCCTTTTGACGAATGGGAGTGGTTGGGACATCCCAAAGCTACACGAATTATACTCTAATGTTGATGTGGACCGAATCATGTTTATTCCTAAAGGAGGAGAGTAGGGTAGAGACTTTCTTGCGTGGAGGTTTTCAAAGAATGGAGTCTTTACGGTTCGATCAGCTTATGAAGAATGTGGGACGCTTCCCACAGCTGAAGGAAATGAAGAGAATGTTGGAGTAAAATGGAGCAAAGTTTGGAGTCTTAACACAATTCCAAAGATCTCTTATTTTATCTGGCGCGTTCTCCATGACATTCTGTCTACCTCAATCAACATTGCTTCCAGGTTTGTTGATGTCGATCCTATATGTAAAAGATGTGGAAAAGATATTGAAACTGCCAAACGTGTCTTGAGAGATTGTGTATGGATTAAAGGATATTGGGCTTTTTCAATCTTCGCTCCTTATTTAATGGAGTCCCCTATGCATGAGTGGGTGTTAACATTGTTGAACTTACTAGATAAGGGTGGGGGAGGCCTGCTTGCTACCTCTTTGTGGTTTATATGGTAGGGTTGTAATGACTTTATGTTTAGGGGAAAGGATTTCTCACATGTGGATATCAGGCAAAAGGTGGAGCTCTATAGACATCAATTCCATGATGCGGCGAGGAATTAGGTGGGCAAGTTAAATGTTGAGCATGAGACTAGGGGATGGCGTCCTCCATCCGAAAAGGAGCTAAAATTGAATGTAGATGCATCTGTGAAACAAGGGCACGCTGCTACAATAAGTGGAGTGATGAGAAACAACAAATGATAAGTTATATGGTGATTTAACGAGAAGTGTGACAGTGTGTATGAGGTGGAGGTTGTAGAGGCGTTGGCAATGAAGAAGAGCATTTATATTGCAAAAAAAAAAAGGGGGTACAAGAGATTAGTTGCTGAATCAGATTCGCAAATAGTGGTGAACGCAATGCATAAGTTTTCTCCTAATTTATCCTATTTTGGGAGAATTATTCAGAACATTAAAAGAAAGTCACAGGAGAGGATGTATGTAAAGTACAACTGGGCTAGAAGAAAAGCAAACTTGGTGGCTCATACTTGGCTTTAATGGCGTTCTCTTGCGAATCTCCTTTCTTTTCTATAGAGATCCCCCAGAGGGTTAAGGACTTTGTAATAGATGATTCGTTAGCTTATTAATTTGTTCACTCTTGTAAAAAAAATATAAAAAAAATTAGATTCTTTTTTATCATAACTCTCAATTTGGGCCAAAATTCTTAATACATAGACATTAAATCTAGAACCAGACTGAAAGTGAAAGCTAAGGAGGTGCATAACGTTTCATCTTGAGTTAAGCAATGGGATAAACAACTTGATGTTGCAGTCATTGTACCATCATTTCATAAGTTTCTTGACTCCATGGCGAGTTTCTAAACATCTTCCATCTGTCATTTGTGAAGTATGCCCTTTGACACCGGCAGAGGAACATTTCCTCCAGCCTAACTGCACTTTTCAGCAGGTATACACACAACTCTATCTGATCTTCCTTCCCCTCGAATGCACTTATTTCCACCTTCTTCAGCTACGAATGAATCGCACCATCTTCTCTCTGCGTTGCCTCATCATGCAAAGAATGATACCATTACAAGAAGCAAACCACTACTTCAAAATCGATATTATTACAACATGCATATGTGCAAGAGAATGTCATTACTTACAACCACTCTAAGCTCCTCTAGGAGGGGGAAAGTTTCCAGATATGGAGCTGGATTGCATCTCCATACAGACATCAAATCTAATCGCTTAAGGTTTCTGAATGTCTCAATCTCTATCCGATTAACTCTCTGGCTCCTCTATCGAGTCACGATTCATTAGTAACTAGTTCGTACACACACTTATTACAATAAAATATTTGGAGTCTAACCTTATTAGAATCACATTGTCCAAGAATTAAGTATTTTAACATAGGCAAATCTTTAGTAAGGCTCCTAAACACCAGAGAAATATTTATTTTTTTCCTTAGCGCATCAAGATAGAACTTCTGCAATCGAGGCACATTATCAAATATAAAGTTGATCTCATCACGATAACAAACCTAGAGTGTCAGTAAATTGCTGGCATATGTCTACTTCCTTTAGGCCTAATAAGCATCTTCAATTAGAGGCCAAGGCCATGGAAGCTCAATTTTGTGGGAGATTTGCAATCAATTTCCAACGTTTTTAGCCTCAAACAATTCAATAATACATACTAATGAGAGTGAAAATAAGCATGTTCTAGTGTCCAATTTAACACCTTTTTGATTGGAATTGTAGTTATATATTAGCACAAATATCTTATATTCAATATATTTGAGAAAAAGTGTGTTTGAGGTATTTTATTGTATTTAAGGTGGAAAAATGATCAAAAGTGCAAAGTTTGAGAAAATATGTAATTTGTGCAAGAATACAGAAAAACGCACGTCCAATTTGTGTAATTTTTCTGTGTTCGTTTGGAGCTCTGAATTGGAAGTATGATACATGATTGGAAATCCACAGAAGAGAGGATCGTTTTGGTGTAAGGAACATCTCAATCAGAGTTCAAACGAGAAAGTTATGATCAAAATGATAACGTCGCGCAAGCTGTGCCGAACAGAACAGCTGTGCCACTTTACATGACTTGTTACACCTTCAAATATTAGGGTATTTGTAAGTTCTTTATATGGATAGATATCCAAGGAAGAAAGGATCGCGTGAACACAAGAATCACTCAAATCGAAGTCCTGATGTGGAAGTTATGCACGAAGCGGTGAGACTGCGCATACAGTTCGACCTAGCTCGACCAAGCCATTTTGGTAGAGCTACAGCAGTAAAGTCTAACTGGACCAGAAGACAAAATTTCAGTTTACAGACATGCAGTTCGACCGTAGTTCGACCAAGGCCTATCTAGTTCGACCAGAACAACTTTGGTCGAACTAGGTCGCTAATTTTCAGATCTGTGCGGTTTTTACACTCCCAGTGTGTGTATCTGCATGTTTTAATCTAAAACCCCATCCAAGGTCCATTAGGAGAGTCTAAAAGTATAAAAGGAATGCAGATCAGACCAAGGAAGGACCACAACACAATCATCTTACATCCCCATGATGAGAGTGGAAATCTACGTCATTTCGGTCTCATATTACCTTATTTCTGTTAGAATAATACCATATATTCATGTTGGATTGCGTGGTTTATGTATTTTATATGATTATGGTGCTACTAACCTGTTTTGTAGAGTTTTGAAGGTTAAAACAGGTTAAAATAAAGTAAAACCGTAGACGGGCGAGAAACGAGCTCAAGAAGGCCTTACTCGAGTTGCAAGGGTCAGCTTGACCTAGCAACTCGAGTCGAGTAAGGTGCCGTAGAGGGTCAGAATTGATCAGTGAGTAAACTCGACTTGTCTTGGGCAACCCGACTTGCAGCTCAAGTCGAGTAGCGTCTGAGGCAAGCCGAGTTGCATGTCGTGTGAGGCAGAGTCGAGACGGAGTTTATGCAGTGAGCCAACACGAGTTGACAGGCGGTGACTTGACTTGTCAACTCAACTCGAGTTGGTGTATGAAGAGGATCCAGTTTCAGAGTAGTGTAACACGACTAGACAGGCGAGAGCTCGACTTGGTGACACGACTCGTGTTAGGGTGACTCGAGTTGCATTTCAAAGCAACACAAGTCGTGTTGCTAACTCGAGTTGGAAATCCCAACTCGTGTTGGGTTATTTTGGGCCAAAAGTTAAGATTTTTGATCCCCTGTGTGTGACAAAGTATAAAATTAGCCCAAATGACTCATTTTCGAGGCCCATGGTATATAAGGAAGATCAAACACCTGGAGAAAGGGACCGATCATTCAACACAAGAACAGAACGTGAATTCAATTCACGCACCATCCACCCACATCCACTCACATCAGAATTCATCCATCCATCCATCCATTCCATCGGTCCGGAGGAAGAATCAAGTGCGATACAGAGAGCAATCCAATCGGAAAGACGGAGGAAAGACGCGAACCACATGACGCTAGGGTTTCGTTTTCTTCTAATTCCTTCTTTTGTGATTTTGTTATGAAATTGTGAGCCATGAGGGTTGTCTGTAACCTCATGGGCTAAAAACTCTTTACAGTTATAAGGATTGAAGGTTAGGGTAGTTGATTTGGAACCCTAGACAAAGTATTGTGATTTCATTGCTATTAAGATTCTTATTTATTCGATTAATTTCAGATTATATTATATGTTTGTAACGTCTTCATAGCATGCTATTGATATTGCCCGTGATGCTTGGTATGTTGTGTTAGCTTGTGTGCATACGTACTTAATATTGTCTGTTTGCTAGGGATTATAGTAGTTTGCCCGTGAACACGATAATCCTAAGGGCTGGTAAATAAGATACTTGATATTCTTAGTGGAACAATGCAATTTGAGAATTAAGTAGAAAGTGAATAAGTTTGAATATTACTTTCAGAGAATATATGTTAGTCGAATTGGTCATCCGGAGGTTTATGAAATTTGCTTTATTAGTATCTAGGAAGGAGGTTCACAACTATTCGCACATCATCTTGTAGTGTATTTCCATTTAAATAGTATGAATGAACAATAGGACGTCTAGGAGACCAAATCAATTGCTTTATACCTGAAACCTTAGAGCTGTTACTTCTCTCTTGATTCAATCTTGAATATTCCTTCCTTTTATTTATTTGTTAATTGTCATTTCAATTCTTTAGTAATTAAGTTAATTCAAACACTTGAAAATTTGGTTACAATAGTTCTAATTGAATAGTAATATAAAATAAATAAATAGTTAGCTGTTTCAGTGGGAACAATATTATTTTTAACTGGGGTACTTGCCATTGCAATTGATATCCCTACACTTGGGGATTTTAATTGAGGTGCGCAGAAAAGGCCAAACAAGTTTATGGCGCCGTTGCCGGGGACAGTAAATTATTTATTTACTTTTGTTACTTATTTAATTAGAATATTTGCTTTGAGGTTTAATTGTCTACACCTTGAATTTTCTTGAAGTTGCATGTACACCAGGTCAAAGAAGGGAACGCAAGATCTCGAATTTGATCTTAAAATTGAAGTGTCCGCAAGAAATAGGAAAGGAACAGCGAAAAATATCAAAGCACCTCCTAAGGCTGTTAAGGTACCGAATCCGAAAAAGAAAGCAGACACATCAGCACCTAAAGCAGTTGTAGAGGAGGAGAAAGAAAATGTTGAATATCAGGTTATCCCAAAAGAAGTTGAGTCAGAAGTTGAAGCAGAAACAACAGTAGAATAAAAAATTATGGGAGATAGAACACATGAAGATGACATTGTCATCCGGGAGACGTTCAAGTCTACCAATCTTGGAGGATCAGACGTAGTTGGGGCCATTCAAGCTGATGAAGCAAATGATATAAGACCGCCCTGATCAACATGGTGGAGAAAAATCCTTTCGCCGGAGGTATTTTCGATGAACCCTATGGACATTTGAAGCGCTTCAACAGCTACATGGATACAGTTAAAGCCGCTGACAATACTAATGACAGATGGAAGATGAGGCTTTTCCAGTTTCTCTAGCTGACAAAGCAAGGGAGTGGTATAACAAGTTGACTGGGGACAGCTGTGCTAAGTGGACTGAGTTGCAGCAGTTGTTTGTGGATCGTTTTATGCCACCAGGGAAGATTCTTGCACTGAAGCAAGAAATTAATCAGTTCAAATAGTAGAGAGACGAATCGTTTAGAGAAGCTTGAGAGAGATTCACTGATGCATTGAGAAGATGTCTACAGCATGGACTCAAAAAGTCATAGCTCATCAGTGTCTTTTACAATGGTCTTGACAATGAGTCTAGAGTGCTAGTCGATGCTTCTGCTGGAGGAACGATCTTTGGGAAAACATCAAATATAGTAGAGAAGCTGTTCGATGACATCTCTATGAACTCTAGAGATTGGCCATCGGAAAGGATTAGAGGGACTTATATACTCGGGAAAGTTGCTAAGGTTAAAGAGAAGTTTTCCGAGACAGACAGAAATGATAAAGTTGTCTCCCAGTTAGAACAGATAAATAAACACCTGGTTACATTGATATCAGGTAACGTGGGGGAGGGAACCAAGGACCTGCTAGCGATGATGTAGTTATGAATGTTCAGGGGGTTGAGGACGCGAATTGGGCTATGGGACAGAGTCTTCAGGGTTCAACAACACCTCAGAATTGGCAAGGAAATAGGTACCCCAAGGAAGTTCCAACCAAAGGAATAACCAAGGGGGAGGACCTAGCAATCAAGGAGGATGGTAGAATCAGCAGAGGCACGAGAACTTTGCCTATTCTAATCCCAACAATGCAGTCTCATACCCTCTAAATTTCAATCATGGAGCGAAACCTAAAAAAGGAAAGCCCAGTATTGACGACGTGTTAGCAAAATACATGCAGAAAAATGATGCTGACATCAACAAGATCAACAACTGCATAGTACTCATGGACTCGAACATGACAAAACAGAATGAGAAAGTGAACAAGCAGTTGTAGAGTCTAACATATTCAATGGGACAGATCTCTACTATGGTAAATCAGCAGTAGCAGCAATTTCAGAAAGAAAAGTTTCCTTCAGATACAGAAATCAACCCAAAGGAGAGTGCAAATGCTATTACTTTGAGTTTCGGGAAGCAGTGTAAAGGTCAAGAACTATTGCAGGACCTAATGGAAATGAGACAGGATGAAATTGAAAAAGAGCAAGGTCACTTGGCCACTAGTTCAGCACTTGTTCAAGCTAAGCCAGGATTGGGGGTGACCAAATCGAGTCAAGTAGTGTTCCTACAAATCGGACAGAGCTTGAGGGAGCAGTTTAACCCCAGCTCGATACAAGTTCACCTCCGGGGTTCCCTGCACGTCCAAATTCTGTAATGAACCAATTTGATCAAGCTATTGCAGATAAAAAATGGCAGTGAGCGAAGAGGTTGAGAGAAATGAAAGAGGTTTTCGAGAGAGATAGTTTGGGAATTCCAAAAACAAAGGTACCGCTTCCTTTTCCTCAAAGACAATTGTCGAAGAGCTTAGATGAGAAGTTCAGGAAATTTGCTAAAGTTATGAGGGATGTCCAAGTTACTATTCCCTTTTCAGAGGCCTTGGATCAAATGCCAGATTACGCAAGGTTCATTAAGGAACTTATCTCGAGAAAAAGAAAGTTGAACAGTGTGGAGACGGTTAACCTAACGGAGAATTGCAGTTCCATAATCCAAAGAAAGTTACATGAGAAGCTGAAGGATCCTGGTAGCTTCATCATTCCTTGTGAGATAGGAAAAGGACCGTCTAGAAGGACATTGTGTGATTTAGAAGCCAACATAAATTTGATGTCCTTATCAGTGTACAAGAAGCTTGGTTTGGGGGGATTGAAACCCTCCTCTGTGGCCCTACAGTTAGCATATAGGTCATTGACATACCTCGAGGGGGTTGTTGAAGATGTGCTGGTCAAGGTTTCGGAGATGGTTTTTCCGATTGACTTCCTAGTACTTGATATGGAGGATGATAAGGATGGCGCGCCTATGATCTTAGGGCGTCCATTTCTCGCTACTGGAAGAGCTCTCATAGATGTGTTCAGAGGAGAATTGAGGTTGAGGGACAATGATAAGGAAATTATCTTTTCTTTGAATAAGGAGATGCAATGGCCTACGACTCAGCAACAATGCAAGTCTCTAGAAGTAGTGGACACGGAGTGTGATGAGAACTTTACCCTGTCTGATGCAGAGTTCGAGAGTTTGTCAAATGATGCATGTATTGACTATCTTGAAAAGTTACTTGCATTAGGTGATGCAAGGGATAAACAGAAAAATAAGGGTATTGTTAATGAGGCGAGGAAACATGCGGCCGATGAGGTTAAATATGAGGAGAAAGTAGTTGAAGTAGTAGAGGGGATCGACAAAGCAAGCGGATCTCTTACTTTTCCTATTACTAACTCTGCTATTATGTTTGATAATGTTTTGGTTGCAGGAATCATGGATGATCCATATTTAAAGCCTCCGGATTTACCTCCGGATTTTCCTTCTTATATGGGTGTTGAAGATTCTAACTTGTTCAGTCCGTGTTTTGACATGGAGGATCCTGTGTCGGTGACAAGGAAATGTGAGGTGGTTGGAGTTAACAATGATAGAGGAAGGACGTACTTGAAGGTACGAATGCGAGAGGGCTGTGCTCCGAGTTAGTAGTCAGTAAGAGGTATCCGTCGTGACTCTCCGACGTTAAACATGAGCGCCTGTTGGGGGCCGATCCTCCCGTTTTATTTGCTTTATTGAGTCTGTGTCAATGTAGTAATTTTATTAGGTGTTGCTCGACTACAGTATACACTTCTTTTCAAACTTATGCTCTCACTTTGTTTGATCTAAGTTTGGGGGAGATACGTGTATACCTGCGTCTTGCTGCACCAAAGTAAAGTTGCTTCATTGTGTGGTGTGCTTGTGTTGAATGATCGGTCCCCTTCTCCAGGTGTTTGATCTTCCTTATTCACGTTCTTGTGTTGCTCGTTGCCGTATGAACTCTCGATCTACTTGCTGTAAAGAAGAGAAGTGCCGCTACCCATGCCATAGCTCATACATTGTAGAGAAGAAAATCCATGCAATTCCTTGCATATGAATTTACAAGTGGGGCCCATGTGATAGTTGTTGAATGAGTTGATGTGATCACTGCTAGCTTGGATAAATTGGAGGCGAAAATTACAAGCTATTGAAGGTGGGACCATGGCTGGAAAATTGCATAAGAATGAGAGTTGATGCATGAAGATTCACATGTATTATAAGTGGTCCCATGTGATTGCAAATGCTAGCTGCCCCTACACCATACTACATGTGCACCATTGCAACTTCGATTGAGGGCCCACAACACATACTTTGTTGTCCAACATAGCATGCTGTTCATTTCCATGTGGGCCGATGTTGGTTTATTTGAAGTGGAGTATTAACTATGCGTGAGAAGTAGTGTGAATTGGAGCCAAAGGTGATGGGGTAACTATCCTTACGCCATCGTCAGAGCATCCTACATGAGGAGAAAAGGTTAGTATATTCCTATCTCTCATATTATCTACACTCTATTTTTCTTTATTTCAAAAACTCTACAATCTTTCTTAAATACTATATCAAAAATAAGTTAGGGGAGATGTGTTTAGTTCTTTGGAGATTTTCTTGTAATGTGATGAGCAAGGGAGAAGCCGCATAGAGGAAGGACAGCAGCTGCATAGCAAGGTGTTGATTCTTAAGCTTCTACTGGAAAAAGGAAAGTCATGGCATGCATGCTATGAAAGTGGATCGTTTGCTGCAAGAAAGAAGCTGTGGCGAAAGGAGTCGGTGGCCAACTGGAGAATTATCATGTTGATAAGAAATGTAGTGGGTAAGCAGCATTGTGAAGGAAGGATGTTGTACCAATTGAAAATGGTGGGACCCATAACTTTGGTGGAGTAATATTGCAGAGTAAAAAATCAACATGCAAGGGACCAAAGCTAATGGAGTATTTGCAAAAGTTATCTGCTGATAACTAATGCCACCGCCCACTGTGGTATTATAATGGAGCCCAGAAGAATAATCTAGTGATGAAATTGGTGTTCATGCATAATTCTCGATCCCGCGGAGTCCCATTTGTGCCACGTGCTTCATGGATGGTAAACTTCCGACTTGTGGAAAGAAAGTGTAGGCTGCCACACAAAGTAAGGAAACAAGCTAAGGGAAGTAGCCAAGGTATGTTTTCTATTTTCTCTCCATATTTTATGCTTTGTTTTTATTTTTATATTTCAAGACCCCATACTCTTTCTTAAACTTATTTTGATATTCTATCGAAAATAAGTTTGGGGAGGAGGAGGTGGTTTCTTGAAATTATGATTTTTATGTGGAGAGCGGAAAAGACTAAAGAGGGAGAAAGCTAACTGAGGTAAGTGAGCTAAACTTTTTAATCTGAGCTATGAGTTGAGTTTGTTCGTGGGTGAGATATTGCTGTGATATGAAAAGTGTAATTGCTGTGTTGACTACTTCATGAACTTGAACACTTCTGATAGAATTTTAGGTATGTGACATGATTTGGTATATGATGAAAATATTTTTATGCTTAACTTGTAAAATCTTATTGATTAGGTGGATGAAATTGTGTTGTTACATAAGTCATGAATTGTTAGATAGTCTTGGTTGTTGGAATTATTTTATACCTAGTGAGATTTTGAGCCTATTGAAAATCATGAACATCTTAATGCACAATAATTGTTTAATTCTAGAGAGTCTCTTGATTAATTGTGATGTGTTTTTAGAACTTGCCCGGAGTCTCCTTGAATATTCGAGAATAGTCTAGTGTATTATGGAAATGATATTAGGACATCTTTGATTTATATAGCCAATTTTTCCATACACTTTACCTGAATTTATTTAATCCTTAGTCAGCCAATTGAGCCTTAAAAATCCATTATTTGAATAACCCGTTTGAGCTTAATAAATATTTGATTTTTTCTTGTTTTACTTGGATCAATTGAGCAATTGTTGAGGAGTATAGAAGAGGAATGTGAATAATTTAAAGTTGAAAAGGATGATGAAGAAAGGAGAAGAAAAAACATATAAAAATCCTATTGAGTCGAAAAAGAAAAAAGGGAAAAAGGATTTGAGAAGAGAGAAAAAAAAATATTAGTGGGTAGTGCACAAATTTAATATCCCTGATGCTGAAAGAAAAGAAGAACTTATATCTCTTATTATTGTGGATTGAAGAAAAGAATTGAATAAATTGGAGTTGAGGAGGAGTTGTGCTTTAATGAAAGCGATGAGGAAAAAATAAAAGATCGTGATAGGCGGCCGCTTGATTGATTCGAGTTTTGAGTTACTTATCCAAATATTTCCTACCTTTCCAATGAGCCTACGTTACGGCCAAATACAAAGTCCTTTTTGATTCATAATTTTGCTAGCTACAAGTAAAAGGAGAGTTGAGACAAGGGGCAAGCCTATGGTCAAACACCGCAGTTAAATAATATTGAGTGTCTTGAAGCCTAAACACTAGAGAGTTGAGCGAAATACATATCCTAGTAAGTTTCCATGTACCAAGGCATTAATCTAGTTAGTAATGATTTTTTGTAATGTATCACATGCTTGTTTGCTTGATTGATTAGAATTTATTTTTCTGAAATTTTCTGAAGCCAATATAATCATATGTCACGTCTTATTTTTCTTTTATTCTTTTTATTGCCTCGGGACGAGCAATGTTTAAGTTTGGGGAGTTTGTTTGGTACTAAAATTCGCGTTTTTCATAGGCCATTTTCATATGATTATTGCATTATTTTAATATTATTTGTGAAGTTTATTATATATTTTTATATTTTCTATAACTTCACGGATATTATTGAAATTTTCCAGATTTTAGGATTATTTTGACATAAAAGTGTTGAAATAAGAAATGAGGCGTTGGAGGAGATTGAGGAATTTGTCGAGAATGGCAAAAGCGAGTCTTGATTGCCCAGCCATGAGTTGATTGAGGTTGTTACATGCTGGATGTTAACTGAAAACGCATGAAGAGGATTTTAAATTGGCCAGTGGGATCCATGACTTCTATATATATATAAAACCACATGCGGTCAAACAAGGTTTTCCCGTTTAAAACCTTGGTCAAAATCTCTCAAAAAAATTTCATCAATTTATCGATTCTCTTTAATTTCTCCTGATCAATTTCTCCCATCATAATTATATTCATTTTTCTTATTAATGTATGATGATTTAAATATAGAAATTATGTTATGATAATTTATTTCACCATCGATTATCTATTATATTCATTTTCCTTATTAATGTATGATGAGTTAAATATAGAAATTTTACATTTGGAGTGATTTTTGTTATATATTTCACCCTAAAAACACTTTTAAAATTTTACAATTGATTTACAACTAAAAAGATTTTAGGCATCAGTTCTTTGATTTCACGCTCTACAGATTTACAAATTTACAGATTAAATTGAGTTATCAATTAATTTCTTTTTATAAGATGATAATATTTCAACTGATGGTCTAACATAATATTATATATATATATATATATATATATATATATATATATATATATATATATATATATATATATATATATATATATATATAAGCACATGTGGTCAATCTTTTTTTCCCGCTCAAACGTTTTAGTCAAAATCTCTTTTTTATTTCTCATCTCTCTCAATTTCTCTTTAATTTCTCGCATTAAATATAGTAGTATTTCTCGCATTAACGTTAGATATTGAGTTTTCCTATTTTATATGTTTGACATATATGGTAGTATTTCTCAAGAGAGATTTTAGGCATATATGGTAGTTTTTCTATGATTTTTGGAGTATTTCTTATTCCTATTATTTATAAATTAATTAATGTCATTTTCTTTATCAATTTATGCCATACATATTATTATTATTATTAACAAGTGTTTATAGATTTATGTTTTTATTTTTTAAAAATCAATTTATGCCATACATATGGGGTATATTTTATGGAGTATATATGATCTATGTGTTTAATGTGTAGTGGGTTAAAAAATATAATATTTTAGGGTAGATCTTATGTCAGACCGTCTCACATAAGCTCTTACGCGAGACGGATAAAAAATTAAAAAATTATTATTACTTTCGCAATAAAATATTATCACTTTCGCTATAAAATGTTATCATTTTTTATTTATATTATAAATTATTTATTTTTCGTTAGTGATGATATCACTTTTTATCCGTCTCACGTAAGAGCTTGCGTGAGACGATCTCACACAATCTTTACCAATATTTTAATATATAGTGAGCAGTTTTTTAGTATTGTGTGGGGTTCCCATGGAGATATATTGATTGTTTCGTGTGAGTCTCATTTACTAAAAATATAAATATAACAATATTTGTGGGACGCACTATTTAGTAAAATGTGACAACACTTATGGAACGAAGGGAATATATTTTTTAATACAAATTGGGTGGGATGGAGGGAATACATTTGTTTAATTTTTAAATTATAAATTAATGCCATTTTTTAATACAAAATTATAAATTACTTTTTGTCTTTTATCAATTTATGCCATACATATTATTATTATTATTAACAATTTTATGTTAATTTTTAAATTATAAATTAATGTTATATTTTTTATTTATCAATCTAGGTCATACATAATAAATATGGGGTATATGTATAATTTTCGTCAAATATAACAATATTTGTGGGACGGGGAAGTATATATTTTTGTGAACTTTATATACTATAGAAAACGTATTTTGCGGTATATTTTATATATCTATGTGTTTAATGTATAGTGGGCTGAGAAATATAATATCTTAATGTATAGTATAGTATAGTGGATAGTTGCATTAGTGTTGTGTGTGGGTTAATTGAGATATATTAATTATTTTGTGTGGGTATTATTTTATCAAAAAGAAAAATATAACAATATTTGTAGGACGCACTATTTACTAAAATGTGACAGCACTCATGGGACGAAGAGAATATATTTTTTTAATACAAATTGGGTGGGACGAAGAGAATATATTGTGCAATGAGTGTTATTACATTTTACCAAATAGGGCGTCTCACAAATGTTGTTACATTTTTTTTTTTTGGTAAATGAGACCTACATAAAACAATCAATATATCTCCATGGAGTCACCCAACACTAATACAGATATCTACTATATATATAGAGAGAGTAAAATATTATATTTCTCAATCCACCACACATTAAATACAATATTCCTTAATCTTGTGCAAATAGTAAATGTAATAGCATTCGTAGGACGAATGAAGTACTCCAATCACCATATCACAACTTCTAAGTTTCAGTTATTAAAAATTTCAAATATAAAAAGTAGAATTCGGAATAATATTAAAAAAAATTAATAGTTACATACACATAATATATTTTAATTCAAATAGAATTCTAATTATTAAATAAAATTTAATAACATTGTAATAACTTATTCCCGTGCAACGCACGAGTCAAATGCTAGTTATAAATAAAAAAGGATGTTTAATCCACCTTGCCACTACACCATTTGAGTTGGTGTAAATGCACGTGAGAGGGGCCCACTACATTGCTAAAGCACATGCATGCGTTCCTCCGCCACATAGCCCATTATTTTCAAGCTCATTACCATTACAGCCTATTGCCCATCACGCAACTCACGCACCTTCATATGCCATAATATACATAGCCCCAGAACCGAACTGAGAGAACACACGACATATCGCCACTTTTCGCCTTTCACCACTACCCTTCACCCGCCTTTCATCCACCATGTAATATCCATCCATCATCCCATCGGTTCGGAGGAAGATTCAAGTGCGGTTGAGAGAGACAATCCAATCGGAGAGATGGAGAAAGAATATGAACCACGTGACACTAGGGTTTCGTATTTTCTTCTATTCTATTCAATTGTTGATTTTGTTATGAAATTGTCAGCCATGAGGGTTGTCTGTGACCTCATGGGCTAAATACTTTTATAGTTCTAAGGATTGAAGGTTAGATGTAATTGATTTGGAAACCTAGACCAACATTGTGAATTCAAGCTGTTGATAATTCTTGTTTATTCGATTTATTCAGATTATATTACATGTGTGTAACGTCTTCATAACTTGCTATTGATGTTGCCCGTGATGCTTGGTATGTCGTGTTAGCTTGTGTGCATTCGAGTTTAATATTGTCTATTTGCTAGGAATTATAGTAGTTTGCCCGTGAACACGATAATCCTAAGGGCTGGTGAATAAGATACTTGATATTCTTAGTAGAACTATACAATTAGGAAATCAAGTAGGAAGTGAATAAGTTTGAGTAGTACTTTCAGATAATATATGTTAGTCGAATTGTCCATCCGGAGGTTTATGAAATTTGCCTTATTAGTATCTATGAAGGAGGTTCAAAATTGTTCATGCATCACCTTTTGATGTATTTCCATTAAAATAGTATGAATGAACAATAAGACGTTTAGGAGACCAAATCAATTGCATTATACCTGATACCTTAGAGTTGTTACTTCTCTCTTGATTCAATCTAGAATATTGTTTGTTTGGTGATTAGCCATAACTTGTAGTCGGGTTGACCAATTCAAGAATTTATCGAACCACAGGGAGGTCGATGCTAGCACTTAAGCGAGATCACGTTTATCACGATTTTATAGAAACGAATCATAGAGGGATGGTTGATTAACAAGTAATTAAATGAAAATCAATGAAAGTAGACAAGCAATTATCAAGTAACAAGATAAAATGATGAATGAGTGGTTTTCCAAATTGAGTAGAAGTGAGATTAACAACACTAATGAAGTGGTAACTCATGGATTCATGCATTAAACTCATATATATCAAGGGTTAAGACTAAGGGCCAACACATATACCACCTAAACTTCCTCTCGAAATGAATAGGATGTAGACTATTTGCACAATCTCCAAATAGCTCAAAAGTTGGTTCTCAATTAAACTATTCCAATTAGGTACTAAGTTCAATTAAAGAATCCCTTCATATAATTAATTGACTTCTCAATCTAACTAATCACATATTCTATCAAAGGGTTCTAAATAATAAAGGACTTCTCAATCACTTTACAATTTATAATGCACATGAGATGTTTGATGAAATGATTCACTTGACTATCCTAAGCACATAATTGATTTCTCAATCTAATCATATAATTAGAACAATCAAACACACAAAACATCATAGATCTCAAGATATTTAAGCACCAATGATAGAAAATCAAACATCCCCATCAACATATGAATTTAATTACATAGATCCACAAATTAACCAACAACCTTCATGTTGCTAATCTCACAAGGGAGATTAACCTACAATCTTCATAAGATCCATAACATAGACATTAGAAATCTTACAAATCATGGTAAACTAAAGGATTAACACAAAATTGGAATGAAAACTCCCTTGGAATTGGATCCAATTGAATCTCCTTTCTTCCTTTGGTGATCACCCACTTGCTTCTTCACTTGATTTGGATGGTAGAATTTATGGAGAGATGATGTAGGATCTAAAGATGGATGAATAGGATGAAGAATATGGTGTAAAATCAAAGGAATGGTGTGTGAGGTGTGTGGGGAAGGTGGAAAAATCAGATCTCATCTCAAAATCTGAATGGAGGGGTATTTATACCCTTGTGGGCCTTTGTTGAGAGTGGAATTTCACGTATTTTAGGTCTCACATTACACCGTTTTTGATAGAATGTGGCCATGATTTTGTATAGAATGACATGATTTTCATATCTTGCATAATTAAGATGCTACTAAGGTGTTTTTTTGAGTTTTGAAGGGTAAAACATGATCAAAAGTTCAAAGTTGGAATGAGGAGTGAAAGTGAGAAGGAATGCTGAAAAATACAGTCCATGTTGCACAAATTTCTGTATTCTTATAGAAGTCCAAATTGATCATATGATATATGGTTAGAAAGCCACAGAAGAGAGGGTCGTTTTAACGTAAAGAACACCCCAATTGGATTCCAAACGAGAAAGTTATGATCAAAGTGCTAGCGTCGCATATGCTGTACCGAGCAGCCACTTTGCATGACTTTTTACATATACAAATGTTGGAGTTTCTGAGATTTACTTATATGGATAGAAAGACAAGGAAAAGAGGAACGCGTGAGCGCAAAAATCATTCAAATTGGAGTCCGTATGAAGAAGTTATGCTCAAAACGGTGAAATCGCGCAGCGCAGTCTCCGCAGCTCGAGAGGTCGCTCGGCTCGAGCGGAACCCTCATTTTGCGAATTTCCAGCCGAGTGGGTGCCCTCAGAGCCAACACAACGTTTCCGTTTCACGTATATGCTGCTCGGCAGGTTTGGGGGCCGCTCGGCCATGAGCTCGGCTCGAGCAAGGTGCCGAGCGGCCAAGTTCAGGGCCCAGACGGGGTCTGTTCGATGCAGCAGTGTATATATACCCTCAAATCGCGATTCTGAAGCAGTATTGGTCGCGAAAATAGCCCTGCAACAGTCCAAGAGAGAATTAGGGAGATCAATACACAAATTGGAGAGATCTCATCCATAATCCATCATCAATTCACACCTCCTATCACACCCATATCAGATTACAATCTGATTTCATCCTCCATCCAATTCCACAAGGGTTTCAAGTGCTAATTGAGGAAAAATCAAGCAATTGAAGAGACGGAGAAGGAACGTGAGATTGCTCCTACACTAGGGTTTCACAATTCCTATCTATTTCTTTCTATTACTTTGATTATTGTTATGAATTGCTTAGCCATGAGGATTGCTTGTAATCTCATGGGCTAATTTTATATACAGTTCTAGGGTTTGATGGATTGATTTGGGGATTTAGACCAAAGATTGGGATTTTATGTAGTTGAGCTTTTGATTTTACTTATTTTACTAAGACATGTTAATCTGCTTCGTAACGTCTTCATAATATATTCATGACATCCACTATAATGCTTGGATTATTGTGTTAGCTTGTGTGCGTTCATGATTGGTATTGTCTATCTGTTAGGGATTAGAGTAGCTCCGCTATAAGCACTTTAATTTCATGAACTGGTATGTCAAATACTTGATTAGTTTAGTGGAACAATGCAATTAGACAATCAAGCAGGAAGTGAATAGAACCTTGTAGTAATTTCAGAAAATATCTTGTTAGTCGAACTTGCTTTCCGGAGGTATTGTTGTTCGCTGGATTAGTATCTAGGAATAAGGCTTGGTAATATTTGCGCACCTTAGGATTTAAACCAGATTATAGTGTTAGCTTAGAATCGAATCATATTCGGTGGGATAACAGGGATATGTGGTGTATTTTCAGTGAAATTGCATGAATGAACAATCGTAAGTTTAATAACCCAAATTAATTGGTCTCTACCTGATACCTTAGAACTGTTCGTTATCTCTTGATTAGAACTTGATTTATTTTTATTGCTTTTAATTAATTTAGTTATTTATATTTTCAGTAATTTAGATAATTAATTCACAACTCCTAGATATCGGTTACTTGATTCTGATTAATTTAGTAATTTTAGGAAATAAATAATTAGCTGTCCTTTTGGGTTCGATAATTTAACTTGGGTGCTTACTGCTACAATTGATATCCTTACACTTGAGGATTAAATTATATTGCGCAGAAAAAGCCTAACAAGTTTTTGGCGCCGTTGCCGGGGACGGCTTAATTATTTATTTTTCTTTTATTGCTAGTTTAATTAGGACTTTTTATTGCTTTTTTTATTTTTCTTATTTGAATATATTCTGACTATAAATTATCTTTGAGGTACTGAGATGGACAAAATATTGAAAAGATATGGAAATCAGAATGTTATGGATCATTCTCCATGCATAGACAAAATATTGAAACGCTATGAAAATCATAATGCTATGTTTCCTTCTCCATATTACATGGATGAGAGGAATTATGGTTATGATTCTTTAGTGAATCAAAGTCATTCTCAGTACTACAATCAAGTCAGATATGAAGATGAATGGTCTTGTGCTTACAATGAAAATTTATTCAACCTTATCAAGAGAACACTTATTCTGGATCGATCGGAGTTTCCCAAGAATTACAAGACGCGTTTGATACTTCCATCAAGAAGCATGAAGAAAACATGGGAATATTGGAAGCTCTAGAAAGAAAGATGAAAGTTCAATCGCAGGAGAGGGAAGTTGCATCGCAGGAGTTTGATCAAAGAACGAGAGACATAAACAATCTTCTTGCGAACATCAATTCAAGTTTAAATTCTCAAGGTCAACAAGAGGAAAAAATGGATGAAGAGGAGTTTGAGGAAGATATTGTTGTTCCATTGTGCCCTGGAATGCAATTTGAAGGTCCTATGCTGTCATTTGAGGAAATAGAACTCGAAGAGGAGTCCACTCGATTAAGTCAAGTGGTTCCACTTGAATTGAGCTATCAACTGGAGTCAATTGTTGAGGAAGAAAAGAATAAAGAAGCGCAAAGCCATGAAGCAACCGAAAAGAACTTGAAGAATGAAATGAGCATTTCTAAACCTTTAAACTCTTTAAGTTGCATTGAATTTGATGATATTGTTTTTATTGACTTTGTTTTACCTAATGATTCCTCACATATATTTAGGGATAAAAAGAAGTTAGAAGAGAGGTTGGGAATTTTCGTCGGAAGAAGGAATAAGTGGTGAAGTAGAATGAAGAGGTTGATGAAATTTGATCTTAACATGGTTGGCAAGGTCAAGATAAATTTTAAGATTGCCAACGAGGTCATCCCTTGCCATAAGTATTGGATTGATGAAGAAGCACAGCGATTAGAATACGATGGAAAGGATGAAAGATATCCATGGCCATTCCGATGAGCTTGAGGTATTACGTCGTGACTCTCTGACGTTAAACATGAGCGCCTGTTGGGGGTTGTCCCTCCCGGTTTAATTGTTTTTCTATGTCTGTGTTGGTGTAATAATTTTATTAGGTATTGCTCGACTACGGTATATACTTCTTTGCAAACTTAGTTTCTCACTTTGTTTGATCTAAGTTTGGGGGGAGGTTACGTACATACCTTGTCTTGTAGTACCGAAGTAAAATTTTTGCATTGTGTTGTTGCTTGGAGGGTCGATTTTTTGCGGATTTTTAATATTTTCAATTTATTTGATGATGTTGAGGGTTTGATTTTTTGCGATTTTCCAGGTTTCGTGTTGTTTTTGTTTGTGTTTATTTGTTTTGTGTTAATCCTAGTGTTGGTATAGTTGATTTTTGGTTCTCTATGATGATTTTCTGATTTTTCTTAGCACTTGATGGTATTTTTGTATAATTGTACTTGAGAAGCATTTTGATGTTGTACTTTGATATTGAGATGCTTGAAATCTGATTATGTGCAAGGAAGATTAGCTATGTAGCTTTATTAGGAGTGCTCATTCATTCCCACAGCCATGTGAGATTTTGAGCCTTTTGAAATCATGACAAATTGCATGATTCAGTTTATTCTTGTGAGTATCGTTCATACACACGTATTCTAGAACTTGGCTTTATATCTTGCTTGAATCTACGTATTCGATTAGACAAAGGAGATGATCTTAGGCCATCTTTGTTGTTTATTAGTCACTAGCCAAATTATTATCCTACCTATTGAAATTATCCGTAGTTAACCCTTTTGAGCCTAAAAGCCTTATTTTTGTGGAAGCCTACGTGATTAGCCAATTGATCCATTTGCTAGCCTTAAAAATTCCTACCTATTAGAGAGTTGAAGGAGTCAAGTTGGTATCTTGTGAAAAAACATAAAAGGAGAATAAGTTGGAAGTGATGAAAATTATTGAAAAGATAGGTTAAATTGTTGCATAAAGGGGTAGTGTCCGAAACTGGTACCCCATGAAAAGGGTAGTGCCTGAAACTGGTACCCTTATTTGAAAAAAAAAAAAAAAAAGAAAAGAGGGAAGAAGAAAAAAAATTTCAAGTAAGGATGTGGTGTTCAAAAGTGAAGGAGGAATCAAATTGCAAGAAGCATTGAAGAGCGATGAAGAAGAAAGAAGAAAGTAAAGCTGTTTGTTGAAAAGCTGTAAGTCTTCTTTGATTCTCTACTAGTGATTGAGTCACCTTATCCATATACTCCCTACCTTTACCAAAGAGCCAACATTACAACCTAATGCAAGACCTTTGTGATCCTATTGTTGAAATTATCCCTTTAGTCGAGAGTTGAGATGATTGTCAAGCTTATGGTTACGCGTGTGTTTGAATTGACTTTGAGTGTAAACACCTTACCCTGAAGTGTATATCTCACACTTGAGCGATGAGCGTAAATACTACCCGTGAGAATGGTGGATGAGCATTCCGAAAAAGTGAAGTAGTTGATTTGAATTGTATGTTCTTAGATGGATGGTTGTCTTAGTATTTGAAGTATGATTTTTGAATTGTTATATTTTCTTGGATGTGAAGTTGTGAAATTTCCTCTCAATTATTCTATTGGTTTTATATGTCGTTGCCTCGGGACGAGCAACAGGAAAGTTTGGGGGTTTGTTGAGAGTGGAATTTCACGTATTTTAAGTCTCACATTACACCGTTTTTGATAGAATGTGACCATGATTTTGTATAGAATGACATGGTTTTCATATCTTGCATAATTAAGATGCTACTAAGGTGTTTTGTTGAGTTTTGAAGGGTAAAACATGATCAAAAGTTCAAAGTTGGAATGAGGAGTGAAAGTGAGGAGGAATGCTGAAAAATACAATCCATGTTGCACAAATTTCTGTATTCTTATAGAAGTCCAAATTGATCATATGATATATGGTTAGAAAGCCACAGAAGAGAGGGTCGTTTTGACGTAAAGAACACCCCAATTGGATTCCAAACGAGAAAGTTATGATCAAAGTGCTAACGTCGCACATGCTATACCGAGCAGCCACTTTGCATGAATTTTTACATATTCAAATATTGGATTTTCTGAGAGTTATTTATATGGATAGAAAGCCAAGGAAAAGAGGAACGCGTGAGCATAAAAATCATTCAAATTGGAGTCCGTATGAAGAAGTTATGCTCAAAACGGTAAAATCGCGCAGCGCAGTCTCCGCAGCTCGAGAGGTCGCTCGGCTCGAGCGGAACCCTCATTTTGCGAATTTCCAGCCGAGTGGGGTGCCCTCAGAGCCAACACAACGTTCCCGTTTCTCCCATATGCTGCTCGACAGGTTTGGGGGCCGCTCGGCCATGAGCTCGGCTCGAGCAAGGTGCCGAGCGGCCCAGTTCAGGGCCCAGACGGGGTCTGTTCGATGCAGCAGTGTATATACCCTCAAATCGCGATTCTGAAGCAGTATTGGTCGCGAAAACAGCCCTGCAACAGTCCAAGAGGGAATTAGGGAGATCAATACACAAATTGGAGAGAACCCATCCATAATCCATCATCAATTCACACCTCCTATCACACCCATATCAGATTACAATCTGATTTCATCCTCCATCCAATTCCACAAGGGTTTCAAGTGCTAATTGAGGAAAAATCAAGCAATTGAAGAGACGGAGAAGGAACGTGAGATTGCTCCTACACTAGGGTTTCACAATTCCTATCTATTCCTTTCTATTACTTTGATTATTGTTATGAATTGCTTAGCCATGAGGATTGCTTGTAATCTCATGGGCTAATTTTATATACAGTTCTAGGGTTTGATGGATTGATTTGGGGATTTAGACCAAAGATTGGGATTTTATGTAGTTGAGCTTTTGATTTTACTTATTTTACTAAGACATGTTAATCTGCTTCGTAACGTCTTCATAATATATTCATGACATCCGCTATAATGCTTGGATTATTGTGTTAGCTTGTGTGCGTTCATGATTGGTATTGTCTATCTGTTAGGGATTAGAGTAGCTCTGCTATAATCACTTTAATTTCATGAACTGGTATGTCAAATACTTGATTAGTTTAGTGGAACAATGCAATTAGACAATCAAGCAGGAAGTGAATAGAACCTTGTAGTAATTCCAGAAAATATCTTGTTAGTCGAACTTGCCATCCGGAGGTATTGTTGTTCGCTGGATTAGTATCTAGGAATAAGGCTTGGTAATATTTGCGCACTTTAGGATTTAAACCAGATTATACTGTTAGCTTAGAATCGAATCATATTCGGTGGGATAACAGGGATATGTGGTGTATTTTCAGTGAAACTGCATGAATGAACAATCGTAAGTTTAATAACCCAAATTAATTGGTCTCTACCTGATACCTTAGAACTGTTCGTTATCTCTTGATTAGAACTTGATTTATTTTTATTGCTTTTAATTAATTTAGTTATTTATATTTTCAGTAATTTAGATAATTAATTCACAACTCCTGGATATCGGTTACTTGATTCTGATTAATTTAGTAATTTTAGGAAATAAATAATTAGCTGTCCTTTTGGGTTCAATAATTTAACTTGGGTGCTTACTGCTACAATTGATATCCTTACACTTGAGGATTAAATTATATTGCGCAGAAAAAGCCTAACAGCCTTCTAGAAGGATTCTGATTTTTTTTCTGATCCCAAACACGACACGAGTCGTGTGACGCAACACGGCCATAAGGTGCCCGTGTTGCGTGAATTGATGACTCCGCACGGCCTCTCCTTACAGGCCCGTGTTGGCTACACGGGTCGTGTGCTGCAACACGAGTCGAGCTCCGCAACACGGTAAGTGGTGGTCGTGTTGGATGAATTGATGTATGCGCACGACCATTCTGGACAGGCCCGTATTAGCTACACGAGTCGTGTACTGCGACACGGCTCGTGTCCCCCGACATGGCCAGTCGTGTTGCTGCTGCCCTGATTCCTTCACTGTTTTGGCTCGTTCTCCCTCCTTTCAACTCCAAATTGAGATTTGTTTTTTCCTACATCTTCCTTATCATGAAAACACAAAACACAACCAAATAATACAAAAATACGGATAAAATAATATGAAAACACACATAAAAAGATACTAAAACCTAGGTGAAAATATCACTCATCACACCCCCAAACTTAAAGTGTTGTGCGTCCCTGCACAACGAAAATGATAAACCAAGGAGAGTGATTTTCACCTAGGAAAAGACTAAACGAACATAAGTAATAACACATCAATAATAATAAGAATCACAATTTATGCTAAGTCATCCTACAACATTAGATTCAAGACATGAAGAATTAACAAGTTCAATCACAAGAGAATGATAGTGTAATATAGTCCCTTTTTGGTCCAAGCCTCACATAGGTTATAATGTCACTCAACACTCTTTAAAGTAAGGTAAATCAACACTCATCAACCGATTGGCTCGACTCGCTATAAGCTTGCTCGTGGACTACATTCACAAACCACCAAAGTTTCAATTAATGATCAAAAAGGTCTTTCATTAAAGATGTAATGATAGGTTATTTGGTAGGGTAGGAAGAATATAGGTAAGAGTGACTAATCAAGTGTAAGTAATCAAAGAGATGGCCAATTTCTCTAACTTCTCCACTTTTCTTTCTTCCTTTCTTGTCTTTAATGTTCACAAGCACTAATCATCAACTTTATCCTTTGGATTGAGCTTCTTATGATGCATGCTTCCTTCTTTAAACTTTTAAATACTTGAGCATATTGTTGTTGCTTTGCTCATTTTCTTGTTTTGAGGTTGCATGTTCATTCTTGTCTTTCCTCTTTTCATCCTTTTTCTTGCTTGTTACCATTTCCTTTCTTTCTTTTGCTCTTCAATCAAACCTTTCTAGTTACCATCTCCTCAATCACTCACACAAAAGGTATGTATGTAAGGCTCAAGTGGGTAATTAAGGCTTGTAGTGTGCTAAATTCACAATAAAATGGCTACTAAATTCACAATAAAATGGCTTTAAGGCTCAAAGTGATTGACTAGGGATGATGTTCAAGTTAGGAAAATATATGACAATGACTTCAAATAACAAGGATGGCCTTAGATCATGTCACTAATCTCCACTAATCGGGCTCGTTTCTATAGTCCTTGAGCAAGTTCTAGCTTATCAAAACTCAATCGATCCACCCATGAAGAAAAATACCACGTATGCACGGTTGAGGCTCAAATGCTCACAAGCTTATGCATTGGACTTTAAGGAACTTATTATACCACATTCATCTCAAAATTGAACAAGTTAAGTAAAACATGTCACAATTTGAAAGTGTAGAGATTCTTAATCATAACTTGTCATCACTTATCACCACAACATATCATTACTCATATTCAAAAATGACTCACAACCTCCCTAAACAAACCACCAAACATACCAAGACAAAAATAAGAAAACACACAAAACATAAAATAAAGACTCAACAAACAAGAAACAAAACAAAAACACATAATATGCAAAAATAAATAAAAAAATCACCATTATTAGAAAATGAAGCACACATTCTATATCATCCATAATCAATTAAGCTCACAAGTATCCCCATCTTTGATTGAAAAGAAAATCCTAACTTACGAAAATAAATGTCCCAAAAAACATAACACATGAAGTAGCATGCTAATCCATTCAATCCAAATCAAAATCAATTAGAAGTGATAAGGTGTAGAGTACTCCCTTAATAGGCATTTGGTAAGGAAAGCGTTCGCTCCAATCTCCATTCGTGCTTCCAATACCCTTCATTCATACTCAAAACTCATACAACACCATTAGCTCAACAATTGCCTTAAAAATATGGACTCACATGCACTTCAACACAACCAATCATACCAAAATTCAACCAAACTCATGAGAAATTTTTAAAATTGGGGTCACTTTTTAAGCTCATTCACACACATTTCCATGAAAACACAAAACATAATCAAATAACACAAAAGTACGGATAAAATAATACGAAAACACACATAAAAAGATACTAAAATTTAGGTGAAAATATCACTCATCATTTGGTATGAAAATTCACGCTTTTCATAGGCCGTTTTCATATGATTATTGCGTTATTTTAATATTATTTGTGAAGTTTATTATATATTTTTATATTTTCTATAACTTCACGGATATTATTGAAATTTTTCAAATTTTAGGATTATTTTGATATAAAAGTGTTGAAATAAGAAATGAGGCGTTGGAGGAGATTGAGGAATTTGTCGAGAATGGTAAAAGCGAGTCTTGATTGCCCAGCCATGAGTTGATTGAGGTTGTTACATGCTGGATGTTAACTGAAAATGCATGAAGAGGATTTTAAATTGGCCAGTGGAACCCATGACTTATAAATAAAAAAGGATGTTTAATCCACCTTGCCACTACACCATTTGAGTTGGTGTAGATGCACGTGAGAGGAGCCCACTACATTGCTAAAGCCCATGCATGCATTCTTCCTCCACATAGCCCATTATTTTCAAGCCCGTTACCATTACAGCCTATTGCCCATCACGCAACTCACGCACCTTCATATGCCATAATATACACAGCCCCAGAACCGAACTGAGAGAACACACGACAGAATGTCGTGACCACATGAAAGATCACCACTTTCCGCATTTCACCACTACCCTTCACCCACCTTTCATCCACCACGTAATATCCATCCATCATCCCATCGGTCCGGATGAAGATTCAAGTGCGGTTAAGAGAGACAATCCAATCGGAGAGACGGAAAAATAACGTGAACCACGTGACACTAGGGTTTCGTCTTTTCTTCTATTCTTTTCAATTGTTGATTTTGTTATGAAATTGTCAGCCATGAGGGTTGTCTGTGACCTCATGGGCTAAATACTTTTACAGTTCTAAGGATTGAAGGTTAAATATAATTGATTTGGAAACCTAGACCAACATTGTGAATTCAAGCTGTTGATAATTCTTGTTTATTCGATTTATTCAGATTATATTACATGTGTGTAACGTCTTCATAACATGCTATTGATGTTGCCTGTGATGCTTGGTATGTCGTGCTAGCTTGTGTGCATTCGTGTTTAATATTGTCTGTTTGCTAGGGATTATATTAGTTTGCCCGTGAACACGATAATCCTAAGGGCTGGTGAATAAGATACTTGATATTCTTAGTGGAACAATGTAATTAGGAAATCAAGTAGGAAGTGAATAAGTTTGAGTAGTACTTTCAGAGAATATATGTTAGTCGAATTGGCTATCCGGAGGTTTATTAAATTTGCCTTATTAGTATCTAGGAAGGAGGTTCAAAACTATTCACGCATTACCGTTTGATGTATTTCCATTAAAATAGTATGAATGAATAGGACGTTTATGAGACCTAATCAATTGCACTATATCTGATACCTTAGAGCTGTTACTTCTCTCTTGATTCAATCTTGAATATCCTTACTTTTATTTAATTCTGTTATTTATTACATCAGCACTTTAGTTAATAATCTTATTTAAATCCTAGAAAATTGGTTACTTTAATTCTAGTTAATTAGTAATCCAAAATAAATAAATAGTTAACTGTCTCAGAGGGAACGATATTATTTTTAACTGGGTACTTGTCATAAACTTGTTAGGCATTTATTGCGCACCTCAATTAAAATCCCAAGTGTAGGGATGTCAATTGCAGAGGCAAGTACCCAGTTAAAAATAATATCGTTCCCACTGATACATCTAACTATTTATTTATTTTATATTACTATTCAATTAGAACTATTGTAACCAAATTTCCAAGTGTTTGAATTGACTTAATTACTAAAGAATTGAAATAACAATTAACAAATAAATAAAAGTAAGGGATATTCAAGATTGAATCAATAGAGAAGTAACAGCTCTAAGGTTTCATGCATAAAGCAATTGATTTGGTCTCCTAGACGTCCTATTGTTCATTCATACTATTTAAATGGAAATACACCACAAGTTGATGCGCGAATAGTTGTGAACCTCCTTCCTAGATACTAATAAGGCATATTTCATAAACCTCCGGATGATTAATTCGACTAACATATATTCTCTGAAAGTAATATTCAAACTTATTCACTTCCTACTTGATTTTCTAATTGCATTGTTCCAGTAAGAATATCAAGTATCTTATTTACCAGCCCTTAGGACTATCGTGTTCACGGGCAAACTACTATAATCCCTAGGAAACAAACAATATTAAGTACGTATGCACACAAGCTAACACAACATACCAAGCATCACGGGCAATATCAATAGCATGCTATAAAGACGTTACAAACATATAATATAATCTGAAATTAATCGAATAAATAAGAATCTTAATAGAAATGAAATCACATACTTTGTCTAGGGTTCCAAATAAACTACCCTAACCTTCAATCCTTAGAACTGTAAAGAGTTTTTAGCCCATGAGTTTACAGATAACCCTCATGGCTGAAAATTTCATAACAAAATCACAAAAGAAGGAATTAAGAAAAGAAAACGAAACCCTAGTGTCACGTGGTTCGCGTCTTTCCTCCGTCTCTCTAATTGGATTGCTCTCTCAACCGCACTTGATTCTTCCTCCGGACCGATGTGATGGATGGATGGATGGATGAATTCTGATGTGAGTGAATGTGGGTGGATGGTGCGTGAATTGAATTCACGTTCTGTTATTGTGTTGAATGATCGGTCCCCTTCTCCAGGTGTTTGATCTTCCTTATATACCAATTTAGAGCTATTATACGAGTCGAGCGAGCCCGAGTACTAGGTGCTCAAGCTCGGCTCGGCTCGGCTCGAATTACGTAACGAGCTAATAACTGAGCTCGGCTCGGCTTGAAATTTTTGTATTTGAGCTCAAGCTCGACTCGTTAAACCCAAACAAACCACAAATGGAACAATATATGAGGAGAAATTCCAAAATCAAAACTGAAAATGCTTCAAACTGAAAATTTTTAAATAAAAATATTTCACTAATCCTTCAAGATTATCAGAATCCCAAAATTATTAAAATCCCAAAAATAAAGGAAAAAAAAGATATTCCACTAATCCTTCAAGATTATCATGACACGAGCATTGAAATTTTTAAAACTGAAAATCTAAATCCCAAAATTTTTTCACTAAATAAAAATAGAGAAAGAAGAAAAAAGAAAAGAAAAATAGATGAGGAGAAATCCTTCAAGAACGGCTGAAATTAGAGTACGGAGACGGAGAGTTGAACTCAATCTACAGATGGGAATGGAGGCCTTCTATCTAATGCAGATCTGGGAGACTCACGACGATGTGCGGAGGTCAACAACTGGGGAAGCAAACACGGTGTCGATGGAATTCTTGAAAAAACTAATAGATGGAAGATTGTTGAAACTGATGAGTGATGAGAGAGTCACGATATTTGGAAGGAAGAACTCTTTAATCAACTCCCATGGCCGCCGAAGAAAGATTGCAGTGGATGAGTGGAAGGAGAAAGATTGCGTGGAAGAAAGAAATGGTGGGGAGGAGAGGCAGATTTTGGGAATATAGTGAGGTAGGCGGATTTAGAAACTAGGGCTAAAATTATATATATATATATATATATATATATATATATATATATATATATATATATATATATATATATATATATATATATATATATATATATATATATATATACTAATTGTAATATATTATTTATAATTTATTAAAATATCGAGTACTCGCGAGCTCCACGAGCCGAGCCGAGCTCGGCTCGATAACTTGACGAGTATTAAACGGGCTCAAACTCGAGCTCGAACGAACACGAGTCGAGCCAAGCTCGAACGAACACGAGTCGAGCCGAGCTCGGGCTTTTTCGAGCCGAGCCGAGTAGTCGAGCAGCTCGATTGGTATAACAGCTTTATATACTGATGAGTGATATTTTCACCTAAATTTTAGTTGATGGCGTTTGGATCATTTGGTTAACGTGACCCGTTAGGGATTCATACGTTTTTATCACAGCGGAAAAATAAATCATAGAAACGATTACCGTTCACCAAGGTATGTTGATAAAGATTGATTCTCGCAGGTAGCCTGCGCAGTCCCACGAGAATGGCCATAACTTCCTCGTCTGATGTCGGAATTGAGTGATCTTTGCGTTCAGACGATCTTCTCTTCGACGGCTTTCCGTCAGTATATTGATCATCAAATTATGAGTACTTTACGATTTTATATAAATTTTGCAAGGCGGAAGACAGCAGCAGCAAACTACCTTCTGATCTTCTGCCGTATGTCCCAAGTCCGATCTCGACGTCGTGCGGGCGACGATCTACGAGACCTCCTCAATCTGCTCTCAACCCTCATCACACGTGAATAATGAATTAGATTAGGGTTCCAGATAAGTTGAGGTGACTTATATACATGGGCTACAGTAGGGACCAGGAGGAGAAATTGGGTTGGGCCTCCATTGGGCTTAAGTATCCAAGCTTAGCCCAAAGCTTATACTTAAGTCCAATAATAATAATATATTCCACTAAAATATTATTACTGCACTGCCTTTTCAATCCCAAAATTACGTTTTGGGCACCTTCTTATTATGAGCCCGTTAGTCTCCCCATATTTAAGATATACAATGTCCATTAATTAATTTAAGTTACTGACAACTCAATTAATTAATATCTCATCCAAGAGTAGTACTATTCAACCTCATTATCATGTCGGAATAAATTCCACCTGCAGGGTTTACATGATAATCCTTATGAGCTCCTCAAGGGGACATCATCAACCTATGACGGACACGAATTCCTTCTACAATCAACAGCACACCATAGAGACAGCACTATTTTCTAACTCATCGAGTTTGTTGATTTAATTACATGTAAATCTCACCCATTGATGAATCAAAGAAATACATACTGCCCTACATGTCGAGGTTATTGTATAGGGATTAAGAGCACGAACTTCCATAATAACTGAGATCTAGTTCTCCTATAAGTCAGTATAAGTCAAACGATCTCAAGCGGTCCTGCTCAATACACACAAGTGCACTAGTGTGATTCCATAGCTAAGACAAGCTAATACCAAACCACACTACAACCATCCCGATAGAGAGTCCCCGTCTATCTCGGTTGTGAGCATCTGTTTATACTTTATAAGAAAACCGATAATATGATCTTCCGCGTGTTGTCGCACAACATATTATCTACAGTATAAAGTAAGTGGACTATTGCATCGAACATATAAATAAATTATAAGATGCAATCATTTGATCATATGATTCTCATTTCAAATTAATTGTTATAACATTGTTCATACAAAAAGCTAGACTTTTAGTATACAATCCAACAATCTCCCACTTATACTAAAAGACTATGCTGTCATGTCTTCTGCCATACATCTTATTTCCACTCCCACTACACGACCATCAAAAGCTCTCGCCTTAAGGTCCTTGTAAATGGATTTACTAGGTTATTATCCGATGCAATCTAGGTGACAACAATCTTCCCCTCATTATACGATTTCTCGTAACAGGTGGTACTCGCGCTCCATGTGTTTAATTTCCTTATGGACTTGTGATTCCTTCAAGTTTGCAACTGCACCAATATCATCAATATAAATTGTGATAACCTTGGGCAAACTTAGAATCACACCAAAGTCTATCATGAAGTTTCTAGAGTCATACAGATACTTTGGCTGCCTCATAGGCTCCAATTTATCATCTTTCCATGATGGAGTCCGGAGTCTGAAATATATTTCTATATAACACTCCTCCACATTATGACTCAACTTCCTAAAATTAAACGCATAACCTTTGAGGTGGATTTACTGCCGTCTCTATCTGATTTGAAAAATCTGAATCTATGTAACCCATAAGAATCAGTGAATCTGTTCGGTAAGCCCACATATAGTTTCTAGTCCTTTTCAGGTACATAAGTATATGTCTTACCACAGTTCAACATTCTTATTTTGGGTTACCTTGATACCCACTGTTCATGCCATCGGCAAAACAGATATCCAATCTCGTGCATAGCATTCCTTAAATTAAGCTTCCTCATTTGCCGAAGCATAAGGAACCGCTTTCATCTTCTTTATCTACTTTTGTGTCACAAGACACATTCACTTAGATAAATTCACATGCTAAATGAGTAAGGATCGTATCATTATATGAAACTTGAGATAAGCATAATATCCTTTCTTGTGATCCGTATTACCGTGATCAAAATGATATTTTTGCTCTTCTTAAGTCCTTCATCTCATACCGCTTTATCAACCATACCCATACACCCGACAATACTCTTTCATTGTCTCCAATGAGCAAGATACTATCTACGTATAGTACAAGAAATACCACCACGTTTTCATCACTCTTTTCAATACACAAGACCCATCCGATCATTGATTAGATCCATGTCACTGGATTACCTCATCAAAACGGATGTTTCATGATCTTGAAGCTTGCTTTAGTCTATGAATGAACACTTTTAAGCTTATTATCACAATGCTCTTAGCTTTTTGCAATGAATCACTCTGGTTGCTTCACATAGATGTTTTCCTTAAGACTTCCAATCAGGAAAGCTGTCTCGACATCTATTTGCTATCCCTCATATTTCATATGAGTAGCAACAAATAAAAGAGTCCAGATCAACTTAGGCATAACTACCGGCGAACAGGTTTTCTCATAATCGAACTCTTTCTTTCTGAGTATACCTTTTCGCAACAAGCTTCCTTCCAAGGTTTTCACCTTATTCTATGATCCTCTTTTATTCTTGCATGCCCGCTTTCAATGGCTTTCACGCCATTTAGCGGTTCAACAAGCATCCAGACCTAATTTAAAATCCATCGATTCTATTTTAATATTCATTGCACTTTGCTAGGATTTGACATTTCTAACTTGTAGTGCTTCGTCGTATCCGTGGGTCCATTTCATATTTGCTAGGGACCAAGTCTCACGACTTTCCCAAAACATGTATCTTACAGGTTGTCGAAGAATCCTCCCACTACGACAAGGCACTACACGCAATTGTGTATCAGACGTGACACGCGTTGCAGTTTACCTTGTGGTATATCCTCTTGTATAATTGGTACTTATACTTTGTGTTTTTCCCTCTCACTTCCTTTAGAACAATTTATACATGGGTTTATGATTTAATACATAGTCTTTTTCCAAAAATCTAGTGTTTGTGTGAACAATCACCCTTTGATCTTTTGGACTAAATAAATCACCCATCATTTTTCTAGGATATCCCACAAACAGACAAACATTCATACGAATTACTGTTTCTAGGGCATACCCATAAAATGAATTTAGTAATTCCAAATAATTCATCATCCATCTAATCATTTCCATAAGAGTGCTACACCTTCTATCCGCCACACCATTCAGCTGGGGTATGCCCGGTGTAAACAATTTGAGATTTAATCTCAACTTCTGATTAATAGCTCCTAATTATCCTAAGAGGTACTCACCATCACGATTAAATCGTAATGACTAGATATATTTTCCATGACGCTTCACTGTACCAGCCTTGCAATTCTTGAATTAATCAAGGAACTTAGACATGCAGTGCATCAAATAAATATATCCATTTCAAGAATAATTCATCGATTGACGAATATTTATATCCACCTCTCATCCGGACAATCTTAGGATCACATAAATCATAATGAACTAATTCCAACATATATATCTTTGGTTCTGCACCCCTTTGCCTTGAAAAAGCAATTAGTCATTTTTACTCCCAAGCAAGACTCGAAAGTCAGATAGTTTTCACTTCAGATAAACCTAAGGGTCTATCGGCTATCAACTTTTGAATCCTACTCAAGTAAAATGATCTAGTCTTAGATGTCAAATATATGTTTAGTTCATATCCGAAGGTATCTTTCTCTTACTAAGATTAGAAGATTCATTATTAATTACTATTTGTTGCATCTGTGGAATATACATGATTTAAGAGTATACAAATTGTTCACCAACGTACAATAACAGATTACAACTCTATCCTTCATTATAATGACCATGTCATTTAAATGAAATGGAGTATCCATCTATTAATGCATAGAAACTGAAATCAAATTATTTCTATGAAAACGTACGTAAAACAATTTCTCATAATCAAACGTCTACTCATATCATTAGATAAATAGACAACTCCCACTGCAATAGCCACTACTCTTGTAGTTTTACCCATGTCATAACAATCTTATCCTCACTTAGTAATAAACATTTAGTGATTCCAGTATCTACACACTTCGTGTCAGTAAATGCCATCACTAATCATGTTTTAAACAACTAGTGAATAAGATATAAAACTTGTTCACATTATGATGAAAATGGCTTTCCTTTGCCACATGTTTTGCCAGAAGTTTTCCACCATATACATCCTATTATAATTCAGGTGGAACTTACTCAAAAACATCTAGGCAATTCACGAAGAATTAAATTGATCTAGGTTTTCCTTCAATTTATACTCCATGCTTTCCCAATTCATTCATCAAATTAAATCATGATCTTCTGCCTTTTAACTTACTCAAGTATCCGAAGAGTTACATGAGACCATCATATTTCTATGAACCTCTCATCTCTTCACTAGAGACTTTAATAGGCATCATGAGACGTCCCTTGTGAGAACACACATGTATTTTCTTAAGCAGTAAAATTCAAAACCAAGATTCTTTTCTAATCATCTAATTTGGACAAGTAAATATAAATTCTTTTAGTTAATAATATGTGAGATAAAACCATTTGAAAATCAGAGAATCATAAATTAATTTACCGATCAAAACTTTGAATTTTATCCTTTTATATTGATTCCCTCAAAACAATATAAAAATAAAATTCACCGACATCTCAAGCACCGTGAGTCTGCAAGCCACGTTAGTGTGGACGTTTACAAACCCGAACATTTACAAGAGAAGGTTTTACCCATTAATTTCATTTGTCAACCTAACTTTATGACAAAATAATTAATAGTCGGTTCCTCTTTAGCCATGCAAATAATAGCAGTGACTCTGTTGGGGAGGATACTAATTATTTACACCTAAGTGTACACCATTATTTGATCCCAAGTTCACTGCGCGAGCTTGTGTGCCTTACAGTTGGAGAAGTACACACGCGCTCGGATAGCTTCCTACAATCATCAATTATAAGTTTGTACCAGTGAGCCCTATATAAACTCATCCGTTAGGGAGGAAGGCCTATTGCCAACACGCAAGTTCATGTGCCACATTACAAACAATAATTATATAATGAAGTCTGTACCAGTGATCCATGAATAAACTCATCCGTTAGGGAGGAAGGCCTATTGTCAACACTCAAGTTTACTCACATCACTTACAAACCAATAATGGAGGCAGCGGGAATTTTTACCAATCCCCTCTCCCACTTAGTTATTTAAGACCGAGGGTTTTTACATGCATATAATATTTCAGAATAAAATATGCAACCTAGCATGCTCATACTTCCAAATATATAACAATAATTGACCAATAAAACAATTATAGCAGTTATATATAAGGAAATAAATTGCCAAAAATAAGTTGACTTGATCAACACTCCAACATACATGCATATAATATACCAAATATAATACGCAATCTAGCATGCTTCTATTTAAGGCAATAAATCATAGAGAATCATGCATACATATATAACAATAATCAATTAATAAATCAATTATAACAGTTATATAACAGCGAATTCGATTGTTCGTCACCAATCACGAATGCGGACAACTGCGATGGGGATCGACCTCCCAGCAGCCTGCTCCACCACTCTGGCACCCTGCCCGATCATATTGTGAAGACTCACGCAGAACTTGATGCAGACCAGTCGAACTTGATGCAAACCCGCTCGAACCTGGTGCAGAGTCGATCAAACCTAATGTAGACCAATCGAACCTGATGTGAATCCGCTCGAACCTGGTACAGCATTGATCGAACCTGATGCAGACCAATCGAACCTGATGCAGACCCACTCGAACCTGGTGCAGCATCGATCGAACTTGATGCAGACCAATCGAACCTGATGCAAATCCGCTCAAACTGTCGCTCATCCAAGGGCCTACTTGCATGGAACCAAGTTCAGCCCAACGCGCAACATCAAACTACACCAACTGTCGTTCAGGGTTCGCAACTGTAAGAACCTAGGAATCCAATCTCCACCATCCAGAATCTACGCCTGTGAGTTTTGAACATGCCGTCCAAATTACAGGTCGATCCAACGGTTAGATTGTGAGAAACAGGTCTTTTCCCTCGACTGCGCAGAACAGAATCGCCCAAAAAATTGCTTCCGTTTTTGGCGTATTCCCGACAATAAAAAGTTCCAAATACGATCTTCACCGTTCAGAATGTACATCCAAAAAATCTGAACGTGCTGACCAAAAATCAGCCTGATCCGACGGTTGAAACTCCGGTTATTGCCTCTGCAATATCACTGCGCTGGATTTTCTCTCAATTTCTTCCTTCCATGTGAAATTGACGAACAGTTTTCGTGGAATCCTCTCACACACAACCATCAACGAACAGATATGATATAGGGTATATTTCACATAGGGATATTCATGGTTTGTGCAGTAAAATCAAAACCCTAAACATGTGATCCTAATTTCGAAAAATTAATCACATAAACCCTAGCCTAACGTGTCACGCTTCACCACGAAACCAAAGCTCTGATACCAATTGATGGCACTTGGATCATTTGGATAACGTGATCTGTTAGGGATTCATACGTTTCTATCACAGCGAAAACAATAAATCATAGAAACGATTACTGTTCACCAAGGTATGTTGATAAAGATTGATTCTCGCAGGCAGCCTATGCAGACCCACGAGAATGGCCATAACTTCCTCTTCTGATGTCAGAATTGAGTGATCTTTGCGTTCAGACGATCCTCTCTTCGACGGCTTTCCGTCAGTATATTGATTATCAAATTCTAAGCACTTTACGATTTTATATAAATTTCGCAAGGTGGCAGACAGCAGCAGCAAACTACCTTCTGATCTTCTGCCGTATGTCCCAAGTCCAATCTCGACGTCATGCTGGCGACGATCTACGAGACCTCCTCAATCTGCTCTCAACCCTCATCACACGTGAATAATGAATTAGATTAGGGTTCCAGATAAGCTGAGGTGACTTATATACATGGGCTACAGCAGGGACCAGGAGGAGAAATTGGGTTGGGCCTCCATTGGGCTTAAGTATCCAAGCTTAGCCCAAAGCTTATACTTAAGTCCAATAATAATAATATATTCCACTAAAATATTATTACTGCACTGCCTTTCCAATTCCAAAATTACGTTTTGGGCTCCTTCTTATTATGAGCTCGTTAGTCTCCCCATTTTTAAGATATACAATGTCTATTAATTAATTTAAGTTACTGACAACTCAATTAATTAATATCTCATCCAAGAGTAGTACTACTCAACCTCATTATCATGTCGGAATAAATTCCACCTGCAGGGTTTATATGATAATCCTTATGAGCTCCTCAAGGGGACATCATCAACCTATGACGGACACGGATTCCTTCTACAATCAACAACACACCATAGAGACAGCATTATTTCCCAACTCATCGAGTTTGTTGATTTAATTACATGTAAATCTCACCCATTGATGAATCAAAGAAATACATACTGCCCTACGTGTCGAGGTTATTGTATAGGGATTAAGAGCACGAACTTCCATAATAACTGAGATCTAGTTCTCCTATAAGTCAGTATAAGTCAAACGATCTCAAGCGGTCCTGCTCAATACACACAAGTGCACTAGTGTGATTCCATAGCCAAGACAAGCTAATACCAAACCACACTACAACCATCCCGATAGAGAGTCCCCGTCTATCTCGGTTGTGAGCATCTGTTTATACTTTATAAGAAAACCAATAATATGATCTTCCGCGTGTTGTCGCACAACATATTATCTACAGTATAAAGTAAGTGGACTATTGCATCGAACATATAAATAAATTATAAGATGCAATCATTTGATCATATGATTCTCATTTCAAATTAATTGTTATAACATTGTTCATACAAAAAGCTAGACTTTTAGTATACAATCCAACATTAGTGTCTTTTTATATGTATTTTCATATTATTTTATCCGTATTTTATGTTCTATTTGGTTGTGTTTTGTGTTTTTAAGGAAGATGTAGGAAAAAGCGGATCTCAATTCGGAGTTGAAACGAGGGAGAACGAGCCAAAACAGTGAAGAAATACAGGAGCCAGCACCAACACGGGCCGTGTAACCAACACGGCCCTGTAAGCGATGGCCGTGCGACGACACCTATTCATTCAACACGGGCACCTTAAGGCCGTGTCCAGTCACACGAGGCGTGTTGGCAGCACGAGCCGTGTCATCAACACGGCCCTGTAAGAAAAGGCCGTGCGGGAGCATCAGTTTACACGACACGGCCACCTTATGGCCGTGTGACAGAGCACGACTCATGCTGTCTAAAATCCTGAAAAAAAATCAGAATCCTTCTAGAAGCCTCCCAAGGGGTATAAATACCCAATACTTCAATATGTGAGTGGAGATCCGAATTCTACCCTTCCACACACACCTCACACACCATTTCTTCCATTCTACACCATCATCATCATCCATTCACCATCCATTGGATCTACAATCATCCTACCATCAAAATCATCATCAAATTGAAGAAAAGAAGCAAGGAAGAGATGAAGATAACAAGGGAAGGAAGGAAATCACCATTGAAGTGACATCAAGGAAGTTTCCATTCATTTCTTGTATTAAACCTCATAGTTTCATCATGTTTTGTAAGGATCTTAATGTCTATGTTCATTTTCTTCTTAATATGGTAGGCTAATCTCCCTTGTGAGATTAGCAACATGAGAGTTGTTGGATAATTTTGGGGATTTGTGTATTTAAATTCATATGTTGATTGGATCTATGATTTTCTACCATTGATTATTAATTGCTTGAATTGTATTGATGATTTGTGTGTTTAGTTGTTCTAGATATGTGATTAGATTGAGAAATCAATTATATGCTTAGGATAATTAAGTGAATCATTTCATCAAACACTTCATGATTGTGAAGAGATTGAGAAGTCCTTCATAGTTTAGAACCCTTTGGTAGGACATGTGATTGGTTTGATCGAGAGATTGATTAATTGTGTGAAGGGACTCTCATTTAAGCTTAGTACCTAGTTGGAATTGTTTAAGT
This sequence comes from Pogostemon cablin, assembly GCA_023678885.1. NCBI lineage: Eukaryota > Viridiplantae > Streptophyta > Magnoliopsida > Lamiales > Lamiaceae > Pogostemon > Pogostemon cablin. The sequence continues at coordinate 27,856,191 of CM042975.1, forward strand.
GAGAATCAATCCATTGAGTTGTTTGATATTCATATCCTATACATCTCGAGAGGGAGTTTAGGTGATTTTAGTGTTGGCCCTTAGTCTTCAATCCATGATACATATGAATTTGGTACATAATTCCTAGAATTTCCACTTCTTGATTGTTGTTAATCTCACTTTTAATCAATTTGGTAAACCACTTTCCATCCATCCATCTTGTTGATTGATCATTTCTTGCTTTGATCACTTGTCATTTAATTGTTTGCAACCAATCCTATTGATGATTCGTCTCTATAAAATTACAACAAATGTGAGATCGCTTAAGCACTAGTGTCTACCTCCCTTTGGTTCGATAATTTCTTGAATTGGGCATTCTCCACTAAACTATGGCTAATCATATACCATGGACCTCGAAAAGTGTAAAACACTTGGAAATTTGGTTACAATAGTTCTAATTGAATAGTAATATAAAATAAATAAATAGTTAGCTGTCTAAGTGGGAACGATATTATTTTTAATTGGGGTACTTGTCATTGCAATTGACATCCCTACACTTGGGGATTTTAATTGAGGTGCGCAGAAAAGGCCTAACACCCCACAAGGGGGGATCACCCCCAACCATCATCCACATCCTTTCCTCCATCCATCCATCACTTTGAAGATTCATCAGTTTAATCAAGAGGAGAACCAAGAGGAGAATTCATAACGGAGAAGGACGTAACGACGCCCACATCTAAGGTTTTTATCGTTTCTTAATTTATTTTTTATTTTCCAGACATATGGGTAAGATCTATCCAACACCCATGATTGTTCTTCGTAACATCATTGGCTAGAACCTTTTTGGTAGATCTAGGGTTTTGAAGGTTTTATTGAATTAATTGAACTTTCGTGTGTATACTCCGTACAACACTACTTGTAAAATTATTTTATATATGATTGTGCGTTTTTAATCCATATTCAGAGTCGTTTTATGCATCTTCAACTGTTATTTAGAGTCTGAATATATATCTTGGTTGTTGATTGAGCGTGTTCAGTGCTGAACAGGATTCCATGTTATGATTTTAAGTGAGGGGACTCCGAAACTTCATTAGAACTATCATGTATAAATACTTATTAATTGAATTGGATTCAGATCAGTAAGTAGGATAAAGAGAGTAATTTTATAGTACCTATAAAGGGAGATCATATCGGGTTAGAGTACCAATTAGTCAAGGAAATAATTGATACTGATAGTACCTATAAAGGGGTGAAGTTATATCTCTTGCTTATTCACATGTGTTACACGCTTAGTTACTTGTGTCTATAGAGTAGATTTGCATGGTGGTTTAATGATACGTCCATATTCCACAAGGTAGAGTCGGACATTGATACACGAAAGGAAGATTAATGAGTGAAACTGGATTATCCTAGAGCTACATATTCTCCTACTTGATCCACATTTGTATTCTTTCAATGATATTTTATTTTATTTGTTATTTAATAATTCTGCTTAGTAGTTTAATAATTAAATCTCAACCTTGTAAACTTGTCTTAATTAATTTAGTAAATAATTAAATTGATAATACGCCTTCCTTCGGGTTCGATATTTAACTTGGTCACTCATCTAAAATACAATAATATCCCTCATACTTGGGGATTAATTGTGGGTTGAGAAAACGCCCATCACACATTCCAAAGAACCAGGACGTAATTCAACGCCGCTAAGACATAGAGTATGAGTGGAGGAGTTGCGTTGGCCTTTCTAGGTAGGCTATAGAACGCATACGTTCAACAAAAATTGTCTCAATAAGGAGTGTAGGTTAAGGAAAGAGAAGGAAGGACACTCCCTCAACTCACAACAAGACACTAAGATAGAGAGTTGTTCAATACCAAATTGTCATCTAAAAAGGAAACGCTCCAGTTGGTTTGAGCAAGGGAAACAACATCGCAAGACGATACTAGGCATCTTAAAACTAGAATAGAGGTTAAAGAATCCATCCAGTGTATGGATTATATAATTAGAGTACAAGCCATGAGGCATCTGAGGATCAAGATCACGTGAGCAACCCCAAACAAAAGTTATCACAACTGAGACTGAATCCAGGTATGAATTTATAAATATTTCTCCACCTTTTAGATATAATTTTGTCCTAATTAACGGCAAATTTTGTATTATGTATATGCATCAATATTGAAACAAGAATATAATAAGGCCGCTGACTAATAAAGTCCACCTTTTCTGCTACCTATATTCAATAAACTAAGTTAAAACTCGTAACCAAAATCTTGAATTCAAATGAATTACATAAAACCAAACATACATTGGAGTGATTGGAAAGATAGTTCTTTGTTGTGGATATTGCAAAAGCTAGAGTTGCAGCGCCACCATAAGAGCACTCCGTACAAGTAAATTATTATAGATCATTGGCAACTTTTGCAAACAAACATAAATTATTTTGTAACAAACATCCTCAAACAAACTGTTCACAATAAACTAGAAGTTCAAGCCCCGAAAATTACTGTTATAAACTTTAGCACTTAGCAACTGTGTCCCAGAAACAAGCAAAAGGCGAAGACTGAAGAAGAGTTTTGTTTATCGAAATGTGCAGGTAAGGCTATCACTTGTGGAGAGGGGGGAATTTGGACCGGCGTCTGTGCTTGAAACTGAACCGGAATTGGAGATTCCAGCATAATAATTGGATTTGGCGGTGACGTCCCTGATCGGCATTTTTTTTAAAGAAGGTACTATTTTTAAATTTGTTTTTGAAGTGAAGAGTGAGCGTGAAGGCAGCGCCAATTTCTCCCTTTTCCTTGTCAATTTTTTATTTATGACTCTCACTCACTCTTCTAAAATCATTATATTACCAATCATCAAAATGATGTGATAATGTCTAACTAATGAGTTGTTAAGATTTCATTTTATGAAGTTAAATTAGGAAGGTTAAAGAGGGAAGAAAGTGCAATTTAAAAAAAATAGAAAATGTGATGGTGTTTTTGCCAAAATCTCAAAGGTTAAGATTCATTTGCAATAGAAGTAAAGGTTGAGGTTTTTTTTTTGCAATAAACCCAAAGCGCACGTCAGACGTCGGGCAACCCTCTCCAACCCGTTGGATGCGTTTTGCACGAAACTTAAAGGTCGAGGTTTTTTTTTTACAAATTCTCAAAGGTTGAGATTTATTTGCAATAGAAGTAAAGGTTGGGTTTTTTTCAGTTAACCATTAACTTTATTTGAACAAAAATGTATAAATTCACTAAATTTATGAGCATCTTCAATTAGAGGCCAAGGCCATGGAAGCACAATTTTGTGGGAGATTTGCAGTCAATTTCCAACGTTTTGAGCCTCAAACAATTCAACAATACACACTCCAAAGAACTAGGACGTAATTTGACGCCGCTAAGACGTAGACGTAGAGTATGAAGGGAGGAGTTGCATTGGCTTTTCTAGGTAGGCTATAGAATGCATCGTTTAACAAAAATTGTCTCAATGAAGAGTGTAGGTTAAGGAAAGAGAATGAAGGACACTCCCTCAACTCACAACAAGACACTAAGATAGAGAGTTGTTCAATACCCAATTGCCATCTAAAAATGAAACACTCCAGTTGGTTTGAGCAAGGGAAACAACATCGCAAGATGATACTAGGCATCTTAAAACTAGAATAGAGGCTAAAGAATCCATCCAGTGTACCGATTATATAATTAGAGTACAAGCCATGAGGCATCTGAGGATCGGGAGCACGAGAGCAACCCCAAACAAAAGTTATCACAATTGAGACTGACTCTAGATATGAATTTATAAATATTTCTCTACTTTTTAGGCATAATGCTTGTCCTAATAAACAGCAAATTCTGTATTATGTATACGCATCAATATTGAAACAAGAATATAATAAGGCAGCTGACTAATAAAGTCCACCTTTCCTGCTACCTATATTCAGTAAACTAAGTTAAAACTCATAACCAAAATCTTGAATTCAAATAAATTACATAAAATCAAACATACATTAGAGTGATTGGAAAGATACGTATTTGTTGTGGATATCGCAAAAGGTACGAGTTGCAGAGCCACCATAAGAGAACTCCGTACAAGTAAATTAGGATAGATCATTGGCAACTTTTGCAAACAACCATAAATTATTTGTAACAAACATCCTCAAACAAACTGTTCATAATAAACTAGAAGTTCAAGTCCTGAAAATTACTGTTATAAACTTTAGCACTTAGCAACTGTGCCCCATAAACAAGCAAAAGGCGAAGACTAAAGAAGATTTTTGTTTATCAAACCGTGCAGGTAAGGCTATCACTGGTGGAGAGGGAGGAATCTGGACCGGCGTCTGCGCCTGAAACTAAACCGGAGTTGGAGATTCCGGCATAATAATTGGATTTGGCGGTGGCGTCCCTAATCGGCATTTTTTTAAAGAAGGTATTGTCTTAAATTTGTTTTTGAAGTGAAGAGTGAGCTTGGAGGCAGCGCCAATTTCTCCCTTTTCCTTGTCAATTTTTTATCTGTGACTCTCACTCACTCTTCTAAAATCATTATATTACCAATCATCAAAACATGCGATAATGTCTAACTAATGAATTGTTAAAATTTCATTTTATGAAGTTAAATTAGGAAGGTTAAAGAGGGAAGATATAATTTTGTGCAATTTAAAAAAAAATAAAAAATATGATGGTGTTTTTGCCAAAATCTCAAAGGTTGGGATTCATTTGCAATAGAAGTAAAGGTTGAGGTTTTTTTGCAATAAACCCAAAGCTGACGTGGTAAAGGTCAACACCACGTAAGACGTTGGGCAACCCTCTCCAACCCATTGGTTATGTTTTGCCTGAAACTTAAAGGTCGAGGTTTTTTTTTTTACAAATTTTCAAAGGTTGAGATTTATTTGCAATAGAAGTAAAGGTTGGTTTTTTTTTTTTCCATTAACCCTTAACTTTATTTGAACAAAAATGTATAAATTCACTAAATATATGAGCATCTTCAATTAGAGGACAAGGCCATGGAAGCACAATTTTGTGGAGATTTGCAGTCAATTTCCAACGTTTTGATCTCAAACAATTCAACAATACACACTCCAAATAACCAAGACGTAATTCGACGCCGAAGACGTAGACGTAGAGTATGAAGGGAGGAGTTGCATTGGCTTTTCTAGGTAGGCTATAGAATGCATCCGTTGAACAAAAATTGTCTCAATGAGAAGTGTAGGTTAAGGAAAAAGAAGGAAGGACACTCCCTCAACTCACAACAAGACACTAAGATAGAGAGTTGTTCGATACCCAATTGCCATCTAAAAAGGAAACGCTCCAGAACAACATCGCAAGATGATACTAGGCATCTTAAAACTAGAATAGAGGCTAAAAAAATCCATCCAGTGTACGAATTATATAATTAGAGTACAAGGCATGAGACATCTGAGGATCGGGAGCACGAGAGCAACCCAAACAAAAGTTATCACAACTGAGACTGACTCTAGATATGAATTTATAAATATTTCTCCACCTTTTAGACATAATGTTTGTCCTAATTAACAGCAAATTCTGTATTATGTATGCGCATCAATATTGAAACAATAATATAATAAGGTAGCTGACTAATAAAGTCCACCTTTTATTCTATCTATATTCTGTAAACTAAGTTAAAACTCGTAACCAAAATCTTGAATTCAAATAAATTACATAAAATCAAACATACATTGGAGGGATTGGAAAGATACGTTGTTGTGGATACTGCAAAAGAGCGGCACCATAAGAGTACGAAATTGGCAATTCTTGCAAACAAACATAAATTATTTGTAACAATCATCCTCAAACAAATTGTTCACAATAAACTAGAAGTTCAAGCTCAAAAAATTTACAATAATCTTTCATTCCCTTTAATTTTGAATCGTATCAACGCCAGTAATCTTTAATTCATTTAATAGTGCAAGGAATAGACGACATCCAAATTGATTTTTTCAGATTTGTGAAAAATCCTCCAAATTTGCGAAAACTGAAAAATCCTCGAATATTAGTATATAATTTAATCCATCAATCTCGCAATCACAGTGCATGGCATAGACAACATTCAACGTATTGAAGGTTGCTAAGTCCTTCAGTGTTGCGGAGATTTGATTTGGGGAAGAGTTTTCTGTGGATGAAAGAGAGGATCGGCAGAAGATGCTTGTTAGATTTATTATGTAGATAATTAATTTTTGTGAATCTGCATACTTATTTTCTTAACTTTTGTAAGACTTTTATATTTTGTAAGCTTAATTATGCAGATAATTAGTTTTTTTTTAATTAGGCAGATAATTAGTTTTTTTTTAATTAGGCAGAGAATTAGTTTTTTTTTGTTAATTTGCATGAGATTTTGTTAGCTAGATAATTAGTTTTTTGAATCTGCGATGATAATATATATAAAAACATTCACATATGTATATAAAACTTTCATAGAAAGTATTTGTTTCTAAGAGAGGTTTTGGAATCTTCCATTTCTTGATGCTTTCTCGTTAATTATTTAAAACATGCATAAGATGGATTAAAGTACAGAAACCTCTATGAGAGGTTCTTAACTAATAATAAAAGAGATAATAATTTAATATATAGAAAAAGTGCTTGCGATGAAATTGGAATAAGATTCGTATAAATGCACTATTTTAAGGTTTATAATCTTTTTCTTTATATAAAACTCTTAGAAGTTGCAACAAAGGAAGAATGATTCCAGACTCAATCACAGCTTGATCCACATCAATTCAATAGGTTAGGTAAGAATACAACTATATACATCAATAATAAACCAACAATAAGAAAATCGTCAAATTTGCAAAAACTGAAAAATTCTCGAACATTGGTATATAATTTAATCCATCAATCTTATGTCCTCTGAAAATGTTCACACATATTCTAGCCTAAATTTTGTTAGCTAGATAATAGTTTTTGTGAATCTGCAGTGATATTTTGTTAGCTTGATTATGCATTTTGGATGTGTAGTGATATTTTGTCAAACTTATTTATGCAGGTAATTAGTTTTGGTGAATTTGCAGTAGCTTAATTATACATATAAGTCTTCTATTGGCCAAGGGGTTACAACCCCTCCTTGCAAGCATTTGGGCCAACCAACTCTAATTGTCTTGATGACAATTTTCCTTTACAATTTGAGTTAGTGATTAATGTTTGGGAATGTGTATAAATTAAATTTTAAAAGGGTAGTTTTGTAATTTTAGGGGTGTGTATTTAATAAAATTTAAAAATAAAATATTATAGAGGTGTGTATCATTGGTGTGTATGTAATAAAAGAAGTAACGTCTAACGTCATGATGTTGTTATAACAAAATTAATTAAAGTGTAGCCCAAAATATTGTCAATATCATGGCATTAATTTAATTAAGGCCTAAACTCGCATTCTGAGCCCATGTTATTAATGTTCCAGTTTTTAGCTAAACACTAATTTGGTTAAGGCCTAAACTCATATGGTTTGTTGGCCCAAGTATCAAACCTTTCCACTTTTTAGATAACACAGGTGTAATGGTCCAACAAGTCCAATTAAACAAAGTCAAAATTAGAGTCGAATATATATATATATATATATATATATATATATATATATATATATATATATATATATATATATATATATATATATATATATATATATATATAATTTTTTATATAGAATTTTTCAAATAAAATTTAAATGAAAAAGGAAAAAATTTGATAAAGTAAAATATCTCATGTGAAAATTCACTTTGGAAAAAAAAACACTTATTAATCCTCTGTTTAATTATTCATTTAATTTTATTTTAATAAAAGAAATAAATTAATTCACACAATAAAAAAAATTGTGTTATACCAACGGAAAATGGTAAAAGCTTTAATTCCATTATTAAGATCAATAATGAAATCCGTTGATAATTTTCTATTAGTATAATGGTCGTTGGTAAATTTTAAATAACAAAAATTCAATTCCATTGGTAATCCGTTGCTAATAATTTTGTTGGTAATTTATATAATGATTCCTAATCTGTTAGTAAATAATTACGAATTTTATTCTGGTGGTAAAATAGAGAATAAATTCGTTGGAATTCTATTGCTAAAAAAATAATTCAGTTTTTGTTAACAAATCCGTTGTTAATTACTAGTGAATTGAATTCCATTAAATATATATATATATATATATATATATATATATATATATATATATATATATATATATATATATATATATATATATAATATCATGTCGCCTATGTAATCATCGAATATTTCCGATAGAATACTTAAATAAATAGTTATATCTTATATTAGCCTTTCAATTTAAAAAGGTAAAGAGTCATTTTAAAGTAGGGCTGAAAATCAAACCAAACTACCTGATATTCGACTCGAGATCGTTCGGTAAAAGCTTAATTTGAGCTCGGTTTGATAAAGATATCAAACAAGCTTGAACATACATTTACATTTGATAAAATTAAAAGCTCTGCTCGAGCTCGAGCTCGATTAATGAAAATAGATAAAATAAGTGTAAATTTATCAAGCTGCTCGAGCTCGGCTTATTTTCGGCTCGATAAAAGCTCGTTCGGGCTCGGCTCGATTGCTTATCAAACAAGCTCAAACATATATTTTGAAGTTCGATAATATTTCAAACAAGTTTGAACAACTCTTCGTTCGGTTCAACTTGACTCATTTACACTCCTATTGTAAAGTGATAGCTAAATAGTTTTGTAAAAAAAAATTAAAGTTATCCCTGAATTATTACACTCCTTTATATTAACCAATTAATAATGGCCCTGTTGACATAAAAGTAGAAAGAGATAATAAATAGATTATAAGTGTTGTATAGATTAGTTGTGACATCTAATCAATGTCTATATATAATGAGATTACAGCTGCTTAATGAATTAATAAGAAGATATGTGACATAAAACAAGAATTAGTGTTTGCCAGCTAACTTAAAACACACACATATAAATATGAGGGGACAACTACAACCAACAATTTTATTGTAGCTTTATTATGTCTTAACGTGCAATTCCAAATCAAATGACCTCTCTTTGTCGTTTACATGGACAGGAGAGAGAGAGAGAGAGAGAGAGAGAGAGAGAGAGAGAGAGAGAGAGAGAGAGAGAGTTTTGTATTTAAAAAATTGAAGTGTTATACATGGAGTATATCATATGGAGTAATATTTTTAATGATGCTTCGTAATATTTGTACTATGTTGTGTGATACTTTATCTCTACACGAAATTTACTCGCAGAAAACTTCAAACAATAGAAAATTGATTCAACGTGAAAACTTTGTAATCTATACGTACATATATAAAAGCAAAATGATTTTGCTAAAATTGGACTCAATTTTTCCCTCATTTTCTAATTTTACCTATTTTGGAAACTTTTTAATTTAATTCTAATCCTTTATTATTTAAGAATTCATCTTCACCATTAATCATCCCTTGACATTTTTATTCAACAAATTTTAAATACCTCATTTTCTAATTTATTTATATATTTTTATTCAACAAATTTTAAGTATTTTTATTCAACAAATTTTTCATCTTCACCATTAACCATCCCTTGACATTTTTATTCAACAAAATTTAAGTACCTCATTTTCTAATTTATTTATATATTTTTATTCAACAAATTTTAAGTAGCTTCTTTTCTAATTTAATTGTCATTTAAATTTATTTATATTTTTAATTGTCATTTAAAAATTCTAATCCTTTATTATTTAAGAATTCATCTTCACCATTACCCATCCCTGGACATTTTTATTCAATAAATTTTAAATACCTCCTTTCCTAATTTATTTATATATTTTTATTCAACAAATTTTAAGTAGCTCATTTTCTAATTTATTTATATTTTTTAATTGTCATTTAAATTTATTTATATTTTTAATTGTCATTTAAAAATTTAAGTACCTCCTTTAGGTTTTAAACCAAATCTCAGTCTGGTTTAGGGTTTAGGGTTTAGGGTTTAGGGTCTTAAGAATTCATTTTCACCATTAACCATCCCTTGATATTTTTATTCAACAAATTTTAAGTACCTCCTTTTTCTTAAACAAATCATAAACACCCGAAAAAAATTTAAAAATAAATATAGGAAAAATGATTTTGCTAAATTGGACTCAATTTTTCCCCTCTTTTCTAATTTTACATCTTTTGAAAACATTTTAATTTAATCCTAATCCTTTATTATTTAAGAATTCATCTTCACCATTAACCATCCCTTGACATTTTTATTCAACAAATTTTAAGTACCTCATTTTCTAATTTATTTATATATTTTTATTCAACAAATTTTAAGTAGCTCATTTTCTAATTTATTTATATTTTTTAATTGTCATTTAAATTTATTTATATTTTTAATTGTCATTTAAAAATTTAAGTACCTCCTTTAGGGTTTAAAATCAAATCTCAGTCTGGTTTAGGGTTTAGGATTTAAGATTTTAGGGTTTTAAGAATTCATTTTCACCATTAATCATCCCTTGACATTTTTATTCAACAAATTTTAAGTACCTCCTTTTTCTTAAATAAATCATAAACACCCGAAAAAAATTAAAAAATAAATATAAGCAAAATGATTTTGCTAAATTGGACTCAATTTTTTCCATCTTTTCTAATTTTACTTCTTTTGGAAACATTTTAATTTAATTCTAATCCTTTATTATTTAAGAATTCATCTTCATCATTAACCATCCCTTGACATTTTTTTTCAACAAATTTTAAGTACCTCATTTTCTAATTTATTTATATATTTTTATTCAATAAATTTTAATACTTCTTTTTCAGAATTGGTCATGACTGAAGATGAAATTAAGAATGGTTGTCTTCGTGAGATAGATCATGCATTGAAAGTTTTCAAATAAACCCTTGAGGACTTTGAAGGGATGCCTGTACCAAAAGATGAAGAAATCCAAACCATCATAACAGATTGATATCAATTGAATTAATGTATAACAAAGCCGATCAGAAAAAATCTCTTTTGGAAACCTTTTAATTTAATCTTAATCCTTTATTATTTAAGAATTCATCTTCACCACTAAACATACATATATAAAAGTAAAATGATTTTGCTAAAATTGGACTCAATTTTTTTCCCTTTTCTAATTTTACCTATTTTGAAAACCTTTTAATTTAATCCTAATCCTTTATTATTTAAGAATTCATCTTCACCATTAACCATCCCTTGACATTTTTATTCAACAAATTTTAAATACCTCCTTTTCTAATTTATTTATATATTTTTATTCAACAAATTTTAAGTATTTTTATTCAACAAATTTTTCATCTTCACCATTAACCATCCCTTGACATTTTTATTCAACAAAATTTAAGTACCTCATTTTCTAATTTATTTATATATTTTTATTCAACAAATTTTAAGTAGCTTCTTTTCTAATTTAATTGTCATTTAAATTTATTTATATTTTAATTGTCATTTAAAAATCCTAATCCTTCTTCACCATTAACCATCCATTGACATTTTTATTCAATAAATTTTAAGTACCTCATTTTCTAATTTATTTATATATTTTTATTCAACAAATTTTAAGTAGCTCATTTTCTAATTTATTTATATTTTTTAATTGTCATTTAAATTTATTTATATTTTTAATTGTCATTTAAAAATTTAAGTACCTCCTTTAAGGTTTAAAACCAAATCTCAGTCTGGTTTAGGGTTTAGGGTTTATGGTTTAAAATTTTAGGGTTTAGGGTTTTAAGAATTCATTTTCACCATTAATCATCCCTTGATATTTTTATTCAACAAACTTTAAGTACCTCATTTTTCTTAAACAAATCCTAAACACCCGAAAAAAATTAAAATATAAATATAAGCAAAATGATTTTGCTAAATTGGACTCAATTTTTTCCATCTTTTCTAATTTTACCTCTTTTGGAAACATTTTAATTTAATCCTAATCCTTTATTATTTAATAATTCATCTTCACCATTAATCATCCCTTGACATTTTTATTCAACAAATTTTAAGTATCTCATTTTCTAATTTATTTATATATTTTTATTCAATAAATTTTAATACTTCTTTTTAAGAATTGGTCATGACTGAAGATGAAATTAAGAATGGTTGCCTTCGTGAGATAGATCATGCATTGAAAGTTTTCAAATAAACCCTTGAGGACTTTGAAGGGATGCCTGTACCAAAAGATGAAGAAATCCAAAACCATCATAACAGATTGATATCAATTGAATTAATTTACAACAAAGCCGATCAGAAAAAACCTCTTTTGGAAACCTTTTAATTTAATCCTAATCCTTTATTATTTAAGAATTCATCTTCACCACTAAACATATACATATATAAAAGCAAAATGATTTTGCTAAAATTGGACTCAATTTTTCCCCCTTTTCTAATTTTACCTATTTTGGAAACCTTTTAATTTAATCATAATCCTTTATTATTTAAGAATTCATCTTCACCATTAACCATCCCTTGACATTTTTATTCAACAAATTTTATATACCTCATTTCCTAATTTATTTATATATTTTTATTCAACAAATTTTAAGTATTTTTATTCAACAAATTTTTCATCTTCACCATTAACCATCCCTTGACATTTTTATTCAACAAATTTTAAGTACCTCATTTTCTAATTTATTTATATATTTTTATTCAACAAATTTTAAGTAGCTTCTTTTCTAATTTAATTGTCATTTAAATTTATTTATATTTTTAATTGTCATTTAAAAATCCTAATCCTTTATTATTTAAGAATTCATCTTCACCATTAACCATCCCTTGACATTTTTATTCAATAAATTTTAAGTACCTCATTTTCTAATTTATTTATATATTTTTATTCAACAAATTTTAAGTAGCTCATTTTCTAATTTATTTATATTTTTTAATTATCATTTAAATTTATTTATATTTTTAATTGTCATTTAAAAATTTAAGTACCTCCTTTAGGGTTTAAAACCAAATCTCAGTCTGGTTTAGGGTTTAGGGTTTAGGATTTTAGGGTTTAGGGTTTTAAGAATTTATTTTCACCATTAACCATCCCTTGACATTTTTATTCAACAAATTTTAAGTACCTCATTTTTCTTAAACAAATCATAAACACCCAAAAAAAATTAAAAAATAAATATAAGCAAAATGATTTTGCTAAATTGGACTCAATTTTTCCCCTCTTTTCTAATTTTACCTCTTTTGGAAATATTTTAATTTAATACTAATCTTCTATTATTTAAGAATTCATCTTCACCATTAACCATCCCTTGACATTTTTATTCAACAAATTTTAAGTACCTCATTTTTTAATTTATTTATATATTTTTATTCAATAAATTTTAATACTTCTTTTTCAGAATTGGTCATGACTGAAGATGAAATTAAGAATGGTTGTCTTCGTGAGATAGATCATGCATTGAAAGTTTTCAAATAAACCCTTGAGGACTTTGAAGGGATGTCTGTACCTAAAGATGAAGAAATCCAAAACCATCATAACAGATTGATATCAATTGAATTAATGTACAACAAAGCCGATCAGAAAAAACCTCTTTTGGAAACCTTTTAATTTAATTATAATCCTTTATTATTTAAGAATTCATCTTCACCACTAAACATATACATATATAAAAGCAAAATGATTTTGCTAAAATTGGACTCAATTCTTTCCCCCTTTTCTAATTTTACCTATTTTGGAAATCTTTTAATTTAATCATAATCCTTTATTATTTAAGAATTACAATTTTCTCTTTAGGTGTGTAACGGGACAAGGCTGGTGATTAACGGGACAAGGCTGGTGATTACGAAATTAGGAGACAGAGTTTTGCAGGCTAAAGTCCTAACAGGTAACAGTGCAGGTCAACGTGTTCTAATTCCAAGATTAACATTGACACCTTCAGACTCTAGAATTCCTTTTAGGTTCCAAATGAGACAATTTCCAATAATAGTCTCTTACGCAATGACAATAAATAAAAGTCAGGGACAATCATTGAACCACGTTGGCATCTACCTAAAGAGATCAATTTTTGGTCACGATCAGTTGTACGTTGCGGTATCTAGAGTTACAAATCGTAAAGGTTTGAAAATCATGCTTTGTGATAAGAAAGACGTTGGCAGCAATACCTGTAAGAATGTTGTTTTTAGAGAAGTTTTTAGAAATTTATGACTTTCTATTTTATATGGATTTTGAAAATTATACTACTTTATGAAATTTCTATTTTTTTAATAATTACTAAATTTTTCATAATCAAATTTTTATTTATGTATGTATTTTTTTTATACAATCTGACTAAATGTTTTTTTATTATCCAGTTATTAAAACTTTACAATCGCATAATTGGATGGTAATGCTTCATATTTCCACTAAAATTAAACAACCCATTACATATATAGTTCTATTATAAAAATCCATGACCGTGCAACGCACGAATCCGGGTAAATACTAGTACATTTAATAGTATTTGATATTTCGTGATAATTTATGTGATATAGTGTGATACTTTATTCAAGGAAAAGATTCACCAATTATGTACTCTCTAGTAGATATTTCTCACTTTCTTATTTATTAAAGAAACACTGAGATGGGTAATTGTGAGATGAGTCACCCATTATTAAAGTATATTTAATATAAATGTAAAGTACGTTTAATAGTAGTTAAAGTATGTCTATAATAAATTATACTATAACATCCTAAAAGCATATTTTAATTAATGTATCATTCATCATATTTTATAAAATATACTTTAACTACCAATAAGTGTACTTACGTTATAATAATGATACTTTAAGGCGTCTTACAAACCGTCTCATATAAACTTCGTTTCACATGAGAATTTGCCATTACTAAAATAATAGTATCCATTTTTGTCACATATTCCAACAACTTTACATTTTTTTTTCAGAAATTAACTATTCATGCCGTCTTACAAAAAATACATTTTCCTTTTTGGATTGTTCAACATAAATTGACATTTGGTGTATTATCTCTTTGTACTAATATAATTGACTCGTAAAAAACGTAATAAAATCCAAACATTATTATGAAATGCTATTTTTCATCGCAAAGTTTATACCGTAATGGTAGAAGTGAAAAGATGTCGAGGGGGAGTAGCCGACATAGAGACCTTAGTCCGGAAATAACGGAGTGCGTGTCATCTTTCACGCTGTGGGTCACCCTCACATGCCACCATGTGCCCCCATCTCCCCCTCTCTCTCTCCTAATTTTCACTTTTTTTATTAAATATTAAAATTAAAATATTTAATGGGCTGGACAGTTAAATTTTTGTATAAAAATATTCAGCAACCTTTTATTTTCCTAACAAATTACTCGGTGAAATATTCCATTCTTTATGCTGTATAAACTTTCTACAGCCCAATATAAGTAGCAATGCCCCATTTTAAAAGCCCAAGTGAACACTTTTAAATCTATTTTTGTCACAATTTTTTAATATTATAGCATTCCTCACAAACTAATTAGACATCGTGAACGAGTAATTTTTTTTTAAAAGTATATAAGTTCATATATAACTATTTATTAAAATATATACTCCCTCCTCCAAAGGTAATTATTTGTTTATTCATATAAATTAAAGAGTATAATATTTTAAGGGAGTATTACTACTAGGTAAAAAAAAATTCTTAATTACTATGAGATACAAACATACAAAAATATTACTATTAACTATAAAAATATATATTTCAATATTACTCCTACAATGTGCTGCACATAAATGTTGCGTGCGGCAAAAGTTCATGTGCAACAAAGTGTGTGTAGTAAAAAAAGTGTGTGCAGCAAAAAAATTGGGTGGTCCGGCAGAGCTCCGGCGGCCGGCCGGCGGTCCGGCGGAGCTCCACCGACCGGCCGGCGGCGGCGGCGGTGGTCTGTTGGTGGTCCGGCGGTGGGTAGGGTTTTGGGTTTGTTGTTTAAAAGTGTAAGGATTTAGGGTTATATTTGGTATTTTACTCTAATATTTTATATGTGATATTAATTATTTTAAATCAATGTATCTAATAGTAATTAGGGGTACAAAGTGTGTACCTAGTAGTAATTTTTTCATATTTTAATTTATAGTGAATTGAGATGTATAATATTTTAATGTGTAGCATATAGTTGTATTGATAATGTGTGTGATCCCTTGTGTAGTGAGTTGAGTATAATAACTTTTTTTTTTGGGATACATCAACTTAAAAAGAAAATTGATACTTTATAATGAGACGGACTAAAATACACAAAATGAATACGTATCAATGATATGGATACTTTATAATGAGATGGAATAAAATAAAAAATAATATGTAGTATACGGATGAAATATTTCGTTACAAGAAAGTGACTATATATCAAACCAAACTTGATTACAGAAACTTTTATCACCAAGGATCTTAATTCAATTTTCTCTAGCTACATATTCTTATTCATCTTTTCAGTAACTAACAAAATTTCAAAATTTTGAAACTCATAATAATTTCAAAACTAATACTCCCTCTCCGTCCCAGGAAAGATTGCACCCCCTTTCTTGGCACGGAAATTAATAAAGTGATGACTTTTAGGGGTATTATGGTATTTTTGGTAATAAATAAATGATAAAGTATGTTAAATGTGTTAGGTAGGGGTGGTTTTTTATAAATAAAGTATATGAGGAAGGGTGATTGTATTTGACTTTTTGCTTTTTTAGGAATGTGCAAATTTTTGTGGTACCACCCAAAATGAAAAGTGTGTCATCTTTCTTGGGACGGAGGGAGCACATCTTCAATGAGTACATTTAGAAAACTCTTAATTAATCACCTCACACTTGATTACATTGACATATTCGATTAAAAATTAGGTCCCCCAAAATTGAGTTGGATATGAAAAAAAATAGTTATATCATTCAAATTTTTAATAATTAAACGTAAAACTTCAGAACACCACCGATCTAAAGAATGTGGAATCAAATTTCAAAATATTACTTTTTTAGAAATATTCTCGATCCAATTAATACTCTCTTTGTCTATCACTTAATTTTACTAGTATTGTAGATATTGAAGTAAGACATCTAATTAAATTAGAAATATGTAAAATTAAAATGGAACGGATGGATTATAAAGTATGTTATGTATATTAGGTGAATGATATTTTTAAAATTAAGATGGCTTTTTGAAGTTATGGATTGATGTAATGTATCATTTTTTTTAATTTGTTATAACTTTTTATTAGATATGTTATATATTACTTTTCTTTAAAAATATTAGGGTAAATAACAAAATTAGTCCTGTAAGTATGGTGTTTTTCAACTTTAGTCATTTTTCTTTTGCAATTCTCAATTTTGGTCATTTTTTGTCCACTTTTAGTCCTTTTGGTCCAGTTTTGGTCCTTTTTTCAAAATATGGTCCTCTTTTGGTCCTAAATGTATACACTTTTGGACCATTTTTGGATTTTTTTTTAACATAAAGGACTAAATTTGGACAAAAATGACTAAATTTGGACTACAATGACTAAAAGTGGACAAAAAATGACCAAAATTGAGAATTGCAAAAGAAAAATGACTAAAGTTGGAAAACGCAATACTTAAAGGACCAATTTTGATATTTACTCAAAATATTATCACTTTTTATTTTTACTATAATTTATTTATAAAATAATTCACTGCACTATTATCAATTTTTACTAATTGAATATATAATATTTTTATTAAAATATTATCATTTCTTATATATCCGACGAAAATCATTTCGTGAAATGATTTCATACCGTCTTTGCCAAAAGTATGAAGATAATTGCGGTATACAGGAACATTACTTTTATGCACTAAGTCTTATGAGAAAATTTAGCTTATTTTAAAATATATATATCATGCATAAAATATAGTACACCACTTCGTATGCTTAAAAAAAATACTAATACGATCCCACATAAAGTTTTGTGCAATAGGTTCCACAAAATCTTTAAGGAAACTATATTTTTGAGTTCTAATCTTAAATAAATATACTAATTCGGAGTTATTCTATACACGTGTCTTCTCCAAAATGATTTACCCTACGTATCAAATTAATATGAAGTTTGAATGCTTATGTAGTGTCTCTAAAAATAAGTTATCGTCAAAATTAAATAGAATTAAATTAAATAATGTGTAACATTTCTGTTATATTTAAATATTATGAGAATATTTATGTATATTAAATATTTACCACGTTTTAATTTTATTTTTTGTTACATTGAATATAATTAATTAATTTTTAATAAATAATTACACAACAATTCACTATAAATATTTTTTGAGTGAGGCTTGCGTGCACCCGGGCGCACAGAACACATTCCGTGCGCCTTTAGAAATTTTGTATTATGGGTAAGGGTACATTAATTTGGTCTAAAGGGTATACACTTTAATTACTAAAAGGTACACAATTTTGTTCTAAAGGGTATACACTTTTCATTAATATTTTTTTTTCTTTAGAAAATAAAGGGTACACATTTTTATACTAAAGGGTATACAATTTAACACAAAATTCTAAAGGCGCACGGAGTGTTGTTCGTGCGCCCAGATTTTTCTTTAGAAAATAAAGGGTACACATCTGTATACTAAAAGGTATACAATTTAGCACAAATTTCTAAAGGCGCACGGAAAGTGTTCCGTGCGCCCGGGTGCACAGGAGCTTTTGCCATATTTTTTTATGGGTTCATGTTTATTTACATTGTCATTTAATATAATAAATAATTAAAAAAATTCTAAAATAAAAAAAAATTACATTTAATATATTAAATACTAAAAATGAAACAGATTATAATTCATTCACGACATAATAAATTCGAAGATGAATAATAATTTGTTATTAAAAAAATAATAGATTATTAATTTGATGAGTAATAATTTATCATTAAAAAATAAAAATTTAATGCACCATACAATAAATTCACAAAATAATATGTGTTATTAAAATTATTTAATTACTTTTAAAAATTTTATTATATGAATCATCAAAGTCATTATTATTATATTTTATTAAACAACATATATATATATATATATATATATATATATATATATATATATATATATATATATATATATATATATATATATATTTATATTTTTCTTTATTTATATAAATTAAATTATATTATCTTTTGAATTGCACGGGCATAACAATAGTATACAGTTCTGTTCCATGTGAACCAGATACATGCATTAATTCATGGAGTATATGGTAATTTATTAGAAAAATAATTCACAGCTCCATTTACAAAGAAGAAATTAAGTGGCGTAATTAGAAATAATATAAGGGTCCATTACTTATAAGTACATTCTATGTACTTATATTACTACTAGGTACAATATCCAAATTGAATCCATCAAATACCACTTTTAACCTTATTTTAAGTTTAATTATATTCATAAATTAATTTACCCATTAATCTCCCCATAAAAATAGGAAATACGTTGGAGATTGTTGTATTCAAATTTTAATGTCGAATCTTCACGCTCCAAATATTTTTAATTTATTTTCATTATTGAATACCCCAACTATTAACAACCAAAAAATTTTTTGAATGGGATGAGAGTATTAATATTCAGACCCAATCAAAATATCATGTGAGATATGTGGATTGAATATTATTTCCTTTATCTTCAGAAAAAAAAATTGAATTCTGAATATAGTACCATTTATAAGTATTACACTGAATCCTCCTTAATACCTTCAAAATTTAATATTCAGAAATACTTATGTTTTTATTAACAACCCAAAAAAAAAATTGAATTCTGAATAAAGTACCATTTATAATATATTTGTATTCATAAATTATATATTTTTTGTTCATAAGTTAATTTACACATAATATCATTTGAGAATATGTTTATGTTTTTCTGTTCAAAATTTATGTGTTCAAGTTTTTTTCGTATTCAGAAATATTTCTGGATAAGATTATTACGAAATATTTTTGGATAAGGTTCCATAAAATCATCGCATGACATAATTACATTCTTAAAATTTTAATGTTCAATATGGTAAGCAGTAACCCAAATTGTTTAATTTTCAATGTTGAATGTTCAAATATTTTGGCATTTAATATTTTTGAATATGCAAACCAAAATTAGAAAAATCAAACACAGGCAGGTTGAAAGACAAAAAGCAGAGCAATATTCTTGAATGCAATATTTCTGAATACCATATATTTTTTAATACTCAAACTAAAGTAGAAAAACCAAGACCAAAAGTAGTGTAATATTTCTGAATGCAATATTTTTGAATACGCAAACTAAAGAAAAAAATAAAGATCAAAAGCACAACAATATTCTAAAAGCAGTATTTCTGAATACAATATTTTGAATACACAAACCAAAGTAGAAAAACCAAGACCAGAAGCAGGGCAATGTTTCTGAAGACAATATTTCTGAATATCGTATTCAAATACGCAAACTATAGTAGAAAATCCAATACCAAAAGTAGGGAAGCAAACATAGCAATTTGAAAGAAAACTCCTAGTCCAACTTCTCTATTCTTAATTTTCTTCAGCAATACCTTTCTTTGATGCCTCCTCTTCGAATTGCTTGAAATAATCTGCTACACTAGGCCTCTGTAGAATGGAAAAGACTCAGAGCGACAAAGGGCAAACATTGTGGGTTCAACCGAGAGGCACAACCTCCATGGATCCAGCGTCGCGCTGTAATCTTCTACTAGAGATTAATTGGATTTTAGGATTTGGTCAAATGTAGAAGATGACACTGCGTTGGGAGTCGATCGGGTACAGCAGAAACCCTCCCCACGTTTGTCTTGGAGGACGTCGGAAATTTGGAGGAAGAAAAGGAATATTTGGAGGAAGATAAAAGATATTTGGTGAGAGAAGAAGAGATCAATGAAAAGAGAAAAAAATAGAAAACTGAAAATATTAATAAAAGAAATTGATTGAGATTATATTTTATTTTAGGGATATATTGGGTATCTCATCCTAATATATTGTATCTGTTAGTAATATTTTCACCTTATCGTATCTAATAGTAATATAGATGTATAATTTGTATTGGATAGTAATAAATCCATAATATAATTGTAGGAGAAAGTACTAAAATTAATTAATTAGTACTCCCTCCGTCCCAAGAATACATTCGCGTATTCTTGGGCACGGAGTTTAAGAAAAGTAACTTTTTGGTGGTGTGATGTAAGAAAGAGAAGGGGTATTTTGGGTAATTGAGTAGAATAAAGTGTATGATATAGTTGACTTTGACTAAATTGTGTGTAAAAAGAAGGTGTCATTTTTGTAATATTGTAGTATTGTAAGGTTATTGATATTGTGTATTGTTTCCATTTTTAGGGGGCGAATGTATTCTTGGGACGGACCAAAATGGAAAGGGCGAATGTATTCTTGGGACGGAGGGAGTACATGACATGAATTCTTTAATATACATACACACATACGTACGTATATCCCCTCGAATGGACAGATCTAGGGAGGGACCCTATATTGTGTACCCCTTTGTAGGGCAACAGCAACCGTTGGATCCGTTAGGCTGCTGCATCCTAGCCACAATATAATTAATTATAATTATATCTACTCTTTAAATTTTTGTGGCATAAATTAATACATTAAATATCTATTTTTCTTATTAAATTCTCAAACAATATTTTTTTGACAAATGATAGTAGAAGTATGAAACTGTTCCATTTAAGTTTTTCATTGAAATAATATTGAAAAGTGTTAATGTGCATGATAAATTATTAACAGTTATTTTACTAACATTTTATTAATTAGGGTGTGTCACACCAAAAGAATTATATTGTCACGACCCACTTTTCATAACTTATAATTCTTTAATTAACATAAACATTATCATCATAAAATTTGCATATATTTTTTTTTCTCACATAATATATATTATCCAAACGGCCATACCAGTTTAACATACATAACTGGTTTCTGACACCACTTCAATCCACACCAACAGTTGACAATATATTTTTTTTTATATTACATAATAAAATATCAGCGGAAACAAAATAAACACACGATCTAGCCCAACAGGTCGTCATCTATGTACATCCACTCGAAACCTTATAGGAGCTCCACAGCTTTTACAGTACACCACCCACATACTCAAATATTATCAGGCTCACCTACAATGCATAAACTAGTGAGACAAAAATCTCAGTAAGTAGAAATCATGCATGACAATGCATGAAAATGCATTTATTTCCTAATCTACTAATTTGTCTCTTTTATTTAGAAAATTATTCACGTTGCGGGATCCCCACGACACACTTATGATATGCACCCCAAATGAGCTCAATGGGGACGATTTTTCCGAACCCCGACAATAGTGACGAGAACGATTTTTCCGAACTCTGACAAAGTGGTGGGGACGATTTTTCCGAACCCCTGACAAAAATGTCGGGAACGATTTTTCCGAACCCTGACAGAGATGCATATATAGTGGCCGCACACACCATTAGTATCTTATTAATTTTGGGAAAAACACTTTTCATGATTATGCATGGTATGCAACCAGTGCAATTAAATATACATCATAAATCATTTATGACATCAATATCAACATTTAATAAAATAACAACTTAATTTAATTCACACAAATCCACATCACCTTGGATCACACGGATCTCTTATAATAACAACTCCATCTTGGATCACACAGATCCTTATAACCAATATCTTCTCAAGTCATACGGATATATTTTTAACAGTTCCCAATCACACAGATATATATATAATACAATAATATTATTTCAAATTACATAAGTCCACAACTTGTATAATCAATTAATTCCAAATAATTTATAACAAAATAATTCATAACATAATTAAACTAATCACAAATAATTCACAACATAATTATCACATATTAATCACAAATAATTTACACACAACATATTTATGCATTGTAGTTGGACTTCTACTTACTTGAATTCCGACAATTATAGACCCGTGAAAATCCGTAACTAATTCCTTCCTTCCCGTTCCAACACTCTTAAATTTTTTTTTTTTTTTATTGAATTTGGTGTGAGGTAATCACCTCCTCAACACCATACACATATATATAGGTAGATGGTGAGGAAAAAAATGGCCGACAACTTCAATAATTTTTTTTTTTTTTAATATTAAAAAGGATCAAAAAGTCATGCATTCAATATTTTTTTGCTGCCAACAGCCGTAAAGTAGCCGCCCATTTGACTTTTTTTTTATATATATTATATATTATATAATTATTATTATAATAAAAATACGTGTGATACTTAATAATTAAGAAAAGTGTATTTATACACATAAAATAATTTACTCTTATATCCAAATTAATACACGTAAATATTTATGCACACATATATTCACATATTGCCACCATTATTATCACAGATGTCTCAAATAAAATGTAAAGATAAATAAAATTGAGAAATAATTGTCACATAATTATAAAATACACATAATACAAATTAAATTATATAAACACACTAGTAGTGAGAAACTTGGGTATTACATTCTTCCCTTCTTATAAAAATTTCGTCCTCGAAATTTACTTACCTGAAGAGGTCTGGATATTTAGCCATCATCTCATCATCTCTTTCCCAAGTAGCCTCCTCAACTAGTTGATTCCTCCATAATACTTTTACTAATGGTATTTCTTTATTTCTGAGCTTCTTCACGTCTCACCACAAGATCTCTACTGGTACTTCCTCATAACTCAAATCTTCTTTCAACTCAACTGGTTCCTGCCTGAGAACATGTGATGGATTTGGAACATATTTCCTCAACACAGACACATGAAACACGTCATGTACTCTAGACATTGATGCTGGTAACTCCAACTTATAGGCAACACTGCCAACTCTCTCAATGATAGTGAACGGACCAACATATCTTTGACTGAGTTTTCCTTTCCTTCCAAATCGCATTATCCCCTTCATTGGAGATACTTTCAGAAATACTTTATCACCCACTTCAAATTCCAATTCTCTCCTCCGTTTGTCTGCATAACTCTTTTGCCGATCTTGAGCAACTTTCATCTTCTCTCGTATACGGTTAACCGCTTCTGACATTTCACGAATCAAGTCTGGACCCAAAAGTTTCCTCTCTCCAACTTCATCCCAATATACTGGAGATCTACACTTTCTCCCATACAATGCTTCATATGGAGCCATCCCGATGGTAGACTGATAACTGTTATTATACGAGAACTCTATCAAAGGCAAAAATTTACTCCACTGACCTTGAAAATCCAACACACACGCTCTGAGCATATCCTCCAAGATTTGTATTGTACGCTCTGATTGACCATCTGTCTGTGGATGGAATGCTGTGCTGAAAGATAATTGTGTCCCCAACGCCTTATGTAAACTCTTCCAGAAAGCAGACAAGAATCTCGTATCTCTGTCTGACACAATGGTAAGTGGTACTCCATGGAGTCTGACAATCTCTTGTATATATAATTGGGCATAACGATCCATGGAATATGTAGAGTTAATAGGAAGAAAATGAGCTGATTTAGTCAATCGATCCACGATAACCCAAATAGCATTGTGACCTTTCACTGTCTTCGGTAGTCCGATGACAAAATCCATAGTAATATTCTCCCACTTCCATTCTGGAATAAATAGAGGCTGCAAAGTTCCTGCTGGTCTCTGATGCTCGGCTTTGATTTGCTGACAAGTCAAACATTGCTCCACATACTGAGCGACATCTCTCTTCATCCCTGGCCACCAATAATGTAACTTCAAGTCTCTATACATCTTAGTAGCTCCTGGATGTACAGAGTATGGTGTTGAATGAGCTTCTGCCATCACTTCTTTCCGAATGTCATCCACTTCAGGTAGACATAATCGACCTCTATAATGAATCACGCCATTATCTCTTAATTAAAAGTCAGAAGACTTTCCAGAGCTGATATTATTCTTTATCTTGTCAAACAACTTATCCTCCTGTTGGCTCTGTCGAATCTTATCCATCAAAGTTGGTCGAAGTGTCAGAGCTGCCATCCTTGCTTCCAACGATCCTTCCTGAATGATCTCCACACCCATCTTTTGCAAATCAAGCAACTCTGGTTTCTGATTTATGGTCATAGCAGCTACACTCTGTATTGCCTTTCGGCTCAATGCATCAGCAACCACATTGGCTTTTCCGGGATGATAATTGATAACACAATCGTAATCCTTCACCAATTCCAACCATCTTCTTTGCCTCATATTCAACTCTTTCTGAGTGAAAAAGTACTTCAAACTCTTATGATCAGTATAAATTTCACAACGTTCCCCATACAGATAATGTCTCCAAATCTTGAGTGCAAACACCACTGCAGCTAACTCTAAATCATGAGTTGGGTAATTCTTCTCATACTCTCTTAACTGTCTGGATGCATAAGCTATCACTTTCCCATTCTGCATCAATACACACCCAAGACCATTCTTTGAAGCATCACTGTAAACCTTGAAGTTTCCTGTCTCCGTAGGAATAGTTAAGATATGTGCTGATGTCAATCGTTTCTTTAATTCTTGAAAACTTTGCTCACATGACTCCGTCCATGTGAACTTCACATTCTTCCTAGTCAACTGCGTTAATGATGAAGCAATCTTGGAGAATCCTTCAACAAACCTTCGATAATATCCAGCCAATCCAAGAAAGCTACGAACCTCAGTGGGATTTGAGGGTTGTGGCCAATCATGAATTGCTTTAACTTTACTTGGATCTACCGAAATTCCTTCTCCCGATACCACGTGACCCAAGAAAACAACTCGATCCAACCAAAATTCACACTTTTTAAACTTTGCATACAATTGCTTCTCTTTCAAAATCTCTAACACCTTTCTTAAGTGTAGAGCATGATCCTCCTTATTCTTAGAGTAAATTAGAATATCATCGATAAACACAATTACAAATTTATCGAGAAATTCCTGAAATACTCTATTCATCAAATCCATAAATGCTGCTGGAGCATTTGTCAAACCGAACGACATTACTAAAAATTCATAATGCCCATACCTTGTACTAAATGCAGTCTTTGGAATATCCTTCTCCCTAATCTTCAACTGATGATACCCCGACCGCAAATCAATCTTAGAAAAGATAGATGCACCCTGTAACTGATCAAACAGATCATCAATGCGAGGCAATGGATATTTATTCTTCACCGTAACTTTATTGAGATCCCGATAATCAATGCACATCCTCAATGTACCATCCTTCTTTCGAACAAACAGAACTGGTGCTCCCCAAGGGGAGAAACTAGGTTGGATAAATCCTTTGTCTAGCAACTCTTGTAACTGTATCTTCAATTCCTTCAGTTCAGCTGGTGCCATTCTGTATGGCGCTTTAGATATAGGAGCAGTTCCTGGTTGTAACTCAATAACAAACTCTATTTCCCGGTCTGGTGGCAAACCTGGAAGATCATCTGGAAATACCTCCAGATATTCCCGAACTACTGGTACATTATCAAAAACTGGACATTGCTGCCCCTCAACATTCATTACACTCACCAGATACCCCTCACAACCACTTTTCAACAACCGTTGTGCTTTTGTTGTTGATATCATAGGAAATCTAAAAATTTTCTTGATCCCAACAAAAGTAAATGGTTCTCCTTTCACTGGTTGAAAAGTGATACTCTTCTTCTGACAATCTATTGTAGCACCATATTTTGACAGCCAATCCATGCCCAATATGATATCATAATCATTCATACTTAAGACAATCAAATTAGCGAGGAGTTGTCTTTCTTCAATAGGAATAACACAACCTCGAAGAAGTTGATTAGTTTGCTTTGATTCACCAGAAGGTATTATCACCTCATAATTAGCTTCTATTAAGTTAGATGTTCCACCCAGCTTCCTCACATACTCAGTGGATACAAATGAATGTGTTGCTCCAGAATCAAATAGCACATAGGTAGAAATGCCAAAAATAGAAATCTTACCAGCGATAACTGAGGGGTTCGCATCTGCCTCCTCCCGCGTCAAAGTGTATACTCTTGCTGGAATTCTCACCTGTTGCCCTTGTTTTCCTTTCTTAGGACAAGTAATAGTCATATGTCCTTTCTCTCCACATGTGTAACATGTTCTCGGAGGCATGTGACACTCTCCACTATGTGGTCTAAAACAATTTGGACACATCGGTAGAGGCGGCGCCTGTGGCATTTTCCCTTGATCGAACCTAGGACGCTTATTTGGTTCTCCTTGTCCTTGTCCTTGCTCCACTTGAAAATTTGATTTCGGCCTCTGAAATGGCATCGGCCTCTTATCATTTCTCCCAAACTGCTGCACCGGTTTATGTTGAAATTGACGTCTGACAGCTTGCGCTTGTCTGATCCTCATCTCTGCTTGTTCAGCAATCTGGGCCCTTTCTGCCACTTGTGAGTATGTTGCTCCATGCAGTCCCGCCATACTCACATCTCTGAAAAGCTCAGGCCTTAAGCCTTCCACGAATCTTTCCACTTTTAATGCCTCCGTACTCACCATATGTTCTGCAAACCTTGACAACAGTTCAAACTTACGAAGGTAATCTGTGACTGTCATGCCACCTTGCCTCAACTGTATGAACTCGTTCATCTTCATGGCTCTCACTGGTGCCGTAAAGTACTTGTTTCTGAAAAGTTCCTTGAACCTTTCCCATGTCATATTCGTGACATCCTCGATACTTTTAATCGTATCCCACCAGTGGCCTGCACTTCCTCGTAACATGAAAGAAGCACACAGCACTCTGTCCCCCTCTAGAATTCTACTGTATTGAAACATGTTTTTCAGCGTGCGTAACCAATCCTCTGCATCTGTGGGGTCTGCTGCGTCCTCAAATATTGGAGGGCTCAGCTTTCGAAACCTTTCACAAACCATTTCCACACGTTCTACTTGACGTTGATTGTGATTAACATTAACCTCTGGTTGTCCACCCATATCTCTCTGTTGAATTAGTTGTTGTATCTGCTGGGACTGGCGCTCTACCAGTTCCATCAGGCGAGTAATCATCGCATCACTATTATTTCCTTCAGTAGGTGTTATTTGCTCAGCAACTCTATCACTTCTGAACTTTCACCCATAATTCTTTCCATTTTGTCTACCAACTACAAGTCCTACACCACATGGCCAATAAAATTTATAAAACACATAACAACACAGAAGGAAAATAACACTTACACGCAAAGCTGCTCTCCCAAGGAATGAGTTCATGTACATAGATAGTCTGCAGGACCCAAACCGTGCTCTGATACCACTCTGTCACGACCCACTTTTCATAACTTATAATTCTTTAATTAACATAAACATTATCATCATAAAATTTGCATATATTTTTTTTTTCTCACATAATATATATTATCCAAACGGCCATACCAGTTTAACATACATAACTGGTTTCTGACACCACTTCAATCCACACCAACAGTTGACAATATATTTTTTTTATATTACATAATAAAATATCAGCGGAAACAAAATAAACACACGATCTAGCCCAACAGGTCGTCATCTATGTACATCCACTCGAAACCTTGTAGGAGCTCCACAGCTTTTACAGTACACCACCCACATACTCAAATATTATCAGGCTCACCTACAATGCATAAACTAGTGAGACAAAAATCTCAGTAAGTAGAAATCATGCATGACAATGCATGAAAATGCATTTATTTCCTAATCTACTAATTTGTCTCTTTTATTTAGAAAATTATTCACGTTGCGGGATCCCCACGACACACTTATGATATGCACCCCAAATGAGCTCAATGGGGATGATTTTTCCGAACCCCGATAATAGTGACGAGAACGATTTTTCCGAACTCTGACAAAGTGGTGGGGACGATTTTTCCGAACCCCTGACAAAAATGTCGGGAACGATTTTTCCGAACCCTGACAGAGATGCATATATAGTGGCCGCACACACCATTAGTATCTTATTAATTTTGGGAAAAACACTTTTCATGATTATGCATGGTATGCAACCAGTGCAATTAAATATACATCATAAATCATTTATGACATCAATATCAACATTTAATAAAATAACAACTTAATTTAATTCACACAAATCCACATCACCTTGGATCACACGGATCTCTTATAATAACAACTCCATCTTGGATCACACAGATCCTTATAACCAATATCTTCTCAAGTCATACGGATATATTTTTAACAGTTCCCAATCACACAGATATATATATAATACAATAATATTATTTCAAATTACATAAGTCCACAACTTGTATAATCAATTAATTCCAAATAATTTATAACAAAATAATTCATAACATAATTAAACTAATCACAAATAATTCACAACATAATTATCACATATTAATCACAAATAATTTACACACAACATATTTATGCATTGTAGTTGGACTTCTACTTACTTGAATTCCGACAATTATAGACCCGTGAAAATCCGTAACTAATTCCTTCCTTCCCGTTCCAACACTCTTAAATTTTTTTTTTTTTTTATTGAATTTGGTGTGAGGTAATCACCTCCTCAACACCATACACATATATATAGGTAGATGGTGAGGAAAAAAATGGCCGACAACTTCAATAATTTTTTTTTTTTTAATATTAAAAAGGATCAAAAAGTCATGCATTCAATATTTTTTTGCTGCCAACAGCCGTAAAGTAGCCGCCCATTTGACTTTTTTTTTTTATATATTATATATTATATAATTATTATTATAATAAAAATACGTGTGATACTTAATAATTAAGAAAAGTGTATTTATACACATAAAATAATTTACTCTTATATCCAAATTAATACACGTAAATATTTATGCACACATATATTCACATATTGCCACCATTATTATCACAGATGTCTCAAATAAAATGTAAAGATAAATAAAATTGAGAAATAATTGTCACATAATTATAAAATACACATAATACAAATTAAATTATATAAACACACTAGTAGTGAGAAACTTGGGTATTACATATATTTTCCTTATCGGTAAATGAGACCTCACAAATACTCTCTCTATCCCATTTCAATGTTTACATATTTTTATTTTGGACATCTCGAATATGAGACCTACCTAAAACAATTATTATATCACCATGGTCCCCACATCTAACACTAATACACCTACCCAATTTACATTAAATATTATATCTTTCCACCCACTATCTATTAAAATATTATACTCCTTATTTAACGTGCAAAAATCAAACGTAAAAATTTAAACGGGACGGAGGGAGTATATTTCTATTGGGTCTACACCCAATATTAACATAATACTCACTATACATCAAAATATTATATTCCCTCCGACTAATTGAAAGGTATTCGTTTTTTTTTATGCATGAATTAAAAAATACTCATTCGTCCCGTTAAAACATTGACGTTTGCTTTTTGCACGTTGATTAAGGAATATAATATTTTAATGTATAGTGAGGTGAGAGAAATTATATTTTAATATAAAGTGGGTATGTGTATTAGTAAGACATGGGGCCCATAAAGAGAGAAATAATTAATATGTGTGGATACTCTTTACTAAAAAGGAAAATGCACACCTTGTATTGAAAAGCACTTACGTTTTAATGGGATAGAGGGAGTATTATTATATATATGTAGTGTGTAAATATATTAGGGGGGAGTAATTAATTATATGTAGTGTGGCCTTTTACTTAAAAAAATGAATATGAATACTCCCTTCGTCCCACAGTAAGGGTCTTTTTTTTCTATTTTGGCTGTCCCACCCAAAGGGTCCTCTTTCTTTTTTTACACACATGAGACCCACTTATCCCCTCTAATACAATTAAAACATGAGACTCATACTCCCACTAATACAACTACCCACTACACATTAAATAATAATATTTCTTAATTCACGTGCCAAAAAACAAAAATTACCCTTGTCGTGGGACGGAGAGAATATTTTTAAGTGGCCATAAAAAATAGTAAAATAGATATCTTCGTCAATTGGCTAGAGATAGCATCTCAAAACACAATACACATTAAAATATATTACTATATTCTTTAATTTCAATAAAACAATAAGTGTAACTTAGACAAGAGAACATTATTTTAAGAAGTGATAAGTTTTCATTATCAAGAGTGATAGATTATAATGCAAGAAGTGATTATTTTTTTAATCAAATTCTAAGTAAAACCGATTCAATTAAATAAAATTTCGCATATAATTTCTTTATTTCTTTTGTACATGTACATGTTTAGCTAGCATAAATAAATAAATAAATAAAAACATTAACAACCATGTTCAAGAAGATAATTAAGTACTTTTGAAAAAAAAAATACTTACTATATACTGTATTTATTTAATAATAAACGGAAGAATTAAAAAAACGTAGTCAGCTTTTGAATAGGCCAATATTCTTCTCGGGATTGGCGGAAAAGACTTCCAATTCTCCTATAAATAAGGCCCCCTCCTCTCCCCTAAACCTACATCTTTCTTTCTTATAAATATTACAATATATATATATACATATGTATGTATATACAGTTCCTTCTTTTGTTGCAAAAACCCTATTTAGGGTTGCAGCAGATATATTCTTAGGTGGGCTAAATGGCCCTTTTCTTATTCTTCCACAGCTTTCTTGAACTGCAGATCACTGCATATCCTGCAACCGCAGGCGATCCATCATACTACCCCTCTGTAGTTCAATATAGCTGTGGGAAGATACGATGAGGGTCAACCGTTATTCATCCATCTCTCATTCTTGGTATTGCCATCTCTCTCTGGTTTTATGTTCTGCAGTTATTCTTTTTTTTTTTTAATTAATTAATTGAACAGAAATGATTTGTTGCCTTTGTTGCAAACCAGATCTGGTGAAGCCCTTTTGAGCTTACTTTCTTGTATTGGTGTTGGATTAATTTTTGTGTGTGATTTCCTTCTTTCTGTGTTCTGATCTTCTTTGAATTGATGTTTTATTGGATTTTTATTATTTATTGATTGATAACTGAATACATTTAATTTGATATTTGACGATTTATATGATGATCCGTGATAATCATGAATGAAAAGATACTTTTTACTTTTGACTATAATTAATTCTACATAATTCCATGATGATTTTTCTTTTAATGTCTTTCCCCCTTTGATTAAAGGAAATTTTTTGTGTGAGATGTGAAATTTTAGATCCACTTAAATACATGATCCTTCATTTTTACCCTTCCTCTCTCATATGATATCACATATAATTCATGAATTTTTAAAATTTGAACAGGCTGTACTTTATTTCATAGTCACTTTTATTCACACACACATATGATATACACACACATATATAATTATAATTATTGTTAGTTTTCAATTAGAGTTATTGCTGCAGGTTGTTTATTTGCCAATTGAATAGCAATTAACACATCCATAAATATTTTTCAATAATTTTAGGCTACATACTTTCAATAATTTTAGGCTACACACTTGCTTAACTCAACCTGCATGGACCACATTTGCACTTTCTCTATGTATTCAACCACCCCACCCCTCCTCTTAATCCCACTTATACAGATCAAGTGAAACATGTTTGAGTAGTGGATGCACAAAACTTTTGGGTGCAATGGCTGTTTTCTTGCTCTCTTTTATTAAAATTTCCCATGTGAAAGTAAGGGGAGAAAAAACATTTACCTAGGTAAAACAAAAAAAAACTTTTAGCAAAACTAGGGTTTTTTCCCCCCTTAGTTTCACACACAAAGGTAAAAAGAATCATTTGCAAAAAGTAAAACAAGATTGCTGTTTTGTCTTGTTAAGGCTGTCATCCATGGATCAGATCTTACTGTTCCCTGCCCACTCCACTTTGGAGGATGGAATGAAAAATAATTAATCCTACATTAATTTATTAAATTTGTAATTATTCACAAGGTGATAATAATTGATTGCCTCACATTTGAAGCCACTCTGGAATAGGACTAAATTAATTGATCACAAATCATTTATTTCTCTACATACATATTACTATTGATAATGTTATAGCTACACTCATTATTGTTGCTAGATCGGCATTAATGTTACTTAGGAGATGTATTTCTTTTCCGTTTTAACATTTGTACTAATCGATCATATTTTTTCCCAGTTTGATCAAATGAGGAATTTTTTGTTTGAGGGCTCTGCGCTTTTGTTTTTTAAGTGCATCAAATTCATGTTCTTGAAGTTTATGTTTCTTTTCTGGTTTGGAGTTCTTGTTCATTTGCAGTAATATTGCTCTCATTTTTTTTCAAAAAAATTGCTATAATTTTTTTTTTTGAAGTGGATATTGCTTCTATCTTTAAGATCCTCTCCTTGTAATGTCGTTTTGCGTTAGCTTCTTTTTATTGCTACAAATCTGAGTCATAGTGTCTGCAGGAAAATGAGGTTCTGTTGGCAATTTTTTTATTTATTTACTTATTTATAATTAGTTGCAATATTTGTACTGAAACTTGCAGGTGATAAATGTTTTAACCACTTTTGTACGTATGCAGTTTAAAAGATATAAATTATATGTCTGATGAAATAATATATGCAAATAGATATATATTAGGTGTGTAGATTCATTCATCTGGTTTTTCCTATATATAGAGATTTAGTTTTGAAAGCCCATCTACCTCTGCTCTTAAAGAGACAGCAAATTAAGGAGCTTTGAATAATTGTATATGCAATTATTTTTCATTGATATGATTGTATTTAAGTTAAATAAATTATTTGTACTATTTCTATTGTATTCTTTGACTTTTCTAAATCATTTACCCGTACCCTAAATTTTTATCGAGTGGGACCGTCTCACATGATCAATATCTAGTAGGTTAGAACTTCGTTTCATTATAAAATGCAACGTCTCGCAGTCCCACTCGAAAATTTGTGGTTGTTCCTTAGTTAGCTGCAATATCCTTATCTTGGAGGTGGGTTGTTTTGGAAATGTCATGATTTTATGTAATCTGCAAAGCTTATCACAAACAATTGTCTGAATATTACAAGTTAAAAACAATTAATCATGGTTTTGGAGAGCAGGTGAATGGTCCAAAAGCATCACATCATGCATACTCATATTTGGTGATCAAGTTGTTGGAGTGATGAGTAGATGCCATTAGAACATGAGTGTGACTGTAGTGTACCGTTCCAAACACATTGGGACGGAGTTTTTGACATTTCTTACGGATCATGATCGTCATTCGTCCCTACGTAAGATTATAACTTTAAGTTTAATCGTTTCTCATATTGTTATATTGAAAAGATCATGTGAACGGGACCTCGTCGATCAAAAAGTATTTTAGGGTATTTAATGAACAATAAAAACTCAGGCCATGTATTTTCATATCCCACTTTTACTATATACACTCATCTTCTTGCTTTGTATGCGTTGTACTCTATGCATTACATGTATCATTGACGTTTCTTATGTATCATTCTCATCTTTATGACTAATTGACCCCCATATATTGTTAAAACTTAAATCGAAAAAATGGTAACAAGTACTTAAGGATATTTAATTTAACAATAAAAACTAGGTCATGAATATTCTTATTCGATTTTTAACTGTATATATGAATTGCATTCGTCTCTATGCATATTTGTAACTAAATAGTGAAAATGTCAATTTTTGTAATATACAATTATTATTTATCAAGATTTACGTTTATTTGAATTTGAATTATTATAGTGATTTTTTTTTCAACGTCAAGACGTGGGATTGAGTGGACGAATCGGATGAATTTCGTTTCTTGTACGTAGGAAGAAAGGAGAAATTCAAATAAAAAATAATTAAATGATTGGTTTATATAGAGTAATGCATAAATATGGATTACGATAAAATGTGTGTTGAAAGTTATCAGCAATTTCAAAGTCTCGTTGAATAGTGAATTGTTGACTAGTGAGGTAAATTTAGTCAAGTGCAAAAGTTAATTTGAAGAGTCAATTTTGACTGCTCCAAAAATAAAGAGAGTGCTGGGTCCCACTGCAACATCATCTTTTGTGGGGGAATACGTGAAAATATGGCTGCGCCATTTCTTGCAATTCATATGGATCAACCTAGCTAGGTTATATATCCAATAGGTCAGTCTAGGGTATATGTATATATATACGAAACGATTGTGAAACTCTCCCGTTTATCGATTTACTTGTCATTTAGTACATACTCCCTCTGTCTCTTTCATACGAAACATTTTTCATTTTGGGTTGTCCCACAAAAATTTGCACCTTCTAAAAAAAGCAAAAAGTAAAAAATAACCACCCTTCCCCATACACTTTATTTACAAAAAAATCATCTCTACCTAACATACTTTATCATTTATTTATTACAAAAAAATATCATTATACTCCTAAAAGTTATCACTTTCTTAATCTTCGTGCCGGAAAGGGGGGCGTAAACTTTTTCGGGACGGAGGGAGTAAGTGTTTGTGATATTTTAAATACTCCCTTCGTACCCCGATGTATTTCACGTATTTGTGTGTGCGGAGTTTAAGAAAAAAATATTTTTTTAAAGTATAAAGTAAGAAAGAGAATAAATATTTTAGTTAATTTAATGAAAAATGTGTGTAAAGTTGTTGGAATGTGTGAAAAAATAGTATTTTGTTGGGATGTGTGTAAAATGTAGGTATTATTAAAATGTATTTATTACCATTTTTTAGGTGTGAAATACTTTAAGGGACAGATGAAAAAAAAAGTGTAAAATACTTCGGAAAATTGAGGGAGTATATAATAATCATATTTTGACCCAGTCTCACATAAATGTATAATGTCTTACAAGAAATTTTGTCATATGGAATGGAATTACATGAGGGGAAAATTAAGAATAAGTTGCATTTGCATAAAATAAAAAAGAGTACTCCCTCCGTCCCGCTCAAACGTCACCGGTTGCTTTTTGTGCGTAAATTAAGGAGTATTATTATTTTATGTGTAGTGGGTAGTTGTATTAGTAGCGAGTGGTGGGCCACATGTAGTACCTTTTTACTAAAAGTGGGAAATGAGGATATTTAGATGGGACGCCGAATATAGTAAAATGGTGACCTTTCGGTGGGACGGAGGAGTACATATATTTGATTGTATAATTTGAATAATATTCAATAATATTCGGTTAATCAAATTAAATAAAGACATTTTAGGGAATTATACTCAATAAGATTAATATAAAAACTTAAAGATAAAAGAGAACTTCAGGGTGACTAGCTAGTATATGAATCACAAGGATTAAAATTTAATTATAACACGAGAATTACAACATGATTAACCAGACCATAATATATAATTACTATGGTTCACTCAGACCTTAATTTTAAACTTAATTAATCAATACACTGTAATACACAATCAATAGAAAAACTAAAAAATCAAGATTAACCTGCTAGTGTTTGAAAGTAATTGCTATGCTACTCACACTGTTTGCCGCCAATGTGTTGTTTTTCATGTCATTCATTTTTAAATATTTTGTCATTGCAAATGCAAATAAATAATACAAGAACTACACACACATAGTATATACAAGGAATGGAAAATATCAAAATTCATGTCCTAGCTTTAAGCATGACCGATTCCACCTTTAGTTCATTTTTATTTACAATTCTTAGTTTTGGTTCTTTTTTGTTCGATTTTGATCTTTTTTGTCCAATTTTTGGATCAAAATTAGATGATTTCTGATACAAATGACTAAATTTGGACAAAAAAAATTAGATGGAATTTGATGAAATGACTAGGTTCAGACAAAAAGTATCAAAACCGAATAAAAAATGACCAAAACTGAAAATTGAAAAGAAAAAATAACTAAATTGGAATTGGTCATATTTAAAGACCGAATTTTGATATTTTCTCTGCAAGGAACATTCTAGAGAGTTTACACTGGCATGACTTGCCAACTTAACAATTATCTTCTATGTAAGTAAATTATTTGTTCTAACTCCCTAATTTTTAAATAAACTCATAGCCAACTCAACACTTAAGTATATTATTACAAATTTAGCCAACATAAGGCAGTAAAGAAGTAGCTTAGATCTTGTTTGGCATGCAATGTTCAAGCAGGACCAAAAGACAAGCTGTTAATACAGCTCTGAATGTCTTTCTGTGAAAACTATTTAATGCTAAAAATGAATCACCAAATTACTGTTTTCTTATTTATGCTATAGTACTATGGCAAAAACATTCAAAATTTGAAACCATATAGTGGTCCAATTAATCCCTCCAATACTAACTTCACAATTAAATTGAAAAGATCCACAATAAATAAATATATAAATACAAAAGGCCATTGCTGATCATTTCTGCATAGCCATTATTACAACCTTTATGAGCTTCACAAAATATCCATGCCTCTTTGTCTGCTTATGAGAGGTAAGATTTTGAATCAAATCTCATTCATTTGCATGGAATTAAACATTCACACACACATTGCATTCAAAAACTGTCACGGGCAGTTACTGATTTATGAGACGATCTCACACGAGAATTTGAATGTGGGGGCAGTTGAAGTGTAGTTGAACATGAATTGAGAGAGCAATGAGCATTAACAGCAGTTATGTCATAGAGACATGAGTTTCAGTGAGTATTATTCATGTACT
This sequence comes from Pogostemon cablin, assembly GCA_023678885.1. Classification (NCBI taxonomy): domain Eukaryota; kingdom Viridiplantae; phylum Streptophyta; class Magnoliopsida; order Lamiales; family Lamiaceae; genus Pogostemon; species Pogostemon cablin. The sequence continues at coordinate 27,893,529 of CM042975.1, forward strand.
TTTTACTGCGTGTCTGGGTGTGTAATAATTAATATTTTTTAATTAATAATATATTTTTTTTTGACAGTAGGTGACAAAATCCAACCTTTTTTTCACAGAAATGTATGAAAAATCAGAGAGAGAGAGAGGGCAAAAAACAAAAGGGCAAACAAGATGAAGTATCAATTATTGATGACAAAGAGGAAACAACACCAGGGAATCTTCCTCTGCACACACCTCAGTTTTCACCATTCTGACTTCCAAAAAAATTAAAAAATTTTAAAAAAAAATCAGACATTATTACTAATTGTTTACCTTGACAAGAATGTAGATTTTCATGCAAGAGTTGATTTGACAGAAACTTAACAAATTCAAGACTTTATAAGCATGGAAAAAACCTAACTAGCAGCAGCTTGTACCTCAACTCGAGAAGAGACGACGAATTATTCGTTCGACCGAAGAAGTCCGGGGTTGCCATGTTTTCCCACAACTTTCTTGAACTTAAAATCCAGAGAGTTGTTGATCAAGAATCAAGAAGTTTCAAGCATAAGAAGTTCAAGAAAGCTGTGGAAAAGCATGAATGGACTCGTAATTTCCTCATTTTCGGAGAGGGAATCGATTCATTGAGTGAGATAAAAGGGAGAGGAGAAGGGAAGAGATTGAATCTTCATGCCCATACAAAGTGTGTTTGGACCACTCTACCACATTGTGTGTGTGTTGTGTTGTGTGTGTGTGTGTGTGTGTGTGTGTAAAGCAGCTTTATAGAGGAAGAGTTCACTTCACAAACAAGGCCAATTTTGCCCACATGTAGTCTGCTTTACTTGTAAGTACACTTATACATATACATATACATATACATACATATACAAATACATATATGTATGTATAGACTACATAATCAAGAATTAGTCTCCTATGAACCAACCTTGTGTCCCCCTTTAATTTAAACTCTAACAATACATAGGATATAATAAAATTGGAAAGCGAACAATAGGTTTTACACCATGAACCTGATTTACACAAATGTTTGCCTATAATCAATATTTATTACTTGATGAATGTATAGGAGCTATATACATAAACATATGCACTTGTGTTTTCGTATTCAATTGGAATTTTCGACTAAAATGAGCGTATACAAGGAGTGGGGACGGACGAATTAAGAGACGGGTCGATTGGTGGATGTGGTTAGGGTTAAGCTAGTTCTTACATATCACATGTTGTGTTCAGCTGATGGACCAACCTCCCAAGATTATGTAGAGTATTAAGTATGGTACCCTATGTGATGTCCTTAATACTTACAATGTGTGTGTATATAGACATAGAAAACAAAATGTAGTGTAATGGCCCTAATAAAGTGATAATAGAAAGGGCAAAATGATAAAACCATCCCATCCCCCATCACATGCCTGCATGTGGCCATCTTCTCCCACCAATTTATTTGGTTTTAAAGGTATGGGTTTGTTTATGGACCCCCAATTTTTGTGTTTTTTCTGCATCATACATACGATTTATTAACTAATTTTTATAATTTATTATTATATATATATGTGTGTGCTTGCTAAAATAATTATCTGTCAATTGTGGCTAGAATTATTTTGATATCTTCATGCATCATGATTTGAAGTTTTTGTCTATGCACGTGCATAAGGAGCAGGAGAAATTGGAATTGAAACATAAAAAATCTATCTTTTTTTAAAATTTCTAATATATATGTACAATAATAATTACGAGAAAAATTAAATTTATCCATCTATTTAATTTTATGTTTCGTCCGATTATTATCATGAGGTGAGAGCCTTATGGCTTGTTGGGTGACCATGTGGCCAGTAATTTTACTTGTTTATAACTTATCAAATAATATATTTATATTAAATTAAGTTTCTTATTAATTTAATTATCCGTCACAAAAATATTCGTCACTATAATAAGGGAAAGGCTCCATCACAAAAATATCCGTCACTATTTCCGTCAATATAGTAATGGAAAAATCCTTCATAAAAATTTTCGGCACTATTCCTGTCAGAATAGTGAGAGAAAGACTCCGTCACAAAAATATATGTCACTATTTCCATTATTAAATCCTTCACAATTAAATCACTATTCCTGTCACTATAGTGACTGAAAAGTCCGTCACAAAAATTCCCATCACTTCACAAAAATCTCCATTATTCTTTCCGTTACTATAGTGATGGAACCTATCCGTCACAAAATAAGTCATTACTATTTCCGTCACAAACTGAGACCATGACCAAATGAGTTAACAGTCACTTAATTTCCGCCACAAAATTGAATTTCCATCGCAATAATCGTCACAATAATAATCGGTTTTTTTTGGAGACACGCCTACTTATTATTTTCCTTTTCTTGTAAGGCACGGCCCCCTTGTACTCTATTTATTGGCTGTTTAAAAAAAACCGTCACTATTTGTGACGGAAATATTTTCATCAAAAAATTTCGTCACAATCGGACTATTTTTTTAGTGGTGTTATGTTGGAATTTTTTTTTGCCCAAATTGTGACATAAAGGACTTAATTTAGAGAGAAAAAAATTGGACTAACTTTAAACAAAAAGAATCAAAATCGGATAAAAATGATCAAATTTGAGAATTGAAAAATATAATAGAAAATAGAAAGAAACTCATTAGTCATACTTAAAGAAGGAATTTTGATATTTTCCCATAAAATTACAAAGGTAATACTCCCTTCGTCTCATGACATCGTTCAGAATGGTGAATAGAATTGTGGAATAAAGGAAATACAAATATTTCAACTTAGAATTTCTAGAATCAGAAATCTTCAATGATATAGGTAAGTTCTTTAATATGCAGAATTGACAAGTTCTACTCTTGTGCAAACGAGCAAATCTTCACTTCAGTTCTAGATTTGAAATTTCAACAATGAGGCATATCTTCACAATTTTTCAAATTTGGCTGAAGGAAATAGAAAGGTTAGATTAACGTTAGAGACTTTACCATCAAGACAAATACGTTCCGATAGTGTTCTAGATTCGATGACTTATCCCAAAAGACATTACATATTCAAAGTTTTGAATTCAGCCTTTTGTTGAGGATTTAGGCCATGTGTGCTTTATTCTGGTTGGACTTTGAGAAGAAGTAATTTTTTATCCGTCTCATAAAAAAGAATCCATGAGACGATATCGCTTAAAAGAAAATAGGTCGAAAATGCCAGCCGCCAGGAAAATAATTTATGGCACTTTTCATGTGTATTATTACGAAGTGAGCTGGAAAATTGTAGCACCGCTGGCGCTGGTACAGCCGCATATATGGTTATAATTAAATTAAATTTGGCTGAGATGGAAAAGATAACGGCGTTAAATGTCACGTGACGTCAGGTTTCTGATGGGTCGCTGTTTGTAACAGAAAGTCACGTGCGCTGTACATTAACTACGTTTACCTCCCTCGCCGTCGCACATTCCGTGTCCTCTCGCTTAACCATATACTACTCCGTCCCCATATTACATCTTTGTAAATTGCAACAATAATTCAACGTTAAAATGGTTATACAGTTTTTTATACTTATAATTTTTTATTAAAAATATTACTATTATGAATTAATCATGAAATAAATCATTATAACATTATTATTTTTAATAATTTGAGTATTATTTTCTATTAAAATATTATTTATTTTTAAACTTTTCACTGAAACTTCCTCGTACGGGAGTGTTTCCCCTTTGTAAATTTTTAGGATGTCGGAACGTAGTCACGTACTACTTTCATTTTGAACTAAGAAATGATTGCATGGCATATTTCTTTGATAAATTTATTGTGAAAGTCGATAAACAAATAGGACTAACTCTCTTCGAATAATTTGCGTAGTCATTAACTATATAGGTATTAAAAATAGATATTTAATTAATTAATATTATTGATATAAATTATGTTATAACTTATAGGTGATAGTAAGAAGAGAAACATTTGTGTAAATTGGATTTACGGTATAAATTATATGGTGCTCACTTTCAGTCTTATTATACTTTATGTATTGTTGCGGAATTAAAAGAGAACATATTATTTACACCGTAAATTCGATTCATTTGAAACTAACTCTAATAAGAATATTATTTTTAAAATTAAAATATATTTTAACGTTATTGAAGTGGAGATAAGACACTCCACGAAATTATCCAAAAGCTAATATAGACAAATTGTTGAGTAAATCAATTTATGTTAAATTTGAAAAACTACACTAACAAAGGTAGATATAGATAGGCGACACTTGAAAAAAAAAAAAAAACCTTTAAGCATTTTTTTCCCACCGTATTTGAAATTACATTTAGTTTGAAAGTTACTAATTAATTTTGGTTAATAAGTTCTCGCATGTATCTGCAGTCCAAAAATATTCTTGGATTATTTTTAGTTGCAGATAAATTATTTGAGATAAAGTATTTATAGTGCTTAATTTTTTTAATTGTATATATTAGAAAGTTATTGCGACATTCGAAAATTTATTACTATTATTATTTAGTTTAGTTTAGTGTTTTTTTTTCTTTTTTTTTTAAGTAACCGATGAGGAGAGGGGGAGAGTACCCTCTAGATCTACTAAAAGTTTTTTAGAGAGAAAAATTAGAAAATTGAGAAAGAGACACTACAAAAATACTATTTTTTACCAATGGAATATTCCGTTGGTAAAAATTTTAATTCCATTATTAAATTGATTTATCAACGGATTAGTAATGGAATTCGTTGGTAAAGTGGTGGTTAGTAATTTTTTAGCAACGAAAAATCAATTCCGTTGGTAAATAATTCCGTTGGTAATCAGTTGCTAAAAATTCCGTAATTTATAAAGATTCTCTTGGTAGTTCGTTGGTAATTACCAACGGATTGAATTCCATTGGTAAAATAGAGAAAAAATCAGTTGGCATTCCATTGCTAATAGAAAAATGTCATTTTGATTGCTAATCCGTTGGTAATTACCAACGAATTGAATTCCGTTGGTAAATTCCGTTGCTAAAAAATAGTGAGAGACAAAAAAAAATTTCATGTACTCTCTCACTCTAAGATATAAGTTCACCTTTGTTGTTTTACGGTATTTAAAAAAATGTCAATTTTTATCTAATTTTATTGGTTTTTAGGATTTATAGGTAATATAATATGTTTTTGTATGTTAAAAAGTGATGAAAATATTAAAATTAATGTACAATATATTTTTAAGATTTTACATAAAATGTTATTTTATTTTATTTTTAGAGGGTAAATCTTATTGTGCAATTGGCATATGAAAAATTGATAAACTTAATTTTGGGACAAGTACTGAGTTCTAAGAAATAATATTTATTACTTTATATTAATATCACGTAGAATCTTATTAAAATTTTAATATCATTTTGTTTTTCGAAGAGAATGATTATATGTAAACTGAAAACCCAAAATTTAGGTTTGTTTCTTATGAGTTATGACTTATGAGTTTCAAAACTTACGTGTCGAACCCCCATTGATTGTGTTATTATAACATCTTGTGAAATGGAGTAAATAACCTTTTTTTTTAATGAAGTATTTATTTATATAGTTATATGAATACATCTTTTTTTCCTTTTTTTATTTTTAATTTTTTCCCTGTTTTTTAAAAATATGTTTTTAGAGAGGTTAAAATAAACGAATTATTCCAAAACTCGAGAATGATTATATGTAAACTGAAAACCCAAAATTTAGGTTTGTTTCTTATGAGTTATGACTTATGAGTTTCAAAACTTACGTGTCGAACCCCTATTGATTGTGTTATTATAACATCTTGTGAAATGGAGTAAATAACCTTTTTTTTTAATGAAGTATTTATTTATATAGTTATATGAATACATCTTTTTTTTCCTTTTTTTATTTTTTATTTTTTCCCTGTTTGTTAAAAATATGTTTTTAGAGAGGTTAAAATAAACGAATTATTCCAAAGCTCGACTCAACTCGACTTGTTAAGGCTCGGATTTGACTCGCTCCGTGACTACTCGAGCTTGTCTTATATTCATTTCGTTAACAAGTCGAGCTCGACTCGCTCTATAATTTTATTCTTTAAAATATGTAAAATATTACTCGTTAATACAATAAATATTATTTTTTGAATTACAAACCATTCCCTTCGACTCACCGAAAGTCTCCATTTTACTATAAATAGATGTTTTATTCAAAGAACCCATTTTTCATTTTTAGTAAAAGGGTCCACGTATGACTCAATATTCATTACTAATTACTAATACAAAATACCCATTATACATAGATAAAATAATAATACTCTTTAATTTACGTACAAAAAGCAAATGATGATATTTCTATAGGACGGAGGGAGTATTATTTACCTGAACATGAATATGAAAAATTTACAATTGTAAAAAATATTTTTCTTTATAAATAATAAATTTTACTTAGAAGGTGTACAACTTTTTAAAATAATATTTTGTATATATTTCTTAAATGTATTAAATTAAAAAAATTTAAAACTACTACGAAACGAAGCGGGTCCAGAAACATATCGGATCAAGGTGGGTCCTGTATTTGAAATTCTTCTGACGGGCTTAGTCCTTCGACAGCAAACGGCCCAAACCCACCCCATTACCATTCTCTTGAACAAAAAAATAAGAGGAAGAAAAAAAAAATCAATTCAACCTATTTCTATTATTTAAGAGAAAATTAGCAAAAAATGAATCAACCTTTGTTTATCGTAGCGTAGTCGACCTTACACCTTTACTTTTTATTTTTTTCAAGTTATTTAAGAAATATATTTTGAAATTATTAAATTGAATTAAATATTTGGTTAAGAATCTAATAGGATTAACAAATTGTAAAAATATGATTTATTCGAAACTAAGGGAGTTTTTTTATTTTATGAAAATATATAATTTGTATATTTGATAATAGAAAAAATCCACTATATACATTAATTTATCGACTCTATAGAAAATTCAAGATTAATTTCCATAGTAAGAATATTATAAGGAGAAAACCTTGAACAATTATCACATTTCATAATTTGGAAAAGTACTAAAGCATGGAGTACATAATACTATATATAAATTTTGGAAAGGTTTGGGGCCTAGACCTTATACTATGTTTGTTTGATTATGTGTGCATTTCAAAACGATTATAAATCATAAATTGTGATTGTTTTGAGTTTTAATATGTTAGGTTTTAATTATTATTTCAAATCAACATGTAAGAGCTGTGAAGTTTCATGACTGCTAAAATTCGTTCGAAATTAGAGTCTCACTTTGTTTTCTGCTTACAATTCACCTCATCGTGCTCTATTTCTTCACTCAAAATTGGACTTTCTCACTTTTTAGTAAGTGAAATATCAAGAGATATTCCTGATGAGATTGTATAAAAATGTTCTACATAAAGTAAGATTTACAATAAAATCAATGTCACACTTTTGTTTAAAAAATTGTTACCTTTCTATATAGCAAAACTATTTACTCATAAAAAAAGTTGATTAATTTTCATTTATATAGCGAATTTCCAAGTACAATGGGTTTTCATTTAATAGAGTAATAATCCGTCATATAAAAATCACAGCTCCAAAACAAATTTTACGGAAAATCAATTCCATATTATACAAGCTCGGAATATCTCGATTTTTTAAACGATAAGGATACAGAATGATTATATATCAACAATATGAAAGAAAAGTAAACAAGGGACCACAGACTTGTGTAGAGCAGCCAATCTCCATTTGGTTATGAGTTGAGTTGCCCACAATTATTTATGTTGTACTAAAAAGTGATGCTAAAAAAGCTGCCAATTTCCATTGTCTACTTCTTCCACACTGTAACAACCTGTTGAAAGCGAAGTTCCTCCAACTTTGAAATCTTTTATCCCACCAATCACCAATTATTATGCAAAAATACCCTTCTTTACTCATTAGCTTACCCTTTTTATCAAAACATTATTAACCCTAATATACCATACCAACTCCTTCACTTTATAACTTAAGTTATCTCAAAGTTGTTAGTTGAGAAGTAGTTGTTGTTGGGATGGAAGCAATTCCATCCCCATCAAGTTAAACCAATAGTTTTGGATTGGAATATTTTTCCATGATATATTTGGCTTATTGGCTTGAATGGCTTCTAAATTCCAACTTGGATTCTCTATTCCACTTTCCATATTTCATTAGTATTTCATAACATAATAAAATTATACCCTACAATTTACTATTAAACCCATGTATTGAATTTTGCATATTGATTGTAACACATGTAAAAAATTTAATGAATGAAATATGAGATGGAATATGGAAATAAAATAGGTGATCCATTCATCTAAGTTCTAAGTTAATTTTATTCAAACTTTGTGAGATCTTATTCGCTACTTTACAAAAGTTATGATTAATTTGGAATATGATAAATTTTGTTGAAATATACTGTACCAAAGCGGATAATATGAAGATATATATTGAAAAGTAATATTTCTAATTTCCCTGAACATTTTAACATGGAAGGATTGAGAAATTATGGGCAAGTGGCTAATTTATTTATTTTTCTTAATATTATCCTATTACTGTAGCGTAGCATTAAAACTTAATTAAAGGATTAAAAAATAAAATAATAAAATATTTTTTTTACCTACGGCACCTTCATTTTAGGCAAAAGTAAATATTAATGTGAGACATTTCACAAAATTACATCAGTTACTCGTATAAGAATTGATAATATTTTAATAAAAATAATACTTCATGAATGAGAAGTGATAAAGACTATTTCATTCGTTTTATAAAATTAAAAGTAATACAAATATTTTTCAAGAAAAGTAATACTCCCTCATGTGAATTTAAATGTATTTATTTTATTATTTTGGGCAGTCATTCAAATATATCCGTTTTCCCTTTTTAATTAATAGTAAAAGAACCCACACATAACTCTCTAATTCAACTAAACACTACATATACAATAATAATATCTTTTAATCCACGCATAAAAAAAACCAAATGAATATTATGCCACGTTAAATTTTATTCGAGGGAGCGCATGCCGCAATTTATCGATACCTACGTTTCAATAACCGAACATTTTCACTCGTGTAATGCTTTATAGGTTTTCATTAATCTTGGAAAGTAAGAGTGAGTTATTGATAGATTTGTTGAATAGTCTCCCTTGTCCGCTTGAAAATTTTACTTCTGCTTAAAAGGTTTACATTGCCTTTTCTTTTCTTTTTCTTTTTTTTTTTATAAGAAAGGTCCACTATAGACCACACTTACAAAATCATTACCCATAAATTTATAATACTCATTTGTCTAAGATTATGTTTGAAATCGTTTTAAATCTAATGAATTTGATAATAATGGGATTTTAAATCAATTTATTTGAATTATATTGTTTGAATGAATTATGAATTTATGAAAGGATTTTCAAATCCACAATTCAACATTTATTTATTAATTTTTTTTAAATAGAATTTTATTATGATAAATAAAAAAAATATTATATTAAAGACAAAGTCTTTTGTGAGACGTTACTTATGTAAGACGATTTGTGAGACATATTAAAATATGTCTATTATTTAGATAAAGTATGTTTAATGGTTGTTAAAATATGTTTTAAGTATGTTTAATGGTTGTTAAAGTATGTTTTTTAAAGTATGCTGGATTATGCATTAAAGTATGATTTTATTGTATTATAATTTGATTTATTATTGACATACTTTAACTGCAAATAAGCATACTTTAGTTACGAATCAACCCGTCTTACAAATAACACGTCTCACAAGAGAGTCACTCTATATTAAATATTAAAATCTAATATTTAAAAAAAAATTGGTTAGAATAGGGGTGGTGGTTAGAGAAATCATGTATATATTGATACTGATATGTCATGTGTGTGGCCGTGCGTCGGGTTGGGTGTTAATATTTTTTTAAAAAAAATATTATTTTTATTTTTAAAAATATAATGTTTTGTAAATTATTTTTTATTAAAAAAAATTTTATATATATATTAAAAAAAATTCATAACCGAAGGATTTCAAATAATACGATAAGAATTTGAAAATCTTTTCAAAACAACCAAAAAATATCAAATTCAAATTCATGATTTGAAATTAATTCATTTAAAATCTTGAATTAATAAATTTATAAATTTTATTTTGTATCCAACATGAATAAATGATTTATAATTCAGATGATCACTTGGGTGACCCGTGATCACCATGACCCTATCACATGAGGGAGTGGGGGCCTACATATGTGGATCCACACTCCCTCATGTGATAGGATCATGGGTGACCATTGGTCATAGAAGAATTACCCTATAATTCCTTCTCAAATTATCTTTTAAGTGTAAAAATCTTCATACTCCATATGTTAGCTGCCAAAAGATTTCATGAAAAAAGTACATGGAGCGACACTTTCATGTCCTAACGCTCATTGGAGGTTGAGAGGGCCCATGGTTGGTTGGGCTGATTCGACACGTGTCCTAATGCTCACATGCTAATTCAATTATTAAAGTTAACAATGCCTTGGATCCTATTACATCCATATCCCGATTTAATGTTACTTCCCCATCTTAATAAGCTTTTTTATAAACTACTCCCTCCGTCTCTGAAAAGTCTGCACACCTCTTTTCGGCACGGAGATTAAGAAAGTGATAACTTTTAGGGGTATAATGGTATTTTTATGTAATATATAAATGATAAAGTATGGTAGGTAGAGATGGTTTTTTTGTAATTAAAGTGTATGGGGAAGGGTGATTGTTTTTTTACTTTTTGCTTTTTTTGGGATGTGCAAACTTTTGTGGGACAACCCAAAATGGAAAGTGTGCCAACTTTTCAGAGACGGAGGGAGTAGATTTTAAGACGTGCGTTGCACGTCACATGCATGTCATATTTTGTAATAAAAATTTTGTGCGAATTATAATATAGTATATTTTTTTAATTTAGAAAATTTTATTTTAAAACATAATAATGAATAATTTTATGTAAAAGTTCTAATTGTTTATTGTCATTGCAAAACTTTACAATAAATTCATTTTTCTAATAAATTTGATTGTGCATTTCTCATCGTTTGTTGGACTCAATGATGTACGAACACAAAATGAATGAGTATTTCCAAGGGTTCAATATTAACTATTGAAAACACATTGAGACCATATGTAGCTGCTCAACACTGCAATTGATAATCTTAGAATCATGAAGATAGCAAATATGCATACATGCTTAATACAACAAACATGTGAGACTTGAACAACTCAAAATCTCAAGTTAAATATGGAAAAGACCATTCAAGTTGAACATTGATATCTTTCGGTGCTTGTCTTTCTTTCGAAGTCTCATATATGAATATGACCATCCCAACCCTATAATATACATTGAAAACAAAGGAATGAAGAAAAAATGTGAGATGATAACAGTACATCATTTACGATTTTAAACAAATCAGTGATATAGTAAGGGTTCATGGCAAAAGCTATAAGCTTCTTAAGCTATTTGGAGAAGTAATTAGAGACATGCAATTATTAAAAGACTAATAAAAAGAGTAGTCTAATTCAAAAATATAATCATCAATAACTTAAGAGTATCTTCATATACGTACCATAATTTCAACAATACATATGATGTCTACAATACCCTACATCCAACCCACATGTTCGGAAAATGAAAAGGTCAGCGAAAATAAAAATGTCAAGATACCTGACTATCCCAACATTGTCAAGTCTCCTGGGTTTTAATGCAGAAATCAATAAATCATATATCACTTTCATTCTCTGTGAAAAGAATAACAACTTTCTTGAAACATAATTAATTAGGATAATGGAATATAATATGGATAAAATAATGCAAAAATGTTTCTCATTGCCTTGCCACTTTTAATAAATTAGGATTAATATATGATAATTTTATTCAAGGATAAAAGATCTTCTATTCTATTTTAAAAATTTGGGCCATGATATGCAAATAACAAATGTTAACTTGAAATTGAATGGAGCTATTAAATTTTATATAAACATTTATTTAATTATGTCATTAGTTTTTCTTATTAATATATACACATAATCTTTGCCCATAATTCGAGTAATGTAACATTCCAGTTTCATTGTTTCTATTACTTCTGCAAATTATGGTGTACATATTTTGAATCACAAACATACTTGCAGGTACTCTCTGAAGTGAACAATCCAAAACAAAACAAAATACAAATGTTCCTAGACACAACCCATTTATTACTCCGCCTCAACAACAACCGAACTTAACATGCTTTGAATTTGATCTTAATAATGCAGCTCAATTTTTTTTATCTTATTTATTAACAATTAAAATTTCCAGAAATGCATCCATACAAAAAGTTATGCATTTTAAGTCAAGTCCTTCATCTCTACTAAAGCACTATTTAGAAGGATAAATTCTAAAAATTGTCCCTAAGTTACTCAAAGTACCATAATTTATTTTGTTCATATAATTCCTTATAGCAGCAACATCCATATTCTATCTAAGACTCCCCCAAAAGCATTTTAACTTTTAGAGATAGTATATACTGTATTAATTTCCAAGTATCCAAGCCTTATATCTAACTCTAGCAAAGGTTACTCTAATATGCTTTATATTCGTAAGAGAAAAGAATTCAAGGATTTAATTACGATGGGATAGTCTAACTAATACCTCAGATGGAGCTAGAATAGTTGCTATAGGGTCATCCCATTTTAATTGATTCTCCAAATCAGGCATTATATCATCTTTAAAGGAAGATTCTCGATCACCACTTTGGTGGCCATAAGTCCCACATCTCAACTCCAAATAGTTTTGCCCTGCCAGCAACAGGTCTTTAACATGAAAAGAAAAAATTCTGGCACACTTGAATGGAGTACTTCTTATAGAAAAAAATAGAGCAAATAATAATCAATTATTGCATATCAAAAGATTTCATCAATTCGAGAACCCCAACTGTAGGACTATACAAAGCAGATGAAAAAAGAAATTGCTTGCTCATAATATATGCAGAAGTTTAAGAGTTGTATGGAAGTGGGGAGGGTGATTACAAATAAAAAGTAGAGAGAGAATACTCGCAATCGAACTCCGGGCACTGGCATTCACTTTTTGCTGGAGGCTATCCACTCACAAAGAGAATACTCCACCAATTCCTCAGTATCTGCGCTTCGCATCAATGCAATTTTATACAAATTAAAGACATAATTTCGATTGAATCGCACATAGTATAGACATAAAAAGATCATTATGGTGGGGTGTAATTGATCAAAAAGGCAAGGAACTCTATAAACGCAGGTCGTCGTTGTGTCGCCCTCTTAAGGTTGCTGGAGGCTAGTGCATAGTGGAGATGTAATTGAAGCGTTGCAGTGTTGAATTTGAAAGGTTAACTAATTAATTATAGATCATTAATGTAAATTAAATAATAAAATTATAAAAATACATCATTTAAATAATAAGGTTTAGAAAGTAAATAAGAAAATAGCAAAGGGATAAAATGGGAACAAAATGTTTCTCATTTTCTTTGTACTTTTAATATATTATGATATGATAATACTATTAATATTTTAAGGAATTCTATAAAAATATACTTCTCTCATCCCGTTTCAAAGTGAGGTGAGATAAATAATAATTTAATGTAAAATAGGTAGGTATTGTATTTGTGTGATGTGTAGCCCATGAAAAGATAAATAATTAATTTGTGTGAGACACATCCATCAAAAAGGAAAATGTAAAGATTTAAATGAGATGCCCAAAATATAAATATATAAATATTGAAATGGGACTGTGGGAGTATTAATTATTTTGTGTAAGTCTCATTTACTACTCCCTCTGTTCATCCTCAATGTATTCATTTGTTTTTTGCACGTGGATTAATGAGTATTATTATTTTATGTGTAGTAGGTAGTTGTATTAGTGGAGAGTGTGGGTCCCATATTTTATTTGTATTAGTGGAGGGTGTGGATCTCAAAAGATCAAAAAGAAAAATTGATAGATTAAGGATGAATGACCCAAAATTAAAAATGGATAGTTTGACAGTGGACGGAGGGAGTATAAGATAAATGTAAACTTTACAATGGGACACTAAAAATGAAAATTTATAAACTTATGGTGGGAATACATCAAAACATACTTTAATTTCAAAATTGTAACCCTTTTATAATTCGCACAACTACTTCATTTATTACCTAAAAATATCAAACTACCCTAAAAATATGTGAAAAAACAACTTTAATTTTTAAAACTTTGTATCTAATAATAATTTCTGAGTTCACGTATTATATTCGAGCTTTTGATTAAAAAAATTGCTAACAATAATAATACGGAACAATATGCATGCTTATTGTTAATAAAAAAAGAAAAAAAAACTATTTTTTTGAACAGGTTTTTATTTTTTTACTAGTTTTATTATTTTTGTGTTAATGTATTTTTTTGAGTTATAATCAAAATGTAACGTATATTAAGTGGAAGTGACTTTTTTTTTAAATAAAACAAAGAGTGTATGCACATAATCTTAAGAAACTTTTCTTGTGTGCAAATGGTATACAGTACATTTGGAGCAAAAAAATAATTTGATAATTTTAAGATAGAGGTAATAATTTATACTTTATTTATTATTTATAATAATTACATCATTGATGAGTGATATTTTCACCTAGATTTTAGTGTCTTTTTATATGTGTTTTCGTATTATTTTATCCGTATTTGTATTCTATTTGGTTGTGTTTTGTATTTTTATGGAAATGTGTGAGAATGAGCTTAAATGTATTATTTCCAGGTAAAAAAGAGATTCTAGGCGCAACAAGGAAGACATAGGAAAAATCGGATCTCAATTCGGAGTTGAAACGAGGGAGAATGAGTCAAAGTAAAATGCTAAAAAACGCACGTCCAACTTGTGAAATTTTTCTGTACTCTTTTGGAGCTCAAAACTAGAAGTGTGATACATGGTTGAAAAGCCACAGAAAAGAGGATCGTTTTTGTATAAGAAAAATTTCAATTGGAGCCCAAACGAAAAAGTTATGATTAAAATGGTGACGTCGCGCAAGCGGTCCTATTCAGCACGGTTGTGCTACTTTGCATGACTTTTTACACCTTCAAATGTAGAAGTTTTGTCAAATATTTATATGGATAGAAAGCCAATGAAAAGAGGATCGTGTGAGCGCAAGAATTACTCAAATTGGAGATCGGATGTAGAAGTTATGCGCGAAACGGTGAGACTGCGCGGCCAGCAGCTACACGGGACGTGTACCGAACTCGGCCCTGTAACAGTTGGGCGAGTTCGGACACCTGAAATGCCTACACGGCCACCCCTATGGCCGTGTAGGTGTTTTTTCTGCAAAAACAAAAATCAGAATTCTTCTAGAAGGGTTTTTTCTACCCAATACTTCAATATTTGAGTAGATTTTCGAAGGGTTTCACTCCTACACACACCTCACACATCATTTCCTCCATTTTACACCATCATCTTCATCCATTCTTCATCCACCCATCCACACTTGAACTCATCCATCAAATCCACCATCCAAGTGATCAAGGAAGCAAGGGAGAGTGAGATCACAAGAAGAAGAAGGAGATCTCCATTGAAGCACTTCAAAGGGGGAATCTAATTCTAATTTTTGTGCATTTCTTTATAGATTGATCATGGTTTGTAAGAATTTTAATGTCTATGTTGAATTTCTTGTGACTATGAGAGGCTAATCTCCTTTGTGAGATTAGCTCCATGATTGGTGTTGAATAATTTAATTTTTATGCAAATTGATTTTAATCTTAAATGGGCTTTGTGTTATTTCTATCATTGATTGTTGATTGCTTGATGTATATGATGATTTGTGTGATTAATTGTCATGTGCATGTGATTAGTTGAGAAATCAATTATGTGTTTAGGATAGTTCATTGAATCATTTCATCATACACTTCATGTGCATTAATTTAGAATGAGATAGAGATATCCTTCTAGATTTAAAACCCTTTGATAGAACATTTGATTAGCTTAATTGAGAGATTGGTTGATTAGGTGAGGAGAACCAATCCATTAGTGAATTCATAGTACCTTAAAAGGGAATATTGCTTATGATTTAGTACCTAATTAGGGAACTCATAGAGTAATTAGTACCTAGTGGGAGGTGTTTGCTATGGTCTCAATCCTATGTGCTTTTGGGAGCCTTGTTGAGGGCCTACATCCTATCCATCTCGAGAGAGAGTTTAGGTGGAATTAGTGATCGCTTCTATACCTTGTCCATGAGAGATTAGAATTAATTGCATGATTACTTAATTATCTATGCCATGATTGTTGTTAATCTCATCCTTGCATCATTTGGAACCCATTTATCTTTGCATTCCTTTTATCTTTTATTTCTTGCATTGCATTTCTTTGCATGGTTATCTATCCTCTCTATTCCGTCGTCCTTATAAAATTACGATAGACTTGAGATCGCTTAAACTCTAGTGCCTTCCTCCCTGTGGTTCGATAATTTCTTTAATTGGTCATGCCCACTATATTACGACCAATCAAATGGCGCCATTGCCGGGAAGGTAACGGTCGCTAGTAGTTTGACGAATGATTGTTTAGAGTGGTCTTAATAAGGACATTTTTTTTATTTTTGCATCTTATATTTGTTTTAGAAAATTTTGTTTAAATTTTTCTTTCTTTTATAGGTGCATACCTTGAGAAGGAAGAAGAAGGAGAGCAACCCCAAAAATATGAGCTACATGGATATTCTTCGAGATATGGTGAATAGAAGTGTTCATTCCGCTATGAACACACAAGAAAATTTTCAAGGATTTCAAAAGCTAAATGGTGAACCTAATTTTCAACTGGATTACGGAGTACAAGATATGCAATTCCAACAACAAGGTTATGAGAATTTTGGAGTTCCTCATCAAATGCATCATCAAGTATACCCTCAAGGTGTGGAAGATGGTTTTCAAGAAAATTTTTCTAGAAATCAAGATGGAAATCAACCACAACTATGGAAAAATTTTCAAGACTCCAACACTTCTTATTCTACGCAAAATGACCAAATAGCGATGCTCGGAGAAAAGTTGTTTGAAATGGTTATGGATCGCTTAGAAGAGGGGAGGAAGTCTAATCAAGTGTGGATTGATAGAATTGGAAACTTGTGTGAAACGATGATAAATACAATGGTAGCATTCAATGCTAAGTTGGATTCATTGGAGCACCAAGTAAGTCAAATAGTGTCCACCGTGGAGAGACTTCAAGAAGAGAACAACAAGCCTTCTACCTCCGGAACGAAAAGTGAATGCATGGTCATTAAGGATCGGAACGAGGCTAGTTTGGGGGTTGATGAGGTTATGAAGGAAAGAAGAGAAAGGGTGCCTAAGTGGGTGAAAGCTAAAGAGTTGAAAGAAGAGTTGAAGGGAGAATTCGATAGATTTGTCGAATCTCTTGAAGTGATGGTTGAGAAAGTAAAGCTTCGAAACCAAGAGGAGATTCATGCCCTTATGGAAGAAAAGAAGCCTCCGGAAACTAAGAGCATGGATTTCACTTCCCACAAGCCTAAACCTTCTCATTCTATTGAAATTTCAAATTCTCTTAAGAACTTCCATGATTTTATTGATAAAAATTTGTTTGGTGATTGTAGGAAAAAGATTGCAAGAGGGCACCAACACTTGTCAATGCCCGAATTCTTATCGGGGGATGTGGTTGAAGTTCAAAATGCATATAAAGCCCCATGGAAGAAGTGGAACAAGTGGAAAGGGCCATTCCTTGTGAAGAACGCCTTCGGAGAACAATTGCTTGAGCTATTTAACAAGAAGGGAAACGTTCTTGTGGTTGAAAGGGAGAGCACAAGGCACTACTTCAAGAAGAAACCTATGATAGTGCCTAAAGACTATTCAAGACCACCATGAGCTCAATAATCTCGTCCGGCTTGAAGACGTTAAACTTAGCACTAGATGGGAGGCAACCCATCATTATCTTTATTGCTTTATTTAGTGCTTTAAATAAGGATTGTGGATTTGATTTTGTTTTGCATTTTTGGTATGTAGGTTGATTGTGCTCGTGAGGAGAATGCATATTGAAGATACGAAGGGTGCTTGATTTGAAGTGTATAGGTACATCACACCACTTTTGGCAAACTTAACTCGAAACTCTTATTTCAATTTAAGTTTGGGGGGATATGGCGTGGTGTGACATACTTTATTTTGAAGGCATATACTTTTCGTATTTTTTGGCTAATTTTGAATTTTTCTCATGAGTATTGGTTTCAATTTTGGTATGATTGGTTGTGTTGAAGTACATGATAATCCATATTTTTAATGATATTATTGAGCTAATATTTATGTTGAGTTTTTTAGTATAAATGAAGGGTATTGGAAGCACGAATGGAGCTTGGAGCTAACGCTTTCCTTACCAAATGCCTATTGAGGGAGTACTCTACACCTTAGCACTTCTAATTGATGTTGATTTGGATTGATGGATTAGCATGCTACTTTATGTGTTATGTTTTTGGGATTTCCTTTTCAATCAAGATGGGGATGCTTGTGAGCTTACTTGATCATGGATGATATAGAATGTGTGCTTTATTGTTAATGATGGTGATTTTTATTATTGCATGTTGTGTTTTTGGTTGTTTCTTGTTTGTTGTGTCTTTATTTTATGTTTTGTGTATTTTTATTCTTGTCTAGGGTTGTTTGGTGGTTTGTTTAGGGAGATTGTGAGTCATTTTTGAATATGAGTGATGATATATTATGGTAATAAGTGATGACAAATTATGATTAAAAATCTCTACACTTTCGAATTATGACATGTTTTACTTAACTTGTTCAATTTTGAGATGGATGTGGTGTAATAAATTTCTTAAGGTCCAATGCATAAGCTTGTGAGCATTTGAGCATCAACCGTGCATACATGGTATTTTTCTTCATGAGTGGATCGATTGAGTTTGATAAGCTAGAACTTGCTCAAGGACTACAGGAACGAGCCCGATTTGTGGAGATTAGTGAAATGATCTAAGGCCATCCTTGTCATTTATAGTCATTTCCAAATATTTTCCTACCATGAACATCATCCCTAGTCAACCACTTTGAGCTTATAAGCCTTTTTATTGTGAATATAGCACATTACAAGCCTTGATTACTCTTTTAAGCCTTATATATATACCCTTTGTGTGGGTGATTGAGGAGATGGTAACTAGAAAGTTTTGATGAGAAAACAAAATGAAGAAAGGAAATGGTAAACAAGTAAGAAAAAGGATGAAAAGAGTACAAACAAGAATGGACATGCAACCTCAAAACAAGAAAAATTAGCAAAGCAACAACAAAATACTCAAGAATTTAAAAGTTCGAAGAATGAAGCATACATTGAAAGAAGCTAAATCCAAGGAAAGTTGATGATTAGTGCTTCTGAACATTAAAGACAAGAAAGGAAGAAGGAAAAGTGGAGAAGTTGAGGAAGTTGATCATCTCTTCGATTACTTACACTTAATTAGTCACTCTTACCAATATTCTTCCTACCCTACCAAAGAGCCTATCATTACATCCTAATTAAAGACCTTTTTTATCACTAATGGAAACTTTGGTGGTTTGTGAATATAGTCCACGAGCAAGCTTATAACGAGTCGAGCCAATCGATTGATGAGTGTTGATTTACCCCACTTCATAGAGTGTTGAGTGAAATTGATATCTATGTGAGGCTTGGACTAAAAAGGGACTATATTACACTATTATTCTCTTGTGATTGAACTTGTTAATTCTTTATGTCATGAGTTTATTGTTGTGGTATGTCTTAGCATAGTTTGTGGTTATTATTGCTATCAATGTGTTATTACTTGTATTCATTTAGTCTTTTCCTAGGTGAAAATCTCTTTCCCCTTGATTTATCATTTTCGTTGTACGGGGACGCACAACACTTTAAGTTTGGGGGTGTGATGAGTGATATTTTCACCTAGATTTTAGTGTCTTTTTATATGTATTTTCGTATTATTTTATCCGTATTTGTATTCTATTTGGTGGTATTTTGTGTTTTTATGGAAATGTGTGAGAATGAGCTTAAATATATTATTTCCAGGTAAAAAAGAGATTCTAGGCGCAACAAGGAACACGTAGGAAAAAGCAGATCTCAATTCGGAGTTGAAACGAGGGAGAATGAGTCAAAGCAAAATGCTGAAAAACGCACGTCCAACTTGTGAAATTTTCTGTACTCTTTTGGAGCTCAAAACTAGAAGTGTGATACATGGTTGAAAAGTCACAGAAAAGAGGGTCGTTTTGGTATAAGAAACACTTCAATTGGAGCCCAAACGAGAAAGTTATGATTAAAATGGTGACATCGCGCAAGAGATCCTATTCAGCACGGTTGTGCTACTTTACATGACTTTTTACACCTTCAAATGTTAGAAGTTTTGTCAAATCTGTATATGTATAGAAAGCCAATGAAAAGAGAATCGTGTGAGCGCAAGAATTACTCAAATTGGAGATCGAATGTGGAAGTTATATGCGAAACGGTGAGACTGCGCGGCCAGCAGCTACACGGGGCGTGTACCGAACTCAGCCCTGTAACAGTTGGGCGAGTTCGGACACCTGAAACGCCTACACGGCCACCCCTATGGCCGTGTACCGTACACGGGCCGTGTAGGTGTTTTTTCTGCAAAAAAAAATCAGAATTCTTCTAGAAGCTTCCCAAGGGCTATAAATACCCAATACTTCAATATTTGAGTAGATTTTCGAAGGGTTTCACTCCTACACACAC
This sequence comes from Pogostemon cablin, assembly GCA_023678885.1. Taxonomy (NCBI): domain Eukaryota; kingdom Viridiplantae; phylum Streptophyta; class Magnoliopsida; order Lamiales; family Lamiaceae; genus Pogostemon; species Pogostemon cablin. Next base: position 27,914,126 of record CM042975.1, read on the forward strand.
CTCACATACCATTTCCTCCATTTTACACCATCATCTTCATCCATTCTTCATCCACCCATCCACACTTGAACTCAACCATCAAATCCACCATCCAAGTGATCAAGGAAACAAGGGAGAGTAAGATCACAAGAAGAAGAAGGAGATCTCCATTGAAGCACTTCAAAGGGGGAATCTAATTATGTGTTTAGGATAGTTCATTGAATCATTTCATCATACACTTCATGTGCATTAATTTAGAATGAGATAGAGATATCCTTCTAGATTTAGAACCCTTTTATAGAACATTTGATTAGCTTAATCGAGAGATTGGTTGATTAGGTGAGGAGAATCAAGCCATTAGTGAATTCATAGTACCTTAAAAGGGAATATTACTTATGATTTAGTACCTAATTAGGGAACTCATAGAGTAATTAGTACCTAGTGGGAGGTGTTTGTTATGGTCTCGATCCTATGTACTTTTGGGAGCCTTGTTGAGGGCCTACATCCTTGTTGGCGCTCGATCGTTTGGTTAACGTGACCCGTTAGGGTTCCATGTATTTCTAACAAGCAGTGGAAGCAAGTAAACATGAAACGCATTACCTTTCACCAAGGGTTGATGTAGAGGTTGAATTCTCGCTGGCAGTCTGCGCAGTCCCACGAGAATAGCCATAAGTTCCTCTTCTGATGTCGGAATTAAGTGATCTTTGTGCTCAGACGATCCTCTCTTCGACGGCTTTCCATCAGTATATAATACATCAAAATCTAAGAACTGTACGATTTTATATGAATTTTGGAACATGACAAACTGCAGCAGCAAACGACCTTCCGGTCTTCTGCTGTATGTCCCAAGTCCGATCTCGACGTCGTGTGGGCGACGATCTACGAGACCTACTCAATCTGCTGTTCACTCTCTCTCTCTCGTATGTTAGGCGCAGAGTTAGGTTTAGAACAAACTGAGGTGACTTATATACATGGGCTACAGCAGGGACCAGGAGGAGAAATTGGGTTGGGCCTCCATTGGGCTTAAGTATCCAAGCTTAGCCCAAAGCTTATACTTAAGTCCAATAATAATAATATATTCCACTAAAATATTATTACTGCACTACCGTACCAATCCCAAAATTACGTTTTGGGCTCCTTCTTATTATGAGCCCGTTAGTCTCCCCATGTTTAAGATATACAATGTCCATTAATTAATTTAAGTTACTGACAACTCAATTAATTAATATCTCATCCAAGAGTAGTACCACTCAACCTCATTATCATGCCGGAATAAATTCCACCTGCAGGGTTTACATGATAATCCTTATGAGCTCCTCAAGGGGACATCATCAACCTATGACGGACACGGATTCCTTCTACAATCAACAGCACACCATAGAGACAGCACTACTTCCCAACTCATCGAGTTTGTTGATTTAATTACATGTAAATCTCACCCATTGATGAATCAAAGAAATACATACTGCCCTACGTGTCGAGGTTATTGTATAGGGATTAAGAGCACGAACTTCCATAATAACTGAGATCAAGTTCTCCTATAAGTCAGTATAAGTCGAACGATCTCAAGCGGTCCTGCTCAATACACACAAGTGCACTAATGTGATTCTATAGCCAAGACAAGCTAATATCAAACCACACTACAATCATCCCGATAGAGAGTCCCCGTCTATCTCAGTTGTGAGCATCTGTTTATACTTTATAAGGAAACCGATAATATGATCTTCCGTGTGTTGTCGCACAACATATTATCTACAATATAAAGTAAGTGGACTATTGCATCGAACATATAAATAAATTATAAGATGCAATCATTTGATCATATGATTCTCATTTCAAATTAATTGTTATAATATTGTTCATACAAAAAGCTAGACTTTTAGTATACAATCCAACAATCCTATCCTTCTCGAGAGAGAGTTTAGGTGGAATTAGTGATCGCTTCTATACCTTGTCCATGAGAGATTAGAATTAATTGCATGATTACTTAATTATCTATGCCATGATTATTGTTAATCTCATCCTTACATCATTTGGAACCCATTTATCTTTGCATTCCTTTTATCTTTTATTTCTTGCATTGCATTTCTTTTCATGCTTATCTATCCTCTCTATTCCGTCGTCCTTATAAAATCACGATAGACTTGAAATCGCTTAAACTCTAGTGCCTTCCTCCCTGTGGTTCGATAATTTCTTTAATTGGTCATACCCACTATATTACGACCAATCAATCATTCGTCCTATAATATTATTTACCTTTACTATTTTACGTTGTTAAAGAAAAAGTTACTCCAATTTTTAGGTAATTTTATTGATTTGTTTTTTAGTTAATTGCTATTTTTATGTCATAAATAGATTATAAATCATGTTGTATGAAAAAAATGGATGGCTACTTTGAAAATAAATTATTTTTAAAATTTTAGATTGAAATGTTATTTTCAATTTGGGTTATCGATTTTGTTGGACAGATAGAATATTATTATTATTATTATTTATAAATATTATCATTATTTTTACCATCTAATTGAACTCCTAGCGAGCTTTTTGAGTTAAGTTTAGCTCGACTAGTTAACTTATCCAGAATTATACAAACATTTACGTCACAAAAAGTCACAAGTCGAATTAAGCTCAGGAGCAGCTTGTCTCTTTTATACATGTATGTATATAATTATATAAAAGTACTATTTTCACTTCATATGTCATTAGAGTAACAAATTTCATCTGTTTTTTTATCGAACAAAATTAGTTATTAGTATAGTTAGTAGTTAATTCACTAAACATCCATACACTCTTCTATCTCCAAGCTTCCTTATTACAGCTCCTCACCTATTAGTTCCAAATAGGAATCGAACCTAAGTCACACACCTTATACAAAAACTTATAACTTACTAATGAAATTTTTTGTTTCACAATGGTGTTTTAATACGTGTTTAATAAGGTGAAATAATATATTGTAAAAATATCATTGGCATTTAATTAGAATTATGATAAATGCATACATTTAACAAAATAAAATATTAAATTAAATACTTTAATGTAATAAATGATCTCATTTATACTTTTATGTACATTACATGAATGATACTCAATTGATATTTGAAATGATAACTTTATTTTGGGAGGTTATCTAGATCTGAATTCTTTTGTATTTTAAAAGGCCAATTAATTGGTTCAATCCTAGTTATATGGATGTGTTAACATCACTTTAACCTTACATTTTATATACTATTTTTAGAATATAGATTATTAATGCGTAGCACTTAATAATGTTACATCTAGGATTGAAATTAATGGATTTTCAAAGAGTACAACTGATCATTTACAGAAAACCCACATTGGGAACTAAGCCCAATTTCTTTGGCGGGCCATTATTTTTGCGAGTCCATTATCATACATTTCAAGCTAAACATTCAATTATTTGATTACTTGTGCTATCTTCATAATTTTTTATGAAGGAATAGTGCAAAGATGTGTTTTCAGACCTCGAATCGATGAAGATAATAATTTGACGTTTATTTCGTCGAATTCAATAGGAGGTTGAACTGGAAATTTTGAATTAAATATTTTATTATATTTTATAAAAACATCATTCATAAAGAAAAGTATAATCATAAAAATTATTTTACAAAGTTAAAAATTCAATTTAAAATGAAGAGACACTCTCTTGTTGGACGGGCCCATCACTAAAGTATATATGCTTATTGTATAGATAAAGTATGCTTATTCGTAGTTCACTACAAAAAAATCACCCGTTAGTGACGGATTTAGTGAGGGATAGTGATGGAAATGGCTCCGTCATTGTTACACTCGTTAGTAAATTATTGTGACGGATCCGTCACAATAGTGCCGATTTTAATGACGGAAATACTTTGAGACGGATTACAGTAGTGACGGAATTTGTGACGGATACAATAAATTTCCCTCACTAAATCCGTCAGAAAATTAAAAAAAATTGGCACCTCTTCTTAATTTCTATTTATTTTAATTACTTTGTGACGGATTACAGTAGTGATGAAATTTGTGACGGATACAATAAATTTCCCTCACTAAATCCGTCAAAAAATTAAAAAAATTAAAAAAAATTGGCAAAAAAAATTGGCACCTCTTCTTAATTTCTATTTATTTTAATTCTTGATATTATTATTATTTGTAAATTCTAGCACTGAGCAAGAATCGAACACCAAATCGGTCATAATGTGATAGCCTTATGACTAGTCAGGTGACCATGTGGCCTATAGTGTTACTTGATTATAACTTATCAAATAATTTATTTATATTAAAGTTTCTTATTAATTTAATTATCTTTCACAAAAATATCTGTGTCACTATTTCCGTCACTAAATCCATCACAAAAAATTCCGTCACTATTTTCGTCACTATACTGACGGAAAAATCCGTCACAAAAAAATTCCGTCACTATAGTGAGGGAAATGCTCCGTCACAAAAATATATGTCACTAAATTCGTCACAAAAAATTCTGTCACTATTTCCGTCACTCTAATGAGGGAAAAGCTCTGTCACTAAATCCATCACAAAAAATTCCGTCACTATTTTCGTCACTATAGTGAGGAAAAAGCTCCGTCACAAAAATTTTCGTCACTAATCCATCACAAAAAATTTCATCACTAAATCCGTCACAGAAATTTCTGTCACTATAGTGACGGAAAAATCAGTCACAAAATTTTTGTTACTATTTCCGTCACAAATTTGAATTTCTGTCACTATCGGAGTATTTTTTGTAGTGGTTAAAGTATGTTAATAATAAATCATAATATAACACGCTAAAATCATACTTTAATGCATAATCCAACATACTTTAGAAGACATATTTTAACAACCATTAAACATACTTTAGCTATACAATAAGTATATTTTAGTGATTGATCGACCCGTCTTCCACCCATTCTCACAAGAAACTTTGTCTAACATAAAATATATAAATATACAAATATTTATAGTTCATTATCATACATAATTTTCAATACCATAAATCATAATTTAATCCAAAATTTAAATATTATATTTTAAAATATACAAAGTTGAAGTAAAATACTTATTATAGTAAAAGAAATTCAAAAATAAAAAATATAAATTGAAATCAATTATACCGGTTTAATCAATTTTTTCGATTTTGTCCAGTTCAATCCGGGTCAATTTTAAAAGAGATATGCAATCTTAAATGAGACGGATGAAGTATTATATTTACTTCAAATAACACTACAACATAAATGGCTTTACGTAACACGTAAAAAATATTATCTAATAGCTTAAATGTGTTATTATAGACGATAGATAACACTTTTAGGGGTGTTGTTGTTGCCCCTGTTACCTATTGTTTTATGTCGGATTGATCAATTCAATAATTTATCGAAGCACAGGGAGGTAGGCACTAGTGCTTAAGCGATCTCACGTTTCTTGTACTTTTATAGAGACAAATCATCAAAGTTTTGGTTATCAAACAAGTAATTAAAATCAATCAATGCAAGTAAATAAGCACTTGTCAAGTAAACAAAATGGAATGAGTGCGATTGGTTTTCCAAGTTAAACAAAAGTGATATTAACAACAATTAAAAAGTGATAACTCTAAGAATTATGTATCAAATTCATATGCATCATTAAGGGCCAACACTAATTTATTCTAAACTTTCTCTCGAAATGAATAGAATGTGAATCCAAATAAGAATCCCAAAATAGCTCAATGGATTGGTTCTCACTCAAACGATTCCAACTAAGTACTAAGCTTAAATGAGAATCCCCTCACACAATCAATCAACCTCTCGATCAAACCAATCGGATGTCCTATCAAAGGGTTCTAAATCCTAAAGATATATCTATCTCTTTAAGACTTATAATGCACATGAGGTGTATGATGAATTGATTCAATGAACTATATAAACATATAATTGATTTCTCAATCTAATCACATGTCTATGACAATTAATCGCACAAATCACCAATACAATTCAAGCAATTAACAATCAATGATAGAAATTCATAAATCCATTCAACACATTAATGATAGAAATTCATAAATCCATTCAACACATTAATTAAAATACATAGATCCCCAAAATTAATCAACAACTCTCATGTTGCAAATCTCACAATCTCACGGGTGAGAGATCTCAACTATGGAGGTCTTACTTAAAAGTCCTCTCAACTATTGAATCTTAGAATGATTCAGTTTAATGAAATTTTAATGGGTGGAGAATTGTTGTGAGGGCTTCCATGTGGGTGGTATTTATAGTTGTAGGGTGAGAGGAGTGTTGGACTAATTTTTCAATGTGGGATAGTTGAGGATATGGGACATGGATGGAATTTATGAAATTTTTAATGAATTTTGGGAGGTGAATCGGTTCAGGAAGTTGGTTCAAGAGATGAACCGGTCGAATTTTGAGCGGTTTGCCGGACGGTTCAGGCGCTGGGCATAAGGACCGGCTGGAGTGAGAGATCCATGGTTCGAATCCCGGCTGCCCTTGTTCTTTATAATTTTAATCAGCTGCTAGCAATGGGTCAAATTTATTTCGGGAGCGATCCTGATGCATACACGTGCGTAGCTTAGATGGTTGATGAGGGCGTGAGTAAGGCGGAGGTCACGAGTTCAAAACCCAGCCGCCGCATCCATCTTTTTTTTAATTAATAAAGGCTGCAGGCCCATTCTGCAGCCCAAATTCAGCAGCCCAACAGCCATGCTCCAGTCCACTTGTGGCCCAAAACTCAATCCATCTAGCCCAATGCTCCATTCCATTTTATTTTGTCCAGTTCTTACTCGTTTTAACTCCAAATTGAACGCCGTTTTCTCCCATATTTTTCTCTTCATTTCTAGAATATATTTTTGCCTCAAAATCACCCTTTTCTGCAAAAATAAACAAAAATACCTTTCTCCAAATAATCAAGCAATTAGTAGCATTTTCATTAGAATCATGTTTAATTATTGAATTAAAACTACAAAAATTCACTTAAAATCAAGGTGAATTTTACACCGATCAGTAACACATTATAAAAGTTACAACAAAATATTTATGTATCACTTTATAAAATAAAAAAATAAAATTGTGATTGCTTAGATTTGATCCCATGACCCCCTGTTACCTATTGTCTTATGTAACACTTTTTCATAATATAGTAACACTTAAAAAAATATTGCATTTACTTTAGTAACACATTATAAAAGTTACAACAAAATATTTATGTAACACTTTATAAAATAAAAAAATAAAAAGTTACAACAAAATGTTTATGTAACACTTTGTAAAATAAAAAATTAAAATTGTGATTGTTTGATTTGATCCCATGACCTATGTGTTACAATGCATTTTCTTTACCAACTTAGGTAGTCCATCAATCTTAATATGTATTACATATTTATTTTAGTATTTATTTATAGTCTTTTTTTTTTCCTTTTTAAATAATATTTTGCAGTTTAATATTTTAACTATTAACATAAATGGTAAGTAAATATATTTTAAAATATTTTTTCGTGAATAATAGTATTCTTTTTAATTTAATAATTTAATTTTAAATAATATATATTAAAATAAAATATATTTTATGTAACGAACTATATATATTTTGTATTATATAATTATATTAAATTAATTTATTTATTTTTAATATATATATATATATTAAAAAATATGTAATATATTTTTTAAATATGGGTAATATATGTGTGTGTGTGTGTAAAGTTTTAATTAATATTCATCTTATAAATATGGAGTATTAAAAATACCACTCAATTTTAAATGTTATATAAATAATTTATGTATGTAGAAGTGTTACTTAAAAATATTTCTTATGTATAAGTGTTATATTATAGTGTTAGCTTTGTAAAACTGTTACATAAAATGTGTTATATATATAAAAGTGTTATATGCATGTGTTACATATTAGAAAAATATTACATGTATATGTTACTTATATAGAAAGTGTTAAAAAATGTTACATATCATAATAATTTTAAAAGTGTTAGTACCATTTTGTGTTAAATAAATTTAAAGTGTTACTATGAGGTGTTATTTAATGCTACTTATGTTGTAGTGTAACACTACAAAAAAACTATTTTTTACCAACGGAATATTCCATTGGTAAAACCCTTAATTCCATTGTTAAATTGGTTTACCAACGGATCAGCAACGGAATCCGTTGGTAAATTTTTAGCAACGAAAAATCAATTCCATTGGTCAATAATTCCGTTGGTAATCCGTTACTAATAATTCCGTTGGTAATTTATATAATGATTCTATTGGTAATCCGTTGGTAATTACCAACGGATTGAATTCCGTTGCAAAAATAGAGAATAAATCCGTTGGTATTCCGTTGCTAAAACAAAATATGTCATTTTTTGTTGCTAATCCATTGGTAATTTACCAACGGATTGAATTCCATTGCTAAATTCGATTGCTAAAAAATATTTTTTTTGTAGTGTAAGTTATATATTAATTCTGTAGTATAAAGACTTTTTTTTTTAAAAAAATTACGTCCAAAAACTATTTATATTTATTTTACATGAGTAATATTTTCTATATATTATTATTATTATTATTATTATTATTATTATTATTAAATAGCTCATTTTCTTTAAATTGATAAGCAACCTATAAGATTTCGGTTCAAATTAATTTCCTATACTATTTTGGTATTGTATTTTGTGTCATACTATTTGAGGATGATTTATAAAAGGGAATAAAACTATAACCTAAAAAGAAGTGCCAATTCTAAATATAATGGTTGATTTTTTTTTTCAATTACTATACTATTAATCATACAACTAAATATATAAAATTATGTATGAAAATAACACTGAGATCTCATTAGATAAACTTTGATAAGCATTGAACTAAAGAGTAATAAGTAGTTGTTGCTTGATTTTTCAACATTTACCTAAAAGTAAAAGTCAACGTGGTTCAAATAAGCAGGTTGAATTAATAATAGTAATACTAAATAAATTAGACAACTAATTTGGACCTCACCAGATGAATACATTTGGAGTCATCTGTTTAATTGGTCCAATATTTAAGTCATTGATCCAGACCAAGTCTTTATCAATGAAGAGGAAGCCAATTAATCGTACAATTGAATTAGAATTAAAAATATAGTAGTATATTTTCTTTATGCTAAAATGTTTACATTTTCAAGAACAGTGTAATTTATACATGTCTCTTCCAATTCTATGTAACATATGTATTGTATTGATAGGGTATTTAAATCAAGAAGAATAACAAAATTTATAAGGGTTTATGATATAAATTCGGTTTACAAGAAACTAATTCATCTTACGTAAAGACTTTCGTGAAATGATAAGAAGTAATAATATTTTAATGAAAAGTATTAATACTTAATTGATGAAAATTGATTAATAGTACAGTGAATTATTTTATGAATAATTTATAGTATTAATAAAAAAAATAACAACAAGAAAAGTGACAACATCCTTAATAAAAGTTATAACTAATTTAAAAAAAGTATAAAATGATTTCATCGTAACAGTCACACGCAAGACTTGCTCCTTCCAAATAAATAATAATGATAATAATAAAATAAATTATTTACATAGAAATTTGTTTTAGTGAGCTATCATGATATAATATGATTTTATAAGATGTGTATTTTTATTTATATCAAAATTTATTTATAAAATATAATATAATCACTTTTTTGTTAAAATATTAATTTTGAGGTGATTATTGGTGCATTTGGTGCACTAGTGGATTAATGGATTAAAAATGAAGGTAATGGATAGTTTATTTTATTTTTTAAATAATTATTTTATTTTATTTGACGGTGAAAATCAAATTAAAATATAATATAACAATTAAATTTCTCCACGGTGCATCATGTGCACCGCAATTGAACTATTAATATTGATCCGTTTTAAAATATTTATTCAAAAAACAAATACACACAAGGTTTTCCCGTTATAGCCATGATGTTTGCTTTAAAGTAGATTATGTCCATCATTTTGCTTTAAGAATATTGTTTTTATTTATAAATGCATTTTTTGATACCGTATTATACAGGATTTCGTATTATTTTACCAATAATAGCCACATAAAAACAAAAAATCATTTACGCCATCATTAATGTAAAAATGGGTAGTAGTTTCTACGTAAACGGTGAGTGTATTTTCTGTTTACGGATAATCTTGTACGAGATCGTCTTATAATAAAATCATTTAAGTTTTCATGATTATTATTTTTTTATAAAAATGTTAGTATAACCTTTCTTTTAAAACGTTATCGTTTTTTACTTATATTATAAATTGTTCATGAAAAAGTTTAAAATATAATAATTATTTTTCATCAATTAAATTTTTATTTAAGATCACTTCTCCTCGATCTTTCGTGAGACTTCATCTTGGCACAAGTTTTTATTCAATGCCTAAGATATTGGCAGAACCTACCAAATACTCCCTCCATCCCATCTTAAAATGGTCATTTTTTCATTTTAGTCGTCTCATCCAAACACTACATATTAAATAATAATACTCCTTAGTCTACGTATAAAAAAACAAATGATCCTTTTACGCCGGGACGGAGGGAGTATATGATATACGAGAGTATTTCATATCTTGGGAACTCATCTTATTGACCGCCAAACATACCCTCAATATACGTCAATTCAAGTTATGTTCTATGTGAATTGACATACAGCTTTGCCTTTCAAAACGTCCTAATTATTTCCTAATTGGCCAACCTACTTATATTAAAACCAAATTGCCCCTCTTAAAGACAAAATAGGGATCATCTATGGTTTATGAAAGCATGCCAACATCCTTATGGAATCTTCAGACTTCAGCCAATTATTAGTATCATTAAAATTACCATAAAATTATATGTGGAGTGTATATAATATTAAAGTTGTTATTTGGTTGGTCAGAAAAAAAAAACTTAAATAGTCTCCACTTTTCTAGTCCAATTTAATTTTTCGCCTTATTAATTTGAGAAAGATCTTGAATCATGAGTTCATCTCATAAATGAATTATGTAAAATAAAAAATTAAAAATAAATAAAAAAGATGAATGTTCATTAAAAAGTATAATATCTAGGATTTGGGATAATGTATCTAAATTTTAGTATACTGAAAAATTTTATAAAATATAGTAGTACTATATTTAAAATTTTGGTAGGATAACAATATTTTACTCGGATTACCAAATTTTAATTGTAAAACAATATGTCGAATACCGGACAATATATACTAATATTTTAGTTATGATACGGTATATCAAAATATAGGTAAACAATATGTGTACTATTTCCTATACTAAAATGTTTGTATCGAACTCTGGTATACCAAATATTTAGACGAGATGATGATATAATTTTTTAATACTAAAATTTTCTGTATGATATTTGATATAGTTCAAATTTTTTCGTTATGTCATACCGCACCCCTAATAATATCTAATAAAAAAAATAATGACATTCGTTTCGAGGAATAATTACGTGAGATGATCTCACGTTAGGAATAGATTAAGTTGGTGCAGTAGTAGTTATGGGACATAAATGTGAACATAAATTGAAGGGGTCCGATCCATACCATTAAATCTTGCTTGATCTTGATCAAGAGATATGATCGAACGATCTAAAAATATATGAAGCGTCCCTTCAAAAGAACAACATGACTCTTCATAAAAGAACACCATGACATTTCACACCATTTGCATCAAAAACATTTCTCATGCATTCTAGTTCTTAGTTCAACTATCAAGTATTCTAGCTCTTCCCAGTCAAAAGTTCTGAATATCATTTCCCTTCGTTGATAACTTTATATTCGTTGTTCTATGATTTAGAGTTAGAAAGTCTTATTTTGAAAACGATTGCAATAAGACCATAAAACACCTGAGTATAGAGCAATCTTATCTTACAAAAAAAGCGAATTCGCTCTTGCCTCGACTTTAATCAAATTTTCCTAAGTTGTCTTTCAAATACTACCCACATTTTCTTAACACTTACTTCCTTTGTCTCATCATAATATTTACATTCTATTTAAGGCATTCCATTTAAAGGTTTACTCCCTTCGTCTCACAAAATATTAAACCCCAATTCCGGCACGAAAATTAAGAAAGATAACTTTTTGGGGTATAATGATATATTTTTGTAATAAATAAATAATAATTAAAGTATGTTAGATAAAGATAGTTTTTTTTTATAAATAAAGTATATGGGAAGGGTATTTGATTTTTACTTTTTGATTTTTATGAAAATGTGCAAACTTTTGTAGGACAGCCCAAAATAGAAAGTGTGTCATCTAAAATGAGGCGGATGAAATACATTTTAGCAAATGTGGGTGTTACATGTAAAAATTAATAACCCTAAAAATTTTACTATAATATACTCCCTCCGTCTCATTAAAGTTGTAACATTTTTTTGGGCACGGAGATTAAGGAGTATAATATTTTAATGTAACGTGAAGTGAGAGAAATAATATTTAATGTGTAGTTGGTAGGTGTATTAGTGGTGTGTGTGGAATGTGTGTGGGCCAATGTGAGTATGTTAATATTTTTTGTGTAGGCCTCATATGCTTTAAAAGGAATGTAACAATTTCTATAGGACAACCCAAAAAGGAAAATATCACAACTTCTGTGGGACGATGAGAGTACAATTTTCAATCAATTCAAATTAAAGTTGAGACCCTAAACCCTTAAACCCTAAACCCTAAGAGTAAAAGTGCCCTAAAATCCACTCACTACTCATAAAATATTATATTCTTTCATCTACTTGAAAAATCATATGTAAACATTAGCATTACTCTATACTGCGTTGCATAATACTTTTTCATGTAATACTTTGTTTCTATATTAAATTGTGATTGAATCGATCCTATTACACGTGATATATACCTAATCCTCAATTGATGTATAAGATTTATAAGAGTTCATTTAATTATCTAAATAAATAAAAAAATTGTACTAAAATATCTCATGAAATGAGTTTTGTAGCGGATAAAAAAGTGATATACCTTCCATTCCAAATTCAAATTCATATTTTTCATTTAGTTCTTCTCAAACTCAAGTTCTCACCACCACAAAAAAAATAATAATAATAAATTTAAAAAAATAACACACAACTAATAACTTCACAACATACTTATTAAATTTTAAAATTGTCATTTTTTTTAATACAATATAAGTATTATATACTTCATTTTTCGCCAAAAATACTACTACTACTATATTATCACCAAAAGCTGATGAAAACAACTTTTATCAACTTATTTGTGAACTATAAATGTGGAGCAGAGATAAAGTAAAAATTTTATAAAATATTATATGAGTAAGTTTCTTGTGCGTCCGGACATACGAATTTAGATTTGTGTCCCTTTATAATTTAAACTTCTAGCAATACATAAGTTTAAATAGAATATGGAGAGGGAGAGTTGTGTTCACCTTGGGACATACCTTGGGACATGACATGTTTCCGGAAACGCAGTAGCTTTTGGGATATTTGTTTCAAAGAAAGAACACCCCTCCAATGAATGGACTAAGTGCTAAGGCGAGGAAATTGAATCATTTACCAAGGATCCCATCCTATATTACATCTTTACACATAATAAATGCAAGTCATAGCAACTCCTCTTTTCTTTTCTTTTCTTTTCTTTTCTTATTTTTCTATTCTACTCCACGACTTATGAATTTCCACGTCTATTGCTTTTCACTAGAACAAAGGAATTTTCTTTTGCCGTTATGACAGTTTTCACGCGGTTTGTGGGATCACCAACCCACCCTACCACCCACCCCACCACTCCCACACCCACACCCACCCACCCACCAATATACGCGTGAAATCCCGTCACTTCCAAAAGTCCATCCCTCCAAACAAAAACAAAACTCAAACCATTGTCCGAAAATCTGTTGTTTCATGTCATTTCCAGAGCTGAAATAAATCAATACAACCAATAAACATGATTGCAGCTCTGTTATACCCTGCTCTTCTCATTTTTGGCTTCATCTGTACACTCATCTCTGCTATCCCTCCCACCAAGAAGATCCTCTCTCACTACTTCCAATCCTTCCGCGATCGCCCCAAATTCGATCCACCCCCCAAACCACCCACCCCCATCAAGACCAGCGCCGCCGTGGACCTCCGCAGCGTGTTCGCGACGTTCGACAAGAACGAGGATGGGTACATAACGAAGCAGGAGCTGAGAGAGTCACTCAAGAACATGGGGATCTCGGCAGGGGAGACAGACGTGGTGGACATGGTGGAGAGGGTGGATTCGAATGGGGATGGGCAGATTGATTACGATGAGTTCTGCAAGCTGTTCGACTCCATCTCCGGCGGTGGCGGAGATGGAGACAGGGGAGACGACTATTTGGACGGCGGAGATGGGGATTTGAGGGATGCCTTCAATGTGTTCGACGAAAATAAGGACGGTCTGATAACGGTGGAAGAGCTGGGATTGATGCTTTCCTCTTTGGGATTCACAGAAGGGAAGAAGTTGGAAGATTGTAAGGAGATGATCCGACAGGTGGACATGGATGGAGATGGGATGGTCAATTTTCAAGAATTCAAGACTATGATGGAAGCTGGTCTTGCTAGGATCATATCGATTTCTTGATTAATGGGATTTTGATCCTTTTTAGGGGTTCTAGTTAGATTCATTCTTGGTTATTACATTACAACTTCTCTTGCTGATCTGCTAACTCTTCTAATCAATGGTCGTAACTCGTAACTCGATTTATGGGTCGCACGTGCGAATGAACGGTGGATGTATACTGATTACATGACAACTTCTTGTTTGTTAGATGAAGATGTAATAATATTTTAGATGGTTAGAGATCATGTGGAGCTGGCTAGCAGACAGCATCTTAGGGATGATCTGCCTTTGTCTTTGAATCTGCAGGTTAGGGCTGATTAATCTTGATTATTGTACAAGGATATAAATGTGTGTGGTAAGTAGCTCCATGGTTACTTTAGATTAATTGTGTAAATATATCTTTAATGTTTGGGTTTATTTAGTTGTGGATTCAAAGGTTGAGATATGTGGGTTAACATTTTTTTTTTTAGGATATATAGGTTTTGTATGTCATATGTCATTCATCTTATCATTTGAATTAGGAAATGTAATATGAAAAATGTAAGGAGAGATACGAAGATGCCATGTTACACTTTGGTGTTCCATCTCCTGTTACACGCGTTAGATGAGTGACACGTGTGCGGAGAGAATAATCTCAACCTTTTCCCTTAGGGTTGATTGTTAGGGTATAGATTAGTCTATCCTACGTGTCAATCATCCAATGGCTCGTAACAGGAGATGTAACACCAAATGTAACAGAAGATTCGAACCGCAAAACCTTGGTATCTATGATATGCTACTCTATAAGTTGCAACCTTGCGATTTTAAATAAGCAACACATAAAAGAAAAGGAAAAAAATTTAACACTACGAAAACAAATATATAAACTCTAAATATTATTATTATTATTTTAAATACTTGTGTGACGTTGTTTTTTTGTTTTATTAAATAGTTATTATTTTTAATCAAAGATATTATTAGTATTCCACAACTAAGGGTGTACTAAGGGTGTACTAAAAGAGATAAAATCATTGATCCCACAACTAAGGGTGTACTAAAAGAGATAAAATCGTAATTATATCACCAATATTCCATCCAAAAGCAGAAATTAAGCACTACATAAAGAGAGATTGATTATAACTTTGCACTTTGGTTAATTAGGGTCAATTTGATCATAATGCTAAGCCACGTACTACCACTCTACACGTAAATGGTAAACATTTACATCAAGTCACCACAAAAAAGTGAGAATATACTACAAAGAAAAAAAAATGGAAAAAAAAAAAAAGAAAAGAAAAGAAAAGAGAGAATATAATTCTTACAAGCATTGTGGCAAAAAACTGTGGGTTGTGCTGCACTTCAGACATCCGATGCTCCATCTGTCCTAACACTGAAGAAACGAATCAACGTTGTCAAAGATAAGAGAACATATATATCAACTTCAATCAAATCATGAAATCATACACTCAAACACATATCAATGTCATTTTCAATTCCTCCTCATACAAAAAGTGTTTAGATGGGGGGGGGGGGGGGGGGGGGGGGGGGGGGTGGTTTGTGGGGAGGGAGGGAGAGGGAGATGGAGAAGAAACAACTCCTGATAAACTAGTAGTGAGTAGTGCAACTTCAAATACATTCCAAACCAGCATAAGGCTGCATAATCTTACACAAACTAGGCAATCCAAACTAGGGGTAGGATCTTAGGCTAAATCCTGTATATTATTGTAACCTGTAGTATATATGGTCCAGATATAAGTATAACACACCATGCTGGAGCCATTGTTATAACTAAAATACATCCGGGTGAAAACGTCCCGGTAGCGAACCACTTTGCTGGGCCTGCTTGAGATGCATTGCAAGGGCATAGTTGTTGACCTCGAGATTTCGCAGCTGCTCCTGGTATTGGGACACAAGCTGTTTCAGCTGGTGCAGCTCCTGACCCACTTCATCAAACTCCTTCTGTCGTTCATGTTGAATCGAAACTGCTCGCTTCAGTATGGCGTTTTCCTGCAATACCGATTCTAGCTGCTGCTTCAGCATTATGTTCTCCTGTTTCAAAACGTGAGTTGTCAAGCATGTCATCAGTTTCCAGATCACAATCATCTAAACCGAACAAGTAGTTATTATAAGAGTCGCAAGGATGATTTGTCATACAATGTAAGCTAGTGCATATGACAAAAAGAAAGAAAAAAGAACACCTTCTGAAAGCTTTTGGCAGTCTCTGCAGTTGCATTAGCGCAAATGGACTTCTCCAATGCCTCGAGTGCCTGCGACAATCGCACCTTAGCGTCCTCTACATTTGGTGCACTCAAGACTTCTCTAACTAAAAGTTCCACCCACTCTGCCCCATCTACTGGAAGATTGTTTTTATCAGGTGATTCCTCTCCTGGAGCAGGGACTCCGCCATTTGCTACTGTACATGCGTAATGAAACAAAAACTTGAGTAAAGACAGTTTTCTGAATTGAATTCATACAGGAGAGTCCTCAGAATTGACTAAAAACACCACGGACAAATACATCAAGATCAAATAAGGAATTCCAAATAACAGTCAATAAAACCTCAACAAATATAGCATTTCCATCCAAAAAATGCCACAGCTAACTCTTAGAAAGGATTTGGCGCACTTAATCAGTTAAATAACTGAAATCAATGAAGTATACAAATCCAGTTCAGAGGTAGATAGCTAATTTCAAATGATCAAAGGGATCATTGATGCCCACTCCAGTTACAATGGTACTAAAGAACAGTTTGGTGTTTAGTAACTTAAACCAGGGCAGATCTGGAGGAGCCCAACCAGTTGCCATGAAAGAAGAATAAGTTTGAGTCACAGCTCGTACAATAAGGAGATATGCCCAAGTGAAAGTAAACAAGACATGCTAGGACAAATTTCTGTGGAGGTTGTGAAAGATAACACTCTGTATGGGAGAATTCAACAGTGGGAAGATTCAGCATTAACCATAGAATTTATTAGGTAACTAGACAGCCTTAACTAGAGTTAGAAACCTTACTCATAATAATAATAATAATAATAATAATAATAATAATAATAATTTTATTAGGTAACTAGACAGCCTTAACTAGAGTTAGAAACCTTACTCATAATAATAATAATAATAATAATTATTATTATTATTATTATTATTATTATTATAATTATTATTATTATTATTATTATTATTATTATAATAATAATTATTATTATTATTATAAACCCTTAATATAGAAATATAAAAAGAATGTTACATACAAAATACATATACATCTTAAGCATAAACTATCAGACGAAGCATATAAGACTACAGTTTTCAGTAGGACAACCAAATGACAGAAGTACCTTTAGTCAAAAACTGGGCGCCAATATCCTGGTTGGGATCAGATGAACTTGCAGCAACACTCAAACGAAGTTCATTTAATCTTCTAATTGCAGAATCCAAATCATCGCTGGATTCTTCAAGGGCTTTCTCCAGAAACTACAAGCCAAAACCATCCACAGTTAATTATTAAGTAAAACATTCAAGCAAAGAGAAAAGACAAATATATTAAATTTATTATAAACAACGTCCAATGACAGAGTATATCAGTGAATCTAATCAATAGATCAACAATGATTTATTGGAAAACAAGAATTGAGAAAAAAAATTCAAGTTTTAAATTTTAAAAAAAAATGTGATTAATCGTAATGGATACCAAGCATAGTAGCCATCACACCAGTATGAGAACCAAATTAGCATCAGAAATATTGTTGATATGTCGTCAGTCAAACAAACAATGATGACACTGGGAAAATTCTCCCTAAAGCACAAGATAAAAAAAAAAGTGCTAATTAATACCAGAAAGGTCATACAAGGAATTGGTATGATGAGATACACATATAAGTCATCTAGTTAGGCAAGCAAAATGATAACTATGCAAAATAAACCAATTAACATGTATATTCATCACCCATCAGTGGAATAAATTTCTTTTCTATTAATACGACAATTGACTGACTATAATTTGAAAATTATCTTATGATATTCTGAGCAAATTCCCTCTTCAAATGCTGCCATGGGAAGGTTGAATGCACTAACATATTAACATGCAACCAACTTATTAATGCATGCATCACAAACAGAAAATTAAAAATTTTAGCATGCAACTTACATGCATTGACAAATAATTGTTAAATTATGTAATTATTAATTAAAATTTTTGTCTGAAAACAATGGCAAAATTGATGATAATAATGCTTTTTTCAAATTTAATATATGATGGAAGTCACCATAGTGAATCATTAATCTCAACTGGTAGCAGTAGTTGATGTAGAACTAGAACGAAAACAATTCACAAAGCAAACTTTACGTGTAACCTTAACAAGTTATGTTCAAAAAAGTATGAAAAATAATATAGTCATATTTGATTACATTATTGGTCAGGAATCTAGTTTGTCCATCAAACCATAGACATCTTTGTGGAATTAATACATACAATTTTAAAACCAAAGATGCAAGCTTTAGATTACAATTAAGGCAGCAACCAATATTTTCAGTAGTTCAACATATGTTAATTTGAGAAATTAATTTAGCAATGCGAATACATTTCCTCTTATCCTGGTCTCAAAGCAATGACAAGTTGATCATGAGAAAAGATTACAGGTGCACCTCGTACCAACTGAACATAATATTGGGTATATTGAACTTTTGGGCATAAATTGATCAACTCAATATTACAGGGGCATATTCACATAATAATCACTTGATTGTCACCCAAGTGAATTACGCCAAAAATAGTTAACAATGTGCATTTCTAGTTCATTCCTTCAAATGTTATCAATAAGAATGCTAACTAAGGCACACCAGAATAGAGTCATGAAAATTCATTTTCTCAATAAATAAAAGCAGTAACTGGAAAGATTGCAGATTCAATTACTAAAACTCAAAATCACAAACACACATGATAGCACACTAGAAAGGAAAAAGTAAAATAACCTGTCTATCCATGTCAGGAAACAGGGCAACAAGATGATCAACAGCAGAACTTGAGGGCGAGTAGTTGTTGGCGGCAGCGGCCCTGGGCGGAGAGAAAGTTCGGCCGGGAGACGATGAAGAAGAACAGCGAATTCTCTTAGAAACGGGCGGAGACGACGGCGATTCCTCAAAGAAATTAGGTCTCTTCCCGCACACCACGGCAGACATGTTTCGCTACCACAAAGAAATGCTCTCTATCTCTCTCTACTCTCTCTCTAATCCCTCCGCCACCACTTCTCTCATACAGAATCAACCAAATTATATCTACACAGAGAAATGAAATACAAAACAACAATAATATCAGATCAATTGAATTGAGATCATCAGATTCCACACCCAACCAAAAAGAAAATAAAGGGTCAACCTTACCTAGTTGTACATACACAACACCGATTTCCACAATTAGGTTTTCAATCTCTCTATATAAATGGAAAATTATAAACGAGTATACCCTATGTAATCAATCACACAATAATTCATATATACGTGCAAACACCGAGTATAAATTCTGTCTATTGATCAAAAACAACCACGAAATGAAAATTATTGTTTTTGTTGTACTGAATAAAAAATTTCCGCCATTAAAGCTAAGTAATTTCTTATCTTTCTTTCCAATCCTGATAATGGCACCTTTATGGGATGGCGGTGACAGGGATACGTGTCAGATGCTTATAGGCTAAGAGACGGCCGTATGGGTGATTCTTTCCTTTGGCGGGTGATCAACAGATACAGAAGGGAGAAATGATGGGATCCCTTGATGGCTCGATCCAGAAAGAGAAGATCATCTATTAATGTCGTGCTCCTTATATTGATCAAATATTTTATTATAATCTTACCTAGTTTTTGGGAATTTGGGATACTGAGTTAATGTTTGATCATGCTTGGTAAAAATTTCAACGTGAGTTCAAGAAATATTGTCCTTAAGAGGCAATTTGTTACGTACACATTTGTATCTAATTTCTTTCAATATACTTCGATAAGATGTCATTAGTATGTACTTGGATAAGTATATTTCTTTCGTTGAGGCAATTGAGTGTAACTAGTGTGCAATGCACCGTTGAATTTGGATGATTTTAATCAAATTATGTTTTAATTTAATCAATTCCAAGTGCGCCGGTACCCTATGCATTGGAGAATCATTTTAATTTTTGTCATTCACTCTCAAAGTAGTCATTTTTTTTTAAGTAAAAGAGTAACTAAGTTGATACCTATGCATCTACATATAAATGGAGTAATTTTTAATCAATGTAAACATGTTTTCTAATAAATGTATGGAGTACACCCTCTCGCAAAAAAAGAGTTATACTTCCCTTATAATCTTTTTACTTTACAGGACGGATGAAGTATATTTTAGTCAAACTAGGATACTCTTGGTGTATCAATACACCTAAATAATATAAACATTAGATCAATAACCATTTTGAATCAAGGTAAAATAATTAAAATTAAAGGAAAAAAAAACAAAAATAATTATATCCTAAAAAATAACTTATTAAACCCTAGTTACATACTCCCTCCGTCCGGATTTAAGGGTGTCATTTGTTTTTGGGCACAGAGATTAAGAAATATTGTTATTTAATGTGTAGTGGGCAGTTGTATTAGTGGAGGTGTGTGTCTCATTTTTTGTTGTATTAGTGGGTGTGTGCGGATAAAAAAGAAAATGAGACATTTGGGAACGAACGCCCAAAATAGAAAAATATACCTTGAAAGCGGTATGCATATTACACCTTTATGAGAAACTTATCAAAATTCACATAAAAACACCTAAATTTAATAATCTTAAAATATAATTTAATTTTTTCAAAATTATTTTTCACATGATAAATATCACCTACTTTATATTTTAATTATAACATACTTTATATTTAAATTATTTCGCAAAATTACTAAATTATTCCTAAAATAAGATATTAAAAAAAATTAAAGAAAAAACTATTGTTTCCTATATCACGTAAATAAAATGAAATAGTACAGAGATTTTAGATAATGGAAAAGGAAAACAATGATATTAAAATTCATCAACATCAATGTACTTCTCCAACTCAATCTTGTGTACAAATTTTATGCAACTCCAAGAATCACATCAATGTCAAAAATATTCAAACCCAAAAAAAGAAAGAAAAAAAAAATTACTTATGTACTCCATTATTCAAGAATGAATTTTTCATCTATCTACTCTTGGCTTGCACAATAGTATACAATACTAGTATCAAATATCTCCAGCATTATAACTACAGCTCCATCTTTTAAATCCTAGTATTTCCAAGAAATGAATATATCCATGAGGGTGTTCTTTAAATGAGGCCTGAGTAGGGATTGTAGGCCTGCACCGGCATGCCCGACCCGTACGGGTGGGGCTGCCCGTTCGGTCCGTATGCATTTCCAAATGGGTTCATAGGCTGCTGAGGAGCCATCGTCATCATTTGCTGCTGTGGCTGGAAAGCAAGTGCATGTTGCTGGTTGTACATCCCGGCCATCTGCACAAAAGTCGGAGCAGCGACTCCATTGGACGCGTAAAATGGATCGTGTGCCATTTGTGTTGTCATTGGGTTGCCCATTGGAGCTTGCTCCCATGGATTGTAACTTGTGTTCTGCTGGTTACTTCTTCGGATTGCGTCATCGTATAGACTATCGAGAGTGAGTAAATCCAGCCCACCCGCCTTTTCGAGCATAAACGAAGGAAATGCATGGCCTAGTTACTAATTGAACAATGCTTTGATTTATATATGAAAAACATGGTGACAAGATGGTGAAGTGTGTACCAATTTGCTTGAAGCAGCTACCGTCTCGTTGGAGCTTGGCGCGGTAACTAGTGCTAGTTCCCAGCCGGTAGTCCCGTTCGACAGGTTTTGTGCGGTGGAAACTGGTTGCTCTGCAAAAACACCCAAAAAATGCAAGAATCAGCGAAAATGAAGGCAACGCAGTGTGTTTCAATCATATGGAGTTTAGTTTTAACCAGAATGAAGCATGTTGTGAAGCACTCATAAACTGAACTATAATCTTCATCAATTCTCACATTGCATAGCATATATTTTAAAGATATTATAAACCAACCATCAATATAAAGGAACTATTATTAGTGCAAAATTGAAGCCACTCACTACTATAGTCCATTTTTCTTTTTATAGAAATAGATTCAAATTACTAGATTGGAAGTATAGGTTGGGAAGAATTCAACCCCCCAACATCCTCTTTATCACAGAATGCTATGTGCCACCTTAGGTGGCATAAATTGGTCGATCACGACTGTCGTTGCAAATATAAGAAACGTACCGACTGGAACAATGGCCAAAGCAAGTGCATTTTTCTGGTCTAACTCAGTAGCAGCAGGGGCAGGCTCGCGCAGGCCCTACGAAAAGACAAATCTAGTTAATCGATTGTTTCAAATGTTAAGGTTGCATAATCTAGTACTGACTCCATTCCATTATATTCAACACTTAAGTTTCACATGAATTAAGAAAATAATAAAAATAGACAAAAAATGACCCCACAGCCCCTTATAACAAAAGCTGTAGTGCATATTTCCATGCAACAATCTTCATTTACATGCATTTAACAAAGGCAAAACTGGAACAATTTAGTTTTTTATTTTTTTTAGATTTTTGTAAAATGCAATTAGTTTGGAAAATAAGTGTAGCTCCAGAAAGTCAGTTAAAATGAAACGGATGGAGTAAATAGGATAATTTACCAGCAAATCAGGGGGTGGTTCTGAAGCAGGGGTATCAACCTTGACAGGTTCAGGTTCTGGTTCGGGTGCAGGTGGAGGTGGGGATTGTGGTCGTTCTTCTTTCACCTCCGACTCCTTTTTGTACTCTATTGCTAAGATTGTCTTTGGCTTATCATCAGCCTGTTTCATCGAATATGTATCATATTACAACAGCATTCAGTTGAATCTGAATTCTAACTATTCATATCAGTATAGCTTCATGATACACTAAGAACGAAGATATGTACTTGTACTAACTAACAATGTTAACAAGAGATTGTACAATGTTAACAAGAGGTAGAACATCAAAAGTACATGATAGTATTTGTTAGTCAGGTGGTGTAAGGTACACAAATGAAGGTACATATAAAATGAAGATAGACGTAATATGGGATATAAAAAGAGACAAGTACCAGGTCTCTACGAGCTGTGGAAGCACGTGGTGCATCGCGTACATACTCTTCCATAGCTTGAAGAAATGAAGCAGGGGGCTTTACCATTCACCATGTAATGAGAAAATGAGAACCACTTGAAGGTTTAATAGAAAATAGAGTTGCAAAAAGTATATCTAGAGGTCAAACCTGTTCAATCTTGAGATATCGTTCTCCACGCCCAACGTCGAGGTTTTTACATATTTCATAGAACTCAGACAATCTCTCAGCCTAGAGATATCACAAGGAAACATAATTAATTGAAAGAACATATTTCATTTTAAATGTGATACTGCTACATTCATGCAATAACATATTTAAAGATCTTACCTGTTGACCAGCTCTCCTATATATATCCAAAGCCTTAATAGCATCATGTCTTTGCATTTCAAAGAACTGTGGGAACGAAAGCTGTAAGTCCATTGCGGTTAGAAAACAAGATATATCAGAGTAATTAGAACTCTACTTACCTTGTCAACCAAATTCACAGAGCCATCACTTATCGCATTGTAAATTTTAATGCTTTCTGAAGCAACCTACGAAACGAACGTAAACAATTATGGACAATGTGTTGTGAGGAAGCTGATTTATTTATAGAGTGAGAAGTAAAACTAGGACTTACCATAGAAAGGGCCAATTGAATGATAAAATTATGAATTGCTGCTCCTTGAGGCTAAAAATCGAAAATGCGATAGTTCAAGTTGATGATAGAAAAAGACAATTAAGTCCAAATAGAAACAAAGGTTATCTACCTGACAGCCGATTACACGGTGAAGCAGTTGTTGCAATGCTGGTAATTGCTCGAGTAATTCGGGAGTGTCGAGATCTTTTGTTCTCTGCAGCAAAAGTTAAATATAGATTTGATCTCAATAGAAATGTAAAACTATAGCTTCTACCTATCATAATACTATAATAGTAGTTAAATCTAAAAGAAAAGATAGGCCAAATAGTCAGTTTTCAACTATGACTTTCAGACAATAACCTTGGCCATGCCGCAAGGATAACTATAGCCAACTCGACAGAAAAGTTAGTAACTTTGAAGTTTTGAGTTACAAAATGGAAGGGAATCAGAACAGAGACTTTCAATTGTCAATAACAGGACAAATAAGATTTGATTAGCTTAATATAAACTAGTTTTCAACATACAATATAGCTGAGCACTATAAAAGAAGCCTTACCAGACGGTCCGTCTCAATGTCGTATTTCAACACTCTGAAACATTCCAACCTCTCCTCCAAAAATAGCGCATATGAACGAACCCAAGCCGAATAATCCCAAGCTGAACAAGATACAAAATGCAGTTTTATTACTGAAATCTTTCATTCCTGTAATATCTAGTTGACTAGAAAAGGAAAAACTACTACATAGTTATACCATTAGGACTCGAATCGTCCTTGAAATGGGCTAGGTTAAGCATGTGCCCTCTGCTCCTGCCATAGTTAGTAATTTCTTCCTGGAATGTGGGGTCCACTTCTCTCAACGCACGATGTATAACCACCAAAGTTTTCAAGGCAACCTATGCAGTGAGTAAGAATTTTATGCAAGAATCAGAAGATATATTCATTAAAAACACGAGATTCGGCTGCTAAATCAATTTCCATGCAGCAATGCTTTCATGAACTTAATCCATTATGATCAATAGTAAGATGCATGTTAACAGGCTCAGAATGAAGTTTAATTGTAAGCAAAATAGCACTTCTTATCTTCGATAAGAGCAGACTCTACATGAAAAGAATTGATTACAACCCACTGATACGAGCTATATGCAAAGGAGATCATTAGTGTAGTATATAGATTGGAGGTAAAGGAATTAAATTCTCTACTAAAAACAATTACTCCGGTTTACTGTCAATTATCATGAAATTTAATCCAATGTGGACTAATCTTTTTATGCTGTAAAAGAAAGGTGACAATGTTGAAGGCCTTAGAAACATCAAATAATAAATAAATCAACCTCCACAGCAGTTAGCAATAAACACATTGAGTGAACGAAGAAAACGGAAATATATGGACCATGCATTTTCTAGCTCTAACAATACTTATTAACTCATCATAACCGGTTATCAGTATCACAATTTTTATCAGAAAACAAAATTACATTTTATCTCACAGTTTAAATATCAGTGACTAAATTATCCAGTTTGTCATTTTTATGGGGATAACTGTGATCACATACCGCCCAATTATGAGTCTTTGCCAGTCTTCTGGCAAGCGCATGAATGCAGTATGCAACATCAGCACGAGGCCTGGTGGCCGATACGGCAGCAAAGACAGCTGTAAGTTAGATTGCACATACAGTTAAAGATGTCTCCTTTAATAAGTAATTAAGCAAAGACGAATACACAGCTGAATTTGACAAGCATCTACCTCTTATGTGTCGCTCTTTGGCAGGTCGTTCAACATGATTAGTTGCCTTAACGATCGCAATGTCCAATTCCTGCAAACGAAAAAGAACAAAGTTTAATCTCAGACACTAAAAATAGTAGTAGTATGCAACTTTGTCTTCAAAGAAAGAACAACTTAATAATACCTTATAATCACTGTTTATCTTCGCCAAACTAACTGTGGTGGTATCCTTCAGGGCACCAAGAGTTTTTCTTAAACTGCTCTGCGTACCCCCACCCGACATCTCTGTCCAAATTCGATTCAACAAACAAAAAAATATCAGTGCTTACGGCTTAGTTCATTAAATAAATCTCCACTTCACCTAAATCTACCATAAGTAAACACGTATCTAAGGATCTAGATCAATCACATCATATTCAAGTGCATTTATAGATAGTAAACATCGAAGACAGCAAAAAAAAAACCAACAGAATAACCAAGGCAAGCTAGATTCAAACAGAAAACGGACAAAAAAATCAAGACAAACAAGAATTGAACTAAAGAAATATATAATAAACACAGAATCAACTTCCTATTGCATTTCACCACCCAAAAAGCTCTAACAAATCGAGGGAATCCCCGAATGCAATAAATACAAAATAAATCCTATTCAAAAATGAAGAATTCAACTCTAAATACCATCAGAAGCTGATCGATCTTTTGCTATTACATAAATCCATTCATTCTACACCCAATCAACCTCCATAACTATAAATAAACAAAAAAAATTATTTAACATAAAAATATTCCAAACATAAGAACAACCACTAGCATATCCCCTTAAGAAAGACAGCATATTTCCACATAATGAAGCTCAGTTAAACACAACAACTCAAAACCCACAAAAAAGCAAACCACCAAGAATCAAAGTTTACACTTTTAAACCCAAAAGAGCTAAACAAAGATCAAAGTCTCCCATGAACACTCACCCTATTAAGCTCAATTTCCACAGCCCCAAAAAGGAAAAAGAAAATTTCTGAATTACCAGATAGCAAGATGGAGATCAAGAAATGAAGAAAGTCTCCAACTTTCAGCTTAAAAAAAAGAGGTTTACAGAGAGAGAAGAGAGGAGAGAGAGGGAGGGAAGAGGGTACTTTTCTTTGTTGGTTGTCTCTAGAGAAGAATAGTCTCCAAAGACTATATGAATTTCTTCTGGTTAGCCGTCGGCGTCATTACTTTCACATTTTTTTATTACATATGGCCATCCACAGCAGTACATACAGCTATTATCACCTATACATACAAAAAATAAGTACTACTACACTTATATAGCAATCCTTCTGTTTGTACATTGTGCAGCTTCTATATTCTGTCTCTGTCTAAACTTGCTTTCTATCGCCATTTTCTTTGTTTAGTGGGTGAATTTTAAACAATATATTCTTCTAAAAATAAATTCCATTTTCTTTGTAAAATAGGAAAAGAGAAAGAAGGAAAGAAATTTTCCATTTTCGTATTCTTACCTTTTATTTTTGTTGGACATTTACTTTAAGATTGTCTTCTCTTTCTGCATCTACTTTTGGAAATTGTGGCAATTTGGTTAGAATTTCTAGATATTTAAAATGTTTTTTAAAACATTTATTTATTGTAAGGAGAAAAAAGCTTAATTAGCATTCAATTCTATTTATAAACTAGCCTGTACAACTCATTTAATAGAGTAATTAATATTTTATTTAATTTCATATTTATTTATGAAAATTTTAACTTTTTCTTAGGGTGATATTATTATGATGTTGTCAAGTCTGACCGTCTTACCATTTTATATATTTTTATTATTATTACTTTCACTATAAAATATTACTATTATTATTTTATTTATATTATAAATTATTTATAAAATAACATTATCACATTCTTATCAAATATCACTTTTTATTATAAATAAAAATTATCACTCTCACCCACACAAGTTTTTGCCTGATTTTTAATAGTTAGGTATGTATTTCCCTTTTTTTTTCCATCAAATGTTGCCTTTAACATTTCGTTGTTTTATCTCATTATTATTTGATATTATTCCTGGTATAAATTTATCTTATTAGAAGATATTATATACTGAAAGGAATATAAGAATATCTGCAAGAAAATTATTACAATCTTTATCAATTTTGAATTAATCCCAATGAGTTGTTATTAGGTGCACCGGCTGCAACTGTGTATAACTTTTTATTTTATTTTGTATTTATTCTATTTTTGCAAATGTGTTTCTTAATAATTGTATTTTTTTCACACTAAGTTTTTCATTAAAAAAACTTGCATACATATGTGTATAACTTTTTATTTAATCGTGTATATATTTTTTAATAATTGTATAATTTTTACACTCAATTTTTCATTAAAAAACAAACAATTAAATTGTATACGTTTTTATTCATAATTGTATATATTTTTATTTATATTTGTATACGTTTTTTAAGGTGGGTGAAGTATAATTTGCCAATCCCAATATATAGTATACAAAAATATGTACTCCCTCCGTCCCGCCCATATTGCACCGTTTAATGTAGCTTTTGTAAGAGCTTTATGCAGTCAAACGGTGCAGTTTGACTGGGAGGGAGGGAATATATATATATAAAAGATACAATTAAATTAATGTATAACAGAATCCCTCTAATTAAGGAATTTATTTATTCCTTAATATTTAATAACTCTTTCAAAGTTATAAGTATTATTTTAAAGGAAAACTAATTTTATATAAAATGGAGTATTTTTTATTTACTCTGTTCTAAGTATTCAGTGAGATAAGTAATAATCTATGAAAAATAAGTGAGGCTCCTGTGCACCCGGGCGCACGGATCACATTCCGTGCGTCTTTACAATTTCCATGCCCCTTTACAATTTAAACCCCTAGCAATACATAGGTTTAAATAGGATTGGAGGAGAGAGTGTGTTCACATAGGGACATGGAACATCTTTTCGTGTCCCCGAGCGCACGTGAGCTTTTGCTATGAAAAATACTCAAGTTCTAAATTGCGCACACCTGAAAACGCGGAGATTCAATCTGAGCCGTTTGGTGGCTGGGTCCCAGTTTTGAGTCTACGGTCAAATTTATATGGTCAGTATTAGGCGAAATCATTTTGTCTTTATTTCAAAAAGAAACTCAATAAAAATAAATAAATAAATAATAGAAACTGGAGTTTTCCGGTATTATTTTTTTTACAAACTGCATCTTTTAAATATGCAGTTTCGATTAAAGAAAATATTATATTGCGTAACATTATTTTAATCGACGAAAAAATAAATTACTAAGTAACTTTTTTTTAAAAGCTTAACGTTTGATTTTTTTATTATTATTAAATATTTGCAAAAAAGTTATTTCAAAGCCATTTATTATTATTTTACCATACATTTAGTATTATAGACTTATAGTGAGTATTAATTTACCTTTAATAGTTTGCTATACATTTATTTCATTAATTTATATTTAATTAAATGTGTTACACATCTCATTTATAATACAACATTTATTTAATGTTAATACTAAATTAATATAACAAAAAAAAGAATATTAACATGCATTAAGTCTTTAACACTGTCATTTTATATTTAAGTATGTAAATTGTTTATACGCTAAGCATCATATCAGCGAGATTATAACGAAGTGAATCAAGTGATCGATTATGAACATGTCAATATCTATAATTAGTTATGATTTGATTTGATTAAGTTATTTTTAAGGGATATTTTCAATTAATTTGTCTTTTATACAATCAGTAATCAAAATTATTAATAGATTGAAATTATAAAAACTATCCTAAATAATAAAATTTCTATAAATAAATATATATATTCGGGAAGAATTTTATTAATTTCAAAATATATTATATAATCAATAAATTAATAAGTTATTATTTTAAAATAGTAGTATATGATTGATGTTTTAAGGGATTCATAATAATACACTCACTCCATCTCATTCAAAGAGGGTCTTTATCCATTTTTGTTGTTCCCGAATTTTATTAATTTCAAAATACATTATATAATCAATAAATTAATAAGTTATTATTTTAAAATAGTAGTATATGATTGATGTTTTAAGGGATTCATAATAATACACTCCCTCCGTCTCATTCAAAGAATGTCTTTATCCATTTTTGTCGTTCCACCCAAAAGGTTCTCTTTCCTTTTTTACACACATATGACCCACACATCCCCTCTAATACACTTAAAATATGGGGTCCACACTCCCACTAATACAACTACCCACTATACATTAAATAATAATAC
Organism: Pogostemon cablin; assembly: GCA_023678885.1. NCBI lineage: Eukaryota > Viridiplantae > Streptophyta > Magnoliopsida > Lamiales > Lamiaceae > Pogostemon > Pogostemon cablin. The sequence goes on from CM042975.1 coordinate 27,944,375, forward strand.
TCCTTAATCTACGTACAAAAAAGAAAAAGACCCTCTTTTGATGGGACAGAGGGAGTATTTCTTATAAATCAAATCAATTACATGAGTATAGTATTTTAATATAAAATATTGATATATTTTATTTGTTTTCAACTTGGATGCAATTGAAAGATTTAATGATGATGGGATTAATGTAGATCTTGAAGTTAAAAAAGTATTTCAAACCCTAAATTGATAATTTAATACTTCCATGCTTTTCTTTTACTAAAATTGATAAAGATACATTATAATAATACTCATATTTTTCACACATCACAATAATTTTGCACACCATTTTCATTTTAATAACTAAAATATTTCTTTTTTTTTCTACTTTATGGAGTATATAAAAAAATAATGAAATAAATTTTCTTAAATTTCGTTCATAAAAATACGTGAAATATATTTTGGAGCAAATAAAGTATATTTTAGGCCCCTAATTGCTAGAAAAAATTATTTAATTCTCGAATTGATAATTTAATATTTTTTCAGGTATTAGATTGAAAAAACTACAATGTATTCATAGGTTTTTGTTGTAATTAACTTATAAATTATTTATTATTATTATTTTTTTAAGCTTAAACATTAAGTTGTAATTAATTCTACTCCCATTATTTTAGTGGTGTATACAGAAAGTACAAGTTAATATTTTGGGCTATAATTTTTGCAATTGACAATTGCTAGAAACCAAACGTGACATTATTAGAATTTAGAATAATGTTGAATATGAAAGTTGCCAATTATTACATGCAGAAAAGTCAAAATACCCGTAGATGCTTCTAATTATTTCTTTCATTCTGTATTTTGACACTATACTATTGAAAGAAAAATATGAAAATCGCTTGAATAATCACTTGGTCATTTGCTATTTCTTTTTCATTCCAAGAAACCATCATTTATTTATTAAATCGCAAGTAATCTTAAACATTAGGATATTATAAAAAATATTTGGGAGACATTTAAAACAACTTTATACCTTTCAAGGAGTTAGTCTCGTGTTGGTATAAACTTGTGATTCCTTTTTAATTAAATTCCCCAAAATAATGAGAATAAAAAAAATTGGAAGGAGACTAATGAATCCAATTTATACAAATGTTTGCCTCTTTAAATGTATAATTTCCAAGTAAATTCTGAAATTTAATAAAGATATATATCAAACTTCTCTACTAAATCACTCAATATTATAGACGTAGACAAACGTGTCATTTGGCACATTTAAGTGGGAGAAAAAGGTTGTGTAACATTTTTTTTAAGAAGAATAAAAAAAATGTTCTTAAAAAAAAAATATTAGTCTCTTGTATCTCAGGTGCACAAGGTGTGTAATGATATAACATTTTGTTCTAACAAATATACACCTAATTAATAAGAATATAAAATTTTATTCTAAAGAATATATACTTTCATTATTATTTTTTTCAGAAAATAAAGAGTACACATCCTTATAAAAAAATACTGTATCTTTAAAAAAAAAAATCCCCCGGGGCTTTAACCAACAAAGAATTATACCCATTAACTCATAATAATATAACCTGACTTTTTGACATAGTATATGACATTAAAATTTAAAATATATATATAAAAAAAACATAATTTGATGTCAATCTTTTTTTTAATAAAGGTAAACATATCTTCATTATAAAACAATTACTACTACATTTTATGAATTTAACAAAAAGTTTTGTTTCGTGAAATGAAACATTCAAGACAAAGGACATATATTTATGATTTTCTTAAATTAATGGTCTTTCCACATGCAGAAATTAGAGATTCCATTTTACAGATTTCTACCCAATCATCCACCTGTAATTGGGTGTCACCCCACTAATAATAATTCTAGAAGTCCATATTCCTCAATAATACCTACATTTTTATTTTAATTAACACCATAGCACGTAAAAAAAAATTATTTAGCACCATAGCACGTAAAAAAAAATTCCAATACAACGATATCGTATAAACCCCATATAAGACCAAATATTGTGTGAATGAATAACGGAAATTACTCCATAGAATCGTTCCATCTATAAACTTTTTTTTTTTTGTCTTTTTCTATAATTTATGGTCTATATATTACCTTAAAATTTTAATATTTACTCTTAGGATTTAGTAATAATTTTAAGGATATAATAAGTATTAATTAACTTTAAAAAGGGTAGGGACACAAATATTCCACGTAAAACTGGATGCATGGATTCTCTCTTGTAGGTAATATATATACGTGTGTGTGTGTGTGTTCGAGTGTGAATTACAAGAATGAAAAATAAAAATGTGTGTTTTGAGTGTTATTACAAGAATGAAAAATAAAACAGAAAATTAGGTAGAGAACCATCCTTGGCATGTGTGCAACTGAAGTGTCCAGCTATCACACACACATTCTACCAAATGAAGATGAAAACAACATTCAAGTGAACCACATTCATGGAAATCACTATTTAAACCCCTAAAACATGGAACATGCACAATTAATGAACACTTACACACCACTCTCCTCTCAAAATACACCATTTTATCATCTACACACCTGATTAATACGAGTCGTTCGACATACTGGTTGTGCATCTAGATGATGAAACACTAAGATCAAACAAAGAGGTGAATGAAAACTATTATATCTAAAGTATAAATACTGGATGTTTGTACAACGACAGACGAATTCTACTGTAAAAAAGCCAATGTCACAAATTTGGTAGCAAGTGAAGCTTCTATTATATCAAAGATATATTGTTGAATATTCACTAACCTCTACCATCCATCCAGGGCCAAATGCCATAATCATAATGTACATCACCTCTAGTGAAATTTCTTTTTCTTTTCTTTTTTTTCTTTTTCTTTTTTTAAAGGAAAATTGCACAATTATACACTTCTTTTTCGGTGGAGGGGTAATAATTAATGATGTAACAAACTAATGCTACAGAAACTAAGTCGAAAAAGCTCAAATGCCACAAGACCTAATAATGGTATCAAAATTTTTGGGACATCAAGACCTCTTCACGGAAGCAGATGCAAAATGTGGATGGTGAATAAAATCGAACGAGATTTTAAGCGAAGGTTCAAGAGTCCCTAACCGGCAAAGAAGGTTTAAGGCAACGAAATTGTGTTCTGCCACCTGTTCTATCTGTCGAAGCTCAGCCATTTTATCTGGATCGTTAGCAAAACTGCCACGCAGCTCTTTCGCAATCCTCTGTGCGTCCTTGAAGCAATTATGCACAGACAGAGTCTGGCAAACAAGAAGAAGTTGGTTAAGAATCTCACAAGTAAAAAGTTCAAAGAATTTTAAAATAAAAAATAAAAAATCATATACTTACCGAGAAACGAGTATGTGCTGTAGTCTCCCAGAAGGTGAAGTAAGAAGCATGATCAGGAAGGCAAGCCTTCAGCAACAGCTCAAAGTGTTGGATGAATCTCTGGAAAAAATGGTATCATGAAATGAAATCATCTGTGCTTTGATTACACCGAGTACAACTTATTTTCCCAGCAAAACAGTTAAATAAAAATATTGAAACAATAGGAGAAGTTTTAAAAGGATAAGTGTGCAATTGATAGGAAAAGCATGAATCACAATAAAAGAACTAAGGTATAAAATAGAACAAAAGGAAGAAAGCTACCTCCTGCTCACTGTTGAAAGGACCCAAACATAATAAGATTTTGTTTTCATTCCTCAACGAAGCAAGCATCTGAAAAAAAAATTCTCAATAAGCACAACTGTTACAGAATTGCAATAGTTTGAATAGTGTGGCAAGCATCTGAAATTATGTCATTCACTTTAGACCTCCCCAAACAATACTAATGTTTTTGTTATTCGGCTTAAACTATGTTTGCAAACAAAAGCTGTCCCTAAAATGAAAGGATTTGAAATCAATGTTTTTGCAGTCCTTTGGATTGCCATTCTGCTCAAGTTACAACTAAATGGGGAAATTTTAGATTTATAGAATCTTTGAAGTCCTCTAATGAGTACTAAATTGAAGACTTGAATTTCCCTAATTAGGATGATTAGAGGATCATTTCTCACTACACCATAACAATAATTTTATCCCAAACTACATAAAGTTGATTATAGGAGTATCTGAGAGTTCATCTGATATTACTCTACTCAATTTTCATTCTAGTCTTTAACCAATGCCCATACACCATAACTGAGTAGTTCGTCTTCCAAGAAATCAAATTCATTGCAGCTATCTAACACCATCAAGCATCAAATAAAAGGACGCTCTCACATTATAGGTTGAGGGAACAAATATGACATTTAAAACAGGGCAACTACCATCATAAGACCTTCAGCAACATAGATATAGCACTGAAGTAACATGACCACAGGTGGAATCTGATAGTCCTTGACCCCATCCTTCACGTGATCTCTCTTCTTTTTTGATTTTCGACGACCTGCTTAGAAAGAAAAAGAGTTGATGAACTTCATGATCAACATGGAAATAACTACAAATATTAATGCCTTGTCTGCACGTCTATAGATATACACAAGCACACATATAAGTCTTTTATGTTATGAAGTGAAAAGAACATCCAGCTGTGCATTGAAACAGTACTTAACAGCAAAGTTTCCCATGTTTTCTTGAATCTATAATTAAAAAATGGCAAATTATTGAAACAAGATAGGTGTTTATGAGAACCTTGCATGAAATTATAAGTTACAGCCCAAATTTTTGAGTCATTTTCAATCTATGTTTCCTGAATATGTAGTTTTTTTTTTATCTCTCTCAACACAACAATCCAAATACAGTTTCATCTCTAACATACTCCAAGATCACGATCAAACATATATTCTACATGAAATCATAAATTTTCTGTAAATAGCTGAAATAACTCTAAATGTTTTACTAGTTTGCCTAAATTCCAATTATCCTATAATATCTTTTCAGCCAAGCAAATCTATGCATAAAAATAAATTTTTCAAGAGAAAATTAAGAAGTTATATTCACTATTTTCTGATGTGAAATGAAAAAAACGAGAGAATTTATAAATAACTCACTATTGTCATTGCTTAGCATCAGTTTGAGATGAGTTTTCTCAGCAAGTTTGATCAGGATAACATAAATATACCAATACACCATGCAATATTCACTGGTTGAATAAAGGTCCAACTCAAAGCCAAGCACAAGGAAACGCAAAGCTATCCAATACGTTTGCTCCTCTACCCAAATGAGGATGTGTTTGCAGATCTTTAAACATAAGTTCTACATAAAGAAATTAAAGATGATCAGGGATGTCATGCATATTGACACAAAAAGGACACAAATATAATTATGAGAATACATAAACATAGACTAGGGCAGAAACCCACACGTGACATAAAAACATGCAACATTTACCTGTTCAACGGAAGAACTTGTGATTTCCCCAAACTCCTTTCTAAAAGCCAACTCAAGCTGTTTAAGCATATTGAAAATAATACAAAAATTAATAATTCCCCAGGAAAGGAAAATAATAAATAAAGGTAATTCCAAACTGACAACCACATTTATCCATCAAAATTCCCAAAATCAGGACTAGAGATGTTTTCCCTGCTTCAAAAATATGAGTAACTTTCATTACAAACTATTGTCACTAAGTTACATCATTGTTCATCTCTTAATAACACCATCACAACCAATCCCTAAAGTTAAACATTACACATATTCCAACAGCTCATTCTTGAGATAACTATCAGCCCCTATTTTGCACTGGACCACTCTGATCAAGCATATGACTCCATAAAAGATGTGAATCATGTTTAGAATATTTTAATATTGTCCACATCTTTTGATCTAAGAATAAACGACAATGACCCTCTAACATATTATCTATCAGAGAGTTGCATAAAGAGTCACATTCAAACAATGAATTCAGTGCAATAACCAGACAAGGACAGAACATGGCATGATCAGCATAATGTAATATAGAATCTTAACTATATATATATATATATATATATATATATATATATATATAGAATCTTAACAAACCTGTACATATATTATCCGCCAATCCTGTAAGATCTTCCCTAGTTTACGCCTTTGCCATGCCGTGTTAGCACATAGGACTTTAAACAAAGAAATTAATAACTGCATCCAGAATACAACGTTAGGAGATCTAATTTGATTAAAGCAAACTATTACATTAGATAGTGAAAACAGAATCAACAAAGGAGCAAGATAATTTAAGCTTACTCAGACAAAATTAAATGCTTGGCAATAATTTTGATCTATAGGTTTTAGAATGTTTTTGATACACATGAATCCTAATAGAATCAGAAAGATTATCTGCCACTTCACCTGTCCTAATTGTGCAACAGTTTCATTTTTCTGCATATAATGGTTCTTTGCTCCATCAGGTAGTAAGGCAGCTTTACAGATAACACCAAAGATAGGTTCTCGCCCATAGAGCTTCCCATCTTGAATCAGCAGAAGCTGTACATTAGTTATTTGCATGAGAACAAGTTCATAACGAAAAAATTAATCCATCCTCAGTAAAAAAAAAAAAAAAAAAACAGATGGAAAATCCTTAAAGAGGATAACCATACATACAAGATTGAAGGGCATAGAGCAGTAAGATTCTACACAGTTACACTATCCAACTTCATAAGCTTTCTATATGAAAAGAGGCCTCACTCATAACTCATGAGGTATAAATTGCAATTTAGAGAAAAAAACTCGTAAGAAATGACAAGGAACCTATATTCACAACTAACGGTTACCAGTCACTCAGACTTTCTCTTTCTAAGATGATTATCTATGTTTATAAAAATAAATTTATGCATGATTTTGAACTCAGTTTCAAGATATCACAGGAACCCCCAGATAGATTGATAAGTTTATGTACTGCACCCATCACCATCTTATCAACAAAACAGATTTAAGTGTTATCACATGATATTTCATCCCTTATTCGAACAAATGTAGATTGATCACCCTACTAATCATTCTTCTGTTTAATCTACTGGAGTGGCAACAGTTCTAAAGAACAAAACATACTAAATCATAATTTAGGAGACTCGACCAAACTCTCAAATGAGAGAAGCATAATTGAACCTGAATATGAGCTCTAGCAACCAAATCAGATTCGAGCTTTTGAATTTCAACCACAAAGCGCAAGGCACCTTCATAAGAAGGATCCAGAGAATGGGAACATACAATGTCTAGATCATGAAGAAGCTTTTGAAAATAATTAACCGCCTGGTACAAACAAATGTGAGAGGTCAAAATGGATTCACTTATAGAAACAGGTGATGAGAATTTTCACTACCAGGCTGAAACTAACCTTTTTCCAGCTGAGCAGTTTAATTGCACGGGGTGGAGTTGGGGCTGCTGACCTGCTGTTTAATGTAGAATCAAAACCAATTGGTTGACAACCAGATGCAGTTGTTTTATCTTCTGTATCCTCTAGAGTTCCTCGAGCACAGTTAAGCCTCAAAAATTCTTCGGATATGAGCATGGAATCTAACTCAGATGAGCATGAAGCAATATGTTTTTTTGCCAACTCCAATCCTTTTCCTTGAGGTCTCCTCAAACATGTTAATAAATGATAGAAGTGCTGAAGAAAAGAAAGTTCCTTGGATGTTATTAAAAAATCGACATCACCCTAAAAAGACACAGTCAAAAAAAAAAAAAAAAAGATATTTTTCAGATTACACTAAAAGGAAAGGAAATTTTTCGGCAACAAAAGAACATTAATGAGAAAAGCAGAAAAATGGATGTTATGCTGTAATCTGTGATGTTAAATTAAACTTTTTAATTATCACTTTTGGCTTCAATTTTTTTTCCCGCATTACCAGTGAGTTATGTTATGTTCTGTACTTCATACCAATTAATGATTTATAGCTGATTAGAAAATATATATGTATTTACTAAATGATTTACAAATCTTTGAAACAGAATCAACATGAAAAACATTTTCTTTGCATTTATTGTTATTGTCATTTTTTCTCCATAAGAAGCATACCTCAGGTAGCATTTAATTGAATCTTCTTAAATAAAGGCATGTGTTTATGCTTATGCAAGTCAAAAGTTCAAAGATAAGACCTTACGAAAACGTAAGCGGCACAACACAGCTTTGCAAAATCCTTCTTCAAGATCAAGATTGGTTTGAAGAGGCTCTAGATCTGAAGAAAAGTAGGAAAAATAACCTTGAAATTTAGATATAAATTCTGCCTTTCAAGATGTATCATGACATTTTCAAACAAATTTTAACGTTGAAAAGTAGTTTGGCAAGTTGGCAACCCAACTTGATAAGTACATAATTCTTTCGTGACAGAACAGAGGCCATTACCAAACCATTAGTGAACTTCCGTTATTCAGACAATTACTGCAATATCTTAGAAAGACATAAATGCTGGGTAAAGAAGGACCTTCTACTGCACGTTTTTTATTCAATGGTGCTTTACAAGCCTTTAATTGCCGAGAAAGTGTTTCCTCCACTGCATGCAGCATTGATATGCATTTTTCATCCCCATCAGCCTTTAATGGTAGACCATAAGACATAGTAAAAAGATCCTCCTCCTGTTAAAGACATACTTCTATTACTGGAGATCGATCGCAGTGTTCAGGTGGATAGTGAGATACAAGTAAGTTGGAATCAATCATAGGATCCAAGGAAGATCAAAGAGTTCCAATTTAAGGTGCATCACACGCATGAACATATAATTCATCCAATAGACTCCAGACAGTTATATAGTTTAGAATAAATTAAAGTAAATGGAAGAAATACCAAGACATGTTTTAACACCCTTTTGACTGTTTACATACCAATCATATTCGATTGCATGTGCATTTAACATATATAAAACAATAATTTTTTTTTTGTTTGTCAAAACACGCTCATTGAAGTGCTATGATATATAACCATCTGTATAAAAATAACTTATCACAATTTTGAAGATAAAATCTCAAGTAACAAAGCAAAGATTCGTTGAAGTACTTTACTTCATTGGTGCGTGCATCTGAAACAGCTGAAACAATAGAATTGCAAGTCGTACGTATAACTCTGCAGAAAGAATGCAGCAGGGCATGAGATGACGTCCTCTCAGGCCTCAAAAGGTAGATGCAAGAAAAAACTGTTTGTGCTAATGACCCTCCTTTATGCCATGTTGCCTGCATTGAAATAGATAAATGAATAGTAAGAAAGGGCAGTTCCTCACCATGCATGGACTGTTTACTGAAAGTTGAGTCAGCAATACCTCACAAGAAAGAAGATGATCCATTATATCAATAACACGTTGAATATCAGTCGTTCTATCAAAGCTCAATGGAATAGGAGCTGCACCATTCTCAATGGCTTCATCAACAGAATAATATGTAGATACAATACCTGAATCCATCTTTGGGTCCATTATCTGGTTAACACAGATAAATTTCATCAGCACAACATACAAAAGCATACAGCTGATAACTATAATAGAATCAAATGAATACACACACACATACATAACAAATATGCATCAAAATAAATTTGAGAAAGCCATGTTTCCACATAGCGAATACAAGATGAAGTGCTTGAGTAGCCAGAGATACTGAAGACACTAAAACCAGCATAGTTGGAGTTTGCAGCAAAAAGATATATCTTTTTTCTAAAATGCAAGGGAAAACATGGATAAATAGATGAAGTAGAAAATACCACCACTACATTATCACCATCATCAATTTTGCAACTTGCCTGGGCAGCTACAAGAATAACTGTTCTCCAAGACACACGATCATAATAACTTCCTTAACCATTTCCATCCAACTTTTCAATGGCCTAGCAGCCACCTATCCAATCAAGTGTTCTACATCTAATCTGTCTCTCTCTAACTAGTTCACTGGTGAGGGACCCCATGTTTAAAATCCCTGCTTTTTACCTTGTAAAGTTAATACTGTTTGGTTTAGCCGCCAACATATTTTCAAACTTACATAAATTGGACACTAATCATATACTAGAGCTCATGAGCATATTTAATAGTCCAAAAACTATTCCAAAAGTAAGCCATAATAGGCGAGAAAACTGAAAAGCAAAGATTTTTTTAAAAAGCGTCCCTCAAATTCACAGGGAGAGCTGAGGATATTCTCTTCTCATGCTAATGATACTTTTGTTCTCTAAAAACCAGTATCCTTCTCACAAGTCACAACCACTAATGTAAGTTTTGCTTGTAACACCAATTGTTCCTAATTATGAATATATCGCATAAATGATTGATTTTTCTGAAGTTCAGAGGCATAAACGGATTAAACTCACTGAAATCAAAAATTTTTGGCTACTAAGTTTTTTTGTACATGTCCTTTTCTATTCCCAATCTTTTGAGGTCAAATTAGAATTCACATTTCACCTTACTATACATAAATAGAAAAACAGCATTACCTCTAAAGCAGACATAGCGGCAAAAAGATTAAAATTCTCCCCACTTATGAGCTCATCATTTCGAATGTCTGTGGCCAAATTACATAAAGACAATCATTAAGCAATTTAATTTTGCATTTGAAAAAGGACAGTATCATAAGAAATCAAAGCAACCACAAATCCTTAAAAAACTGCAACCGCAAATTAAGTCTGCGTTGCTAGGAAAAATGGGCTCTTCCTAGCCAGAATTTGAATACAAGATAATCAAGTGCTCGATTAGTTTATGTAAAAAAAATAAAAAATATGACATACCCTTAAAACTAAAATCTCCTTTTTATCTTTTTCTTTTTCTAAATTCATCCTTTTGCTTTGTTTCATTTGAGAAAAGCAATTTATTGCTTAAAATAGAAGAATAATTTCTTCACAATTTCATGAAGTCGCTATATTCAAAATTATGACTACCTTTTGAAGAAAATCTTTAAAAAAATGTACTCCCATAAAACCATGCATCTCCTACACGAAACTTCTATTTCAAATCAAACGACATTAAAGTATATAAAAATGGAAACTCCCCATTAACTTGTTTTGTCATAAGTACCCTAATGAATACGCCGTTTACATATAGAGCATGTGTATGTAAGTTAGAATCCAAAAAATCGAATTAAGTTTGCAACACACGCTACGCAATTCCATAAATCCTAATATAAAACTCAGATTACTGCTGAAGTACGCGCGAAAGCAAACAGAAAATAAACGATTGCAATTAGAGAGATAGGGGATGAACCGCTGCAGGCGAGCTGGAGGAGAGATGAAACATCAACCCAAACGGTGTCGTTGCCGGAAGGAATTGAAGGGCTTAAAGGTACTCCGGCGTCTGCACATCTCTCAGCTTCAGAGCTGTCTGCCATCAAAATCTTGGAGAGAGAATGCCTTGAGATGTTGGATTCTGAGGTTTATTATTTTAGTGAAAGTGAAACGCAGTGCAATAGCAGGGAGTGAATGTGTTTGGAACTCGGTAGGGCAACCCGCGGGTCGGGTCTGATGAAAGGGTATAGGAATTAAAAATTTTAAAATAAAACACAATAAAAATTAAAAATATTGAAATTAGCAAAAACAAAAGTTTGGTTTCAATGGGCTCAATCCGGCGTCCATCTAAATTCTAATGTTTGAGGGATAGATCTGCTGGGCTTTGTGTGTGAATTCTCAAATTTATTATTGAAATATACACACTTTTAATTTAGTTACACTTACATACATTTTATCAAATACAGTACATAAATTCAAAGCAATAATTCTAAATTATCCTTGATAACGTATTGTGGAAATAAAAGATTATCCTTAATAACATATTGTGGAAATAATGTGAATAAAGAATATTCAAAAACAAATACAAAAATAATAGATCTGTTCAAAGTTAGATTTGTGTGGGATCCTTGCGTGAGATAGATAAAAAGTGATAATATTATTTTATGAACAATTTATAATATAAAATAAAAAGTGGTAATATTTTTATAGCGTGGGTAATAATATTTTATAACGAAAGAGATAACTAATTACGAAAACATAAAATGATATCATGTGATACGGTCTCATACACGACTTGGCCAAGTTAAAATGTGCTACAGACCACGTATTGTGCGAAAGAAAGATTTGGATAATGCTAAATTAATGTGTAACAATGTAATGTGGAAAAAAAAAAGTGCAATGTAATGTGTGAAAAATTTGTGAAAAAAAAATTGCAAAAAACTGAAAAACTATAGGGATAATTATAAAATATAGAAGTATATTATAATTATATAGTTAATTGTAGTAATTAATTATATTATGTATTTAATACTAATCCAGTATTCTTACATAGATACTGGTAGGGCAATCCGTGGGTGGGTCTGACTAAAAGGTATAGGAAAGAAAATTTAAAATAAAACACAATAAAAATAATATGCATAGGGTAGATCCGTTCAAAGTTAGATTTGTGTGAGATCCTTGCGTGGGTCGGGTATGATGAAAGGGTATAGGAAAGAAAATTTAAAATAAAACACAATAAAAATAATATGCATAAGGTAGATCTATTCAAAGTTAGATTTGTGTGAGATCCTTGCGTGAGATAGATAAAAAGTAATAATACTATTTTATGAACAATTTATAGTATAAAATAAAAAGTGATAATTTGCATAATAAAAAGTGATAATACTATTTTATAAACAATTTATAGCATAAAATGAAAAGTGATCACACTTTTATAGCGGACAATTACTAATGTACACCAGTTTTTAAGGTGCACCAAGTACTCCAAAAATAAATGACCCGACTTATTTATACTCTAAATCAGTTTGATGGGTCATTCAATCTCTCAATTCATCATTATTCTCTCTCCAATCTCTGTCTCTCAATCTATCCTTCATCTCTCTCTCTAATATCGATCCCCTCTCTCTCTAAAACTCGCTCCTCTGTCCACCGCCCGATCCTCTTTCTCTCCCTCTGCCCGAAGCCGAATCTCAATTCTCACCGCCGAATCTCAATACTCTTTCTTCACCGCCCACTGACGTCGCCACCTCGCACCTTCTTTGATTCGATTATGTCCTCTTTTCTACATGTTCAAGATTCACGTCAAGCTTCAGTTATAGATCCGATGGAGATGAAGAATTTCTCATTACAGATCTGTGATTAAAGGTACCGTGTGAGAAAAATTCCTTCCTCTAAAACAATCATTACCTTCCCGATCCAACGGGATTGTGATGCTCATAGGAAAACTGGTGACGGAAGCTGACTGGTGGCGATTGGAAGATGACTGGTTGCGAAATATGCGGCTGAAAGGGATAAGAATTGGGTGATGGGAAATTTCTATTTTAGTTCGATAGTGTATACGTTATTTCATATTAATGTATTACATTTTATACTTTAATGTATCATTATTAAATTTGTACAGAAAAGTTAACATTAAATTTAATTTATTTTTTATAGTTTCATAATCAAATGTATTGGTTGTAATTTAATAGTGTATATGTTTTTCTCAATAAAAGTGTTATTATTTTTTTAAAAAAAATAATATATTGATATTATTTTTAATCAACATTTTCATCAAACATATTTATTAATTTTTTGGTTATACATGTTAGTATAATATATTATACATTTTAGTATAAGATGTAATACAATTCATATGTATATATTTTAATATTTAAGTGTAAATATTTTAATATGCGAGTATATATGTTATAACTCATTAATTTATATGTTGTAAATCATTATTGTATAAAGAATAGATTCATATATTAAATTACATTTATTTAATATAAACTATACATTTATGAAAATAAAGATATACATTAGTTAATGAAAATTTATACAGTACACATTATTGTATTCAACATCTCAAATCTCAATACCATTCAATATAAAGAATACATACATCTTAATCTAATGCATTTATGAAAAGAAAGATATATCTCAATACATTCAACCGTGTACGGGGAGAGAAAACATAAGAGGCAGCGGAGATCTGAAAGGATTGCGCCGGAAATCTGAAAGGGAAACGTCCAGCGAGCAGATTTGGAAGGAAATTCGCCGAGATCTGGAAGGATTGAGTCGGAAATCTGAAAGGGAAGCATCCAGCGAGCGGATTTGGAAGGGAATTCTCCGAGATCTGGTGGAAGGGAATTCGCCGAGATCTGGAATGGAAGGCAATGAGCGGAGATCTAGGATTGCGCCGGAGAAGGGAAGCGAGATCTGGGATTGCGCCAGAGAAGGAAAGCGTCCAACGAGCGGAGATCTGGAAGGAATTGCGCTGGAGATCTGGAAGGGAAGGATCCAGTGTGAAAGACAAGAGAGGAGAGAGAGACCGAGAGAAGACGAGAGAGGAGAGAGAGACCGAGAGAGGAAGCGAGATCTGGGATTGCGCTAGAGAAGGGAAGCGTCCAACGAGCGGAGATCTAGAAGGAATTGCGCTGGAGATCTGGAAGGGAAGCATCCAGTGTGAAAGACAAGAGAGGAGAGAGAGACCGAGAGAAGACGAGAGAGGAGAGAGAGACCGAGAGAGGAGACGTGAATGAGAGAGGAGAGAGAGGTCGAGAAAGGAGATGTGAATGTCCAACGTGAATGAATGATCCATTTGGATATTTTAGAATTATATAATTGACCCACTTTTAAATACGGATCCTGTTTTTAGTGTATTTAGTGTACACCAATTGTACAGTAGATCAACCCTTTATAGCGTGGGTAATAATATTTTATAACGAAGGGAAAACTAATTACGAAAACGTAAAATGATCTCATGTGATACGGTCTCACACAATTTGCATAATGCTAAATTAATGTGTAACAATGTAATGTGGCAAAAAAAAAAGTGCAATGTAATGTGTGAAAAAATTGTGAGAAAAAAAATTGCAAAAAACGGTTAAAACTATAGGGATAATTATAAAATAATTATATAGTTAATTGTAATAATTAATTATATTGTATTTAATACTAATCTAGTACTCTTTTATTTATATATATATATATATATATATACTGGGCAACTCGCGGGTCGAGTCTGATGAAAGGGTAGGAAAGAAAATTTAAAATAAAACACAATAAAAATTTAAAAATATTGAAATTAGCAGAACAAAAGTTTTGGTTTCAATGGGCTAAATCCGGCGTCCATCTAAATTCTAATGTTTGAGGGATAGATCAGACATGTTTCCGCTGGGCTTTGTGTGTAAATTCTCAAATTTATTATTGAAATACACACACTTTTAATTTAGTTACACTTACATACATTTTTTATCAAACACATAAATTCAAAGCAATAATTCTAAATTATCTTTAATAACGTATTGTGGAAATAATGTGAATAAAGAATATTCAAAAATAAATACAAAAATAATGTGCATAAGGTAGATATGTTCAAAGTTAGATTTGTGTGAGATCCTTGCGTAAAATAGATAAAAAGTGATAATGTTATTTTATGAACAATTTATAGTATAAAACGAAAAGTGATAACATTTTTATAGCGTGGATAATAATATTTTATAATAAAAGGGATAACTAATTACGAAAACGTAAAATGATCTCATGTGCTACGGTCTCACACACGACTTGTCCAAGTTAAAAAACTGTAAAAACTATAGGGATAATTATAAAGTATAGAAGTATATTATAATTATATAGTTAATTGTAGTAATTAATTATATTATGTATTTAATACTAATCCAGTATTCTTACATATATACTGGTAATTATTTCTAAAATTTAAGGGGCTTACTGTTGGTATATAGTCAACAATAAAAGAAGGGTGGGTTTTGTCCCACATCGGGTAGAGATCAAAAGGGGGGAGGATCCTTAGGCTATATAAGGAGACCCATAGGTTTGATGTTAAGTGCACCAATTAAGTACACTTTAATCTTTCTATTTGATTCTAGTTAAATTCCTTTCTTTGATTCTCGGTTGTGAGAATGGGAAGAAAGGTAAGAATTAGTCAAAGATTTGTAAGGGTGTAGGGATTGGGGTCGAGAGAGAGAAATTCTGTGTGATTGTAAAAAATTTTCACATAGTGGTATTTTCTCGGGTCCGTGGTTTTTCTCCGGTTTTGGAGTTTTCCATGTAAATTCTTGTGTTGTGCTTTTTATGTTCTTCTTTGTTTGTCCCTTAGGAATGAATGGAGATCTGCCTGATCCCAACAAGTGGTATCAGAGCCTGGTTCGGGTGCTTATAAAGTTCTTAGTATGTTCTGTGGTTGCAGCAAAGTCTGACCTTCCACATCAGAAAAGACTTTATAAGAGGAAGAGGGTTATTCATTAGGCTAAGGGTGGCATGAAAGAAGTGGGAAAAAGATAGTGGCACAAGGGGGCCAGAAGAACAGCCGAATGCGGTGGCATATCCTTTCTTACGGTGAAATGCGCCGGAATGTGGCGATAGTGGCGTGGCAAGGGGTAGGATTTGCGGGTCAGCAGTTTTTGGTGGAGTTCTTGGACCTGCAGCAATGTGAATTGCTAGGACTCCCGGTGGTGGAGTTGGCTTAACAGCGGCATGGGGTTTTCCATGGATGTCGGCTCAAGGAGGTTTGAAAGGAACAGGTTTTCTGATAATGACTGGTGGCGTGGGGAAGCGACGATTCAACGGGGAAGATGGCGATGTGGTACTTGGTATCGGGTGGCGCTAGATCGATAAAGAATGGCGTGGAGTCAACCGACAAGTGGGGAAAGCATCGTGAATTCCGGAGGTTAGAGTCGGCTTCAAGTGAGGACACTTTCAGTAGGAAAAGAGTTCGGGACAAACCTGGTGTAGCTCGGCGGAAAAATGCAGCGACGTCATGTTGGTACAGACGGGTTTTGCTCAGGGTGGAGCAATGGTACTGTAATTGCGGTGGAGCAATGGCACGGTAATTGCTTACGATGGAGCAATGGTGACGTTTCTGGTCAAGGAGGAGCTGTTGCGGCAACAGTTCTGAATGTTGAGTTAATATTATTGGGGATCCTTGTGACATGTTCAGTTGTCATGGAAAAGGTGTAATAATATTAGCTGGTCCACAAGTTTGCACACGGACATTGACTTGGCAGGTGATGTAGGGTGTGTGGTGGATGTATATCGATGGCTGATGGACTTCCAGGGGTAGCCAAGAGCTGGAAGTAGCACCATAAATATCAGCAGGTGTTTTCGATATGTGCCGCATGAAATTCTTAGAATGATTTATTCTAAGTGGTCTATTCATATGGTGGAGTAGGATTCTCGGGATAGAGAATAATTATCGGTGAAGACAATGAGTATTCTTTTATTTTGACAAGGTGGAGATTGTTGGTATATTGTCAACAATAAAAGAAGGGTGAGTTTTGTCCCACATCGGGTAGAGATCAAAAGGGGGGAGGATCCTTAGGCTATATAAGGAGACCCCTAGGTTTGATGTTAAGTGCACCAATCAAGTACACTTTAATCTTTGTATTTGATTCTAGTTAAATTCCTTTCTTTGATTCTCGGTTGTGAGAATGGGAAGAAAGGTGAGAATTAGTCAAAGATTTGTAAGGGTGTAGGGATTGGGGTCGAGAGAGAGAAATTCTGTGTGATTGTAAAAAATTTTCACACAGTGGTATTTTCTCAGGTCCGTGGTTTTTCTCCGGTTTTGGAGTTTTTCACGTAAATTCTTGTGTTGTGCTTTTTATGTTCTTCTTTGTTTGTCCCTTAGGAATAAATGAGGATCTGCCTGATCCCAACACTTACTGCCCCTTGATCGATCCGTGTATTTTCTGTGGAGTGGATGTAATTTTAATATTTTGATTAACTACATCAAGGAGTATAACAATAATATACGCATTTGTGAGGCGGGTTGATTCATTGTTATAATGTAATTTTATATAGGTAAAATATATGTATTAATAAAAATATTTTTACTTTAATTGCGAATTAGTATACTTTATCTATATAAAAGTCATACTTTAATAACGGATCGATCCGTCTCACGATACTTTGTCAACAAAATTTTCCAATTATATTCTTACTTATTTCTTTCATGGATTAATTACCAAAATATACATATATTTTAGAACTTAATTATATTTAAAAAATAATAATAATAATTATAACTATCAATTACATAAATTCAAAACAATAACTACAAATTACATAATGAATTTATGTTAATTATACTGTGCATCTGGGTGCACCCTAAGATAGGGTGCACCCACTTTAAAAAAACGTATACAAATATAAACAAAAACATATATAATTATGAACAAAAATATATACAATTTAATTGTTAGTTTTTTTAATGAAAATTTGAGTGTAAAAAAATATACAATTATTAAAAAACATGTATATACTATTGAATAAAAAGTTATACACATATGCTAGTTTTTTTTAATGAAAAACTTAGTGTGAAAAAAATATACAATTATTGAGGAACACGTATACAAAATAAAATAACATGTATACAAAATATAATAGAATAAAAAAGTTATATACATATGGATGCACCTTGCACCACCCGGGTACACCTAATATCAACTTATGAATTTATACTTTTTATGGATCTTATTATAGCTTTTAATTTTAAATCATTTAACTATTTAAACATATATTTATAGATTTCAATTTTCAAGTGCTACTATTTGAAGGTCTCAAAGATTCATGATTGGATTCCATAGTACTCAGTAGTGCTTTTAGTTTGTTAACGAATTGACCAACACATTTGGAAATTGATTTATTCAAATTCCTAATTTTAATTATTTTGCTTTTTCCTGATTGTTAGTTAATTTATTTTATTAATTAACATGTGTTTATTTTTGTTGGATTGAGTTAGTTCCTATTTTTTAGGAAAGAAAAAGTCTTTCTTTATTTCTTCTGTAGGAGAGAAGAACGTGGAATACAGGTGTTAAGAACGTGGGAACGCAGCGTCGTGGACATCAAGGAAGAGTTGGACGAACGTGGATTAAAGAGTTGAACTTGGTCTCCAAGGAATGCAGAACGTGGGATGAATCTTGATTAGCCATAACTTGTAGTCGGGTTGACCAATTCAAGAATTTATCGAACCACAGGGAGGTCGATGCTAGCACTTAAGCGAGATCACGTTTATCACGATTTTATAGAAACGAATCATAGATGGATGGTTGATTAAACAAGTAATTAAATGAAACCAATGAAAGTAGACAAACAATTATCAAATGACAATATTAAAATGATGAATGATTGGTTTTCCAAATTGAGTAGAAGTGAGATTAACAACACTAATGAAGTGGTAACTCATAGACTCATGCATTAAACTCATATGTATCAAGGGTTAAGACTAAAGGCCAACACATATACCACCTAAACTTCCTCTCGAAATGAATAGGATGTAGATCATTTACACAATCTCAAAATAGCTCAAAGGTTGGTTCTCAATTAAACTATTCCAACTAGGTACTAAGTTCAATTAAAGAATCCCTTCATATAATCAATTGACTTCTCAATCTAACTAATCACATGTTCCATCAAAGGGTTCTAAATAATAAAGGACTTCTCAATCACTTTACCATTTATAATGCACATGAGGTGTTTGATGAAATGATTCACTTGACTATCCTAAGCACATAATTGATTTCTCAATCTAATCATATAATTAGAACAATCAAACACACAAAACATCATAGATCTCAAGATATATAAGCACCAATGATAGAAAATCAAATATCCCCATCAACATATGAATTTAATTACATAGATCCACAAATTAACCAACAACCTTCATGTTGCTAATTTCACAAGGGAGATTAGCCTACAATCTTCATAAGATCCATAACATAGACATTAGAATTCTTACAAATCATGGTAAACTAAAGGATTAACACAAAATTGGAATGAAAACTCCCTTGGAAATGGATCCAATTGAATCTCCCTTCTTCCTTTGGTGATCACCCAATCTTCCTTGCTTCTTCACTTGATTTGGATGGTAGAAATTATGGAGAAATGATGTAGATCTAAAAATGGATGAATGGGATGAAGAATATGGTGTAAAATCAAAGGAAAGGTGTGTGAGGTGTGTGGGAACAGTAGATAATCGGATCTCTCTCTGAATTGTTGAATGGATTGGTATTTATACCCCATGGAGATCTTCTAGAAGAATTAAAAAATAAATTCTGTTCTGGTGCCATCATGAGTCGTGCTACGCAGCACGAGTCGAGTCGTGTCAAGGTTACTTGGTCAACAATACTCAAAACGGCACATGAGTCGTGCCGCGTCGCACGACCAAAGGTTGGCCGTGTTGAATGTATAGACGTCGCCGCACGGCCGCCGCTTACAGGCCCGTGTCTGGTATACGGGTCGTGTGATGCAACACGGGTCGAGCTCCGCAACACGGCCAAGTGGTGGTCGTGTTGGATAAATAGATGTCGCCGCACGACCATTCTGGACAGGCCCGTGTTTGGTACATGAGTCGTGTGCTGCAACACGAGTCGTGTTGCCAGCACGGCCGGCCGTGTTCTTGCACTTTTGTTTCTTCTTTCTTGTTTGATCTCCCGTCTTCATTTTTACTCCATGTTCACTTGTTATACATATGTTTAAGATCATTCTCACACATTCCCATGAAAACACATAACACCACCAAAATATACGAAAATACGGATAAAATAATACGAAAAATACACACAAAAAGGCACTAAAATCTAGGTGAAAATAACGACAATCACACCCCCAAACTTAAAGTATTGTTCGTCCCCGAACAATGAAAATGATAAACCGAGGGAGAAGTTTTCACCTAGTAAAAAGACTAAACGTACACAAGTAATAACACATCATTAGCAACAAGAATTTCAAATTATGCTAAGCTAACCTACAACATTAGATTTATGATAAGAGAAATTAACAAGTTCAATCAAAAGAGAATAAGGAGCAATATAGTCCTTTTAGTCTAAGCCTCACATAAGTTTATTAATGTCACTCGACACTCTTTAAATAAGGTAAATCAACACTCCTCAATCAATTGGTTCGAATCACCATACACTTGCTCGTAGACTCTATTCACAAACCACCAAAATTTTAATCAATGATAAAAAAGGTCTTTAATTAATGATGTAATGATAGACTCTTTGGTATGGTATGAATAATTTAGATAAGAGTGACTAAACGAGTGTAAGTAATCGAAGAGGTAGCCACTTTCTTCCATCCCTTCACATTCTTTTTCTTCCTTTCTTTTCTTTATTGATCATAAGCACTAATCATCACTTCCTTGGATTGCTTGAGCTTCTTATAGATTCATGCCTCTTTTCTTTGATTCTTAAGTACTTGAGCATATTATTGTTGCTTTGCTCATTTTCTTGTTTTGAAGTTGCATGTCCATTCTTTCTTGTGCTCTTTTCATCCTTTTTCTTACTTATTTACCATTTCCTCTTTCTTTTTTGTTATCTCATCACACCTTTCTAGCCACCATCTCCTTTATTACTCACACAAAAGGTATATATCTTAGGCTCATGTGGGTAATTAAAGCTTGTAATGTGCTATCTTCACAATAAATAGGCTTATAGGCTCAAAGTGGTTGACTAGGAATGATTTTAAAGGTAAGGAAATATTTGGCAATGGCTATACATGGCAAGGATGGCCAGATCATTTCATCGATCTCCATTAATCGGATTCATTCCTAAAGTCTTTGAGCAAGTATTTAGTTTATCAAAACTCAACCGATCCACTCATGAAAAGATATACCATGTATACATGGTCGAGGCTCAAATTCTCACAAGTTTATGCTCGACTTAAAAGGACTTATTACAACATATTCATCTTTTAATTGAATTAGTTAAATAAAACATATCACAATTCGAAAGTGTAGAGTTCCTTAATCATGATTCGACATCACTTATCACCATAATGCATCATCATTCATATTCAAAACGACTCACAACCTCCCAAACAAACCACCAAATCAAAACCTAAACACGAATAATAAAAACAACTACACACAAACACAAATAAACCAAAGCCAACACAAAGACAAAACTAAAAGAAAAGACACAAAGAAAAATCACCCCATCCATGATCACTACACATCAAAATTATCTCAATCCTTGATTGAACAGGAAATCCTAAATTACGAAAGTAAACATCCCAAAAACATAACAAATGAAGAAACATGCTAATCACAACAATCCAAATCAACATAAATTATGCTAAACACATAAAAGTGGTAGGGTGTAGAATGAACTCCCTCAATAAGCATTTGATAGTGGAAGTTGTTAGCTCCGAGCCCAATTCGTGCTTCCAATACTCTTCATACATGCTCAACAAAACTATTAGCTCAACAATTTCATTAAAAATATGGATTCACATGCACTTCAACACCACCAATCATACCAAAATTCAACCAAGACTCATGAGAAAAATTTTAAAATTTACCAATTTTTACAAGAAGACTTATCATTATCAAAATATCATCATATCAAGCACACTCAATTGGTGAGTCACACCACACACTCTCCCCCCAAACTTAAATCGAAACAAGTTGAGACTTAAGTTTGCAGAAAGTGGTGAGACTTACCCTTGTAGTTTTCATTGATGGTCATCTTGTGGAGAAACCATGAAACACTTCTCCTTTCTTCAACATGCATTTTTCTCACAAGCACAATCCACCTTCAAGACCAAAATCAACAAAAAAAAATCAAAATAACAAAAGAATGGGTTGCCTCCCATTTAGCGCTAAGTTTAACGTCTTCAAGCCGGACGGAATTTTACGATCATTGGACCAAAGGATGGTCCATCCCACTTTCTCCTCGCATCCTCACTTTGAACATTAGCTTGGCCTTCTTCTTGTCCACTAGCTCAACCTCACCATTCTTGCTTACAAGTATCAAATCGTCATTGAGAAGTGATTCTAGTGGACTTCCTCTTTCTCCTTTGTCGAGTTTCCAATCGAGCTCCGATGCTTTCATCCCTTTAACATCACAAGAAGACAAATTAGCATTTGACAATTTCATATAATCATGAAGAAATGAATTTAAATTGTCAAAGAGAAGAGAATCATGATCATCGAAATCATCCGGAGGCTTTAAGTGAGACTTGGCTCCTTTTTCCTTCTTACACATGAACGTGACACTCTTTCCTTTTGAGCTCAAGGATAACTCTTCTCTACCAACATCAATTCTTGCTCTTCCCGTAGCTAGAAATGGCCTTCCCAAAATGAGTGGAACTTTGGGGTCTGCCTTCACTTCCAAAATCATGAAGTCGACCGGGAAAGCTAGCCCCTTCACCTTTACCTCCACGTCTTCAACAATTCCTAGTGGTTTCACAACCTCACCATTGACAACTTCAAGACGGATAGTAGTAGGCTTTAGCTTTCCAATTGCAAGGTCTTTGAACGTGGCATGAGACATCACGTTAACGCTTGCCCCCAAGTCACACAATGCATCAAGGGTACCTTTCTTTTCAAAATCACAAGGGATTATGAACTTCCCCGGATCACCAACTTTTGTAGACCCCCCTTTTTGCATTGATCCACTTGCTTCGGGTTGCTCTTCTTTCCTTTTTTTTCTCATACTTTTTCTTAAGCTCTTTCACATACTCCTCAAACTCCTTTTTCTTCTCCTCTTTTACAAACATTTGTGGATATGGAATAGGGAATGGAGTGATCGGAATACCCCAATAGTCACGTTTGTACTCCTTTTCTTTACCCTTTTCTTCCACTTTCTTTTCCTCTTGCACCTTTTTCCACTTAGGTATCCATTTAAGCTCCTTCTCTTCTTTCTTACTTATTTCTTCCATTTCTTCAACAACCTTGCTTTCCACCAACCCTTCTTCAACATTTCGTTCCTCCTTCATATCAACCAACAAACATTGAGCTTTGGGATTCACTTCGGTTGTGGCCGGAAACTTTCCTTTTTGTTGAGCACTCAATGAACTTGCCATTTGTCCAACATTATACTCCAAAGCTTTGCATCTTCTATCACTATTTTCCTCAATAGCTTTTAATCTTCTTTCATTATTTTCCTCCATAGCTTTGAATCTTCTTTCATTAGCTTTATCTCTAGCTTTGTTTGATGCAATCAATTGTTCAAGTAGCTCATCGGTTGATGCTCTTCCCTCATTGTTCGGTGCCTTAACTCCCGGTTGATATCCCGGAGGATACGCAACCGCATTGCTCGGATTAGAGTAAGAGAAGTTGCTTTGCCTTTGTTGTTGTGGGTATGAGCTTCCACTACTTTGACCATTAAAGCCCCCTTGCCTTGGTGAATAGTTTCCTTGACTTTGGTTGAAATTATCTTGGTAATTGTTTTGGAAATTCCTTTGGTAATTTCTTCCTTGCATGTACGACACATCTTCCACACGTGGCATAGAGTTGGCCCATTGTTCTCCATTCACTACATTCGGAGGAAGCACACCTTGCTCACTTTGTAGCCCCTCAACCATATTCGCTCCTTGATTGTTCACAATTTGATTCAAGCTTATTTGCTTCATGACCTCCGCCACTATCTTTTCCGTGCTTGGCACTTGTGCTTCAACATTCACACTCTTCACACTCGAGTGTTGCTCTTGATCAAAACTTTCAAATCCATAGCATCCACTTACCCTCTCCGATGACCATTGGTACACATTTGTAGCAATCTCTTCAAAAATTTTTATGGCCCTTTCCGGAGTTACTCCAAGTACGGATCCACCCGCTGAAGCATCAACAAGCACTCTTTGCCCATTCACAAGTCCTTGATAGAAAAATCAAACTTGTTGATTCTCCGGGAAACCATGTTGTGGACATTTGCGTAGCATATCCTTAAACATTTCCCACGCTTCATAAAAACTCTCTTGAGGCATTTGCTTGAATTGAGTGATCAAGCTCTTCATTTGAAGCGTCTTGGAAGGTGGGAAGTATTTGTTCAAAAATATTTGTGCTAGCTCGTCCCAAGTGTTGCACGTACCCGGTGTAATAGTGGAGAGCCATGTTCTTGCTCTATCCTTTAAAGAAAACGGAAAAAACCTCATCTTGATACAATCTTCACTCACCCCATTCATCTTGACGGTGTTGGCAATCTCAACGAATTGAGCTAGATGAGCATTAGGATCTTCATTCGGAGCTCCACTAAATTGTTGCTCTCTCACCAATGAAATCAAGCCCATTTTAAATTCAAAGTTGTTGGCATGAATTGGTGGTCCCATCATTTGTGGAATTGCCCTTGGCATGAAGAAATCCCGAATTACTCTTTGATCATTGTGAACTCCATGTTGCACCGGAGGTGGTGGAACAAATGCTTGTTGTGGAGGAGCATACGCTTGTTGAAACCCTTGTTGAATCATAGCTTGTTGCACCATTTGTTGAATTAAAGCTTGATTGTTAAACTCCCCAAATTGTTGATAAGCTTGTTGAGGAAGATTGGCATTGGCTTGATCTTGCAAATTTTGCATTCCGCCTCCATCATTCCTAACATTGCCACGTTCATCTTGATTGTTTTCCATTTGATCACACTTTTTGGTATTGTTCTCCTTTC
Source organism: Pogostemon cablin (assembly GCA_023678885.1). Lineage (NCBI taxonomy): Eukaryota > Viridiplantae > Streptophyta > Magnoliopsida > Lamiales > Lamiaceae > Pogostemon > Pogostemon cablin. Next base: position 27,969,604 of record CM042975.1, read on the forward strand.
TTCTTCTTCGAAAAGTGTGTTCAATTTCTAAGTCAATAGGTTCAACTTGTTCCCCTTTTGATCTTGTTTGCATACACCTTCAAGATAAAAGAAGTTAGAACAAGATTTTCAAAGCAAAATACAAATAATAAATACAAGAAAAAATGTCTCTAGTAAGATCGCTCTAAACGTTCCTTCTTTAAGCTACTAGCAACCGTTGCCTCCCCGGCAATGACGCCATTTGATTAGCCATAACTTGTAGTCGGGTTGACCAATTCAAGAATTTATCGAACCACAGGGAGGTCGATGCTAGCACTTAAGCGAGATCACGTTTATCACAATTTTATAGAAACGAATCATAGATGGATGGTTGATTAAACAAGTAATTAAATGAAAGCAATGAAAGTAGATAAACAATTATCAAATGACAAGATTAAAATGATGAATGATTGGTTTTCCAAATTGAGTAGAAGTGAGATTAACAACACTAATGAAGTAGTAACTCATGGACTCATGCATTAAACTCATATGTATCAAGGGTTAAGACTAAGGGCCAACACATATACCACCTAAACTTCCTCTCGAAATGAATAGGATGTAGATAATTTACACAATCTCAAAATAGCTCAAAGGTTGGTTCTCAATTAAACTATTCCAACTAGGTACTAAGTTCAATTAAAGAATCCCTTCATATAATCAATTGACTTCTCAATCTAACTAATCACATATTCCATCAAAGGGTTCTAAATAATAAAGGACTTCTCAATCACTTTACCATTTATAATGCACATGAGGTGTTTGATGAAATGATTCACTTGACTATCCTAAGCACATACTCGACTAGTCCGTCAAACTCCCCTTTGGCAACGGCGCCATTTTCTTGTTTGCCTATTTTTGTAGCACTCACGAGCAAGAATACTCGATCGTTGTAGTAGTATATCCCAAGAAAAATTATCAATCCTCAAAGGAGTTATGTTCGGACTAGCACAATACGTGAGCTCATGTTCATGTCGTTTTTGTAAAGATGATGTAGGGGTTTTGAGATGATTAACAACTAAAGCAAGAAGCAAGTAAATAAGATAGAAAATAAGAGAAAATGACAAGTAAAGATGAATAACAAGTAAAGAAAATGGGTGCTAAAGTTCAAGTATGGAAAAACATGGGATTAGAAACATCCAAGCACACTCGATTCATATTATCATGCAAAAGGAATTCAACTCAATTGATGTAGACTAAGGGTGATCACGATTGTATCCTAAGCTCCCTTTCGGGTTACAAAGGTTGTTGATCCATTTTAGACTCCCAAAAGCACTTAAGATCAAAGCCCAACATTAACCCCTTCCATCTAGGTACTAGTTAGAATAAACTCTCCCTTTTTGTGTACTAAGGCCAACGAATGGATTGGTTCCCCTCATTGAATTCAAATATCCTTTTGGTCAAACCCAAATTCAATGTCTATTCATGCATTCCTAATACTATAGAGGGTCGTTTCCGTCTCACTCCAAGCAATACATACATGAACATCATGATAGCATTTAATTACCATAAATCAATTCATTGATCAACAATCCATTAAACCAATAATCAATTATGAATAACAAACCATGCCATCACAACATCAAGACAATTAAACTCCATGAATAGAAATCAACATCAATTAAATCAAAAACCAATTTAATCCACATGATACTATAAATCTAATATGCTCTTCATGTTCCTAATCCCACTAGAGGGATTAGCCTATCATAATAAAAGTAACAAAACAAATAAATGCTTCATTACAAATATCCATAGTCTCAAATCTAAAGAAATACAAAATGAATGGATTCTTCCCTATCAATTTCTTGAAGGGAATCTTCTATTCTTCTTGATCTCCACCTCTAGCTCTTGATTTTGAAGTCTTTAGCACCAAAAATGGAAGATTTGATGGGTGGATGAAGATGGATGAAGATGGATGAAGATGAAGGTGGAAAATGGAAGAAATGGTGTGTGAGGTGTGTGTAGAAGATGGGATTTCAGATCCTTTTTTCAATTGTTGAATAAAGGGGTATTTATACCCCTTTGGAGGCTTCTAGAAGAATTAGAAAAAATATCCTGTTCTGGTGCCGACACGAGTCGTGCTGCGTCGCACAAGTCGTGTCGTGTCAGGGTAAACGGCACACGACTCGTGCCGCGTCGCACGACCAAAGGGTCGCCGTGTTGAATGCATAGACGTCACCGCACGGCCACCGCTTACAGTCCTGTGTCTGGTACACGGGTCGTGTGATACAACACGGGTCGAGCTCCGCAACACGGCCAAGTGGTGGTCGTGTTGGATAAATAGATGTCGCCGCACGACCATTCTGGACAGGCCCGTGTCTGGTACACGGGCCGTGTGCTGCAACACGACTCGTGTTGCCAGCACGGCCAGCCGTGTTCTTGCACTTTTATTTCTTCTTCCTTGTTTGATCTCCCGTCTTGAGCTCCGCTTTTTTCTACATCTTCCTTATCATGTTTATCATCAAATAAAAAGTGAAAATCTTAAGTTTAAGCTCATTCACACACATTTCAATAAAAACACAAAACACAACCAAATAATATATAGAATACGGATAACATAATACGAAAACACATATAAAAAGACACTAAAATCTAGGTGAAAATAACTCTAATCAGATCTCAAGATATATAAGCACCAATGATAGAAAATCAAATATCCCCATCAACATATGAATTTAATTACATAGATCCACAAATTAACCAACAACCTTCATGTTGCTAATCTCACAAGGGAGATTAACCTACAATCTTCATAAGATCCATAACATAGACATTAGAATTCTTACAAATCATGGTAAACTATAGGATTAACACAAAATTGGAATGAAAACTCCCTTGGAAATGGATCCAATTGAATCTCTCTTCTTCCTTTGGTGATCACCCAATCTTCCTTGCTTCTTCACTTGATTTGGATGGTAGAAATTATGGAGAAATGATGTAGATCTAAAAATGGATGAATGGGATGAAGAATATGGTGTAAAATCAAAGGAAAGGTGTGTGAGGTGTGTGGGAACAGTAGATAATCGGATCTCTCTCTGAATTGTTGAATGGATTGGTATTTATACCCCATGGAGATCTTCTAGAAGAATTAAAAAATAAATTCTGTTCTGGTGCCGACACGAGTCGTGCTACGCAGCACGAGTCGAGTCGTGTCAAGGTTACTTGGTCAACAATACTCAAAACGGCACACGAGTCGTGCCGCGTCGCACGACCAAAGGGTGGCCGTGTTGAATGTATAGACGTCGCCGCACGGCCGCCGCTTACAGGCCCGTGTCTGGTACACGGGTCGTGTGATGCAACATGGGTCGAGCTCCGTAACACGGCCAAGTGGTGGTCGTGTTGGATAAATAGATGTCGCCGCACGACCATTCTGGACAGGCCCGTGTCTGGTACACGGGCTGTGTGCTGCAACACGAGTCGTGTTGCCAGCACGGCCGGCCGTGTTCTTGCACTTTTGTTTCTTCTTCCTTGTTTGATCTCCCGTCTTCATTTTTACTCCATGTTCACCTGTTATACATATGTTTAAGATCATTCTCACACATTCCCATGAAAACACATAACACCACCAAAATACACGAAAATACGGATAAAACAATACGAAAAATACAAACAAAAAGGCACTAAAATCTAGGTGAAAATAACGATAATCAAATCTGCTTGGAGAGCAAGGATTTTTACTCGTATAAAATGATCGTTGTCTTCTCACTTTAGATAGGCAGAACACCGAGATTTAGAGATTACACTTTTAGAGTTTTTGTTTTTATATTCTTTGTGTTGGATATCATTCTTGATATTCCTTCTGTGAATCATATGTCTAAGGATTTAGAATATGATTTATTTTCGTGTTTGATTTTCGTGATTTGTTTTTGTAATCGTCTTGAAGTTTTAATAAGAAAGTTTTTCGCCGGTGAAGACATCACAAGTCGTAAGACTTGTGATAAAATTAATTATGGTTTCTTCTTTTATTCCGCTGTGCATAGTGTTGTATTCTATGTCTCGACATCCTTTATGTCAAGACATTGATATACACATTTTTATACTTTGTTCTGTTTTTTTAAGCTTACGCCATTTTTGGCCCATCGCAAAGTATTTTTCAAACGACGGCACTCCCCCAGCACTTTCATTTGGCACCAGAGCCTACACTTGATTTATACTAAGTGCAGATCCTATTTTTCCTGTGTTTAAACTATGGATTATTCCGTTTCTTCTATTTTACGCCCTCCAATTCTTGATGGAACTAATTATTCCATGTGGAAGGTGCGAATGTGAACTCACATCAAATCAATTGATGAAAGAGCTTGGCGTTCTATTATTAATGGTTGGAGTCCAATTCAAGAGCTTTAAATGCAATTTTTTCATCTGTTGATGTAGTCATGTTCAAGATGATTACAAATTGCGTCTCTGCAAAAGATGCATGGAAAATTTTACAAGAACATTGTGAAGGTTCTGAGAGTGTTCGAAAATCTAAAATGAGATATCTCACAACCATGTTTGAAAATCTTCGTATGGATGAAGATGAATCAATATCTTCATACAATGAAAAGATTTTCGATATTGCAAATGAAGCTCAAACTTTGGGAGATTCGATCAGCAATGAACGACTTGTCAGTAAAGTCTTGCGATCACTTCTAGAGAGATTTCATATTAAGGTCTCTACTATTGAAGAAGCGAGAGATACTGCAACTCTCCCTCTATGAGAATTGATGAGTATCTTAAAGACCTATGAACTCAACTTTGGGCATAAACAGGTTCCACTTCATACAGGTATGAATCTTGCTCTACAAACTCAATCTTTTACACCTGTGAAAGAAGAACGTTTTATAGAAGAAGTCGATGAGATAGAGTTGTTGGATGAAGGATGTGCGAATGTTATGTTGCTGACGAAAAAGTTTAACACAATCATCAAGAAGATGAATAAACAAAATCGTAGCAGCATAAAACCGCACATCCAGATAAACAACTCTCCTCAAAACACATAAGTATTAGACACCACTTTATCCGGGATTTAGTCGAGAAAATATAATTAAGTTAGATTACATTCACACTGAGCACCAACTTGCAGATATATTTACTAAGGCATTAGATTTTAAGAGGTTTTCAAATCTTCAAAAATCTCTTGGCCTTTGTAAAATTTGAATTTTTTTAATCCCGATATTTTTTTTTCCTTTTTCTGTGTTTTTATTTTTTTTAATTTTTTTTTGATAATCTTGATAAAATTATCTTTTAAATTTATGATTTCTTGCGTTGATTACCCAACCCTAAAAGAATCCGATGTGAAAAATTATTAGCAATAAAACACCAAGTCGAAAAGGTGATTGCTAATTAATAAGGAAAAGAATTGGTGTATAATCTTGTCACTGAGTAACCAGGTGCACGGCGGTGGCTACGACGATGCATTCTTTTCAAAAGGTGATGAGAGAGTACACATATATTCATTTATCACTAAGTAACTAGGGGCACGACGGTTGCTACGATGATGATTTCTTTTCAAAAGGTGATAAATTGGATATTTTGAAAATTTTCCAAAAAAAAAAATCGGATATAAAAATAATTTTTGGGTGTCACTAAAATTTAAATGATAATTTAATCATGATTTATCTATATATATTTATCTATTATGTGATTTAATTATTCTTCTCTTCCTTTTTAAAAAAATAATCTACGTGGTGTTTAACAATTAAGTGCTTTGATACTTAACCTTATTTTTAGGATATTGTTGAGATATTTTTGGTATTTATCCACTTGAATTATCATGTTTAAATAGATAGAGTCTTTCCTTTTCTTCACTTTTCCGTTCCTTGTTCCAATCCCCATCTTTTCTCCATTCTGTTCCTCCATCATAAGCTGCGATATGTTATTCCTCATGAACTCCATTGCTCAGTCTCCCATATTATCTTTTTAATTTGGGATGTTCTGACATATCAAAATTTTTATCTCTCTGATTTAGAATGTCCCGACATCTCAATATTTTCATCATATTTGATTTGGAATGTCCCGACATCTCAATGTTTTCATCATCTCTGATTTGGAATGTCTTGACATCCAAATGTTTCATCTAAACTCTCTGTACAAGCTTTCATCCATTGAGTAGTTTGAGATTTTGTCATCTTTGCTGAAAATGGATCATTTGTACCATATTACTCTTCCTCAAACATGTGTTGTTTCTTCGCCAACAACTTCTACGATGTTTGTTACGTAAGAATCATGGGGGAGATGGTGTTGTTTATGTCTGATCCGAGTAAAAATAGAGATGGTGATATGCTGATCCTGGTAAACATGGAGATGAATTTCAATGTTGACAGAGATGCAACGTGGTTCTGATGTTGAGAGTGATGTTAAGGGCCTCATGTTGAGAGTGATGTTAAGAACATGTGAACAGAATGCTTGTTTCTGATGTTGTCAATATGTCTAATGTTCATTAAAGTCTGCAGATAGGTTGGAGTGGTTTACTACTAGAACTACCGATGGTTATTTTGTTATTATGATCTGGGTATCTCCTCGGTTGAACTTTTGATGATGGTTTTAGGAGTTTATTTTAGTTGTGTATTTTATTATGGGAGAGAACATGTTATTTTTATTATGGGGAAGAATATGTTTTGTCTTGTGGAAAGTTTATCTTTGTAATTTTTAATTCGTTTTCAGAAAACGCAAAATGGGGGAGATTGTTGGAAATTAATTTATTCAAATTTCCTAATTTTAATTGTTTTACTTTTTCCTGATTGTTAGTTAATTTATTTTATTAATTAACGTGTGTTTATTTTTGTTGGATTGAGTTAGTTCCTATATTTTAGGAAAGAAAAAAAAGTATTTCTTTATTTCTTCTGCAAGAGAGAAGAACGTGGAATACAAGTGTTAAGAACGTGGGAACGCAGCGTCGTGGACATCAAGGAAGAGTTGGACGAACGTGGATTAAAGAGTTGAACTTGGTCTCCAAGGAATGCAGAACGTGGGATGAATCTACTTGGAGAGCAAGGATTTTTTTACTCGTATAAAAGGATCGTTGTCTTCTCACTTTAGATAGGCAGAACACCGAGATTTAGAGATTACACTTTTAGAGTTTTTGTTTTTATATTCTTTGTGTTGGATATCATTCTTGATATTCCTTCTGCGAATCCTATGTCTAAGGATTTAGAATATGATTTCTTTTCGTGTTTGATTTTCATGATTTGTTTTTGTAATCGTCTTGAACTTTTAATAAGAAAGTTTTTCGCCGGTGAAGTGATTAGAGCTATTTTCACCAAGATTTTAGTGTTTTTTATATGTGTTTTCGTATTATTTTATCCGTATTTTATATGTTATTTGGTTGTGTTTTATATTTTTATTGAAATGTGTGTGAATGAGCTTAAACCTATGATTTTCTTGGATGCTAGACATGATAAGGAAGATATAGGAAAAAGCGAATCTCAATTCGGAGTTGAAACGAGGGAGAACGAGCCAAAACAGTGAAGAAATACAGGAGCCAGCACCAACACGGGCCGTGTAGCCAACACGGCCCTGTAAGAGGTGGCCGTGCGGCGACACCTAGTCATTCAACACGGCAACTTAAGGCCGTGTCCAGTCGCACGAGTCGTGTTGGCAGCACGAGCCGTGTAATCAACACGGCCCTGTAAGAAGTGGCCGTGTGCCGACAGCAGAAGAGCCAACACGACCACCTTGTGGCCGTGTTGCAGAGCACGACTCGTGCTGTGTAAAATCCTGGAAAAAAATCAGAATTCTTCTAGAAGCCTCCCAAGGGGTATAAATACCCAATACTTCAATATGTGAAAAAAGATCCGAATTCCAACCCTTCTACACACACCTCACACACCATTTCTTCCATTTTCCACCTTCATCTTCATCCATCTTTATCCACCCATCAATTCTTCCATTTTTGGTGCTAAAGACTTCAAAATCAAGAGCTAGAGGTGGAGATCAAGAAGAATAGAAGATTTTCTTCAAGAAATTGATAGGGAAGAATCCATTCATTTTGTATTTCTTTAGATTTGAGACTATGGATATTTGTAATGAAGCATTTATTTGTTTTGTTACTTTTATTATGATAGGCTAATCCCTCTAGTGGGATTAGGAACATGAAAAACATTTAGATTTATATTATCATGTGGATTAAATTGGTTTTTGATTTAATTGATGTTGATTTCTATTCATGGAGTTTAATTGTCTTGAAGTTGTGATGGCATGGTTTGTTATTCATAATTGATTATTGGTTTAATGGATTGTTGATCAATGAATTGATTTATGGTGATTAAATTCTATCATGATGCTCATGTATGTATTGCTTGGAGTGAGACGTAAACGACCCTCTATAGTATTAGGAAGGCATGAATAGACATTGAGTTTGGGTTTGACCGAAAGGATATTTGAATTCAATGAGGGGAACCAATCCATTCGTTGGCCTTAGTACACAAAAAGGGAGAGTTTAATCTAACTAGTACCTAGATGGAAGGGGTTAATGTTGGGCTTTGATCTTAAGTGCTTTTGGGAGTCTAAAATGGATCAACAACCTTTGTAACCCGAAAGGGAGCTTAGGATACAATCGTGATCACCCTTAGTCTACATCAATTGAGTTGAATTCCTTTTACATGATACTATGAATCGACTGTGCTTGGATGTTTCTAATCCCATGTTTTTCCATACTTTAACTTTAGCACCCATTTTCTTTATTTGTCATTTCTTTTTTTTTTGCTATCTTATTTACTTGCTTCTTGCTTTAGTTGTTAATCATCTCTAAACCCCCGATCATCTTTACAAAAACAACATGAACATGAGCTCACGTATTTTGCTAGTCCGAACATAACTCCTTTATGGATTGATAATTTTTCTTGGGATATACTACTACAACGATCGAGTATTCTTGCTCGTGAGTGCTAAAAATAGGCAAACAAGAAAATGACGCCGTTGCCGGGGAGTTTGACGGACTAGTGGAGTACTGTGTTATTGTTTTAGTTGTTCTTGATAAGGATTTATTTTATTTTATTTTATTTACTATTTGTGTTTGTGGTCTCACTCTTGGCCTTTTCGTAGGTGTTTTATGATCACAAGATCAAAGGGAAATCAATTGATCATTCCTTTGAATTTGGAGATTGAAAAAACCGCACGACAAAGGAAGCGAGAGAGGCGTAAAGCTAGAAAAGGAACAAAAATGGAGAATCAACGGGGAGACAATGTTAATTATGACCCACCCCAAGATCCTTTACAAGATCAAAGGGGGGTACAAGAAGGAGTGCAAGAGAATCAAGCGGAGATAATGAGGAATTTCTTTGCTCAAAATCAAGAGTATATGCAATTGCTTGCCAATCAAGAAGCTCAAAGGATATTTCAACAACAAGAGTTGCCAAGGCCTAGAGCAATTCGGGATTACTTCCAACCGAGTGCCGTGCATAATATGGTTCCTCCGGTTCAAGCCAATGATTATGAAATTAAGACCGGATTGATCAACATGATCAAAGCAAATCAGTTTGGGGGAGGTCCTTTTGAAGACCCGAACACTCATCTATCTACTTTCTTGGAGGTTGCAAATACCGTCAAGATGAAGGGAGTGTCGGAAGATGCTATTCGGATGAGGTTGTTCTCTTTTTCTTTAAGAGACAAGGCTAAAGTATGGTACAATACAATTCCTTTGGGAAGTTGTAATACATGGGAAGATCTTGAGCAAAGGTTCCTAAACAAGTACTTTCCTCCTTCAAAGACTCTCCAATTGAAAAGCCTTATCACTCAATTTAGGCAACTTCCGGATGAAATTTTTATGAAGCATGGGAACGCTACAAAGAGATGCTCCGAAAGTGTCCTCAACATGATTTTCATGAGAATCAACAAGTGGCTTTCTTTTATCAAGGGTTGAGTGGACAACATCGGATGCATGTAGATGCCTCATCCGGAGGGTCTATATTTGGAGTGGATGCTATGAAAGCCATGGATATTTTTGAAGACATTGCGATGAATGCTTATCAATGGCATTCCGAGCGAGTAATGGGAGGTTATGCATACGGAAAGGTTGCTCTAGTGGAGAGTGTGAACAAGGTGAAAAGTGATGTGTTTAAGAGTGAAGGAATGAAAGAATTCAATGAGAGCATTAATGCTTTAACGAAGCAATTGAATTTGATCACTCAAGGAGTAAGTCAAGGGGGAAGCACAAGTGCTATTGTGAATGATGAGAGCCATGTTATGCAAAGTATAGAGGATGTTGCCTACTTAGATAGGAGAAACTACCAAGGGAATTTCCAAGGTAATTATCCTTCTAACCAAGGTAACTTTCAAGGAGGATATCAAGGACAAGCTCGGGGAAGCAATTTCAATCAATCAAGTGGAAATTATCAAGATCCAAGGAAGCATGAAAACCTTTCTTACTCTAATCCTCAAGCCGCCGTGTCATTTCCTCCGGGATTCGATCCAAGTGCCAAACCATTGAATGGAGAAGGTAAGTCATCGGTGGAAGAGACATTGCTAGCATTCATGAAAAAGTTTGAGGCTAGAATGGAGGAAAATGAGAAGAAATCCGACAATAGGATGAGAGCATTTGAGCATCAAATGGGGCAAATTGCTTCTTCAGTTGGATCTCAACAGCAACAAGGAAAATTCCCATCTACCACTATAACAAATCCTAAGGAGCAATGTTTGTATGTTACCGTGTGCAACATGGAAAGTAAGGTGGAGAAAGGGTTGGTGGAAACAACAAACATTGGTTCCAAGGTTGAAGAAGTAGTTTGTGATGAAATATTGTCAAACGTGGAGGAGGACATTGGCATCGATGAAGATTGGTCTTTGGATGATGAGATGATAATTGGTGAATTTTTGTCTTTGTTGGATGAGGAAAGTAAGTGTAATGAAGAGATGATGTTGAAACAAGATCATGACATTGTTGAAGTTGATGCTTCATTAAAGGTGGAAGACCCCAGTAAATTCGTTCTTACTTGTAAAATTTGAAATGGGGAACACTTTAATGCTATATGTGATCTTGGTTCAAGCATTAACGTGATGCCTTTGGGAATTTTTGAAAAACTTGGCATTGGGAGGCTAAATGAAACGGATGTAGAAATTGGAATAATGGATGGTTCAATGATGAAGCCCCATGGAGTTGTGGAGGATATGATAGTGCAAATAGAGGATTTTGTATTTTCGGTAGATTTTATGATAGTTGAGAAGCAAGCGGATCCTTTGATTCCATTAATTTTTGGAAGGCCATTTTTGGCAATCGCAAAAGCAAAATTTGACATGGATATGAAGGAACTCACACTCCGATCAAATGAACGAGAATTGGTGTTATCAAGCAAGAATGAAAAAGGGAGAAATCTTCATTTGAAACAACTCATTAAGCCTCCGGATGTTCGAGAGGAAGTGGTAAGTGCGATTTTAAAAGATGAAGAATTAACTAATTTTATGCTTGAAATTGCAGGAAATGTCTCTTCAAAAAGAAATAAGCTTGGGGAAAATCCACATGTTGATTTGAAGATTGATAAAGGGCCTATGGGATTTAAAAATGTGAGGAAAAGAGGAAACGAAGTGAGCTCAAGTGTTAAAGGAGCACGAAGTGTGGATAAAAAGATTGTTAAAGAGATGTTTAAAGTGAAGATGAGGCCCGATGGGGTCTTGGATTTTTTCGACTGTTAAGAGCTTAAATCCGTCCGGTTTGAAGACGTTAAACTTAGCGCTAAATGGGAGGCAACCCATTCTTTTTATCTTTTGATGCTTGTTTGTTTTGGACTTGTAGGTTGATTGTGCTTATGAAGAAAAATGCTCATTGAAGAAAAGAGAAATGCTTCATGGATTCAAGTTGACATGTTCCACCACTTGTTGCAAACTAAATTCGTGACTCTTGTCTCGAGTTAAGTTTGGGGGGTGCTAGTGCGTGGTGAGCATAGCTTGAGTCGTGTGGATGTGGTTACTTCTCAACAAGAAGATCATCAATGGAAACTACAAGGGTAAGTCTCACCACTTTTTGCAAACTTAAGTCTCAACTCTTATTTCGATTTAAGTTTGGTGGGAGAGTGTGTGGTGTGACTCACCACTTGAGTATGATTCTTGTAAAATTGGGTCAATTTTAAAATTTTTCTCATGAGTTTGGGTTTGATTTTGGTATGATTGGTGGTGTTGAAGTGCATGATAGTCCATATTTATAATGAAATTGTTGAACTAATGGTGTTTGTTGAGTGTTTGAGCATGGATCAGAGGTATTGGAAGCATGATGGAGCTTGAAGCTAACGCTTTCCTTACCAAATGCCTATTGAGGGAGTACTCTACACCTTATCATTTTATTACTTGAAATGAATTGATTTTGATTTGGATTGTTGTGACTAGCATGCTACTTCATGTGTTATGTTTGTGGGAGGTTTACTTTCGTAACTTAGGATTTCCTTTTCAATAAAGGTTGGGATGAATGTGTACTTAATTTTCTTATGGATGATGGTATTTTGTGTTTTTGCATGTTTTGTGTTTTTGTTGTGTCTTGTTTGTTGAGTCCTTATTTTTATGTTTTGTGTATTTTCATTCTTGTCTTGGGTTGTTTGGTGGTTTGTTTAGGGATGTCGTGAGTCATTTTTGAATGTGAGTGATGATAGGTTGTAGTGATAAGTGATGACAAACTATGATTAAGAATCTCTACACTTTCAAATTGTGACATGTTTTACTTAACTTGTTCAATCTTGAGATGAATGTGGTGTAATAAGTTCCTTAAGGTCCGAGCACAAGCTTGTGAGCATTTGAGCCTCAACCATGCATACATGGTATTTATTCATGAGTGGATCGGTTGTGTTTGATAAGTTAGAACTTGCTCAATGACTATAGGAACGGGCCCAATTAGTGGAGATTGGTGAAATGATCTAGGGCCATCCTTGTTATTATAGTCATTGCCATATATGTTCCTACCTTGAACATCATCCTTAGTCAACCACTTTGAGCCTATAAGCCTATTTCTTGTGAATTTAGCACATTACAAGCCTTAATTACCCATTCAAGCTTATATATACCTTTGTGTGGGTGATTGAGGAGATGGTAGCTAGAAATGATTGATTGATTAGCAAAAGAAGAAAAGGGAATGGTAAACAAGCAAGAAAAAGGATGAAAAGAGCAAAAGTAAGAAATGAACATGCAACCTCAAAGCAAGAGAAAGAGTAAAGCAACATCAAAATGCTCAAGTAAACAAAATTCAAAGAAAGAAGCATGCATCAAAAGAAGCTCAATCCAAGGAAAGTTAATGAATAGTGCTTGAGATTGTAAATATAAGAAAGGAAGAAAGAAAAGTGGAGAAGTTGAGGAAATTGATCATCTCTTTGATTACTTACACTTGTTGAGTCACTATTATCCATATCCTCCCTACCATACCAAAGAGCCTATCATTACATCCTAATTAAAGACCTTTTTGATCATTGATTGAAACTTTGGTGGTTTGTGAATATAGTCCGCGAGCAAGTTTATAGTGAGTCGAGCCAATCGATTAATGAGTGTGATTTACCCTATTTCAAAAGAGTGTTGAGAGACATCGATATCCATTGTGAGGCTTGGACTTAAAAGGACTATATTACACTTTATTCTCTTGTGATTGAACGTGTTAATTCTTCGTGTTATGATTTTAATGTTGTAGGATGTCTTAGCATAGTGTGTTGTTATTATTGCTACGATGTGTTATTGCTTATATTCGTTTAGTCTTTTCTAGGTGAAAATTTCTCCTTTTGATTTGTCATTTTCGTTGCTCGGGGACGAGCAACACCTTAAGTTTGGGGGATTGATTAGAGCTATTTTCACCTACTTTTTAGTGTCTTTTTATATGTGTTTTCGTATTATTTTATCCATATTTTTTATGTTATTTGGTTGTGTTTTGTGTTTTTATTGAAATGTGTGTGAATGATAAGGAAGATGTAGGAAAAAGCGGATCTCAATTCGGAGTTGAAACGAGGGAGAACGAGCCAAAACAGTGAAGAAATACAGGAGCCAGCATCAACACGGGCCGTCCAACACGACCCTGTAAGAAGTGGCCGTGTGCCGACATCAGAAGAGCCAACACGATCACCCTGTGCCCGTGTTACAACACACGACTCGTGTTGCAGCACACGAGCCGTGTTGCGTGACACGGTCCTGTAAGGAGAGGCCGTGCGGCAGCATCAGAAGACACAACACGGCCACCTCGTGGCCGTGTTGCAGAGCACGACTCGTGTCGTGTACGTTCCTGCTGAAATTTCCAGATCCTTCTAGAAGCCTCCATAGGGGTATAAATACCCCTTTATTCAACAATTGGAAAGAAATTCAAAATTCCATCTTCTACACACACCTCACACACCATTTCTTCCATTTTCCACCTTCTTCTTCATCCATCTTCATCCATCTTCATCCACCCATCAATTCTTCCATTTTTGGTGCTAAAGACTTCAAAATCAAGAGCTAGAGGGGGAGATCAAGAAGAATAGAAGATTCTCTTCAAGAAATTGATAGGGAAGAATCCATTCATTTTGTATTTCTTTAGATCTTAGACTATGGGTAATTGTAATGAATCATTTATTTGTTTTGTTACTTTTACTATGATAGGCTAATACCTCTAGTGGGATTAGGAACATGAAGAGTATATTAGATTTATATTATCATGTGAATTAAATTGGTTTTTGATTTAATTGATGTTGATTTATATTCATGGAGTTCAATTGTCTTGATGTTGTGATGGCATGGTTTGTTAGTCATAATTGATTATTGGTTTAATGGATTGTTGATCAATGAATTGATTTATGGTAATTAAATGCTATCATGATGCTCATGTATGTATTGCTTGGAGTGAGACGGAAACGACCCTCTATAGTATTAGGAAAGCATGAATAGACATTGAGTTTGGGTTTGACCGAAAGGATATTTAAATTCAATGAGGGGAACCAATCCATTCGTTGGCCTTAGTACACAAAAAGGGAGAGTTTAATCTAACTAGTACCTAGATGGAAGGGGTTAATGTTGGGCTTTGATCTTAAGTGCTTTTGGGAGTCTAAAATGGATCAACAACCTTTGTAACCCGAAAGGGAGCTTAGGATACAATCGTGATCACCCTTAGTCTACATCAATTGAGTTGAATTCCTTTTGCATGATACTATGAATCGAGTGTGCTTGGATGTTTCTAATCCCATGTTTTTTCATACTTGAACTTTAGCACCCATTTTCTTTATTTGTCATTTCTTTTTTTTGCTATCTTATTTACTTGCTTCTTGCTTTAGTTGTTAATCATCTCTAAACCCCCGATCATCTTTACAAAAACAACATGAACATGAGCTCACGTATTTTGCTAGTCCGAACATAACTTCTTTATGGATTGATCATTTTTCTTGGGATATACTACTACAACGATCGAGTATTCTTGCTCGTGAGTGCTAAAAATAGGCAAACAGTAACCCAAAAGGGAGCTTAGGATACAATCGTGATCACCCTTAGTCTACATCAATTGAGTTGAATTCCTTTTACATGATAATATGAATCGAGTGTGCTTGGATGTTTCTAATCCCATATTTTTCATACTTGAACTTTAGCACCAATTTTCTTTACTTGTCATTTCTCTTATTTGCTATTCTTATTTACTTGCTCCTTGCTTTAGTTGTTAATCATCTCAAAACCCCCGATCATCTTTACAAAAACAACATGAACATGAGCTCATGTATTTTGCTAGTCCGAACATAGTTCCTTTGTGGATTGATAATTTTTCTTGGGATATACTACTACAACGATCGAGTATTCTTGCTCGTGAGTGCTACAAAATTAGGCAAACAAGAAAATTGTGCCGTTACCGGGGAGAGTGTGTGGTGTGACTCACCACGTGAGTATGATTCTTGTAAAATTTGATCAATTTTAAAATTTTTCTCATGAGTTTGGGTTGATTTTGGTATGATTGGTGGTGTTGAAGTGCATGATAGTCCATATTTATAATGAAATTGTTGAACTAATGGTGTTTGTTGAGTGTTTGAGCATGAATGAGAGGTATTGGAAGCATGATGGAGCTTGAAGCTAACGCTTTCCTTACCAAATACCTATTGAGGGAGTACTCTACACCTTATCATTTTACTACTTGAAATGAATTGAGTTTGATTTGGATTGTTGTGACTAGCATGATACTTCATTTGTTATGTTTGTGGGAGGTTTACTTTCGTATATTAGGATTTCCTTTTCAATAAAGGTTGGGATGAATGTGTGCTTAATTTTCTTATGGATGATGGTATTTTGTGTTTTTGCATGTTATGTGTTTTTGTTTTGTTTCTTGTTTGTTGAGTCCTTATTTGTATGTTGTGTGTATTTTCATTCTTGTCTTGGGATGTTTGGTGGTTTGTTTAGGGATGTCGTGAGTCATTTTTGAACGTGAGTGATAATAGATTGTGGTGATAAGTGATGACAAACTATGATTAAGAATCTCTACACTTTCAAATTGTGACATGTTTTACTTAACTTGTTCAATCTTGAGATGAATGTGGTGTAATAAGTTCCTTAAGGTCCGAGCTCAAGCTTGTGAGCATTTGAGCCTCAACCATGCATACATGGTATTTCTTCATGAGTGGATCGGTTGTGTTTGATAAGTTAGAACTTGCTCAAGGACTATAGGAACGAGCCCGATTAGTGGAGATTGGTGAAATGATCTAGGGCCATCCTTGTTATTATAGTCATTGCCATATATGTTCCTACCTTGAACATCATCCTTAGTCAACCACTTTGAGCCTATAAGCCTATTTCTTGTGAATTTAGCACATTACAAGCCTTAATTACCCATTCAAGCTTATATATACCTTTGTGTGGGTGATTGAGGAGATGGTAGCTAGAAATGATTGATTGATTAGCAAAAGAAGAAAAGGGAATGGTAAACAAGCAAGAAAAATGATGAAAAGAGCAAAAGTAAGAAATGGACATGCAACCTCAAAGCAAGAGAAAGAGTAAAGCAACATCAAAATGCTCAAGTAAACAAAATACAAAGAAAGGAAGCATGCATCAAAAGAAGCTCAATCCAAGGAAAGTTAATGAATATTGCTTGAGATTGTAAAGATAAGAAAGGAAGAAAGAAAAGTGGAGAAGTTGAGGAAATTGGTCATCTCTTTGATTACTTACACTTGTTGAGTCACTATTATCCATATCTTCCCTACCATACCAAAGAGCCTATCATTACATCCTAATTAAAGACCTTTTTGATCATTAATTGAAACTTTGGTGGTTTGTGAATATAGTCCGCGAGCAAGCTTATAGTGAGTCGAGCCAATCGATTAATGAGTGTGATTTACCCTATTTCAAAAGAGTGTTGAGAGACATCGATATCCATTGTGAGGCTTGGACTTAAAAGGACTATATTACATTTTATTCTCTTGTGATTGAACGTATTAATTCTTCGTGTTATGATTTTAATGTTGTAGGATGACTTAGCATAGTTTGTAGTTGTTATCGCTAACGATGTGTTATTACTTATGCTCATTTAGTTTTTTTTTTCTAGGTGAAAATTTCTCCTTTTGGTTTATCTTTTTCGTTGCTCGGGGACTAGCAACACCTTAAGTTTGGGGGGTTGATTAGAGCTATTTTCACCTAGATTTTAGTGTCTTTTTATATGTGTTTTCGTATTATTTTATCCGTATTTTATATGTTATTTGGTTTTGTTTTGTATTTTTATTGAAATGTGTGTGAATGAGCTTAAACCTATGATTTTCTTGGATGCTAGACATGATAAGGAAGATATAGGAAAAAGCGGATCTCAATTCGGAGTTGAAACGAGGGAGAACGAGCCAAAACAGTGAAGAAATACAGGAGCCAGCACCAACACGGGCCGTGTAGCCAACATGGCCCTGTAAGAGGTGGCCGTGCGGCGACACCTAGTCATTCAACATGGGCAACTTAAGGCCGTGTCCAGTCGCACGAGTCGTGTTGGCAGCACGAGCCGTGTCATCAACACGGCCCTGTAAGAAGTGGCCGTGTGCCGACAGCAGAAGAGCCAACACGACCACCTTGTGGCCGTGTTGCAGAGCACGACTCGTGCTATGTAAAATCCTGGAAAAAATCAGAATCCTTCTAGAAGCCTCCCAAGAGGTATAAATATCCAATACTTCAATATGTGAAAAAAAGATCCGAATTCCAACCCTTCTACACACACCTCACACACCATTTCTTCCATTTTTCACCTTCATCTTCATCCATCTTCGTCCACCCATCAATTCTTCCATTTTTGGTGCTAAAGACTTCAAAATCAAGAGCTAGAGGTAGAGATCAAGAAGAATAGAAGATTCTCTTCAAGAAATTGATAGGGAAGAATCCATTTATTTTGTATTTCTTTAGATTTGAGACTATAGATATTTGTAATGAAGCATTTATTTGTTTTGTTACTTTTATTATGATAGGCTAATCCCTCTAGTGGGATTAGGAACATGAAGAGCATATTAGATTTATATTATCATGTGGATTAAATTGGTTTTTGATTTAATTGATGTTGATTTCTATTCATGGAGTTTAATTGTCTTGAAGTTGTGATGGCATGGTTTGTTATTCATAATTGATTATTGGTTTAATAGATTGTTGATCAATGAATTGATTTATGGTGATTAAATGCTATCATGATGCTCATGTATGTATTTCTTGGAGTGAGACGGAAACGACCCTCTATAGTATTAGGAAGGCATGAATAGACATTGAGTTTGGGATTGACCGAAAGGATATTTGAATTCAATGAGGGGAACCAATCCATTCGTTGGCCTTAGTACACAAAAAAGGAGAGTTTAATCTAACTAGTACCTAGATGGAAGGGGTTAATGTTGGACTTTGATCTTAAGTGCTTTTGGGAGTCTAAAATGGATCAACAACCTTTGTAACCCAAAAGGGAGCTTAGGATACAATCGTGATCACCCTTAGTCTACATCAATTGAGTTGAATTCCTTTTGCATGATAATATGAATCGAGTGTGCTTGGATGTTTCTAATCCCATGTTTTTCCATACTTGAACTTTAGCACCCATTTTCTTTACTTGTCATTTCTCTTATTTGCTATTCTTATTTACTTGCTCCTTGCTTTAGTTGTTAATCATCTCAAAACCCCCGATCATCTTTACAAAAACAACATGAACATGAGCTCATGTATATTGCTAGTCCGAACATAACTCCTTTGTGGATTGATAATTTTTCTTGGGATATACTACTACAACGATCGAGTATTCTTGCTCATGAGTGCTACAAAATTAGGCAAACA
Source organism: Pogostemon cablin (assembly GCA_023678885.1). NCBI lineage: Eukaryota > Viridiplantae > Streptophyta > Magnoliopsida > Lamiales > Lamiaceae > Pogostemon > Pogostemon cablin. Next base: position 27,988,780 of record CM042975.1, read on the forward strand.
TGAAGGCATCACAAGTCTTACGACTTGTGAGAAAATTAATTCTAGTTTCTTCTTTTTATTCTACTGTGCATAGTGTTGTATTCTATGTCTCGACATCCTTTATGTCAAGACATTGATATACACATTTTTATACTCTGTTCTGTTTTTTAAGCTTACGCCATTTTTGGCCCATCGCAAAGTATTTTTCAAACAACGGCACTCCCCCAGTACTTTCAACATGATATGCTGATTCTATAATTGATGTAACTCATGTAAGTATTCTTCTTCTCAATTACTATAGAAGTTTTGCAGTATTTTTATCTATTGTTCTTTTCTATGTCCCTGCATGTAGTGATGACAATTTTACCCATCGGATCGGGTTACCCGACGGGTATCCGCGTAGCGAGTATAGAAAAATCGGGTAACGGATCGGGTAGTACCCGAACCCGAATAAGAACTATGCGGGTAAGGGTAGGGTACGGGTTCCCTGATATTTACCCGAACCCGACCCAAAAATTACCCGAATGTGTGTGTGTGTGTGTGTGTATATATATATATATATATTTACTAATAGTATTATATATTTAATTAAATGTCTAAATCTAATATTTTATTTTTAGTATAATAATATTGTTGATGTAAAATTTATGATGTATTTAATATTTATTTATTATAATATGTTTAATATTTTTAATTAAAATTTATATTCTTGTCCTAATATAAATATAAATAAATTTTAAGAATTCTAATAAATCTTGTTCTATGTTATAATATTATGTGTTATTTATAATTATTTTTAAAAATTATAATTTTTTTTATATTTTAACAAAAAATGATATTCGAATTAATAAAAATTATAGTAGTTCGGTGAATTATATTATGAATAATCTATGTGTATAAATAAAAGGTAATAATATTTTTAATGAAAAATAATATTAATATCTTTGATACAAAGTAGTAATAGCTATTTAAGAAATGAACTATCTTGTTTGAGATCGTTTTGCGGAGAAACCATATTATCCTTTACATTTTCATAATAAGTTATCAATTTTTATTAAAAATGTAATCACAAAAGTATTTGCCTTCACAATTTACACATTAACTGTAAATAGTCTAAATATTTTTATTGTATTATTTAACGTTTGATTGAGTAATATAAATAAATTAAACATATACAAAAAATATAATCTCTAAATTATGAGATTATATATTATTATATTTTCTTGAAATATTCAAATGGATAACATATACAATATATTATTTTATGCATGTTCTACTGTAAATTATGATGTTTGTTTTATGATTTTATTTGATTAACTATGAATTTATGATGTTTTCTTGTTAACGCACATGGATTGAAACGTTATTGTTATTGATTTTATTTTCTAATTTGCATGTTTTATTTTAGATTATTTATTTATGTATTATAATTATTTTTTGGTGAATTATAGTTTTAAAAAAAATTGGGTTGGGTTGGGTCGGGTAGGGTCAGGTGGGTTGGGTAACCGCGAATTATCTGCAAAATCTACTAAAATTACGGTATCCGTTTACCCGCGGATTATTAGTATATCCGATTGGATTTCATGCATGATATACTTGATTATTTGGTAAAAAGAGGTGTTTGACAGTGGGGATTGATATGAACTATTGTGAGTTTTCATCTTCTAATTTCTTCATTAAATTTAGAATTTTTTATTAGGCAATCATTGGGTTGGAGTTAGTCCACTGAATTCAAATTTTACCACGAGATTTTTTATTAGGCAATCATTTGGACACCAAATTCAAATTTTATAACTCGTGGGGAGCGCGCTTAACCTCGTCCCTTTCTCCCATTTGATGAGACCGCTAGCCCCAGTCCCACCCCTCTCAGTCTCACGGCCAAATTAGCTGATACCTATGGCCTATTTTTTTTTTTTTTTTCGTTTTATTTTTGTCTTTAAAAAAAAATTAGAGTTTAGGGTATCTTTTACTCTTGGATTATATGATATAATCGTAATTTCACCATTATGGTTCAGGGTATAATTTATTTCTAGGATTTAAGGTTTATGGTATAATTGTAATTTTATCCTTATGGTTTATGATATAAATTATCCCAAAGGTTTATGATATAATTGTAATTTTACCTTTATGATTTAAGGTATAATTTAACATTAGTTTAACCTTAGAGTTTAAGGTATATGGTATAATTATAATTTGGTCATTGTAGTTTAGGGTATATTTTACCATAGAGTTTAAGGTTTAGGGTATAATTGTAATTTTACAGTTATGGTTTATATATATTTTACTCCTAGGGTTTAGAGTTTAGGATATAATAGTTATTTAGGTATAATAAAATTAAAAAATAAATAAAAATAATATTAATAAAGGAGGAGAAATTAATTAATAAAAATGGGATCATTAATAAATGAGTGGAAAAGTAATTAATCCCCACCCAAATTACACTTATTATTAATATATACTCCGTATGTAACTTTGATGTACTTTTTTAAGAGCTTCAATTTCTTCCCATTTTGGGTGTTCAATTAAACGGCTTTGAAGTTGATAAATTAATTTTATCTATGTAACTTCTATTTCTGATGTTACATTCCAAAATAAATTAATAGAAGGATTTTTTTCAATTTCTACGGTACTTTCATAATTGTCTAACTTTAACATTTAATGAGGTGATTATGCTTTTTAACATTTTCATTTGACCCAATAGTTTACCCTCATTGATTGCTAAGTACCTCATAGATTTAACTCCATTTTTTTAACCTATATATAAATGTGTCAATGAAAAGTTAAAAATACAAAAAATGTTTATAATAATTCAACTTAGTTAAAATATTCTACACAATTTGGAGTTGTATTTTTAGTTTGCTTCAAATTTAGAGGTGTATTTATTAAAATATAGTAGTTTTAAAAAAAAATTAATTAAATATGGTTATTGCATGGATTGTTAATAGAATACGTAAAGTCGCCATTAGTGGTGGCGTGGCAATGGAAAAATCGCCAATAGAGATGGGGTTTTTAAAAAAACGTCACCACAATTGGCGCCTATTCACTAGCATTTAATGCAGTACATGCACAAACATACATGTTGCAATTAATGGGGTAAAACGTGCACAAACATGTATACCGAGGTTGTATGTAAGCATTAATGTCACTTATAATTTTTACCAAATAAATATTCAATCATTAAGTTACACCAGAAATTACTTAACATACCCAAATAAGTGAAAGACTAAAATAACTCAAAATGAAAAGACATAAATATCCTTTTAAATTTAAATAATTATAATTTTAAAAAAAAACAAGAACAAAGCAAAATTTCGGCTCCTCCCAGTCAACCTCATACTCCCATCTTCACGCATCAATTCAAGCTCCAGTCTCCACTCTTCCATAGACAATCACTTACCAATTTCTAACAATCCACGTACAATCAAAATGGCATTGGGCTAAATTTCCCATTATGTGCATTATTTTCTCTCTCTTCATCGGTGCCATCTCCATCACGCACTCAATGTCTGCCTCTGCAATAGACTACTCAACTCTGATGGCGAACATGGTGGATTATTTGTTGTTTGTGACAGCAAAAGGCACGACGAAGAATCCAAAGCACATGGTGTTCGGGTGAACTTTGAAATACTCATGAATGGTGTTTATAACTCTCAGAGATGAAGATACACACAAGATGACTGATGAAATCACTCAATGAAGAATCACTTACGTTTGAATATTAATGAAAACAGAAAATCAAAACATAAGAAATGATGATTGAGTATATCTGTTGAAACGAAATTGCAAAGGGATTTTTATGTCTCAATGAAGAATCACTTACATTTGAATATTAATGAAAACAGAAAATCAAAACATAAGAAATGATGATTGAGTGTGTATTGAAACGAAATTACAAAAGGGATTTTTAATTAAGTGGTTCGACTTGTAACATCCACTCTGGAGGGCTAATATCTTATTGCTATAACCGTATGAAGGAATTACAACTCAAATAAGTCAATAATGCAGCTTATATACACACTTTGGCTAGAAACAGAAAGTTATGGGACCGATGAGCTGAAACATCTTTGAGCGTATGGTTGAGTAGTTAAACGGTTATGAAACTGAATAATACTGCTTCTAAACTACAGCTGAGGTATAGAGATTTCATTCCATATGCTTAATTCCTCCTAACTCAACCAGATGAGCTCTATGCAACCGTTGCAAAATCACTAACCACCCTCTTTATCCAGTTGGCAAGATGAGGGATACCATTTGTTTAAACTGACTCCATGCACCGAGCTGTATCTGTTTTATGTATACAACCTATATCCAATACAAATCAGACATGAATATAAGGTTTTCCATCACAATAACAATTACAAGGTATGATTGTCGTCTAGATTTCACACCCAATTCCATCATGAAACTCATAAAAATCGCACTCTTTAAATTTATGATTTTGCATTGCGTTTCCAGCTCTGAAATCGAGTAGTCGTCTTTTAACTCCCATAAAACGTTGTCCTCCACCCCCTTCGACAAAGGTGGTTTCAGAAAACCCAACGGCTTAACCGCGCCGACCAGCATCCCTCTTTCCTCATCGGCGGAGGAATAGTTGAAGCTTTCCTCCAACAACTATCTCCAGCTGAAACAATCATTCACTATGATCGATAGAGAAGAAAAGATTTAGGAGAAACTGGAGGCGTTGCTCTATGGCTAGGAGCTGAGCCGCCCCGAATTAGGAGGAGTGAAGCTATGATCAGCGACTGGACAGTATTCTTTTTCTTTTTATTTTTAAAAAATAAAAGTAAAAAAGGGTAAAATTGTCTGTGTTTAGTGATGTTTATATTTATTAATAAAATACATTGGTAGACATGTTCCCCTTCCGGTTCCAAGGTAGGGGGAACCGGAACCATAACGGGGTACGAAGGTTTCGGTTCCGGAACCGCCGGTTCTGGTTTTAATTTTTTTATTTTTTTTTGTTTTAAGCGTAAAAAGTAAAAAAAAATAAAAAAATTGAAAAATCGGCGGTTCGAACCGGAATCGTCGGTTCGGAACCGGAACCGCCGATTTTTTTCCCAAATATGAGGAACCGGAACCGAACCTTCCCCTACCGGTTTCGGTTTTTTTTTTATGATTCCGGAACCGGCGGTTCCGATTTCGATTAAAATCGACAGTTCCCCGGTTCGAACCGCTGGTTCTGGTTTTTTGGTGCATGTCTATACATTGGGGTATATTAAGTAGTTGGGGTGCATTAATAAATTTCGGGGTGTAAATAGACGCCCCCATTCAATTATTATTTTTATCCAAAATTAAAATTATACTTTCCATTTATTTTCATCCACATTATCTCATCACCTAAAAAAATTATACTCCCTCCGTCCCGGGTATTTTTACCCATTTGTACGGGCACGAAGATTAAGATGTTTTATTTTTTTAATATATAATGTAAGAGAAAGTAGAGATAAATTAGTAATTTAAAAAGTAAAAGTAAATAAAGTTATTGAGAATGATGAATAAAGTGTAAAAAAGTAATTAAAGTTATTGGGATTGTAAAAAGTAGGTAATAAAATATTATGTATTTTTGACAAAAATGGAATGGGTAAAAATATGTGGGACACCTCAAAATGGAAAGTATGTAAAAATACGTGGGACGGAGGGAGTATTATATATTTAACTTAAAAATACATCTTAATTATAAATGAGTACGGTTGTCTAACACACATAATATATTTTTTAGGGTGATTCTGGGGTGCACCGGTGCACCCATAATTTATAGGCTAATAGTGGGGGTAGTGGGGTAGTTTTACATTTTTATTTTTTAATTATTTAATTTAATTAATGGTAGAGATTATATTAGAATTTGATCTAACAATTGAAGTCGTTCAGTTGCACTGGTGTCACAGGTGCACCGAAGTTGAACTCCATATTTTATAATTTATTCATCGCTTAAAAATACTTGTTATCCTCCAAAGTTCAATAATATTGGTAAAAAAATTTTTTTCTTAAATTATGTGTCTACATTTACAGTGCAGAATAAGTTGAAAGTGAGGGAATATATAAATAAGTTACAGACATATTTTTGTAACTCAGATAACTTACTTTAATTTATATATTAGCTAAAAATAACTATCCTAAATGCAAGTAAAAAAAGTAAAATTTCCTAGAACTCTATATCTATAATAACTCTAAATTTCTGCATCAAATTTAGGTAATATTTTATATGAAGTGGGTAGTTATAGAAGTGGTAAATAATGTGTCATATGTGAGACCCTTTATCTAAATAGAAAAAATTGATACTTTCAAACAAATTAAAAATGAATAACCATAAACTTTACAAACGAATCAATATATCTCTACTTAAAATATAATAATTGAAGTTTAATATTAAATTATTTAATATTAATAATACAGTCTTACTGAATCATTACATTCTAATATCTATGACCTCCTGTGCCACATCTAGGATGTTGTCTCTGCCTAGTGTTTCGACGCCTATGAGGCTCTTCAGGCTCATTTTGGGTCGTATTCTTATTTTCATTTATAGCAACAGATGATGAGCCTTGTAGTCCTCTGGAGCTCCAATCAAATTGAATTTCAAAGGGTATAGTAGATACAACATGTCGTGGAGGTTCATCATTACCCGTTTGTAAAAGTGACGTGAATGATGACCAATATGGAGAAATATCCTGCAAATCAACACCTTCTTGTACTGTTGGCGGCACATAGCAATCAGGTGTTAAGTAATCTGTCATATATAATAGAACAAAAAAAGATTAAAAACAAATTTTCTATAATATGAATAAAAATTAGGTAATTTTATAAATATATACCATATATTATAGGAGTAAAAAATTAATCATTAGGCAAATATTTTAATGAATATGGACACACAAGATTCTAATCGTTATAATACATTACCATAATTAGTCTAACATAACACACAAATATTATAGAAGTCACATTTTCTAGTAATTAGGAGTGACCATAATAATATAATGAATAACAACAATTATTATGTAATAAATAACAAAACATTTAAGAAAATTAAAATTAAAAGGTAAGAAGGAAGCAACCCAAATCCCCTATTCCACTATGCTATTACACTCTCTATTCCATAACTTATTTCCTATTAAAAAACTATACCCTAATTAATGACCAGTAAACCCTTGGGGCATGTGGTGAAAATTTGGGCATTGATTACGACACGTGGCGAGATTATAATAGGTGGAATAGGAGATGAAACATAGAATGAAATAGATGATCCCATTTGAGAAGAAAGTGTCCACCTTAAAATTATAAATTCAAAGTCCTTGATTATCGTTTGGAATACCACGTGCAATGCAAAATACAAGTTGATTTAAAACTTTACCAAGAGTTTCACATTTTCCAAAGAAATTCAACCATTAGACTAGTATATTTTTTAATACTAAAAAGATAAAACTACGAAAATTAAAAAAATAAAGAGCAACAAAAATAAAATTCTTCCCTATTAACATCTTGATGGAATCGCAAAGACATTATATATCAAGTATATTAGGAACTCTACTCACTCAAACCACTCTCTTTGAATCTTAGTCTTTGAGTTGAATGAGCATATGAAAAACAATTCCGCTGAACAAAAGCATGAAGGGAAAGTTGGAAGGAGCATATGGAGGAGGAAAAAAAACACGTCTTTTATAGATGAACAAATTATGGAGGAGTAAATTTGCATGAGTTAAAAATAAAAATAATAAGGTTAATAATAATTTGACATGACCCTTCTTTATGAAATTTTTGAAAAAAATGTGAGTTTTGAAAAAAAATAGGTCAAAGCCTATATAGTCTATCGAGTATTCTTTGTCCTGAACGTTTTATCACTTTAGCTTTTTCCCAAACATTAGAGCATGCTTGCAGGGCTTTCGCCCGATGTAATTGTTTTAATAGATGCCACTCTCTTTTTCCCAAACATTAGAGCATGCTTGCAGGGCTTTCGCCCGATGTAATTGTTTTAATAGACGCCACTCCTAATGAATGCTGGAGGTAAAATTCCATCCGCGTTAAATGCGCCACTGGAATTGGCGTTTTCTTAAAACACGTTGGGTTTCTCTCTCCTCCAAGATAAAAGCGCCACTGGAACTGGCGATTCCTTTAGAGACGTCACTGGAGTTGGCGTTTCTCTCTCATGTACCACAATAGTCGCCACTCAAACTGAGGACTCAACTTATTCTTTCAAAACTACAGTATTTTAATAAATACACCAAATTTAGACCATCTCATTCACAACGAAAGGTCGTTCATGTTAGACAAAAGTTATAAAAATAAAAAATAAAAATTGAATTCAACATCACCACTGTATGGTTGTGGGACCGGATGATCGAACAACCCACCCCAAAACCTATCACTTAACTATATTAACATGTGTCACATTATTGATAAATTTTATATATACTAGTATAATTTAAATTCTATATAAATGATACAGTATAAAATTTATTTTTATTTTATTAAAAAAATCAAAATTTTTATTTTTTTTCACTCTATAAATAAAATATAATCCATATTGACATATTTTAAATCATTAAAAAATTATAATCTTATATTTTATCTCAATTTCATTTCATGTTATTGTTTAGTATTTTCAGTTTGTTTTCAAAATATATAGTATATATACTTTTTTAATTATTGCGGAACTAAAATTATTTTAAAATATGATTTCATGTTATTGTTTAGTATTTTCAGTTTGTTTTCAAAATATATAGTATATATACTTTTTAAATTATTGCGGAACTAAAATTATTTTAAAATATGAGATTATAATTTTAAATAGATAATTTAAAATTTCTCAAAATAATACTTTTTCCATTCCACGTATTCTTATCCGATCCGCTTTTCATTTTGAATCGTCTCACATATTTTTATTCATTTTATTAATGGTAAAAATATACTACTATACCTCTTACCTATTTATGATGATGGTAGTCTTATAGGAATTGCTGGTTTCATTCTCGGTACGACACCCATAATATACGGAGTATTTAATAAGAAAATAATATTTTCGAATTAAAATAAAAAGAAATAGAAAATACCTAAATTATTCGAATTAAAAAAAATAAGTGCAATTTTGGTGGAACCTCTCTCTTAATTAATTAATATATGATCCTCTCTTTAATTAATGTTTTTTTTTTTCAATTTTATTATATTTAAAATATTATTATATTATAAATCTTAAACTCTAGTTGTGAAATATATTATAAATAAATTATAAGGGTGAAATTAAAATTATACTATAAATCCTAAATTTTAGGGGTGAAATATACTTTAAACCACAATAACACAATTATAATTATACCCTAAATTATTGGGGAAATATACTCTAAACCATAAGAATAAAATTACAATTATACATAAATCTTAGGAGTGAAATTATAATTACTCCCTCCGTCTCTAAACCCCTCTTTTCGACACGGAGATTAAGAAAGTGATAACTTTTAGGGGTATAATGGTATTTTATGTAATACTATATAAATGATAAAGTATGGTAGGTAGAAATGGTTTTTTTGTAATTAAAGTGTATTGGGAAGGGTGATTGTTTTTTACTTTTGCTTTTTTTGGGATGTGCAAACTTTTGTGGGACAACCTAGGGCTGGACGGTACGGTATACCGAAAATTTTCAAGCATACCGTATACCGTACCGAAATTTTCGGTATTAAAAAATGTATACCGATACCGTACCGAAAGTTTCGGTATACCAAAAATCGGTATACCGAAATTTCGGTATGCTTATTATCAATACCGAATTTTACCGAATACCGAAAGGTTGCTTCATTTTGATATACCGAGACATAGCGAAAGAAAAAAAAATCAAAAAAATATTGCTTTGGTACTAAAAATATTTACAGCTGCTATTATGGAGTATATATATTTGCTTAATAATGTAAGTATACAATTCAAAGTTCAAACAACACAATCAAATCCTAAACATAAATACAATAACTAAAATTTCATGTAAAGTTTAATAATTTGATAACATATCTAACGAACTACCAAAACGAATCTCAATCAGAAGTTGAGTACTACACAGAAAATTTAAACACTTTAATTTTTGGGAATTTGGCGTGTGCACCTGGGTTTGAAACATGGGTGTTGGATAAGACGTGGACCTCTGGGGTTGGCATTAGCAAAATCTGGCGGAACATTAGCAGTGTGTAAAATGGATGGTATTGAAAGGGCGATGAGGGGGTCGGAGTAGCCGGCGGAGGCGGCGGGAAAGGAGATGAAACCAAATTAGGGCATTGATGAAGGTTTGAGAAATAGGGGCAAAATTAGTGGGTAGCGGTGGAGAAGGGAAGAATTTCTGCATATCGAAGGGAGGTCCAGCGGCGGAGTTGGGATTCGCCATTGAAGAGGTTAGCAGTGTTGTGTTGCGAGAGAGCAGAGTTGTATGCAATGGCGTAGGCGGGGATGAAGAGTGAAAAAGAAAGGGCTACTGTTAGGGTTCAGCTCTCACCCCTTCTGAATTCATTTCGAATACAGAATTTTAAATGGTAAGTAACTAATTTATCAATGAGTTAAAAATTAAATTAATTTAATTTATGATATATTATTATTTATACTTATTATTTATATAAATTTAATTAATAGTTCGGTATACCGGTATATACCGAAATACCGATAAATATATCGGTATTTCGGTATATACCGAAATACCGATTTTTTAAAAATATCTTACCGTTACCGTACCGAAAAATTCGGTACGGTATCATACCGTACCGAATTTTTCGGTATATTAAAATTTTCGATATGTTCGGTATTTTACGGTACGATAAATGCGGTATATCGATATTTCGATATTTTCGTCCACCTCTAGGACAACCCAAAATAGAAAGTGTGTCATCTGAAGTGAGACGGAGGGAGTATATCTTAAACCCTAAGGTGATGTTTGGGGTTGTGTGGATTTTGAAAATCATGAATAGTAATGTTATGTTTGTTTTGAGTTTTTGATAGGGTAAATTTTAACTTTATATCAAATCGATATGTAAGAATATATTAATTTTTGTAGAAAAATAAGATGAGAGATGAGAGATAAAGAGAAAAAATATTAATTGAGGGGAGAGAATGTATATAGGTATATATAGAGGTGGTTTGTATTAATATATGTAATAAAAAAAAGATGAGAGATGAGAAATAAAGAGAAAACGTGTATTAATTAAGGAGAGAGAATGTATATAGGTATATATAGGGTGATTTTTAAAATTTAGATGCGGATTTTGAATTCCAATTCCGGGATTTCAAATTCGGAAACAAACATCCCTTAAGGGTGAAACATATTCTAAACAACAATGGTAAAATTATTATTATACTCTAAATCCTAAGAGTATATTTTTAAACCATTAGAGGGTATAATTATAATTATGTCCTAAAATTAAATTAAATTAAATTTAAAAAAACGAACAAAAAAAATCTAGGAAACTTTGTGAAGTGTAAACATTGGATTAGGTGAAACTTGCCCACCATATAGTGAAAAAAAAAAAAGAAAAAGGAAATATCCTAAACAATGATCTATATAAGATTTAAATTGATAGTACTTAAATTATTAAATGAACAGAAAATATCATTATTTTTTTCCATCATCTAAGAAGCTGGAATATCTGTGATTACACATTTATAATAGAATATTTTCTCATCTAATTATTTGTTGGTATTTATAAATAATGATTATTTAAGATTCCATCACTGTAGAATTACAAGGGCCACCAGTTACTCCTATTACAATTAAAGGAGTAGGAGAGGGACAAAAATGATAGATTTATTGGGGTTGGGATTGGAGTCAAATAATCGCTCGAGTGTGGTTGGTGGGGTAACATTGTTAGGTCTCTTCGTGACCATAAAGGGGAGTGGTTTAGAGAGTTTATTAGGAGAAGGGTAGGGGATGGGTCGGAAACCAGTTTTTGGGATGAGGATTGGGTGGGGGAAGGGAGTCTTAGAACTTTATATCCTAGGCTCTATCATACTTGTCTTAATAAAAAAAGCTAGGATCAACGAAATGGGATCATGGATAGGGGAGAATTGGACTTGGGGGTGGGAAAGTAGAAGGGTACTTAGGAGTTTTGAAATTGATAATCTCAATGTTTTGTTATCTTCTCTTAACAGGTATAAACCAACCAAAGATGGTAGAGACACTTGGAGATGGAAATTAAATAATAAAGACAAGTATATTGTGAGAGAAGTCTACGAGATGATGTGGAGTAGGAAGTCTTACATGGAGACAAAGGACCAAAAAATATACAAAAAGATTTGGGAAAGTTCGGCTATTCCCAAAGTAAAATTGATGGTGTGGAAAACCATAAGAGGAAGACTTGCTACCATGGCAAACTTGAGAAGAAGAAATTGTCTTCCAGCTAATTATGGAGATGCATGTCCAATATGCAAGAGTAACGTGGAAACTGCTGACCACCTACTCTTTAATTGCAGTTGGAGTACAAAAATTTGGGGTGAATGTCTCAAGTGGCTAGGTGTAAGTTCCCCTATTCACTCGTCTGCAAAAGTTAATTTTTATCTATTTTGTGGTTTGTTCAAAACTGATATTGGTAAATCTGTTGCATTGATGGTTTTGATGTGTGTGATATGGCTGATGTGGTGGGGTAGGAATGATGTGATATTCCAATATAAGAAAGTAGATGAGTTGATATTAATAGGAGAAACGAAGAGTACAGTGTGGAGTTGGTTAAAAAGAAGGAAAAATACTTATTCAATCAATATGAGGTATACGAATTGGTGGAGAGGAGGTCAAGGAGAACAAAGCTTGGAGGATATATTGTTGTCTAGAGGTTGCAATGGATGTAGGTAACAAAGAGGAGAAGAAGTTGAGATTGCTACTTGTTCTGATATTTTGCTGCTTAAAGTAGTTCTAATGGATGCTTTGACTTGGTGATTCTGTAAATAATTCTATGATTTCTATTACTTGTTGTCTGATGTACTTGAATACTATATCTTGGAGTATTTCTCATTACTCCAAGTGTTTAATAATAAAATTATTTTTTTGCTGTTAAAAAAAAATAATTAAAGGAGGTTAGATTGCATGAATGTATGGAGTCACAAAGAATCGTAAAACACCTAGACAGTTTAGTCGAAAATGTGAAATGAACAACGTGGAATATTAATGATGTATGATGTCATATATAACATTCAATTTAGAAATGACATACTGTACATTGCTCCATGTGACATGTAAAAGTGTTAAAAAAGATGCAAATAAAAGGTTTAGTTACTATCACATACTCCCTCTGTCCCGCACTAAGGATGCATTTAACTTTTTTGCACTTGAATTAAGGAGTATTATTATTTAATGTGTAGTGGGTAGTTGTATTAGTGAGAGCGTGGACCCTATATTTTAATTGTATTAGTGGGTGAGTGTGGGACCCATGTGTATAAAAAAGGAAAGGGGACTATTTGGGTGGGACGACAAAAAAAAGAGACCATTTGGACGGGACGGAGGGAGTATAATATTATAATGTAAAGGCAAGTCTTGAATTATACCGTTTCACGTGAGATTATTTTACATTTTTTAAATTAATTATCATTTTCACTATAAAATGTTACTATAAAATCTTACTATTATTTTTCATTTATAAACTATAAATTGTTCATAAATATTATTATCATTTTTCATTAATTGCGTATCACTTTTTACTATAGAAGTTATCACTTTTTATCTGTCTTACGTAAGCTCTTACGTGAGACGATCTCACACAAATATTTGTCATAATTTCATCATTACTCTAACATACCATCATAAAATATTTTTACTATCAAATACATAACAATTTTATAGTGTAATATGTCAATATTACCTTTATAAGTTGCATTTTTCTTTATACTGTATTGTTTCATTTTTTCACAATTTTTCTGCACATTTTATTTTACACAATTTTTCTGAACATTGCAATATTGCACTTTTTTCCCTTCCTATTTTAGCTTTATTCAAATATGTGTTACACAATACGTTGCCCGATAAAATACGTTCGACACATTTTAACTTTGTGCATATTTAATTTATGCACATTATTTATATATATTATTTATACGTATTATTTATGCTATAGTTATTAAAAAGTCCGAAAATCGTGGATTCAGCCCGTTTATCCCAAAAAAAACTAAGGGCTAGGGCCTAGAAATTTTGGCCCATTTTAACAACTGAGCTTTTTGGCCTGAATCGATTAGCTCATATGGTTATTATTATTATTATTATTATTATTATTATTATGTTTAATTTACTTTAATACTCATAACCTATACATCAACCACCTCTCTCCCACCCTATCCCAATCCATCGTGGGACAAACTCTGATCAATTTTTTTATTTTTTATTCTGATCAATTTTTTTATTTTTTATTTATCGATAAATGTTGTTAGCAGTTAGAAGTTAGTTCACGAAGCATCTATATAACCGATACATCAACCACCTCTCTCCCACCCTATCCAGCCCATAGTGGAACAAATTCTCATCAATTTATTATTATTATTATTATTATTATTATTTTATCAATGAGCCCAATTATGAGGTGAACTAACTCATCTGGTTATAATTAACCTTAAAAAAAAGTGTGAATTACAAAAGTTTCACTTGTAACTTGTTTACAAGAAAGTCACTCAAACAAAATATATAAGGCCCATATTTTAATAGGGATGCTGTAATAATAATGGTGATAGAAATCGTTGAATAGTTAATAGTTTTGATTGATAAATGTAATAAATGAAGGGAAATAGTTAATGAAAGTAAAGAAGAGATTAACTAATTGAAAATTATATTTTATTTTATTAACAACATCATCAATAAAAAAAATAAATACCCCTTGAATTTCCATTATTCTCTCCCAAGTAGCCCTTGAATGAGGTCATTATATATGCACAATCAAAACATAACCATATAATTGATGTCATTCAAAGGGTTAAATCTTAGATTTTTGGTTGTCTTTGGGCGATCCAATTATGAGTTAACCCAAAATTTTAATATCACATTATTCTAGGAAACACAACGCCACGTTATTGAATTAATATATGCAAAGCAGATTTTTTCTGGTTGGTCA
Organism: Pogostemon cablin; assembly: GCA_023678885.1. NCBI lineage: Eukaryota > Viridiplantae > Streptophyta > Magnoliopsida > Lamiales > Lamiaceae > Pogostemon > Pogostemon cablin. The sequence goes on from CM042975.1 coordinate 28,003,803, forward strand.
AATCGAGTTCTAAATTCTAATGAAAATCAAAGAGTACGAAATAACAAAATTAAATATTGATATGATCTAGAAATTTAGTCATTCTAGACTTGCTAACCAAAGTAGATTTCTTCTTGTTGACAATCTGAGTTCCAATTAAAATCAAAAGATTAAAAGAAATTGACAAATTTAAATATTGATAAGATCTAGAAATTTAGTTAGTTATTCATCATCATATTCTCGAAAATTTTGAATTATGACTATTAAATATGAATACAGTAGAGGGAACATGTGGGTTAACTCACATGATCATTTGACTTCTCACTAAAACGTGTGATCCAAATTCGATTTTCTTTGAGAACTTAAAGTGTGTGACTTAAATTCGATTCCCTTTGAGAATAAACTAAAAAATGAGTTATAAAGAGCCTTGGAGAGAAGTATGATACTTGGTGAACTAACTTCTAACCTATTAATAAATTTCTAACCTATTAATAATTAACATTTACCAATAATAATAAATAAATAAATAAATTAGACAAAGTTATATACGAGTTGCTCCCCTGTTACTTCTTTAATTGGCTTTCATTTGATTAAGTTGATTACGCAGATCCTATTTTAAAAAAAAAAACATGAATTTTCCTTTTACTTTACTTAACCGATTTTTCAATTGGCATTTAAAAAGTATTTAAACTAGATAATTTCTCATACACATCATTATGTCAAGATACATTCACTTTTTCCTTGTATATTACATGCCTTAAAATTTACTACCTAAATACTCCTTCACTGTATCAATTTTTTTGGCCTGTTCTATTATAAATTAGTTTCATTTTTTTTTATTGATGTGAAAAAAAATTATTATACTCAATCCACTACACATCAAAATAATATATTATTCTACTCATTACACATTAAATTATTATACTTATTAATTCATGTGTAAAAAATAAACGAATATATTTAAAGAGAATGGAGGGAGTATTTATTTAAGAGTACTATAATTGCTTTATTATTATTATTATTATTATTATTATTATTATTGTTATTGTTATTATTATTATTATTATTATTATAAGATATTGACCAAGTTATATATATTTAAGGTAATTTAATCAATTGTAGATACTCTCTCCATCCCATGTTAAGGTTTATGTTTTTCATTTTAGTTTGTTTTATTTATTTTTTTCAAGTTGAATCCACACAAAATAATTATTTATTTCATGTAAGGCCCACACACAACATTAATACAATTATCCATAAATCATTAAATAATATATTTCTCAACTCACTATCTATTAAAGTATTATATTTAATCTTCGTGCAAAAAGTAAACGTCAACGTTAACGAGGGACAAAAGAGTATTATCGTCACTTAGTTTTATAGTTAGATTTATAGCCATATGAAAGGGACGAGTTTTGTGTGAATCAAGTTCAATCTCTATTTTTGTAAAATTGTTTTTTTGAACACAAAAATATTTTTTTAAAAGAGTAATAATATAGCCCTCTAAAGAATAAATTTTTATATACAAACATGTAATCGATATATCAAAGTGTGTAAAAAATTGAAAGTAATTTTTTCATTTAAAAGAGTAATTGTATTTCACGCTGGGAAAGGAAGATGAGTTTTTATAAAGATAAATACTTGTACAAATCGAGTTCACAATGTAAATCCCGTGATCCCCTTACCAATCCTGTTATACCCTATATATTGCTAAGATTTAAATTAAAAAAAATTGCAAGGTTTATATAAAAAATCCAGGAGAAACTCTCTTATTTTTTTGAACCGTGCAAAAGAATTCGTGAAATATAAAATTGCAAAATGATCCTTCAACTGTTAACTAACTTGTAAAAGGGCAGCGAGAGTAAAATTTCAAATCCAAGTTAATAATAAAATTTGACTCTCAAGGCCGACAACTCATAAATTGTAAATTGTTGTTTACTAGACTAGAAGAAGATTCCCGTTAACGGCAGTTTCTGTTTGTGAACACACAACAGAGCATGATAAAACGTTTAACGAATTAATTTTCTGAACATATATGAATACAAGACAGAGCTTGATCCAACGTTTAACTAATTCAGCCTAACATATGAAATGTACTGATGCTTCCATTCAGGAAGGGTGCTTGACTGAGCATGGAAGCTTCAAGGAAGGTTCGTGGAAAAGAATTTTCAATTTCTTTTCTTTATTTGTGATTTTTTTGAGCAACTCACTTTTTTTAATCGTAAGCTTTTGTGCTTTGGTTGAACACAAATCTTAATTCACGAGCGTCTACAATCCATTTCTAATTTAAGTTACTTTTTATTTCAGGGAGTGGTTTTTTGTGTTAATTCATTATTTATTTGGTTGTTGTTGGTTGCTTGAATCTGTTTTTTATTTTTGGTCATTAAGTGTTCGACGAATTGTTCCAAAGAAAACTGACTATTTTTGTTTTTGTGCCTGTTCATGCTGCTCATGTCATTCTCCTCCCCAAAGACGATAAGCTTTTTTCCTTTTTGTTATCCTCGAACTCTGCTTTCAAGTTATGGTAATCTTGGTTCGATTATTTCAACAGAACGCGTGTGAGCATTGATCTATATCTTTGCATCTTTGAGCATGCTTTGATAAAATGAGAATCAGAGGATAAATAATTTGATTTGTCTCTCCGTACTCAAAATTTGGACATTACATGAGATCTAATATGTGGAATAGGAGATAATAATGGAATATGTGATCCCATTTGCCAACTTTCTGTAATAAGAATCATTAGTTCGAAAGATTATGCCTTTGATCACATGATTTAGAGGGACAAGGTATGTTTCAGTATGAATCTCTTCTTATTTTTATTGTGCGGACATATGCCTGTATATAAATATGGTTGGGTCTGAAAAAAACTTGTGTTACATAGTTTTTTTTTCTATCTTTTTATATGTTTATAATTTATTATTCTTTTATCTATTTTTTGTAATTTAATCATCTTTCTCTCTTCTTTTATTTATACATTATATATTAAAATAAAAGACACATATACTCCTTAAAATTAAAGTAAACTACTTTACAAGTTATTTATATTATAGTAATTTTCTTACACATGATTTTATAGTGTAGTTATTTTCTTACGCATTATTTTATTTCATTATTTTATATTGATATGTTTATTTTATGATGTATTGTCTTTTTATTTTATCATGATACATAAAATACCCATAAAAAATATAAATTAAAAAAAAAAAGGTTTTAACCACTTGGCAAATACTCGTGGGATTCATAAGAAGATTTCCGTAAAACTGATAAAAAGTGATAACATTTTAATACATTTTAATAACTATTGATAATTATATTTAAGAAAATATAATTTCGTCTTTAAGGAACAATCCTAACCATAAAGATAAGTGTTAAATTTGGTCCCTCGACAAAATTACTTGAGCCGTCCCTGCAACATTCAATACTAATAAGTACTCCCTCCGTCCCACAACAAGAGTGTCGGAACTTTTTTGCACGTAGATTAAGGGATATAATATTTAACGGGTAGTTGGAGGTAGTTGAGGTGAGAGAAATAATATTTTAATGTATAGTGGGTAGGTGTATTAGTGTGAAGTGTGGGGTTATGGAGAGAGAAAAAGTTAATTGGTGTGGGTCCCTTTTACTAAAAAGGGAAATGTACCTCTTGTGTTGGGACAGACGAAAATGGTAAAATGCACTCCTTGTTGTGGGACGGAGGGAGTATAAAATTGAATTTGATTCGAGCGCGGACTGCTTACAACACAACCGTATTACTATAATATTGAGATCATTAATAGCGCCTTATACACATATTATAGTTGAACAACGGTCATTTTCTGTGTGCTATGTATTTATATTTCATCTCACTATATTGTGTATGGTGCATGCTCTTTTATTTATTTAGTTATTATTTATTAGATCAATTGTACATGGTGCATTATTAACGGCATTTATGTGATGATAATTACATTTACCGAATTTTCTGTTTGTGAATGCACAACAACATGACAGAACATGATAATTACTTACTCATTTAGGCGGCTTCCTTCTAATTTGGGCAGATTCTTTTTATGATAATGATGCACTCATTTAGGCAGCTTCGTTCAGCATAGAGCATATAAAAAATCAGCTTCACTGATTTCCTAGAATCAGATTCCTTCTTTTTTGGTTTCTACTGTTTGTATTTGCATCATAGTTATAATCCCCCTCCTAGAATTGTTCTGTAAACCATTTCAAACTATTTGGTGTGGAGCTGGTTACACCTGAATCCCTCTCTCTCTATATGTAGGTATAATCTGACTGTGTTTGTTGTCACTGTTTAGATTTTCGACAAAATATTTTCTTTACAAATTTATGAAAGTATGGTTGTTCTTTCTGTTCAGGAGGCAATATTTAGAACTGTTGCTGCGATTCTTGATCTTAGTAACATTGAATTTTCAAAGAGGAAGGAGATTGATTCTTCTGTGATTAAGAATGAGAAGTCTAGGTTCCATCTTAATACCACTTCTGAATTACTCAAGTAGGGGATATCTACAACAGATGTGATCCAAAGAGCTTAGAAGATGCGCTTATTAAGCGTGTGATGGTGACACCTGAAGAAATTATCACAAGGACTCTTGATCCAGAAGCTGCCTTAGGTAGCCGGGACACCTTGGCGAAGACTTGATATTCTCGTCTTTTTGATTGGTAAAGTAAAATTAGGGCAGTGGTCTAATCTGTGTAAACATGCAATAATGTCACCCATTTGATTTGAACTGTTTTCTGGATTAATTTACAGGATTGTGGAAAAAATAAATATCTCCATTGGGCAGGATCCCAACTCAAAAGCAATCATAGGTGTTCTTGACATATATGGGTGGGTTTCAAAGTTTTAAGCACAGCAGGCAAGGTTTTTACTGGATATCTCATTAGCGATGTACATTGATAATATCGTTGTGACATTCTTTACATATATGTCAGTTTTGAGCAGTTTTGTATCAATTTAACCAATGAAAACTGCAGCAGCATTTTAACCAGGTCTATTTCCTTTTATTTTTTCCACGTGGAGTCTTAGTTATTGTACTTGATCTGCTTATTGGAGGTTTTATTTTTATTGTTTCAGCATGTCTTTAAGATGGAACAAGAAGACTATGAAAAGAAGAAATAAACTGGAGCTACATAGAGTTTGTTGATAACCAAGATGTTCTTGATCTGATCGCGAAGGTTTGAGTGACATTATGCTTTCTTTATATTCATGAGAAAAAAGTATATAAACTTTATGGAAAGATGATGCTAAACTTTCCAATGCCTTCTTACTTTTCTCTTTTACATCCCTGGATGTTTCCAACTCTATTACAAGCTGGTTCTCCTCTTCCAACTCAGATACTGTAAACTAGCTTATGCATGTTTTTTGCTGTTCAAAGGCCCCGCCCCCCCGATTTTTTCTTCTTTTGTGGTCTCAAGCTCGAACTCAAACTTAACCTTCTTCACCATTTTGGAGGCTTCTTCTTTAGATTGATCTAGGCAACGCTCTGCTTCATCTACATCTTTTTTTTTCTTTCCTTTCGTCTGAGATTTCCAACAACCCAACTTTCTCACTGAGGATGACAAGTTCAGAATTCACGCTGTGCAATAATTCATTGTTTTTTCTTCAAGTTGTTTCTGAACCAATTCAAGTTGTTTCTTCAATTTTGCAGCTTGATTAGTAATTCATTACCTATTACAAAATAGCATGATTAATTTTATCCTTTGAGTCAAGAGCCCTTTTTTCCCAGCTTGATTTGTACTTCACCATCGATCACAAAATAGTATGACTTAGTTAATTTCCTCTTTGCCATCTACTTTGAAACTCTACTTTACACCTCACACATTGTACAACTTCTTGCTTACATGCCCATATTAGTATTCGTGAGGTAAATACCTAAATTTATTGTTGATTTCTTTGAGATAGAAATCAATTTGATAACTGCATTAGACATAAGAATCAACTTATGCTTTGGATGGGATATTGGATCTCCTAATTTTGTAGTAGATTTCCCCTTGGGCTCTATCAATTTGAACAACATTAGACTTTTAGAATCGACTTTGTTTTTTTTCATTTGGGGATTATTCTTCTTAATTGACCCATGCAATTCTTGTATAATTCTGCACCTTTTACAGTACCATTTAAACATGTTCTTCATATTTCATGTGCTAAATCTAACTATCTTGCAACATATAGAATTTTAGCCGTGGAGTGCTGAGAAAACTACTTATGACCCTATGATCTTTTTATTCACATCATTGCACTGTGTATGCTTTTAGGTTGTCATGTAAATTGGTGGGTTAAAGGAGAAAGGCTTTTATAAACTTCTCCTATTTAGATTATTAGCTTAGCTTGAATGTTCATCTTATTAAGCCATAAATCTGCATAGTTATGTGTTGAATAAGTTGTAAGATTGTTAACACGAGAGTTGATAATTGGTCCTTAAAGTTCGAACAATAATATCATATGGTTTTTTTTCTAATGTTTTTGTTTGATAAGAATTTTGTGTCATTAGGGGATTTTTATTTGTGAATTGTGAACTATGAAGCAGGAATATGTTTTTATATAATTCTCATCTGTACGAGAGTTCATATAGATGTTTGAATTATAGTATGTGTCAACAGAGAATTAGCTAATTGTATCCTATGTAGCATGAATTTTGATGTCACACACACACACACTCTGTTTATACTTGCAACTTCACAATTTATTCTTTGGAAAATAAGCGAATGATTGTGGACCAAGTAGTTAATGATGTATAGAAGACTTCCATGTGAGCATATAATATATTTCAACAAGCTAAAAGGTCTAAGTCGGGGGCCACTTGCCTGATTTTTGATGCCTTGCTAATAATGCGATGGCCTATTCACATTATAGGTCAGAGAGTTATTCTGTAATTATTGTTTTCTGCAATTCTTACAGCCGTTTTTTTTCAGGTTGTCGACTGGAAGACAAATACTGATCCAGCAAAGGAAGGTTAGCATTATAATATTTATCTGTATATTTATTTTTTATTTAGGAGGGGTGCGTATAGAGAGATTAGAGTAGCATACATACCTCATTCGTCTAACTAGCATAGAGAGATTAGAGTAGCATACATACCTCATTCGTCTAACTAGCATGTTATTAGTTTCGTGGGTAGCATGTTTAGTCTGTGCATTAGGTAAGTCATAGGCACCCCACATTTTTGTTGTTTGATAGATAACATTGCAATGCCCTCATTATTTGTATTTTGTATTGCTAGTATAGCAGCTTTGGGCTATATTATGGGATTAGATCAGATTTTATTTACGAGTTTAGCTAGGGTGGCACAGAGATTCAAACTGTTTGGATTTGGTTTGATGTCTACCACCCTGGCTTTGACTATGGCGGGAATATTGGAGCTAACCAATTCGATGAAAATTAGAGAGATGGATTTTGGTTAGCTTGGTTATACCAGAAGACATAGTTTGTTGAGATAGCAGAGAGCCTAGTTTATGTAGGCATCATGAATTAATTAAATTAATTTCGTAACAACGTAACTCATTCCACGACATCTGTGGCTAAGGGTTTCACTGCAGCGCAGTTGTTGTCGGACATATATTTAGTTGTTTATTTGTTAGGGTCAGTAATAGTTGGATAGGTCATGGTCACCTACAATACTTATTTAGATTTTGACTTTGATAGGTGGATTAAGACTCATATGACTACTGACAATAACTTATAAACATCTAAATATTTGTCCGATGTCAACTGCGCCACGGTGAAACTCTATAGCCACATATATCGTGGAATGAGGTACATTTTTACAAAATATTTTATGATCTCTACTTGAACTAGGCACTTAAATAGCTCGATAAGTATGTCTGTTGGATAATCCAACTAACTAAAATCCGCCTCTCAGATTTCCATCGAATGGTTGACTCTCAGATTTCGTTCTTGCCATAGCTAGGGTGGTAAATGTTATACCAAATCTAACTCTCTGAATGTCTTCCCACCCACTCTAGCTAAACATGTAAATAAAATGTGATCTAATCCTATAATGCAGTTTAAAGCTACTATACAAGCAATAGAAAATGCAAGTGATGAAGCAACTGTAATGCTACCTATCAATGAGTCCATTTTTTTACTCTGAAACAACAAAAAATGTGGGTATCTGTGACGTACCTAATGCACATACTACACACGCTATGCACAAAACTAATGAAATGCCCTACTGGACGGATAATGCATGTATACTATTATTTTCTATCTATATCTATACGACACCCCTCCCAACATAAAAAATAAATATATTGACAAATATTATTTTGCTATAGGTAATACAAACATACTCAATTCTTAAAATGAAGAGAAATGATGGCGGCGACTAGGCTACTTTTATGGTTCGTACATTTTTACTACATTTTCTTGCTTTTTTTGTGAAGTTTGTTGCTTTTTGTTGGAAAAAGTTAATGGCTTATCTATGGGGGTAGGGAAAACTTTGGAGTGCACCCAGCAATGTAGTTCACTATGTGTTGCTCGAGTCGCCTTCTTGAATGTGTTTATGGTGAAATTTTTTTATTGTTGGTGATGAAAATGTGTGTTTTTGATTGAAAATGTTTAGGATGAGTTGCGGAGTTCTTTAAGCAAAATAGCAAAGTTAAATTTAATTTTGGAACTTGATCGATTTTAAACTCATGAATGGTTGTAATTTGATTTTCAAGCTCGAACTTTTCATTGTTGTTTTCAACCCTGATTATCAATACTCAGTTTACAGCGTTCATGTGTATTGTTTCTGTTACGGAAGAAGATGCTAAAGCTTCATCAGAGATTGAAGCAGCAGCAATGCTGCAGCAATAGTTTATGCTCTTTATTTTTTGCTGGATTCATGCCCTTTTTTTGGAAAATTATTATTCAAGTTGGATTACATACAGATTTTGTGAAAAAATTTATGTTTTAGTTCGTGTTTTGCGTAATCAAGTTTAGAGATGTTCTATTTTGGTCGGTTATTGGTTATACTTAGATTGCGAATAGCATTTGATAGAATTATTTTTTGTGAAATGCATCGATGTAGTGTATACTAGTGTTTTTAATGACAACAATTTTAATGAACCTGATGGCTGCTAAACTTAAAAAAGCAATGGCACTAAGTGATGTTTGTTTAGATGTGTCGGTGAAGAAATTGCAGTGACATCTCTTTCTTTATTGAAGAAATCACTTTTGTCTATCAGGCTATAAGAGATGAATAATGTCTGCTCACCACCTCCCTTTTTTTTAGTATTTAATTTCTATTTTTCTTTATTTAGTTTGTTTCTAAATTCATGTTCATACTCTGATGTAGTTTCTAAATTTTTTTTAATTGAATTGTTACTTTGATGTGGATAATACTTGGGATAACCGTGGGTGAAGATCTTTTTTTTTTTTGTCTTTTTTGTCCTATATTATTTTTGTCATGAATTTTTATTAATATTGAGATATGTATATCTCTATAGTATTTGCTAGTGGTTTTTGGCACGTTGATACTGAAAACAAATGTGAGTGTGATACTATGCAATATTAATATGTTGATACTACACATGTTCAGGTTTCAAATTTTTTTAATGTTTTATTAATTATAAATTAATTGCTTAGTTACGTGCATAATTTGAAGACCATATATAATTAATATCCTTATTTTAAATAATTTCTTGCAATCTGTAATTCTACTGAAAAATTAATTTTTTCCATGACTTGCAGCAGGAAGTATGTAGATATCCTTTCATCTTTAGGTTCTACACTGGTCTTTACACTAGCTAAAAGTAACAATTGGTATTTGTCATTGGTATTCACATATTTATAAAATACTTATTTTAGACTTAATTTTTTGGGATGATGTTTACATTAATGTAGCATTAGAATCAGTAGATATTGATTGGGACAATCTTGGTTTTGCGTCCATGCCCATTGATTACTGTATCATGAAGTGTTCCAAAGGTGAAACCTTTTCTAAAGAAGAGTTGCATAGATTTGGGAACATTGAGTTGAGCCCATCTGCTGGTATCTTGAATTACAGTCATGTTAGTTTCGATGTTTAATAAACTGATTCGATATCCTATAAGTTTCATATTTAATTCTTGATTTTGTGGTTTCTAGGTCAATGAATGTGTAATCTTTCCAATAAATTTGTAGGGATTGTTTGAAGGGTAATATTGAAAAGAGTGATGGTAATATTCTTCTATTTCATCCCAAAGAAAATGCAATGAGACCAAGGGTGGGTGATTTGCGAATGTGCATGCCTGTCCGACTGTAGAGCAGTTTGTGGAGGCTGTAAAAGCAATTGTTTCAGCTGATGAAAGATGGGTATTATTTTAATTATATGTTATAGATTAGCTTCGATTGTTTTCTTACATTTGGTAACATTAATATTAAGATATTTATTTATGTATTTCATCTGGATGTCAAAAATGATTCTGAAATACTTTGTTTTGTGTATGCTTTTTCTACAGTAGAATTTCAATCATAGTGCACCAGTTTGCTACTCGTTAGGAATATTCACTTCTTCTATTTTGTTTAGAAGTCCTTTAATTAAGTTGTGTTGAAGAACAATAAATATTCTGAATTTGCTATCTTGATTTATATTCTGCCATTTAGCTCATAGGAATCTTGGAAAATGTGCAACTTTTTTGTTCTTTTGTGTTTAAATTAACTAATCTGCTGCATATTCTTATATTCTCTATGCCTTGTTTCTCACGTACATCTCCAGCATGAATCTATTTTCGCGGGCTACAGTAATGTCACTGTATCTAATTTTTATTTTTATTTTTATTTTTCCCTTCTATATACAGGAAGGGAACTTATAGGGTTAAACCATTTTTTAAGCAAATTGTGAACCAATACGTGCATGACGACCTGAGGTGCCATTGTGTTTATTAGAAATATTTTTCTTATGTTGTTTGAATCTTGATCATCTCAATTTTCTCTCATCAAGTTATTACTGTTGGGCTGAATGTAGTTCAAGAAATATGTCTACGCATGCCCTTAGCTTACTAAAGAACAGTCTTGAAGTTTTTCTATGCCTTCTTCTGCACTTCTTATCACAATCTGATGCTTTATACTTCATATTCTGCTCTATTCTCTTTGGAAACAACTCTGTCCAAGTTGATACCATAATGAATGAACTTTCTTTTCCACCTAATTGTACAGATTTTTGGTTGTGGTAGTATAAAACACATTTTAATTCTTGGATTACAGATATGCTCATCAGGATAGAGACAATATTGAGCGTATTGAAATTACGAGAGTCGATGACCCGCCCACCAGGAAGGGGGCTTGATTTTAGTCATGTTCGGACAACACCAAAGGCTCCAATTTCAAATACGATGGTGAAAAAGAAAAATGTTATTAGTAAACGATCTACTGTGACTGGAACTGATGGTGATCTATGTAGATTGAGCATGGAAGCTGCAAGGGAGGTTCATGGAATTACTTAACAATGTCATTTATTGCACAAGTGCTCGTAGACATTGACTACAATGGACTATTCTGGTTCTTACAATCGTTAGATAGATGTTGTCTGCCATTATTCTATTCATTTTTCTTTTAAAAAAACATTCAATTTCTTTTCTTTATTTGTGATGCTAGTATATTTTTTTGAGCTACTCACTTTTTTTACTCGTATGTTTTTGTGCTTTCTCTTTCCCATTAGATATCTAGTAAAGAAATTATTATAGTGAAATGCATTGGTCACACACTTTCAGGCTCTGTTTGCTGCTTCTGCAGTTACTGTTGGTTTATGATGAGGACAACTAATTTGTGGTGATGATGAAGTTTGTATATTCTGCAACTAAAAATGTCCAATATTAGCAGAGTTCTTTAAGCTAAATAGAATTCAAAATTTGGCAAGGTTAAATTTAATTCTGGAATATGATCGTTTTTAAACTGATGAACGGTTGTAATTTGGTTTTCAAGCTCAAATTCGTTATTGTTTTTGTCAACTCTGATTATCAGTTCTCCGCTTATTGTGTTCATGTGTATTTTTTCTTCGAATTCATGCCCTTCTTTTTGAAAATTTCTTATTCAATTTGGATTAAGAACAGATTTTGTGAAAAAAAATTGCGTTTTAAATTGTGCTATGTGTAATCAAGTTTAGAGATGTTCTATTTTGGTCGGTTATTGGTTAAACTTCGACTGCAGAGAAACCATTTCCAAGAAAATGACAAGGAGTGACCGCTGGATACTTGCTTCTCTTTGTTTTTTTACTTCATTTTGATTCATATAGAATTTGTGTCTTGTTTTATCTTCACTTTTGGCAGAAATGTAGCATTAGCAGTAGATATTGACTGGGACAATCTTGGTTTTGGGTTTATGCCCACTTGTCATAAGTGTTTCCAAGGTGAAACCTCTTCTAAAGAAGAATTGCATAGATTTGGGAATATTGAGTTGAGCTCATCTGCTATTTTAAATTACGTCAGGTTAGTTTCGATGTTTAATTCTCTGATTCGATATCCTAGAAGTTGAATATTTAATTCTTGACTTTGTGGTTTCTAGGTCAATGAATGTGTAATCTTTCAAATAAATTTGTAGGGATTGTTTGAGGGGTTAAAAGCTTATAGAAAGCATGATGTTAATATTCTATGTACTATTTCACCCCAGAGAAAATGCAATGAGACTCAGGGTGGGTGTGGAGTGAATGTGCATGGCTGCTCTGACTGTGGAGCAGTTTGTGGCGGCTGTAAAAGCAGTTGTTTCAGCTGATGAAAGATGGGTATTGTTTTAATTATATTGTTGTGAATCGATCAAAGAAAGAAAAGAAAAACAACGATAACACCAAAGGATACGATAACACCAAGGATTATAGTGGTTCGGCAAATTGCCTACATCCACTCTTAAGGGAGAAGAATATCTTATTGATGAAGATTACAACGACGATGAAACTTAGATCTCATACAAACCCTAATCTTGGGAATGTATGGATGATTCTGTGAACCATACTGAATGACTAAAACTTAACACATATATATACACTCCAATATATGATATATATGGACAATATATGATTTGCATAATCTTAAATCATATATACTTTACTTGCATAGCAAGCTATCCTCAATATCCAAGCTCTTGATCTTATTCGTTGATCATATATCCTTTATCTTCCACGTGTTATATTGCTGACTCAACGTATGCAAGCGTCTACCTCTCAACAATCTCCACCGTAGACCTTGCATGCGTCTACTTCTCAACATATATGTTATAGATTAACTTTGATGGTTAGCATTGGTAACATTAATATTAAGATTTTTATTTACCTGTTTTAACTGGATGCCAAAAATAATTCTGAAATACTGTGTTTTGTGTGTGCTTTTTCAAAAGTAGAATTTCAATCATAGAGCACCAGTTTGCATACATTAGGAATATTCGCTTTTTCGTTTTTGCTTTGTTTAGATGTTCTTTAATTAAGTTGGATTGAAGAACAATAAATATTCTGAATTTGCTATCTTATTTATATTCTGCAATTTAGCTCATAGGAACTTTGTAAAATGTGCAATTTTTGTTTATTAATTTATTTATTTTTGTTCTTTCTTGTTTAAATCAACTGATCTGCTGCATGTTCTTATATTCTGTATGCCTTTTTTCTCATGCACATCTCCAACATGGATATAATTTTACTGGCTACAGTAATGTCACTGTAGCTGATGATTTTTCCCCCCTTTTATGTACAGGAAGGTTTGACCCCGATTAATTTAGCAGTTGAAACTGAGGTTCGTTGAGCAACGCTTGGACTGGAGGACAGAAGACAATTGGAAATTATCCTGCAGTATGTAGTTCTTGAAACTAAATTGGTTAAAAAGCTAGCTTAGAGTAGACTGAAATGTGATCTGACTGTTTTTTTTTTTTTTTTTTTAAATAAAAAAATAAATTAAGATTTTCTATTTGGAACTGTGATGTGCAAAAATGCAGTGAGGTCGTTTATCTAAATTTAGATTTGACACAAGTGTTATTGTTTTGGTCATTTATTCAGTTTTAGATAAACACTTGAAACCATTTATCATTCAACTTTTTATGTATTTCTGCTGGTGATAGATATTCAGGCCATACGACAAAGTCTCTATCAAGTGTGATGGAAGAGAAATGTAATGTAATGGACCTGCTCATTGAAACAGATATTGGAGGTTAAACATTCTTGAAGAAATCATACTGTTTCCTCACTGGTGAATTTTTTTTTATTGTTGGTGATGAAAATGTGTTTTTGATTGATTAATCGGCAACGAATAAAAATGAGGAAAATATGAGAGTGTAGTTAAGGTGAATGACCCACAGTTAAATTATTGCAGTGTCTTTTTCTTTTTGAAAAGCAGACAGAGAAAAGAAAACCACCAAAATATCAAAATTGAATGGAATTGTGTGCTGGAGGGATATCAGTTGATTTTTGCTTGATAACTCTCCATTGTATTCATCTCTACAACAATTCTACAGCCAACTGCTTGCTTGATCATCTGAATCCATGATTAACCCTGAATCCATGATTAAGCAATTTATGTGGGAGAACTTCCATCTAGACACTCTCCAAACCTATGTCTCACATTTTGGGAATCTATGCCACTTCCCAGAGCTGCCCGAAATTTATCCGTGGTCTTATCGCTTACGTTTAACACGAGAACTCAAGCAGATATTGATGGTGCCAAGACTGGAAAACGAGTTTCAAGAAATTGACCAGTGTCGACTCATCGAAGCTTTTCTCTGTTTCCTTCTTCAACTACTGTACAAAAAACAGGATCCGATTAGAAGTTGGATTCTGGATATTCTTGAAATGGAGCTGAGATGTCTTGTGGCCATTGTTGGAGACATATCCTGGACGCTGGTTGACCACCAACCTCAATTAGTGGCAGACTTTGAAGCATTGGCCAATGAAGCTGGATGTTTACTCCATAGCTTCTTATTCTCCCCTGAATCTGATCCACCACTACTCCTGAGGGATGAGAGGATTTCATCTGTTTTGAATCATGTCCACCTCTTGAAATCCACTCTTCAATCATCTGATATCACATTAGTACCACTTCATAGAACTCCAAGGACTTCTATTGTCAACTCCATCCCATTCTCAATTCTCTAGTTGATGATCTGCACCATCTGCTGAAGTGGGAGGATAGCAGGATAGCTGATGTGAAGGATCAAATCAAAGTTCTCCATGAGGGGCTACTGCTGCTGCAATCTTTGATCAGTGATATCAGATCACTGCAACCTTTTGAAATCGGAGAACTAAAACTGCCTCTGATGCGCATTGGAGATATTGCAAATCGAGCCGAATCTCTTATCACTGCATATTTAGTGGGAGATGCACCTCTCTGGTATGTCATCACTACCCTGTCTTATCTCAACAGCCTACTTGATACTATAAGAATGGAGCTCCAAGTAACTGCACAGAAACACAAATTTGGAGGCTTGAAAGTGACACAGTCTTTCATTGCACAGCCCCCATTAGAGGATGAGAGAAAGATGGGCATATTTGTTGGTTTTGAAGAAAAGGAGACACAGATTTTGGATCAGCTGGTTGGAGGAGGGACAAAGAGCCTGCAAGTCATTTCAATCTTGGGAATGGCTGGACTTGGTAAGACCACGTTAGCAAAGAAATTGTATAATCATTCCCTAGTTAGAAAATGGTTCGATAAACTCTCATGGTCTGTTGTTTCCCGAACATACGAGAAACAGAGTATACTAGCAAATATTTTGATTCATATAAATAGTGAGCTTGGTCAAGATAAGGTCTTAAAAATGGAAGAAGAGACTTTAATAGAACACATTCACAAAACATTTAAGGGTAGAAGATACCTTGTTGTTGTGGATGATGTATGGGACTCAAATGATTGGTATGAGTCACGGAGATGTTTCCCAGAAGATAGTAACGGAAGCAGGATATTGCTCACTAGTAGAAATAAGGATGTGAGTCCATCTAATAGCATGAATTATGAGCTGCCACTTTTGTCAAATGAGCAATGTTGGGAGCTATTGGAGAAGAAGGTGTTCGGCAGTAGAACTTGCCCTTCTCAACTACAACAGATTGGGAAGAATATTGCTGAAAAATGTCATGGACTACCTCTCACCGTAGTTGTTATTGCCGGTGTTCTTTCAACAGTGGACGAGGAAGAAGGTGCATGGGAAGAAGTAAAGAGGAAGTTTAGCCTCTTATATTGATGGTGAAGAGTATCCAGTGATGGAAGTTCTAGAATTGAGCTATAAGCATCTCTCTGACCATTTGAAGCCTTGCTTTCTTCATTTTGGTATGTATGCAGAAGATGAAGAAATCTATGTCGGAGAGTTGAAAAGATTTTGGATTGCAGAAGTATACATGCGTAGAGAGACAGAGAAGAGTAAAGAAAGTGTTGCATAAGAATATTTAATGGAGCTGATTGATAGAAATCTAGTAACGGTTGGCAAGAAAAGATCAGATGGTAGAGGAGTGAAAACATGTGTTGTTCATGATTTATTGCGTGACTTGTGCTTGAAAAAGTGTGAAGAAGAAAGCAATATTTGAACAATGAGTTGTATACATATGTATATATAGTATTATATACTATCTAGATTCCTCATAGAAACTTTTATGTGATTCCTTCATTATTGTCATTTCAGCTGCTCCAATATTTTTCGGAGAGGCCATCGCCTACGAGCTTGAAAGACTGTCCATTAACTTTGAGCCTCGGTCGACATGGTCACTCTATCTATGGCGGTAATCAATTCACATCAATATATTTTGGGGACATGATATCATTGAGATTCTTGCGTTTCAGTGTCACTCGGCGTGCTGATTTCTTTGGACTGGAGTATCTTGGTAACTTGAGATACTTGGTTATTGAAAAATTGCCAACATGTATAGATAAGCTTCTGAATCTAGAGTATATAAGAGTGCGCTCTCACGAAACAGAATATATATCCCCAAGAATTGTGAAAATGAACAAGTTAAGATACTTTGTTACATGGAAAGCAGAATATGGATATGATTATGATTGGAGTAGTGAGTGTGAAAGCAACAATGTAGAGTATCTTTCAGGATTAGTAATCAAGAAGTTGAAGGACGAAGAGTTGTTAAGACGTTCACCCCATCTTCTCACACTCAAATGCAGCTATGAACCAAAGAGAAAACCATTGTTGAATGGAGAATATCCAAGATTTGATCCCAGCTTCCTTACTCAACTTGTCTCACTCTCCTTATCAGTGCAATATCGTTATGAGTTCGGATTCCCCCCAAACATTAGAAAAGTAGCCTTATCTACTCGAGGATTCCATGGGAGAAGATGTCGTCGATAGTTGGGAGATTGGAAAATCTGGAGGTTCTCAAATTGAAGTATATT
Organism: Pogostemon cablin; assembly: GCA_023678885.1. Lineage (NCBI taxonomy): Eukaryota > Viridiplantae > Streptophyta > Magnoliopsida > Lamiales > Lamiaceae > Pogostemon > Pogostemon cablin. The sequence continues at coordinate 28,021,050 of CM042975.1, forward strand.
TGCTTTGAGGAAAAGATATGGAATACAAGAGATGGTGAATTTCAGAAGCTGAGGTTCTTGCTAATTGAGAGCATGGGTCTAATCGAATGGAATGTGGCCTCGAGTGAGCACTTCCCTCATCTTCAGCAGTTGATCTTGATAGGCTGTTATGATCTGCAGGAGATTCCAGGTGAAATCGGTGAGATCACAACGCTTGAGTTGATAGAGGTGAAGAGGCATTGTCGGGGTTAATGTTGGAGTCTGCAGAGAGAATAAAAAGAGAACAACGGGAGATGGGATATGAGGAGCTCAGGGTGCTCCACTCTGAAGCCTTAATTAAGTTGTATTGAAGAACAATAAATATTTTGAATTTGCTATATTTGATTTACTTATTCTCTTCTGCCTTCCGTTTCCTTAGCTGGGGAACACCATGATCTAGATCTGAATTTGGGCATTGCTCTTCCTCATATAGCCAACTATCAAACTCAGAATATGGAGATGATAAGCTATCAGGTCCATTATGGTTCAAACAATCTGTCTAAAAATGGACTAAAGGTCTGATAGACTCTTAGATACTGATTTTGTATTTAATTACCACTTTTGCTGCATAATAGTTGCAAATTTTTTCAGATTCTAGTTCTGATAATCATTCCAAAGTGGTTATTAAGTGTACATATTTCTTTGCTTGCAGGGATCAACTTCAATTGAGGAGCATAGTGACCAAGTGGCTGGTTGGGTCGGGTTGTGCTTTAGTCCAGTCGTTAAGTTACTCATGATGTTCCATTGATTGTATTGCAAAAGATCTCGAACTCTTTTATTCAGACTCTGGTAAACTACAAGGGCAAATGTCATCTTTTAGTTTATTTATATTTCTTTAAGCTATGGAGAACCTCTATTTGAGGATACTTTTAAGCTAAATTTAAGAAGTAATCACAAATCAAGTTATGAGTTTATTACTGCTTAAAATTGAATTTTAATTTTATTGTTATTGTTTTTTAGATAATGCAACTTGACAACCAGTTATTACCTCATAAGAAATAGTACTCTAGCTCTGCTTTCAGTCATTCTTTCTTCCATTGGGCTCTTCTGCAAATCATACTTGCTTCAATTGCCCTATGTATGGTAAGCACTCTATTACCAGAGAAACCCCTAATTTTATTCCCTTTTCGTTTTCGTCTTGCTTAGATTAAAATCGTGGCTTTGAACATACCCATGAGTCTGCTCTACTTTATTTATGCAAAAAAAGATTGAGTTGTTCTTCTAAAAAATTTTCGACTTATTTGATTATAGGCTAAACAATAATTCGGTTGCTTTGTTTGAACACAAATCTTAATTCATGAGCATCTACTACCATAGCTAATCTAAGTTTCCTTTTCATTTCTAGGAGTGGTTTATGCTAAATCATGATTCTTTTGGTGGTTGTTTATTGCTTAATTTTATTTTTTTTGTGGTCCATTAACTGCTTGACGAATTGTTCCAAAGAAAATAACTATTTTTGTTTTGAGGTTGTCAACTGGAAGACAAATATTGATTCAGCAAGAAAGGTTAGCATTAACTAATGTATGTATAAATATAGAGAAAGTAGCATACATGCCTCATCCGTCCAACTGGGGCATGCTATCTGTTTTGTGGGTGGCATGTTTATTCTGTGCATTATGTACGTCACGGACACATCCAACATTTTTGTTGTTCAAAATACAGTAGATAGCATTATAGTTCCCTTATTACTTGTATTTGTATGGCTAGTATTGCTTTAGGCTATATTATAAGATTAGATAAGATTTTATTTCAACGTTTAGGTAGATCTAGAGAGTTGGATTAGGTATAATGTTTACCACTCTAGCTATGGGTATGACTGAAATATTAAAGTCAGTTATTCAATGGAATTTTAGAGAGGCAGATTTTAATACTTATCGAGCTAACCGAAAGCCTAGTTCATATAGGTATCATAACTTAATACTGTGACAACATACATCATTCCACAACATCTTTGGCTATGGGCTTTTACCGCAGCGGAGTTGTTGGAACTATAGGATACACAAAGATTGAAATTTACTTGCTTATAATCTAGTTTACATATTTTAGTTTTTATAAAATTAAAATGTAATAGAAAGTTATACGGTATGCTTATATGTTTTCATGTTTTTATGAGATTTTTTTCTATTACTAAATATTTGGTTGAAAATATTTTATCGTTTCATTATTAAATATTCTTGATAGTTATTCGAGTATTTGTGAGTTTAGTCAAGAATGTTTCATGATAAACAACAGAATATTCTCGATTTAGTGATTGAAAAATATATTGTAACTTCGTATTACATTCTGATTTTGATAAGAAGTAAAATATGTAAACTAGATTCTACGTATGTGTATCCTATAAGTCCTAATCCACCAATCAAATTCAAAATTCCAAAAAATAAGTCCTAATCCACCTATCAAATTCAAAATTCCAAAAAAGTACTGTAGGTGACCTTAATCCTCTCTATATATATACATATCCCTCCCCTACATCAAAAATAAATATACTGACAATTTGCTTTAGGTAATACAAACATACTCAGTTCCTAGAATGGAGAGAAATGGTGACTAGTAAGTGAGCTACTTTATGGTTCGTATATTTTTCCTACATTTTCTTCCTTTTTTCTGGAGTGAATTGATGCTTTTCGTTGGAAAAAGTTGGAGTATCTGTGGGGGGTGGGGAAGACGAAGGGAAAACTTTGGAGTACACCCAGCATTGTAGTTCACTGTGTGTTGCTTGAATGTGTTTATGGTGAAATTTTTTTATTGTTGGTAATGAAAATGTGTTTTTGATTGATTCCTAATGAACTTGATGTCTTAAAGTTCATGTTTAGGATGAGTTGCGGAGCTCTTTGAGCGAAATAGAATTCAAATCTTGGCTAAGTTTAATTTATTTTTGGAACTTGATTGATTTTGAACTGATGAATGGTTGTCATTTGATTTTCAAGCTCGAATTCTTCATTGTTTTTGTCAACCCAGATTATCAATTCTCTGTTTATCATGTTCATGTGTATTGTTTTTGTTACAGAATAAAGCAGAAGATGCTACAGCTTCATTAGAGATTGAAGGCAGCAGCAACGACAAGCAATGATGCAGCAATCTCTCTACCATGCCGGTGTTCTTGCTGCTCCTCAGATTTTCATTTTCTTTCCAATTTTTTATGCTATTTTTTTCAGCCGGATTCATGCCCTTTTCTTGAAAATCTATTATTCAAGTTGGATTACGTACGGATTTTGTGAAAAAGAATCATGTTTTCTTGAAAAAATATTATTCAAGTTGGATTATGTACGGATTTTGTGAACAAAATTACATTTTAGTTCGTGTTTTGCGTAATCAAGTTTAAATATGTTCTATTATCGTCGGTTATTGGTTAAACTTCGATTACGGAGAAACCATTTCCAAGAAAATGACGAGGAGTGACTGTTGGATACTTGGATCTGTTCTCTTATGTTTTTTTTTTTTTACTTCAATTTGATTTATATATAATTTTGTTTTGTCTCTAATTTTTGCAGCAATGTAGAATTAGAATCAGTAGATATTGATTGGGACTATCTTGGTTTTGAATTTATGCCCACTGATTACATGTATGTCATGAAGTGTTCCCAAGGTGAAACCTTTTCCAAAGAAAGTTGCATAGATTTGGGAACATTGAGTTGAGCCCATCTGCTGGTATTTTGAATTACAGCGAGGTTAGTTTCGATATTTAATTCTCTGATTCGATATCCTAGAAGTTGTACATTTATTTCTTGACTTTGTGGTCTCTAGGCCAATGAATGTGTAATCTTTCAAATAAATTTGTAGGGATTGTTTGAAGGGTTAAAAGCTTATAGAAAGCATGATGCTAATACTCTACTATATCTTCCAAAGAAAATGCAATGAGACCAAGGGTCGGTGTGGAGTGAATGTGCATGGCTGCTCCGACTTTGGAGCAGTTTGTGGAGGCTGTAAAGCAATTGTTTTAGCTGATGAAAGATGGGTATTGTCTTAATTATATGTTATATATTAGCTTTGATTGTTTTTCACAGTTGATAACATTAATATTAAGATTTTTATTTATTTATTTATTTTACCTGGATGCAAAAAATGATTCTGAAATACTTTGTTTTGTGTGTGCTTTTTCAACAGTAGAATTTCAATCATAGTGCACAGTTTGCGACTCATTAGGAATATTTACTTTTTTTCTAGATGTCCTTTAATTAAGTTGGATTGAAGAACAGTAGATATTCTGAATTTGCTGTCTTGATTTATATTCTGCCATTTAGCTCATATGAATTTTGAAAAATGTTCAATTTTTTTGTTCTTTTGTATTTAAATCAACTAATCTGCTGCATATTCTTGTATTCTCTCTGCCTTATTTCTCACGTACATTTCCTTCTATATACAGGAAGGTTTGGCCCCAATTAATTTAGTTGAAACTGAGGTTCATCGAGCAAAGACTGGAGGACTGAAGGCAAATGGAAATTATGCCGCAGTATGTAGTTCTTGAAAGTTTAAAAAGCTAGCTTAGATGAAATTGAATATGAGATTTGAGTGTGTGTGTGTGTGTTTTTTTTTAAAGCCAAAAAGAAATTAAGATTATCCATTTGGAACTGTGATGTGCAAAAATGCAGTGAACTCGTTTATCAAAATTTAGATTTGACATCGGTGTTGTTGTTTTGATCATATATTCAGTTTTAGAGAAAGCTTGATACCATTTATCATTCCAATTTTTATGTATTTCTTGATCAATGGAAGAGAAAAAAAAAAAGCTTTATGAGGTGGACCGGCTCAAGGAAACAGATGTTGGAGGTTAAATATTCTAGAGCAAAGTTTACTCATTGGAGATCATAATAATAATAATAAAAAAAAATCTTTATAAAATCTATAAATATTTAAATTCTTTGGATTTTTATAAAATTTTATAATTTATTTTAATAATTAAAAATAAGTATTTATGTAAACCAATCACACAATTATTTGCCAATATTAATAGATCTTAAAAATTATTAAAAATGTATGAGTGAATATTAATATTAATAACTTATCATTAAATATGTTTAGAATTGAGTTTTTCACATAGTCTAACGAGTATAATATTTAATATGAATTGGGCAATTTTTATGTGTATTTATTATTTTGCCTTTAGATTTTAATTTAAAGTAATGATAAATACTAATGGTCTAATTTTTAGAAATTTGAAATATTAGTTTTATAAGTATGGAACTTTATTTATTAAAAGAGAAATGCAAAATATTAAAACTTAAAATTTTAAGTAGATTGGGGGTATTATTTTATGAGTAAATCAGTAAGATTGAGTAGTTACGAAATTTTGTAACAAATAATCCTTTATCCTATTTTAATTTTTATTTTATATTTTTTCAATTTGGATTTACATTTCAATCTTTACATTTCATTTTTTTTGGTAATAAATACTCCAATGATAAAGTGTGTTAGGCAGTAGTATTTTTTTAGCTACTCTCTTGTGACATATATATATAGGGTGTTATAGTATGATTCATTACAATATATTTTAATTAATAATAAACATATTTTACCTATATAACAATAATAGTACTTAATAATTGATCGACCCGTCCCACAAGAGACTATGTCTTTCTTTTTTAAATAAAATGTTTGGGGGAAGGGTGACTTAGTTTGACTTTTTACATTTTTAGGTAAGTGTAAACTTTCGTGGGACAACCTAAAATTGTAAGGGTGTCATCTGAAAGGAGATTGAGGGAGTAATATATATTAATGGGACCTACACACAATACTAACGGAATATAACTTTCCACTTTATTTTTTCATCCCATATACATTAAAATACTATATTCATTAATCTTCGTAAAAAAAACGTCAACATCGAAACAGAAGGGAGGGAATAAGTGTGTAAACTCATTAGGGTAAGTGTGAAAATCGAAAAAACAGGAGGGAGAGAGCAAGTGTTTAAACTAGTTAGGGTAAGTGTGAAAATAGAAACAGGAGGGAGGGAGTTTTCAAATTATGGTTTAAATTTTTTATTTTCTTTAAATAGTAATCAAACAAAATAATTAATTACTTCTACATGAATTCACAAGAGCATTAATACAACAATTTATTATCTATTAAAATATTACTTCCTCTGGTAAATTCAAAAATAAACATTTTACTATTTTTGGCATTAAAGGTATATATTCATATTCCCTTTTTAGTAAAATAAATACATCACATGGCCCACAAACGATTATCTTTGAATAGGACCGAGTGAGTATATATCAAAGTATCTCTTTGTATAACGTTGATAAAGAACGAAAGGTAACTTGCGATTAAGGTTATCAATCTGCAACGAATAAAAATAGGAAAGTATGAGAGTGTCTTTAAAAAAGCAATATCAAAATTGAATGGAATTATGTGGTGGAGGGATATCAGTTGATTTTTGCTTTACTCTCCATTGTATCCATCTCAACAACAATTCTACAGCCAACTGCTTGATCATCTGAATCCATGAATGAGCTTGAATCCATGATTAAGCAATTTCGGTGGAAGAACTTCCATCTAGACACTCTCCTAACCTATGTCTCACATTTTGGGAAGACATGCCACTTCCCAGAGCTGCCCGAAATTTGTACGTGGTCTTATCGTTTAGATTTAACACGAGAACTCAAGCAGATATTGATGGTGCCAAGACTGGAGAACGAGTTTCAAGAAATTGACCAGTGTCGACTCATCGAAGCTTTTCTCTGTTTCCTTCTTCAACTACTGTACAAAAAACAGGATCCGATTAGTAGTTGGATTCTGGATATTCTTGAAATGGAGCTGAGATGTCTTGTGGCCATTGTTGGAGACATATCGTGGACGCTGGTTGACCACCAACCTCAATTAGTGGAACACTTTGAAGCAGTGGCCAATGAAGCTGGATGTTTACTCCATAGCTTCTTATTCTCCCCTGAATCTGATCCACCACTACTCCTGAGGGATGAGAGGATTTCATCTGTTTTGAATCATGTCCACCTCTTGAAATCCATTCTTCAATCATCTGATATCACATTAATACCACTTCATACCACTCCAAGGACTTCTATTGTCAACTCCATCCCCATTCTCAATTCTCTAGTTGATGATCTGCACCATCTGCTGAAGGGGGAGGATAGCAGGTTAGCTGATGTGAAGGATCAAATCAAAGTTCTCCATGAGGGGCTACTGCTGCTGCAATCTTTGATTAGTGATATCAGATCACCGCAACCTTCTGATATCGGAGAACTAAAACTGCCTCTGATGCGCATTGGAGATATTGCAAATCGAGCCGAATCTCTTATCACTGCATATTTAGTGGGAGATGCACCTCTGTGGTATGTCATCACTACTCTGTCTCATCTCAACTGCCTACTTGATACTATAAGAATGGAGATCCAAGTAATTGCACAGAAACACAAATTTGGAGGCTTGAAAGTGACACAGTCTTTCATTTCACAACCCCCATTAGAGGATGAGAGAAAGAAGGGCATATTTGTTGGTTTTGAAGAGAAGGAGACACAGATTTTGGATCAGCTGGTTGGAGGAGGGACAAAGAGCCTGCAAGTCATTTCAATCTTGGGAATGGCTGGACTTGGTAAGACCACTTTAGCCAAGAAATTGTATAATCATCCCCTAGTTAGAGATTGGTTCGATAAACACTCGTGGTCTGCCATTTCCCAAACATATGAGAGCCAGAGTATACTAGGTCACATTTTGATTCAGATAAATAGTGAGTTTGGTAAAGATGAGATATTGAATATGAAAGGAGAGGCTTTGATGGTACAAATTCACAAAACTTTGAAGGGAAGAAGATATCTTGTTGTGATGGATGACGTATGGGACTCAAATGTCTGGGATGAGTTACAGAGATGTTTCCCAGAAGATAGTAACGGAAGCAGGGTATTGCTCACTAGTAGAAATAAGGATGTGAGTCCATCTAATAGCATGAATTATGAGCTGCCACTTTTGTCAAATGAGCAATGTTGGGAGCTATTAGAGAAGGTGGTGTTTGGGAGTAGAATTTGCCCTCCTCAATTACAACAGACTGGAAAGAAAATTGCTGCAAAATGCCATGGACTACCACTCACTGTAGTTGTACTTGCGGGAGTTCTTTCAACAATGGACGAGGAAGAAGGTGCATGGAAAGAAGTAAAAGAAAGTTTAGCCTCTTATATTGATGGTGAAGAGTATCCAGTGATGGAAGTTCTAGAATTGAGCTATAAGCATCTATCAGACCATTTGAAGCCTTGCTTTCTTCATTTTGGTATGTATGCAGAAGATGAAGAAATCTATGTCGGAGAGTTGAAAAGATTTTGGATTGCAGAAGGATACATACGTAGAGAGACAGAGAAGAGTAAAGAAAGTGTTGCGGAAGAATACTTAATGGAGCTGATTGATAGAAATCTAGTAATGGTTGGCAAGAAAAGATCAGATGGTAGAGGAGTGAAAACATGTGTTGTTCATGATTTATTGCGTGACTTGTGCTTGAAAAAGTGTGAAGAAGAAAGCTTCCTGCAATTTTTTAACAAAGAGTAAGTTGTATATATATGTATATATATTAGTATATACTATCTAGATTCCTCTTGGAAACTTTTATGTGATTACTTCTTTATTGTCATTTCAGCTGCTCCAATATTTTTCGGAGATGCCATCGCCTACGTGCTTTTGAAGATTGTCCATTAACTTTGAGCCTCGGTCGACATGTTCGCTCAATCTACGGTGGTTATCAATTCAAATCAGTATATGTTGGGGACATGATATCATTGAGAGTCTTGCGTTTCAGTGTCACTCGGCATGCTGATTTCTTTGGACTAGAGTATCTTGGTAACTTGAGATACTTGGTTATTGAAAAAGTGCCAACATGTATAGATAAGCTTCTGAATCTAGAGTATATAAGAGTGAGCACTCACGAAACAGAATATATATCCCCAAGAATTGTGAAAATGAACAAGTTAAGATACTTTGTTACATGGAAAGCAGAATATGGATATGATTATGATTGGAGTAGTGAGTGTGAAAGCAACAATGTAGAGTATCTTTCAGGATTAGTAATCAAGAAGTTGAAGGACGAAGAGCTGTTAAGACGTTCACCCCATCTTCTCACACTCAAATGCAGCTATGAACCAAAGAGAAAACAATTGTTGAATGCAAAATATCCAAGATTTGATCTCAGCTTCCTTACTCAACTTGCCTCACTCTCCTTATCAGTGCAATATCATTATAAATTTGAGTTCCGATTCCCCCCAAACATTAGAAAACTTAGCCTTGGTAGCTCGTTCATTCCATGGGAGAAGATGTCCATAGTTGGGAGATTGGAAAATCTGGAGGTTCTCAAATTGAAGTTTGTTTCCTTTGAGGAAAAGATATGGAATACAAGAGATGGTGAATTTCAGAAGCTGAGGTTCTTGCTAATTGACAGCATGGGTCTAATCGAATGGAATGTGGCCTCAAGTGAGCACTTCCCTCATCTTCAGCAGTTGATCTTGATAGGCTGTTATGATCTGCAGGAGATTCCTTGTGAAATCGGTGAGATCACAGCGCTTGAGTTGATAGAGGTGAAGGGGCATTGTCGGGGTTCAATGTTGGAGTCTGCAGAGAGAATTAAAAGAGAACAACGGGAGATGGGAAATGAGGTGCTCAGGGTGCTCCACTCTGAAGCCTTTATATTGAAGCCTTAATTAAGTTGGATTGAAGAACAATAAATATTCTGAATTTGCTATGTGTTGAGAGGTAGACCCTTGCATACGTTAAGTCAGCAATAACATGTGGAAGATAGAGGTTGGATGATCAACATGGAGATCAAGGGCTATGATCGAGCGTTGTAAAAATGGGCCGCCAAGGTTAACGGGCTTGGATTTTGGAGCAGCTTATTTCCAAAGTAAATCGTGATTCTATATATTTATAGAAGATACTGTAGAGATCATTTATTGTCCATATATATCATATATTGGAGTAGTATATATATGAGTTAAGTTTTATTTTTTAGTATGGTTCACATAATCATCCATATATTTCCATTAGGGATTATATGAGATGTCAGTTTGTTCTTCATCATTGTTGTAATCTTCATCAATAAGATCTTCTTCGCCCTTAAGAGTGGACGTAGGCAATTTGCCGAACCACTATAAACTAGTGTTCTTCGTTTTCTTTTCTTTCTTTGATCAATTCATAACCTATGTTTGATTTACTTATTCTCTTCTGCCTTTAATTTCCTTAACTGAGGAACACCATGATTTAGATCTGAATTTGGACATTGCTCTTCCTCATATAGCCAACTATCAAACTCAGAATATGGAGATGATAAGCTATCAGGTCCAATATTATGGTTCAAACAATCTGTCTAAAAATGGACCAAAGGTCTGATAGACTCTTAGATACTGATTTTGTATTTAATTACCACTTTTGCTGCATAATAGTTCCAGATTTTTTCAGATTCTAGTTCTGATAATCATTCCAGAGTGGTTACTAAGTTTACATATCTCTTCGCTTGCAGGGATCAACTTCAAGTGAGGAGCCCAGTGGCCAGGTGGGCTAGCCCACCTGATTGGGTCGAGTCGTGTTTAGTCCAGTCGTTAAGTTACTCATGATGTTCCATTGTATATCAAAAGATCTCGAACTCTTTTATTCAGACTCTGGTAAACTACAAGGGCAACTGCCATCTTCTAGTTTATTTATATTTCTTTACGCTATGGAGAACCTCTATTTGAGGATGCTTTTGAGCTAAATTTAAGAAGAAATCACAAATCAACTTATAAGTTTATAACTGCTTAAAATTGATTTTTAATTTTATTGTTATCGTTTTTTAAATAATGCAACTTGACAAACAGTTATTAAAAAAATGAAAACACTTAATATATATCTTCCTAAAATATCCAGTTATTTGCAAACATTGCTAGCTAACTCAATGTGTAAACAAAACTTCATTTCTATTTTCCATTGAACAAGAATTAGAGTACTGGAAAAGTTAAATAAAGACTAAAATTATGGGACACATCTTAGCAATATTAATTACACAGATTTTAAATCTAAAAAGAGCGAGGCTCTTGTGTCCCATGTGTACAAGATGGGTAAGGGTACATTATTTTGTATTAGAGAGTATACACTTTAATTAATAAAAGTACATCATTTTGTTTTAAAGGATATACATTTTCATTATTTTTTTTTATTTTTTCAGAAAATAAAGAGTACAAATCTTTATACTAAAGGATATACCACGGTGTGCGCACAGCTTAAACTTGAGGCACATAAGTTTTTGCCATCTAAAATAAGGGATAATGAAGTATATTGGAGACTTATACAATGAGTATGTAGTTGATATTTACTATACAAAGTTTTCACTTCGAATTTCTGTTGTGTTTCTTGTGCAACAAATCCCTCCCTCTACAGCAAAAGCAATTGCTAACTTGATGACAGATACATTGAGAGATTATATTGAATTTTGTGGACAAACATATCTGGCGTGTACAAAATATTTCAACTTAGGTATTATAAATGAGGTTTATAATTGAAACACACACACACACAATTTTTACTTCAATTACAACTTTAGTCCCAACATTAAATTTAGCAAAAGATCACCGTTTATGAAGTCTTTTGCAGACACCAACGCATCTAGGTTTTGTACAATCCCTGATATAAATTTCTCTGTCACATTGGATTAGTTGAAAAAAAAATCATCTTTGATTTAATCTAAAAAACTTTTGAGATTAGAAAAAAAAAACTCCAAATTATATTTTCACCCATATAATAAAATTGTAATATTTATATTAAAATTTGAAATTAAAAAATTAATATATAAATAATAAAATTTTAATGTAATATCTATATATTTAATTAATTTATTGCAAAATATTTCTACAAATTATAATATATAATAAAATAATAAAATTATTAATTTTTATTATACGAATATAATTAATTTATCCAACACTTAAATAGTAAGAATATATATATATATATATATATATATATATATATATATATATATATATATATTATTCTTTTGATTTTTTACAAAATTTTATAATTCTATAAAATTTTAATACTTAAAAATTAAGTATTTACGTAAACCAGTTACACGGGACGAAATCTCTTGTGAGATGACAATTATGTAAAACGGATTGACTCATTGTTAAAGTATGCGTATTCGCAATTAAAATATATTTTTTTAAAAGTATAATAAATAATAAATTAGAGTATGATTTTAGATATATGTTTAAAGTATGGAACTCTATTGGATTGTTACAACCTTTGGATGGTTTGAAATTGATTCTAAAAGAACCTATTTCACCAAGTAGTGCTAATTTTTCCCTTTTTAGAATGGCTCCAGTGGCTACATTTATGTTAAGTCTACACTTAGATTTATTGGATTTGTTGCTAAAATATCAATATTAAACTATATTCTACCCTCGATCTACTCTACCCTGTGGATCGGCATCCCCAAGATCTTATCAGATACGAAAAGCTTCGGAGCGGCTTCTCTGCCTTTGCCACGCTTTTCCGGTGTCCTTCACTTGACCCATGTGCCGGTTGTAGCCTTCCGGTTATGTTATGAGAGAGAATTTCCGGTGGAGCGGTGAAATGCATTGAGATCGGAAAGAAAAAGTGTTAAATGAGTTCCTCTTCTTCTCTATGAGAGGATTTATAGTAGAATGAATAACTGAATATTAAAGAAATCATGATGAATCAACCTAAGATCATCTTGAATACAAGCTTTTTTTCTATTTTGGGTAATATTTAAAATTGTTGGGATATTTGTTTAAAGTATGGAACTCTATATAATAAAAAAAAATGCAAATCTTTTAATTAGATGTCTGTAAAATGTAAACTTTTAGTAGGTGGTTAAGCGGTAATATTTTATTTAATTTAATCAGTAAGATTGAATAGTTACAACATTAAATTCCGTAACAAATAAGTGTGAAAAGTCGCTAGAGGAAGGTCCAGGAATCTACATTAATAGAAACAAATACTCCCTTCCTTCTCCACAGTAAGCCTTAAATGGCACCACTCATAAGAGGAGGGGAGACTTGCTACAATATGCATTCAGATTTAATAATATTCTTTTGTGGGCACAATTTAAAGGTATGTCTAAAAACTCAAAATTTTTGATTCGATATTGACACGATATTAATTTTTGAAAAAATTATTATCGAGTCAAGTTTTATATTTGATTCGATACATATACTTTGAACTTTAAAATTACATTTTAATTATAAATTTACCATTTTCACCTAACAAACCTAAGTTTTTTGTGCGTGAACTAAGGAGTATTATTATTTTATGTGTAGTGGGTAATTGTATTAATAGTGAATGGTGGGCCATATGTGAGCCCTTTTACTTAAAAAGAAAAATGAGAATCTTTGAAGGGGACAACCAGTAAAATAAGAATCTTTCGGTGAGACGAGGAGAATATCAAAAAATATTATTCCTTCTGTTCGGTTCTAAGGTATCCATTTGCTTTTTGTACGTGGATTAAGAAGTATTATTATATGTAAAGTGAGTGGTTGTATTAGAGGGAAATGGTGAGCCATATTGTGTACTTTTTTACTAAATAGAGAAATGAATAACTTTGAAGCGGATGCCAAAAATAATAAAATAGATAATTTAGAAGCGACCGAATGGAGTATAATACCGTCAAAAAGTTAATAAAATTGATGAAACCCGTATCTACATAAATAGTGAAAGTAAACGTTGGACCTAGGAAGTAGTGTATAAGAGCGCGTTTTGAAAAGTAATTCAAATATGACGGCAACGAATAAAAATGAGGAAAATATGAGAGTGCAGGGAAGGTGAATGACCCACAGCTAAATTATTGCAGTGTCTTTATGTGGGAGGGATATCAGTTGATTTTTGCTTTACTCTTCGTCAATCCTTGATAACTCTCCATTGTATTCATCTCTCTAGATCTACAACAATTTCTTGATCATCTGAATCCATCATGGATGAAATCATGTACTGGTTCTATGTCTCACATTATTGCCACCTCCCGAAACTGCCTCTTGAATTATTGCGTTTTACGTCGATTGAGGCTTCTTTCACACGAGAACTCAAGCAGATATTCATGGTGCCAAAGCTGAAGAACGAGTTTCAAGAAATTCACCAGTGTCGACTCATCGAAGCTTTTCTCTCTTTCCTTCTTCAACTACTGCTGCGCCAAGACCAGTATTGGATTGGAGTTCTAAAGGATCTTGAAGTGGAGCTGAGATGTCTTGTCCCCATTGTTGGCGACATATAGTGGACACTGGTTGATCACAAAGCTCAGTTTGTGGAAGACTTTGAAGCAATGGCCAATGAAGCTGGATGTTTACTCTAACTTCTTATTGGATGAGAGGATTGCTACTGTTTTGAACCATGTCCACTGTTTGAATAATTTTTATTCACGAGTAAAAATACTCGATCGTTGTAGAAGTATATCTCAAGAAATAAAATTATCGAATTCGAAGGAGTTTAAATTGAGACTAATAAAATACGTGAACTCATGTTTATGTCATTTTTTAAGGATGATAGGGGTTTTGAGTTCGATTTTCAAATAAACAACTTAAGCAAATAAAGTAAATAAGAGAAATGACAAGTAAAAATGAGTAAAAATAAAAGATAATAAGTGCTAAAGTTCAAGTATGGAAAAACATGGGATTATGAACATTCAAGCACACTCAATTCATATTATCATGCAAAGGGAATACAACTCAATTGATGTAGATTAAGAGTGATCACGATTATATCCTAAGCTCTCTCTCGGGTTCCAAAGGTTGTTGATCCACTAGAGACTCCCAAAAGCACTTAAAATCAAAGCCCAATATTAACCTCTTCCATGTAGGTACTAATTAATTCTCAATTCTCCCTTAGAAGGTACTAATTAGAATTAACTCTTCCTTTATGTGTACTAGAGCTAATGAATGGATTGGTTCCCCTCATCGAGTTCAAATATCCTCTCGGTCAAATCTAAACTCGATGTCTATTCATGCCTTTCTAATACTTAAGAGGGTCATTTCCGTTTCACTCCAAGCAATATATACATGAACATTATAATAGCATTTAATTATACAATACATATCGTGGACGCTGGTTGACCACCAACCTCAATTAGTGGAACACTTTGAAGCAGTGGCCAATGAAGCTGGATGTTTACTCCATAGCTTCTTATTCTCCCCTGAATCTGATCCACCACTACTCCTGAGGGATGAGAGGATTTCATCTGTTTTGAATCATGTCCACCTCTTGAAATCCATTCTTCAATCATCTGATATCACATTAATACCACTTCATACCACTCCAAGGACTTCTATTGTCAACTCCATCCCCATTCTCAATTCTCTAGTTGATGATCTGCACCATCTGCTGAAGGGGGAGGATAGCAGGTTAGCTGATGTGAAGGATCAAATCAAAGTTCTCCATGAGGGGCTACTGCTGCTGCAATCTTTGATTAGTGATATCAGATCACCGCAACCTTCTGATATCGGAGAACTAAAACTGCCTCTGATGCGCATTGGAGATATTGCAAATCGAGCCGAATCTCTTATCACTGCATATTTAGTGGGAGATGCACCTCTGTGGTATGTCATCACTACTCTGTCTCATCTCAACTGCCTACTTGATACTATAAGAATGGAGATCCAAGTAATTGCACAGAAACACAAATTTGGAGGCTTGAAAGTGACACAGTCTTTCATTTCACAACCCCCATTAGAGGATGAGAGAAAGAAGGGCATATTTGTTGGTTTTGAAGAGAAGGAGACACAGATTTTGGATCAGCTGGTTGGAGGAGGGACAAAGAGCCTGCAAGTCATTTCAATCTTGGGAATGGCTGGACTTGGTAAGACCACTTTAGCCAAGAAATTGTATAATCATCCCCTAGTTAGAGATTGGTTCGATAAACACTCGTGGTCTGCCATTTCCCAAACATATGAGAGCCAGAGTATACTAGGTCACATTTTGATTCAGATAAATAGTGAGTTTGGTAAAGATGAGATATTGAATATGAAAGGAGAGGCTTTGATGGTACAAATTCACAAAACTTTGAAGGGAAGAAGATATCTTGTTGTGATGGATGACGTATGGGACTCAAATGTCTGGGATGAGTTACAGAGATGTTTCCCAGAAGATAGTAACGGAAGCAGGGTATTGCTCACTAGTAGAAATAAGGATGTGAGTCCATCTAATAGCATGAATTATGAGCTGCCACTTTTGTCAAATGAGCAATGTTGGGAGCTATTAGAGAAGGTGGTGTTTGGGAGTAGAATTTGCCCTCCTCAATTACAACAGACTGGAAAGAAAATTGCTGCAAAATGCCATGGACTACCACTCACTGTAGTTGTACTTGCGGGAGTTCTTTCAACAATGGACGAGGAAGAAGGTGCATGGAAAGAAGTAAAAGAAAGTTTAGCCTCTTATATTGATGGTGAAGAGTATCCAGTGATGGAAGTTCTAGAATTGAGCTATAAGCATCTATCAGACCATTTGAAGCCTTGCTTTCTTCATTTTGGTATGTATGCAGAAGATGAAGAAATCTATGTCGGAGAGTTGAAAAGATTTTGGATTGCAGAAGGATACATACGTAGAGAGACAGAGAAGAGTAAAGAAAGTGTTGCGGAAGAATACTTAATGGAGCTGATTGATAGAAATCTAGTAATGGTTGGCAAGAAAAGATCAGATGGTAGAGGAGTGAAAACATGTGTTGTTCATGATTTATTGCGTGACTTGTGCTTGAAAAAGTGTGAAGAAGAAAGCTTCCTGCAATATTCGGACAATGAGTAAGTTGTACATATATATATACTATATATCTAGATTAATCCTCTTAGAAGTTGATGTGATTCCTTCATTATTGTCATTTCAGCTGCTCCAATAATTTTTGGAGATCAGGCCATCGCCTACTAGCTTCAAAAGATTGTCCATCAACTTTGAGCCCCGGTCAACATGTTCACTCTATCTATTGCAATGATCAATCAAGATCAATATATGTTGGCAACGTGATATCTTTTAGGATTAGTAATCAAGGAGTCGAAGGACGAAGAGTTGTTAAGACGTTTCCCCCATCTTCTCACACTCAAATGCAGATATGAACCAAAGGAAGTGTTGCATGGAGAATATCCAAGGTTTGATCTCAGCTTTCTTACTCTACTTACCTCACTCTCCTTATCATTCCGACATCATTATAAATATGATTTCGGATTCCCTCCCAACATTAGAAAACTTAGCCTTACTAACTTGGGCATTCCATAGGAGAAGATGCCGGTAGTTGGAAGATTGGAAAACCTCGAGGTTCTTAAAGTGATGTTTCAATGCCTTTAAGGGATATAGATGGGATACAAGAGACGGTGAATTCCAGAAGCTGAGGTTCTTGAAAATCGACACCGTGCATCTGGTCGAATGGAATGTGACCTCGAGTGAACACTTCCCTCAGCTTCAGCAGTTGATCTTGATAGACTGTTATAATCTACGGGAGATTCCACGTGAAATCGGTGAAATCTCAACACTCGAGTCGATATAGGTGAAGGGAGATTGTCGGGATTCAATGTTGGAGTCTGCAGAGAAAATAAAAAGAGAAGAATGGGAGATGGAAAATGAGGAGCTGAGGGTGTTCCACGATGTACACTGGAAGAGGGGGTGAAGTATTAACAGACACACCAAGTAGTAGTAGTGTACGTGGAATGATCAACATGTAACAATGCATCTCGCCGCATGGGCAGCTTAACTGGTTAAGTAAGGGAACAACTTGTATAATGACCAATGATCGAATCCCACCCGTAGCGTCGGACCAACCTTTTAATTAAGAGGGGCTCCTTGTATGGTGGGTTAAAAGGTCTAACCCTTGTTGATCGGTTGAGTTACCATAATCCGACTTTTTAGTTAAGAGGGGCTCCTTGTATGGTGGGTTAAAAGGTTTAACCCTTGTTGGTCGATTGAATTACCATGATTAACCATCGGTGGCGAACCACCTTTTTTACAATGTAACAATGCATCTCACCCTCCATTTCCTAATTTTATTTTTGAGTTAATATTATACGTGTATACACTATCAAGTTGAATATACTTACTTAACTGCTCATAAGCATGCATGCTTCATCAATATAACGATTATAGTCTCATCTTACAACCCATCTCACATAATTATCATCTAACACAAGAAATTTTCATAATATCAAAATTTGAAAGCATAGTTAATCAATTAGTCAAAATCAGTCACTAATTCAGTGAGACTTGTTAAAATATATTCCTTCCGTTCCGCGTTAATTTTTGCATTTGCTTTTTGTACGTATATTTAATATTTTAATGTATAGTGAGGTGAGAGATAATATTTGATGTAAAGTGAGTAATTTTATTAGTGTTGTGTGGGGAATAATTAATTGTTTTATGTGGGTTCAATTTGAAAAAAAAAGAAATGTAAATAACAAATCAAAATGGAAAACGTAAACATAGAGAAAGACTAGAGTCGCATATTAGTAGTTGAAATACTCCCTATCCCTTGATGAACGCCACCTATACATTTTACCAACTGCTATTTTAATGTTAGTTTAAATCACCCTTTAACACATAAAGGAAATATAATCCCAATAAATCATAAAAAAAGAAAATAGAATTATAAGTATATTGAGTTTACACTAAAAGTCATATTCCATAAAAATCACCAATATACCAGTGGCAATTTTTCTTCTCTTCAAATTTTTTTAGAAAAAATAATAAAGATAAAAAGAGTATCTTTATATTATAAATATGTTATAACTACTACTACGTATATTATTTTCAAAATCATTGTTTTAAATTTTAAAATTATTACCTTTTAATAATTAAAAGTGTTATAAGAAACACATTTAATAAATACATTTGACAATCTCCTTTAAATTTTTGTGTTATTCAACCTACCACAATTATAAGATTTGCATACCATTACATTTTTTTTTCTCTTTTATATTTTTTATTGCGTAAAACTTGTGTGTCCCGGGCACACGTGCGCCCATATTCTTTAATATTAAATTTTATACATTTTAGTATAAAGATATGTATCTTTTATTTTTTGAAAAAAATAAAAAATATTAATAAAAAATGTATAACCTTAGAACAAAATGTTGTACCCTTATTAATTAAGAGTAAAATGTATACTTTTTAAAACAAAATAAGGTACACTTACACATTTTGTGCACCTGGGGGACACAAGAGACCAACTCCTTTTTATTTAAATCTCATTTCATTTTTCACCTTTGTAAATTAACATCGAAATACAATTTATATATTTATTATATTATAAAAAAATATTCTCATTATATTTTTCACCTTTTTAAAATATCGAAATACAATTTATACATTCATTATATTATGAAAAATGATACTAATTTACTTTATTTTTTTATCGAATATGATTTTTTATTGTAAACTCAGTATACTTAAAATTATATTTCTTTTTTGTGTGATTTATTGGGATTGATATTTCCTTATGTGTTGAAAGGGTGATTTAAACCAACTTTAAGATAGCAGTTAACCTCTCATTTCTCTATTTGATAAAATATATAGGTGACATTCATCCAAGTAGTGAAATAGTAGATGAAACACAATTTTATAACAGGGGATCCGACTTAATTCGGGCAAAATGAAGGGAGTATATTTTTTAAAGTGTGATTAATAATGCATTAAAATATGACAAGACAAGATGGAGGGAGTATATTTTTTAAAGTGTGATTAATAGTGCATTAAAATATGATTTAATACTCTATCCGTCCCATCCTAATGATTACATATTTTCTTTTTGGGCGTCCCATCCTAATGGTTACATTTCATTTTCCTTTTTAGCATATGTGACTATACAAATTAATTACTTCTCTCTCCATGGGTCAACACTTCACACTAATACACCTACCCACTTTACATTAAAATATTATTTCTCACCTCAATACACATTAAAATAATATACTCATTAATTCACGTGCAAAAAACAAACGTAATCATAAGGACGGGACGGAGGGAGTAAGTTATAATATAACTAACTAAAAACATAGCTTAAGAGCAACTCCAATAGACTCTCTAAATGACAAATAATTTAAAATTTAAAGAGCCATACATATAAATATATCTCTAATAGCCTCTTTAAAATAATAATTTTTTTTACATAATGGTTTTACCTCTTTAAATTTGAAGAGCCAAACCAACTCTTTAAAATTTAATGATTAAAATTTTCACCATTTCCAACACTTTAATTTCTTAATATTTTCAATTAATTATTTATTATTTAATATTTATAATGCATAAATATTCTTTCACTTTGATTTTATACTCTAAAAATATAGGAAAAAAACAAATGTAATAAATAAGCATTGGGAAGAGAAAAAAATATAAAAAAGTTGTTGGAGGTGAATAAAAATAAATCACTCTAAATTTTAAAAATTCGTTATATTACCTAAAATCCTCTTCAAATTATATATAATCTCTTGTGGATGTTTGTTCAGGGTTTAAAAACCCCAGAATTGAAATTGAAATTCCACACCCAATTTTTAAAAATTACCCTATATATACCTATATACATTCTCTCTCATCAATTAATATACATTTATCTCTCCTCTCTCATCTACTTTCTTATATAAATTAATACATTCTTACACATTGATTTAATATAAAGTTAAAACATACCCTATCAAAAATCCAAAACAAATACAACATCACTATTCATGATTTTGAAAGCCCCAAAATCTCAAAATAAACATCACTTGGAGATCTCTAAGTAGAATATTATATACTCCTATAACATATTTTTATAAGGGAGTGTCCCAATCAATTAACGGTAATGGCCCTCTCACATAAATAATTGAAGTGGCAGTGTAAAGAGCAAAATATAGAGAAAAAGAAAAGAAAACCACAGATCTACAACAATTCTACAGCCAATTTCTTAATTATCTGAATCCATCATGTATCATTTGAACTCATGGAAAAAATACGTATATTCTGGTACTGAATTCGAATTCCGGTGGGATGTGTTCCATCTGGAAACTCTCGAAATCTATTTCGGAAATCTTTTGGAACTGCTTTCTGGATCAATGCTCAACCTTGATGAGTGGATGACACTGAATCCCCAAATTGTTGCTTCTTTCACTCAAGAACTCAAGCAGATGTTCATGGTGTCAAGTCTGAGGAACGAGTTTCAAGAAAACCACAAGTCTCCACTCATCGAAGCTTTTCTCTGTTTCCTTCTCCGATTACTGTACAAAAAACCCAATTCGATCTCAAGTCGGATTCTGGACACACTTGAAATGGAGCTCAGATGTCTTCTCGACATGTCGCTGGTTGATCACGAAGCTCAGTTTGAAGCAGTGGCCAATGAGGCTGGATGTTTGGTTCATTACTTGTTATTCTCCCCAGATCCACTGCTTCCCCAAATTAGGGATGAGAGGATTGCTGCTGTTTTGAACCACATCCAACTCTTTAAATCCACTCTTCAATCATCTCATCTCACATTTCATACGACTCCAACGACTTCTCTTGTCAACGCCTTCCCCATTGTCAATTCCGTGGTTGATGATCTGGAGCATCTGTTGAAGGGGAAGGATAGCAAGATAGCTGATGTGAAGGATCAAATCAACCTTCTCCATAAGGGGCTACTGCTGCTGCAATCTTTGATGATCAGTGATGTCAGATCGCCACAACCTTCTGAAATCGGAGAACTAAATTTGCCTCTGATGCGCATTGGAGGTATAGCAAATCGAGCAGAATCTCTTATTACCACATATTTGGTGAGAGATGCTCCTCTCTGGTATGTCATCACTACCCTGTCTTACCTCAACAGGGAGATTGAGGCTACAACAATGGAGCTCCAAGTAATTACACAGAGATGCAAATTTGGAGGCTTGAAAGTGACTGAGTCTTTTATTGCACAGCTCCCATTGGAGGATGAGAGAAAGAAGAGCATAATTGTTGGTGTTGAAGAAAAGGAGACAGAGATTTTGGATCAGCTGGTTGGAGGAGGGACAAAGAGTCTGCAAGTCATTTCAATCTTGGGGATGGCTGGGCTTGGTAAGACCACTTTAGCCAAGAAATTGTATAATCATTCCCTAGTTAGAGATTGGTTCGATAAACTCTCATGGTCCGTCATTTCCCGAACATATGAGAGACACAGTATACTAGCTCACATTTTGATTCAGATAAATAGTGAGTTTAATAAAGATAAGATCTTGAATATGGAAGATGAGACTTTAATAGAACATATTTACAAAACTTTGAAGGGAAGACGATATCTTGTTGTGATGGATGATGTATGGGATTCAAATATCTGGGACGAGTTACAGAGATGTTTCCCAAAAGATAGTAACGGAAGCAGGATATTGCTCACTAGTAGAAATAAGGATGTGATTCCACCTAATAGCATGAATCACGAGCTACCGCTTTTGTTAGATGAGCAATGTTGGGAGCTATTAGAGAAGAAAGTGTTTGGCAGTAGAACTTGCCCTCCTCAACTGCTACAGATTGGAAAGAAGATTGCTGCAAAATGCCATGGACTACCACTCACTGTAGTTGTTATTGCGGGAATTCTTTCAACAATGGACGAGGAAGAAGGTACATGGGAAGAAGTAAAAGAAAGTTTAGCTTCTTATATTGATGGTGAAGAGTTTTCGGTGCTGGAAGTTCTAGAATTGAGCTATAAGCATTTAGCTGACCATTTGAAGCCATGCTTTCTCCATTTTGGCGTATATGCAGAAGATGAAGAAATCTCTGTTGGAAAGTTGAAAAGATTGTGGATGGCAGAAGGATTCATACGTAGAGATAAAGAGAAGAGTAAAGAAAGTGTTGCGGAAGAATATTTAATGGAGCTGATAGATAGAAATCTAGTAATGGTTGGCAAGAGAAGATCAGATGGTAAAGGAGTGAAAACGTGTGTTGTTCATGATTTATTGCGTGACTTGTGCTTGAAGAAGTGTGAAGAAGAAAGCTTCCTGCAATATTTGAACAATGAGTAAGTTGTATACATATATATATACACACACCTTCCTCTTTGCTAGAAACGTTGATGTGATTCCTTCATTTTTGTCATTTCAGCTGCCACAATATTTTTGGGAGAGGCCATCGCCTACGAGCTATTAAATCATCATGTCGAGCTTTGAGCCTCAGTCGACATGTTCGCTCTATCTATGGCGATACTCTAGATATATCAGAATATGTTCGGGACATGATATCATTGAGAGTCTTGCATTTCAGATCCATTTGGGATGCTAATTTCTTTGGAGTCGAGTATCTTGCTAACTTGAGATACTTGGTTATTAACATAGTGCCTAGTGGTGTAGGTATGCTTAAAAATCTGGAGTATATAAAAGTGTATGGCACAAGTCGTACCCCAGGATGTATACCCCCAGCAATTGCGTATATGGAGAAGTTGAGATTCTTTGGTGCAGTGGAAGCAGTATATGATAGGAGATGTAATTTAAGGAGCAACAATCTAGAGTATCTTTCAGGATTAGCAATCAAGACGTTGCTGGATGAACATTTATTAAGATGCTCACCCAATATTCTCAAACTCAAATGCAGCTATATGGATAAAACCAGCTGGGATGAAGTGTTGTTTGAAAGACGTTACCATGATTCTGTCCATATTTTTGGAAGTCTTTCCTCTGACTACGGCCTAAAAAAATGTACTACCACAAACAGAACTACCGGAGATAAAACCATTGCAGGAAGGATGATTTCAAAAATAAATGTTAATCCTTTCAAAAATGTAGAAGATCTTGCGCCAAGATTTGATCTCAGCTTCCTCACTCAACTTGGCTCACTCTCCATATCATTCCGTCATCGTTATATATCCGAGTTTGGATTCCCCCCAAACATTAGAAAACTTAGCCTTTCTACCTCGGGGTTTGCATGGGAGAAGATATCGATAGTTGGGAGATTGGAAAACCTCGAGGTTTTAAAATTGATGCTTAATGCCTTTCGGGGAGAAAGATGGGATACAAGAGATGGTGAATTCCAGAAGCTGAGGTTCTTGCTAATTGACACCGTGGATCTGGTCGAATGGAATGTGGCCTCGAGTGAGCACTTCCCTCAACTTCGGCAGTTGATCTTGATAGGGTGTTATAATCTACGGGAGATTCCACGTGAAATCGGTGAGATCACAACACTGGAGTCAATAGAGGTGAAGGGGCGTTGTCGGGGTTCAATGTTGGAGTCTGCAGAGAGAATTAAAAGAGAAGAATGGGAGATGGGAAATGAGGGGCTGAGGGTGTTCCACGATGTGCTGGAAAAGGAGGTGAAGTGAAAACGAACATTACCAGTGTTGAGATCTTTATATCATTAATTGGGATCTGGATTCTCTCCATTTCATACTGTCAATTTAGGTAAATTTCTTTTAACTGTTATTTTCAACTATCATTACTTGACATATCACTCATTATTATTTAGTTAAATTTTAAATAATGATTTAATTTCTGATTTTTATTTTTCACACATCGTTCATGTTCACAGATATTAATTGAATGACTCAGATTTTAAGAAATTGATGAAATTTACATAACAGTAATGGAGAGGATACAAATCCCATGAATTGATGAATGAAAATCTCGAGGTTCTCAAATTGAACTTTGTTTCCTTTGAGGAAAAGATATGGAATACAAGAGATGGTGAATTTCAGAAGCTGAGGTTCTTGCTAATTGACAGCACAGGTCTAATCGAATGGAATGTGGCCTCGAGTGAGCACTTCCCTCATCTTCAGCAGTTGATCTTGATAGGCTGTTATGATCTGCAGGAGATTCCAGGTGAAATCGGTGAGATCGCAACGCTTGAGTTGATAGAGGTGAAGGGGCATTGTTGGGGTTCAATGTTGGAGTCTGCTGAGAGAACTAAAAGAGAGCAACGGGAGATGGGAAATGAGGAGCTCAGGGTGCTCCACTCTGAAGCCTTTATATTGAAGCCTTAATTAAGTTGGATTGAAGAACAATAAATATTCTGAATTTGCTATGTTTGATTTACTTATTCTCTTCTGTCTTTAATTTCCTTAGCTGAGGAACACCATGATCTAGATCTGAATTTGGGCATTGCTCTTCCTCATACAACCAACTATCAAACTCAGAATATGGAGACCAGAAGCTATCAGGTTCACCATTTTTCAAACAACTTGTCTAAAAAGAGTTAGTCTCTTGTAAACTCTGTGGTCCCCCTTAATTTAAACACCCTAGCAATACAAAGGGTATATAGGATTGGAAGGGGGGGACCACAGGGTTTATACCGTGAACCCTGTTTACACAAGTGTTTGTGGTCTAAAAATGGAGCAAAGGTTGGATAGACTCATAGATACTGATTTTTTATTTAATTACCACTTTTGCTGCATAATAGTTGCAGATTTTTTCAGATTCTAGTTCTGATAATCATGGTCATAAGTGGTTGAGTCCTTCTTTAGTCAAGTCCTTAAGTTACTAATGATGTTCCATTGAGTGTATTGCAAATGATCTTGAACTCTTTTATTCAGACTCTGGTAAACTACAAGAGCAACTGTCATCTTTTAGTTTATTTGTAATTCGTTAAGCTATGGAGAACTTGTAGTCTCTTTTCGATGATGCTTTTTAAGCTAAATTTAACAAGTAATCACAAATAAACTTATAACTGCTCGGAATTGATTTTTAATTTATTGTTGTTGTTTTTTAGATAGAGATAAGGCAACTTGACAAACAATTATTACCTCTAAAAAGAATGAAAACACTTAAATATATATCTTCCTAAAATACCCAGTTATTTGCAAGCATTGCTAGCGAACTCAATATGTAAACAAAACTTCATTGCTATTTTCCATTGAACAAGATTAGAGAACTGGAAATGCTAAATGGAGAATAAAATTATGGGACACATCTAAGCAATATTAATTACATAGATTTTAAATCTAAAACAAGGGGTATTAAAGTATATTGGAGACTCTAACCAGGGGCGGACGCAGGATTTTCATGAAGGAGGGCCCAATTCTTCTCATACAATGGTTCGCGTTTTTTGTTCTACAAATTATAAGAAAAATTATTTTATTTATCAACTTATATTAACATTTTTCTAACTTATAATAACATTTTTCTAAGAATATTTTAGTATTTTAAGTTGGGTTAGGTAAAAGTTAGTATAATTTTGAGATTAAAATTATTAAATGAATATATTATTTTAATAATGTATCAATTAAAATAAATAAAAGAGAGAAAAAAATAAATATTAAGTAAAACAAAAGAGATAGAAGAGGGGAAGAAGTAAATAAATAAAGCTTGTCCTAAAAGGGGATCGAACACAAGACCCTCGACACATTTATTAGGTTGCCTCACCACTAGGCCAACGTGGAATTTTGCCATACTTTACATATATATACTACTTAATAGTAAAAGTTCAGGGGGCCCAGTGCCCCCCTACCTCCTATGTAGGTCCGCCAATGCTCCTAACAATGAGGAAGTAGTTCATATTCAACATATTTTTCTCTTGAATCTCTGTAGTGGTTTACTCATGTTTCTTGTCTTTTTTCCTTATCAACTGCCATGCTATTTTTGAGAAATGCCATCGTATACGAGCTTCAGGGGACTCTACAACTTTAAGCCTTTGCCTACATGTTGGCTCTTTGTACGACGATCGATCGTCATCATCAGAACTCATCATTATATGTTGGGGACATGATACTATTTAGAGTCTTGCATTTTAATCATATTGTGGATGGTAGTTGTTTGTTTGGAATTGAATATCTTGTTAACTTAGGGCAGAATATGTCGAAGATTGGAATAGCCACCATTTGAAACAACTTAAGAGTGTCTTTCATTGATTTCTATTAGGAAGTTGAGGGATGAAGAGTTGTCAAAATTATGTTCACCCCATCTTTGTAAAGTTAAATGCAGATATGTATTAGAGGAAAAAACATTGGAGAAGGGGAAATTGTTGGAAATTTTATAATTTTCAATATAATTTAATTGTGAGCAATATATTATTATGCAATTATATTAGCTATTCAATTATTTTATGGACTTAATTAAGTGATCCAATTAAGGTTAAAGGTCCATGTGCTATAATAATAAATGATATGAGCTTATTGAGTAGATACTCAATACTACATGATTAGGTGATTATGGGTGGTCTAGTCAAGTAGTATATAAAGGTTACCCAGTTATGGTCCCCAATATACTAAGCCGCACATGGTCTTCACTTCTCCCCATCGGGAGGGATTACTACGGTCCCCATAAGGAATAAGGAGACTTAGTTGAGGAAGGCCATAAAACCACGGATTCCGAGTTCGTGTTCAGCCTCAAGGACTTATTGGATCAGGTACGCTTCCACTTTACGGTTTAAATCTCGTTAATCATAATAGGGTTAAGGTTTCATGGATTAATTTCCAACAAGTGGTATCAGAGCCACCCTAATTATGATTTTCTGAGATCTATCAAAATTGTGTTTAAATTCAAATATTTGTATTTGAATATTTTTGAGAAATCACAATTTAAAAATTTAGAGATTAAAGTCTTGGATTAATTTGGTATACCATGGATGCTTGTTAATATTTTTGTGGTACTTTATCACGGAAAGGTGATTGTACTATTTTAGTCATCGAATTATTGAATGATATTTGGTCTGAATTTCATTTAGATTAATTAATTTTAATACATGAATTCAATTTATTATGTACCTTATGAGAATTCACTTTCAACATTGATGAAGTTGACATGGGCATTTGAAATTGTATGAAGCCTTCGAATTGTGAATATTTGACATTTGACCATTGTATGGAATTGTGAAATTGTGAAATTGTGAAATTGTATGGAATAATTATATCGATTTGCTCATATTTGTCACAATTTCCATTTGATAACTACTTTGATTCTGGACAATAGACATACGAGTCGTGTCATCATGATAGACGGGATTTGATCACTGCAGTCATTATAGATTGTTGATTGTATACAGATTTTGGTAAATGATTCATTTGTGAATAAATAAGTAAAGGATAATTCTCTAATTTAATTTATTTTAAAGTTGAATTTAGAATCGTTAAGAAATCTTTCATTATTTTTAAATATGAGTGATCTTATGTTCCTATTTAATTTATGGAATATAATAAATTTAAAATTGGGGAGACATTAATTAATGTCGTTCAATTAAATTTAATATTTCTTAATATTTCTTTAATTGGTCTAGTAATTTTTTCAATCTAATCAATCAAAGCCTCATGTTGCCACAGCAGCCTCTGTGTGTGAAGTGCGACTTTATTGAAATTACATAGATGGGTGTGTAATTATTCATGTGTTCTGTGTTCGGCCCACAGGTAGGCACAGTTTGACAGAATAATAACATACATGTGATAATAAGTATGTGATAATTATTTGGATTGTTCATGTGAACATTAGTCGGTCCACAGATAGACTCTTGTTTGACAGAACTTATTGCCAATACTTGATTATTACACCAAGATTACCTCTGCAGTTAATTTTATCCACAGACGAGGTTAATGTTGCACAAGATGTCTTGTGATGGGTCCCCAATTAATAATGTTGTATGAGTGTATCTTCATGCGGGTATTGATCGGCCCACAGGTAGATTAATATTTGACAGAAATACACAAGTACCTGTGGTGGTAAATACGTGACAATTATTTGGTTTGACATGTGAGTAATTGATGAGAGTGAAAATAAGCGTGTTTTAATATCCAATTTAACACCTTTTTGATTGATATTGTAGTCTTATATGAGCACAAATGTCTTATATTCATTATATGTGAGAAAAAGGTGCACTTGAGGTGTTTTGTTGTGTTTTAGGTGGAAAAAGGATCAAAAGAGCCAAGTTTGAGAAAAGGTGCAATTTGTGCAAGAATGCTGATAAACGCACATCGAACTTGTGTAATTATTCTGTATTGATGTGGAGATTTGATTTGGAAGTATGATACATGGTTGGAAAGCCACTGAAGAGAGGGTCGTTTTGGCGTAAAGAACATCCCATTCGGAGTCCGAACGAGGAAGTTATGAGCAAAGTGGTGACGCCGCGCGAGCTGTGCCGAATAGAATTGCAGTGCTACTTTCCATGGCCTGTTACACATTCAATTCTTGGAGTTTTTGTGATTTCTTTATATGGATAGAAAGCCAAGGAATAGAGGATCGCGTGAGCATAAAAATCACTCAATTCGGAGGTCGGATATGAAAGTTATACGCGAAACGGAGAGACTGCGCAAATCCAGTAGCAGGGTTCGACCTGTGGTTCGACCTGGGGCCAGTAGGTTCGACCTGTTTGACGAGGTCGAACCTACGTGCGGGAACTTACGTATTTTCGAGGCCAAAACGCGTGGGATCACTTGAAAAGCCTATTCCAAGCCCTAGAGACGTGATTACAAGTATAAAAGGAGGCTCATGCAGTCAAGAAAAACGTCACCAATCACCGAGGAGAGGCCACAACCATACAACACCCCACAAGGGGGGATCACCCCCCATCCATCATCCACTTCCTTTCCTCCATCCATCCATCACTTTGAAGATTTGTTTGTGGAATCAAGAGGAGAACCAAGAGGAGGATTCAAGATGGAGAAGGGCATGAAGACGCCATACCAAGGGTTTATTCGTTTCCTAATTTATCTTGTATTTTCCGGACATCCGGGTAAGATCTATCCAACACCCATGATTGTTCTTCGAAACATCATGGGCTAGAGCCTTTTTGGTAGATTTAGGAGTTTGAAGGTTTTATCTAGTTAATTGAACTTCCATGTATACACTCCGTACAACACTACTTGTGGTTTATTTTATATATGATTGTGCTTTCTTAATCCATATTCACGGTCGTTTTGTGCATCTTCAATTGGTATATAGAGTCTGAATATATATCTTGGTTGTAGATTGAGTGCGTTCACCGCTGAACAGGATTCCATGTTATGATTCTAAGTGAGGGGACTCCGAAGCTTCATTAGAACTATCATATATGAATACTTATTAATTGAATTGAATTCGGGTTAATAAGTAGGATAAAGAGGATAATTTCATAGTACCTATAAAGGGAGATCATATCGGGTTAGAGTACCAATCCTAGGGGGAAATAATTGATACTGATAGTACCTAGAAAGGGGGATGAAATTATATCTCTTGCTCCGAGGTTATTCACACGTGTTACACGCATGTTTACTTGTGTCTATAGAGTAGATATGCATGGTTTAGTGATGCGTCCATATTCCACAAGGCAGAGTCGGACATTGACACATGGAAGGAAAGTTAATAAGTAAAACTGGATTATCTTAGAGCTACCTATTCTCCTACTTGATCCACTTTCGTATTCTTCAAGTGATATTTATTTTATTTGTTATTTTAATTACTTGTTTATTAGTTTAATAATTCTAAACCTCAAACTATATTGCCACACTTGTCTTAATTAATTTAGATAATAATTAAATTGATAATATGCCGTCCCTTGGGTTCGATATTCACTTGGTTACCTTTCGAAACTACAATTGATATCCTTCATACTTGGGGATTAATTGTGTGTTGAGAAAACGCTCATCAAGTTCTTGGCGCCATTGCCGGGGACGGCTGCTATTATTGATTTTATTATTTCTAGTTGATTAAGATTTTTTTTTCTTTTATTTGTGATTATTTATTTCTATCTAACCTTGAATTTTTCCGAGTTACTTGTGCGCTTGAAAAAGGAGAGGAAGGAAAGGAACGAATAACACACTGTGCTAAACATGGCCGGAGCAAGGCAGAATCCGGATAATATTGCCATACGTGAAATTTTCACGAACTTTGGGAATGTCAACATGGGGTTGATAGGAGCAAGGGGGAAGATGATGATTTTGAGATACATCCCGCTCTTATTAACATGGTGGAAAAGAATCCCTTTTCTGGAGATTGGTTTGAAGATCCATATCAACATCTCCGAAGATTTCTTGGTTATGCAAACACTCAAAAAGGAGCTGGAGCTAATGATCATGCTAGACGGATTGCCCTATTCAAGTTCTCATTGATTGATAAGGCGGAAGCTTGGTATGAGACTCTTGATGCCACAGATTGCACTACATGGGACCAACTGCAGCAGAAGTTCTTGGAGAGATACATGCCACCCTCAAGGATCTTAAGAATGAAGCAAGAGATCACTCGATTTGTTATGAATCAGGGTGAGAAATTTTATGAGGCGTGGGACAGGTTTAAAGACATGCTCAGGAGGTGTCCACAGCATGGAATGTCTAAGGCTGAATACATAAGCATCTTCTACTATGGATTGGATTGTGAGTCGCGTATTTTTATTGATGCATCATCAGGAGGAGCGCTGTTATCTAAGACAGCACTTGAAGCGGAAAAGTTGTTCGAAGACATCTCTATGAATACACGTGACTGGCCAGTAGAGAGAGTTAGAGGATCATATGTACTTGGTAAGGTGGCGCAAGTTGAACATCAAGAGGTGAAGCCGAATAGGGATGATGAGATCGTCTCTAGTCTAGCTAACATCAACAGGCTACTAGAATTCCAGCAGAGGCAGATCACAGAGTTGACACTAAGGGGGCCTAGTATGAAGCAGCAAGAAGTGAAGAGTGTTGAAGATACCTTCAATCGATACATGGCTGAGAATGATGCAAGGATTGATCATCTTGAGGATACCATGAATGTTGATCGTGCAGATTTGTCTAAGTAGTTGAAGGAGCTTACCTTGATGATGGGGCAGATGACCACGAACGTGAATCAATTGGCACAAAAATTGGAAGATAAAGCCATCATGTTAAGATCTGGAACGCAGTGCGAGGGAACGACGAGGCCGAAATCAAATTTGGACATAGCTAATCCTCGGTTCGACCAACATCCAGAAGGTTCGACCTGGCATTCAGGTCGAACCATGGTCGAACCATACCATGCGGAGCACTCTGTTTTTCCAGAACATCGGTTCGACCAAAGCAAGGGTGGTTCGACCTATTCTGCAGGTCGAACCCAGGTCGAACCTCTTCATCCGGAGTGCTCTGTTTTGTCGCAGCAACGGTTCGACCACGACCGTTATGGTTCGACCAACCCAGCAGGTCGAACCCAGGTCGAACCGGAGGATAGAAACTATACAGTGAAGCGGTTCGACCTCGGGGGCAATTGTTCGACCTCCAATGTTAGTCGAACCCTAGTCGAACCTCAAGAGCAGAATGAGATCAGTCTTCCAGGAGATAGGTTCGACCAATACAAACCTGGTTCGACCTCTCAAACAGGTCGAACCCAGGTCGAACCCCAAGTTCAAAGTGAGAGCAGCATGCCAGACGACTGGTTCGACCAAAGCATTGATGGTTCGACCAATCACCCAGGTCGAACCCACGTCGAACCCCAATTACAGAAAGAGAGCAGCCTTCCAGACGATTGGTTCGACCATTACACACCTAGTTCGACCAGCACCAGTGGTCGAACTGAGGTCGAACCTATTCCTTCTGCACCGTTTTCCGCACTGAATGTTCCCTATGATGTTGATGCTACTCTAGTACCATTACATGAGCAGAATACTGAGCTTACAATGGAGAAGAAGTGGGAAGAAGCAAAGATATTGAGAGCCAAGAAGGATAAAGCGAAGGAGGTTGAACGTGATGAATGGGGAAGACCAAAGACCAAGATACCTCCTCCGTTTCCTTCGAGATTGGCCGAGAAGGGATTGGAAGAAAAGTTCAAGAGGTTTCACGATGTCATGAACAAAGTAAGCTTGAACATTCCTTTCTCTGAAGCAATCATGGAGATGCCATACTATGCCCGATTCCTCAAGAATATTATATCAAAGAAGAGAAGCTTGTACGGAGTGGAGACGGTGAACCTATCAGAGAATTGCAGCTCGATCCTTCAAAAGAAGCTGCCTGCAAAGTTAAAGGATCCGGGAAGCTTCACCATTCTTTGTGACATTGGAAAAAGGTCGGCATATAAAGCCTTGTGTGATTTGGGGGCAAGCGTTAATTTGATGCCTTTGTCCATATTTAAAAGGCTTGGTTTGGGGGAGTTAACTCCCACGAATATTGCTCTTCAATTGGCGGATAGATCCATGACTTGTCCGAAGGGTTTAATTGAAGATGTTTTAGTGAGAGTGGATAAGTTAGTTTTTCCCGTGGATTTTCTTGTACTTGACATGGAAGATGATAAGGGTGATATTCCCCTTATTTTGGGACGACCGTTCCTTGCCACAGCTAGAGCTATGATAGATGTTAAGGAAGGAAAGCTTAGACTGCGATTGGATAATGAAGATGTGGTTTTCTCTCTTGATCATGCAATGAAGATGCCCATGGAGAGTCAATCGTGCAAGAGCATTGATATGGTTTCTAACTTGTTTAATCTTGATTTTTCTAAGACAGGTGATTCTGAATTTAAGTGGAAGATTGACAAGGGGATGTCTAGACAGCCATGGGAGGAAGGAAATTTCAATGATCATATTTTTGTGACCAAGAAAGGTGAGGTGTTGAGTGTAGACAAGAAGAGGGAAAGAAAGTTTTTGAAGGTGAGGATGCGAGAAGACCATCCTCTACCGTCGTGACTCTACGACGTTAACCATGAGTGCCTGTTGGGGGCTTGCCCTTCCATTTTATTGCTTTATTTCTTTCGTGTGAGTAAGAAATTTTTATATTTGGCGTGCTTATTATTCGGAAATTACATCTCTTTTCAAACTTAGTTTCAACTTACATTTTTACTAAGTTTGGGGGGGGGGGGTGTGATGTTCTTACCTCATTGAAGCACCAAGAATATAATCTTTTCTTTGTAATGTTTGCTAGGGGAGTTGATTTTTTGCGGTATGTTGAAACTTTAATCGGTTTTGATGTGTCGATTTTTTGCAATTTGCCTAGTGTTCAGTGGTGTTTCTAGTGTGTGGAGTCGATTACGTAGTCAATTAATTCTTTCTTATAGTTCTCCTATTTTATTATTGATGAATCTTGTGATGATGAGTTTGTTTGAGCTTTGATGATAGAAAAAGGTAACTAGGTGGCAAGACGAGTTCAACATTGAGGTTTTGACTCGAGGAGCTCGTGCTTACGTTGAAGAAATATCAGGTTCCCTCGTTCCCTTATTCTAATTTTTATATGTGCTTTTAATTCATGGAGTGGAAGGATTAAGTTTAAGGTGGTGATCCATGTGAGCTTATATGTTTAAAATTATCTTTGAAATTCATATGCTCTTGAAATTGATGAAGGAAGTGTACTTGAGTTATATTGTGATATGAAGTTCTATGTGTACTTGTGGGATATTACTTACCATGAAAGGTGCTCTGTTACTTGTTAAATACCCATGTGAGATTTTGAGCCTTGTTTATCATGTACATAATCACATGATATTTCTTTCTGGTGAGTATCGTTCTTGTGTGTGTATTCTAGAACTTGCTTCTTGTCTTACTTGAGACTACATGTTATGTTAGATAATGGGAAATGATCTAAGGTCATCTTTGAATTTATAAGTCACTTAGCCAAATAATTCCCTATACCATATGATTGTTTATCCGTAGTTAGCCCCGTTGAGCCTAAAAATCTCATTCTTTGGCAGCCTACGTGAAATAACCACTTTGAGCATCTTAAATTTTTTTAGCCTTGATTGTCTTATTAGTGGAGAATTAATGGCTTTTCAAAGTGTGTTGATAGAGCTTGATAACGAACAGCTTGGGAAGGAATGAAATTGGTATTGAATTAGTGATGGATTTTGATAATGCATTTAAGGAGAAGCATGGAGTAGTGCTTAAATCTAGTACTCCATTGAATCAAATACCCTAGGGTAGTGCTTAAATCTAGTACCCTATGGAGGATGCGTGAGATAGTGCCCGAAACTGGTACCTCAAGAGAAGAAGCAGAAAAAGAGAAGGAAAAAATGGATGAGCTTGAGAAAAGAAAAATAATTGTGCTTGAAGGTGAAGAAGGAATGAAAATCGTCTGCATTGAAAAGGAAGAGAGGATGAAAGTTGAAGTGATCAATCAGCTTTAGTTCTCCACTATTTGAGTCACATTGTCCATATATTTCCTACCTTAACCAAAGAGCCAACATTACATCCAAAAGAAAAGTCCTTTTTGATCCCATTGTCGAATCATACTTTTAGTAGTGAAGAGCTTGAGACGTTTGGCAAGCTTATGGTTACGCATGCACTTGAATTGAATCTGAGCGTAAACACCTTATCCATTAAGTGTACATCTTTTACACTTGAGTGTGAGTGATATATACTTCCCGTGAGAACATTTTGATAGAGCATTTGAATTGGTGGTGATTGTCTTAACTTGTATGCTTTGAATTGATTATTACATGTGATAAGAGTTGCATGACCTAAGTTGATGACAATTGTATTTTGAATGGGGTATTGGTCATAGTCCTTGTTTCCCCGCTAATTTTCTTACTCTCTCTCTCTTTATTTTTATTTTGTTGCCTCGGGACGAGCAACGGGCAAGTTTGGGGGTTTGATGAGAGTGAAAATAAGCGTGTTTTAATATCCAATTTAACACCTTTTTGATTGATATTGTAGTCTTATATGAGCACAAATGTCTTATATTCATTATATGTGAGAAAAAGGTGCACTTGAGGTGTTTTGTTGTGTTTTAGGTGGAAAAAGGATCAAAAGAGCCAAGTTTGAGAAAAGGTGCAATTTGTGCAAGAATGCTGATAAACGCACATCGAAGTTGTGTAATTATTCTGTATTGATGTGGAGATCTGAATTAGAAGTGTGATACATGGTTGGAAAGCCACTGAAGAGAGGGTCGTTTTGGCGTAAAGAACATCCCATTCGGAGTCCGAACGAGGAAGTTATGAGCAAAGTGGTGACGCCGCGCGAGCTGTGCCGAATAGAATTGCAGTGCTATTTTCCATGGCCTGTTACATATTCAATTCTTGGAGTTTTTGTGATTTCTTTATATGGATAGAAAACCAAGGAAGAGAGGATCGCGTGAGCACAAAAATCACTCAATTCAGAGGTTGGATATGAAAGTTATACGCGAAACGGAGAGACTGCGCAAATCCAGTAGCAGGGTTCGACCTGTGGTTCGACCTGGGGCCAGTAGGTTCGACCTGTTTGACGAGGTCGAACCTACGTGCGGGAACTTACGTATTTTCGAGGCCAAAACGCGTGGGATCACTTGAAAAGCCCATTCCAAGCCCTAGAGACGTGATTACAAGTATAAAAGGAGGCTCATGCAGTCAAGAAAAACGTCACCAATCACCGAGGAGAGGCCACAACCATACAACACCCCACAAGGGGGGATCACCCCCCATCCATCATCCACTTCCTTTCCTCCATCCATCCATCACTTTGAAGATTCGTTTGTGGAATCAAGAGGAGAACCAAGAGGAGGATTCAAGATGGAGAAGGGCATGAAGATGCCATACCAAGGGTTTATTCGTTTCCTAATTTATCTTTTATTTTCCGGACATCCGGGTATGATCTATCCAACACCCATGATTATTCTTCGAAACATCATGGGCTAGAGCCTTTTTGGTAGATTTAGGAGTTTGAAGGTTTTATCTAGTTAATTGAACTTCCATGTATACACTCCGTACAACACTACTTGTGGTTTATTTTATATATGATTGTGCTTTCTTAATCCATATTCACGGTCGTTTTGTGCATCTTCAATTGGTATATAGAGTCTGAATATATATCTTGGTTGTAGATTGAGTGCGTTCACTGCTGAACAGGATTCCATGTTATGATTCTAAGTGAGGGGACTCCGAAGCTTCATTAGAACTATCATATATGAATACTTATTAATTGAATTGAATTCGGGTTAATAAGTAGGATAAAGAGGATAATTTCATAGTACCTATAAAGGGAGATCATATCGGGTTAGAGTACCAATCCTAGGGGGAAATAATTGATACTGATAGTACCTAGAAAGGGGGATGAAATTATATCTCTTGCTCCGAGGTTATTCACACGTGTTACACGCATGTTTACTTGTGTCTATAGAGTAGATATGCATGGTTTAGTGATGCGTCCATATTCCACAAGGCAGAGTCGGACATTGACACATGGAAGGGAAGTTAATAAGTAAAACTGGATTATCCTAGAGCTACCTATTCTCCTACTTGATCCACTTTCATATTCTTCAAGTGATATTTATTTTATTTGTTATTTTATTTACTTGTTTATTAGTTTAATAATTCTAAACCTCAAACTATATTGCCACACTTGTCTTAATTAATTTAGATAATAATTAAATTGATAATATGCCGTCCCTTGGGTTCGATATTCACTTGGTCACCTTTCGAAACTACAATTGATATCCTTCATACTTGGGGATTAATTGTGTGTTGAGAAAACGCTCATCAGTAATAAGTCGGCCCACATGAAGGCTATTGCTTGACAATTTTATTGTCAATATTTGACTACTGCATGAGAGCATCATTTAAATTAGTATTTTTTTTGTCCAAAGACTTGATACTAATATTGTGCTCGAATCTTCAAGATGATTCTAATTTAGTTAAATTTTGAAAGACTATAAAGTTTTTTGAAAGATTATAAAGTTTAATGCGAGCATGAAAAATTATTTTGCATTAATTCTCTGTATAATTAAGAAGTCTGCTAATTAAGTTTTCCATATATCAACAATAAAATCATACTTGATGAGTGAACTTCCACAATAAGGATGAGACTAATAAGTCAAACTTAATCTCAATAAAGTATAAGGGCAATACAAGAAATCCCATTAAGAAAGCTACTAAAGACAACTAAAGTATAACCTTTTGTTTTCTCCTAAAGGCCTGTGGAATTGTCTTATAATACACTGCATTAAATTATTCAGTATGCATGGTGCAGTTAAAAGACATAATTGAACTCCACAACATATGGTCACTAATGTGAAAAATACTTAAGATTGCAACTTATGGTCTCAATAAATTTTTAACCAAAATAGTTGTGAGAACTCTTTGAGTTTCACATATGGTGATGTCCAACTAAAGCTAGATCATTGGGATCTACTAAAGAAAATTGTACTCAAATAAATGTAAGCTACTTTATTGGTTATGAATAAAAATAAAAGTTTATGATCCAATTAATCGGATTATATTTGAGACGGGTAATACGGTATTCTGTGAGGATGTTGATTTGGGGGAAGAATAATATTAGTGACATTGTCCTTAAGGGGGAGTCGATTCGATCCCCACTTATGCTTTTAAGAATGGTGCAAATCCAGAATAACGATATGACAATGTAAATAATATTTAAGGAATAACAAATTCAACAAACTCAAGAATTAATATCACTAAGGAAATCACTAGAGTTGGGAGAAAGACATTTCGGATGATTTAATAGTTCTTCTCCTAAATAAAGAGGACGCTATAGAAGTAATGGTAGAACATTCAAACAATGTTCATCAAACCATGCAAGGTCCAAATACTCAAAAGTGGGTTAATGCCATAAGTTATGAGTATTGATCAATACAAGATTATTAGGTTTGCATCTTGATAAAGGATTATACTCTAAAGGGAAGGAAGGCATTGTTTTGAGATAATCGTGATATTATTAGTACATTTTAATCTTGAATCATTTAGATGGATGTAAAGATAAAGTTCCTTGATGGCAACATGATACGATATTATAAGTTTAAGAACCAAAAGGAAATCCATCTACGCATTCAAGAAAACTTTTCCGTAAAGGAATCACAAGTATCATCATGAATTAATTGTCTCATTTGATTTTAAGACAAATGTAGATAATTATGTGATTTAGCGGGAGAATGTTTAAACTAAGGGAGACAAGTGGAGTCTCAATAAGGTGCCCTAAAGTTAAATTAAAATTTTAAGAAATGTATAAACATTCTATATGTTTTGATTGTTGGAAGTTATTGTATGATGAGGTCTCTACAAGACTTAATTTGGCTTCTGTTGTTGGTGTATTAAGTAGACATTTAAGTAACTCTAGTATGGATCTTTACAGAGAACTAAGGATAACATGCTTTAACATTAGAGATAATCAGATTAGTAGGAGATCATAAAGTAGTCTGATTATGAGTTTGTTGGATACCAATACGATATAAGATCCACTTCAGGCTACATCTTCTGTTGGTCTGGAGAGCTATACAAGTAAAAGTATTAAGCAAACACTTTAGCTCATTAACCATGACAACAGAATCAGTAGCACACTAAGGGGCATTCAAACATGAAATAAAGGTTGCGAAGTTTAATCACATAAAGTTGATTGTGACAGTTAGTTCGCAGTAAATTATTAGCAATAAGAGTTCTTATAAGTCAAGCATATTGACATAGAATTCTTGGTTGTTAAAGAAAGTGTTTTGTGCAGATAAAATTTTAGTAGAGCATATTATGATAGACTCTAAATATGGATCCACCAATTATGTATTCAACGCCCTGCAATTCTATGAGCTAGCTACTCATTTGGGTATTATATGGTTTTAGAATATATTTGTTTAGTGGGAGTCTATATTTATTACTCTTTAAAGTTTTTAACACACTTTAATTTGGATAATTCGATTTTCTGCAGAATAAAGTTGATGGTTTTGAATTCATTGTGAATTCACTAAAGTTAATTTTTCTATTTTGTAATATTTTACATTATGGATTGATCTCACTAAAGATTAAAGTTGGACCAGTTGGAAATAGACATGTTTTGATCATATTGCATGTAATTTCCATGCTACTCACCATATTTGATCTATGTCATTGAGTATATTGATATTGGTGATTGTCGGGGTTTAACCACGATTTATAATGTGGTGAATGCCGCGGTAGTTCCATATTAGTATATGAGATGGACCAAATTGTTAAGTATAGCCTGAAGAGGAATAGCATAAAGTTGCGCAACTAAGGACTCTTGATATAATTGCTAACGGAAAATATATAGCCCAAGTGGGAGATTGTTGGAAATTTTATAATTTTCAATATAATCTAATTGTGGGAAATATATTATTATGCAATTATATTAGCTATTCAATTATTTTATGAACTTAATTAAGTGATCCAATTAAGGTTAAAGGTCCATGGACTATAATAATAAATTATATGGGCTTATTGAGTAGATACTCAATACTACATGATTAGGTGATTATGGGTGGTCTAGTTGATTAGAGCTATTTTCACCTAGATTTTAGTGTCTTTTTATATATCTTTTCGTATATTTGTATCCGTATTTGCATACTATTTGGTGGTGTTTTGTATTTTTATTGAAATGTGTGTGAATGAGCTTAAACTTAAGATTTTCACTTTTTATTTGATGCTAAACTTGATAAGGAAGATGTAGGAAAAAGCGGATCTCAATTCGGAGTTGAAACGAGGGAGAACGAGCCAAAACGGTGAAAGAGAAAACAAGGCAGCACCGCACGGGCCGTGTACAGCGCACGGCCCTGTCAGCATGGCTGTGCGGTAACACCCGAAATGCCAACTCGGCCACGCCTGTGGCCGAGTACAGAACACGCCCCGTGCTGAGTACAGAAATACGGCCCGTGCACCGCGCACGGGCCTGTTGAGAAAGCCGTGCGCGAACGTCAGAAAATACAACACGGCCACTCCTGTGGCCGTGTACTGCGCACGAGTCGTGCGCTGTGTTAGAACACGGGTCGTGCGGCGGAGCTCGAGCCGTGTTGGTGCAAAAATGCAAAAACTACTGGAATCTTCTAGAAGGCCCACATGGG
Source organism: Pogostemon cablin (assembly GCA_023678885.1). Lineage (NCBI taxonomy): Eukaryota > Viridiplantae > Streptophyta > Magnoliopsida > Lamiales > Lamiaceae > Pogostemon > Pogostemon cablin. Next base: position 28,061,512 of record CM042975.1, read on the forward strand.
GTATAAATAGACCACATTTCAATATTTTGAGGATCAGATCCGAGATTCCCATCATCTACACACACATCACACACCATTTCTTCCATTTTCCACCATCATCTTCATCCACTTTCATCCATTTTGATCCATCTTCATCATCTCCATTAATTCTCCATCAAAACTTCATCCCTTCCATTGGGTGTGAGAGATCTCAAGGAATCAAGAGCTAGAGGTGGAGATCAAGAAGAATAGAAGATTCTCTTCAAGAAATTGATAGGGAAGAATCCATTCATTTTGTATTTCTTTAGATCTAAGACTATGGGTATTTGTAATGAATCATTTATTTGTTTTATTACTTTTATCATGTTAGGCTAATCCCTCTAGTGGGATTAGGAATATGAAGAGCATATTAGATTTATATTATCATGTGGATTAAATTGGTTTTTGATTTAATTGATGTTGATTTCTATTTATGGAGTTTAATTGTCTTGATGTTGTGATGGCATGGTTTGTTATTCATGAATGTTTATTGGTTTAATGGATTATTGATCAATGGATTATTTGTGGTAATTAAATGCTATCATGATGTTCATGTATGTATTGCTTGGAGTGAGACGGAAACGACTCTCTATAGTATTAGGAAGGCATGATTAGACATTGAGTTTGGGTTTGACCGAAAGGATATTAGAATTCAATGAGGGGAACCAATCCATTCGTTTGCCTTAGTACACAAAAAGGGAGAGTTAAATCTAACTAGTACCTAGATGGAAGGGGTTAATGTTGGGCTTTGATCTTAAGTGCTTTTGGGAGTCTAAAATGGATCAACAACCTTTGTAACCCGAAAGGGAGCTTAGGATACAATCGTGATCACCCTTAGTCTACATCAATTGAGTTGGATTTCGTTTGTATGATAATATGAATTGAGTATGCTTGGATGTTTCTAATCCCATATTTTTCCATACTTGAACTTTAGCACCCATTTTCATTACTTGTCATTTCTCTTATTTGCTATTTTTATTTACTTGCTACTTGTTTTAGTTGTTAACCAATCTCCAAACCCCCGATCATCTTTACAAAAACAACGTGAACATGAGCTCACGTATTTTGCTAGTCCGAACATAACTCCTTATTGAATTGATAATTTTTCTTGGGATATACTACTACAACGATCGAGTATTCTTGCTCGTGAGTGCACAAAATAGGCAAACAAGAAAATGGCGCCGTTGCCAAAGGGGAGTTTGACGGACTAGTCGAGTACTGTGTTATTGTTTTAGTTGTTCTTGATAAGGATACTTTTTATTTTATTTTTACTTTGTTTACTATTGTTGTTTGTGGTCTCACTCTTTGACTTTTCGTAGGTGTTTTATGATCACAAGATCAAAGGGAAATCAATCGATCTTTCCTTTGAATTTGGAGATTGAAAGGACCGCACGACAAAGGAAGCGAGAGAGGCGTAAAGCTAGAAAAGGAACAAAAATGGAGAATCAACGGGGAGACAATGTTAATTATGACCCACCCCAAGATCCTTTACAAGATCAAAGGGGGGTACAAGAAGGAGTGCAAGAGAATCAAGCGGAGATAATGAGGAATTTCTTTGCTCAAAATCAAGAGTATATGCAATTGCTTGCCAATCAAGAAGCTCAAAGGATATTTCAACAACAAGAGTTGCCAAGGCCTAGAGCAATTCGGGATTACTTCCAACTGATAGCCGTGCACAATATGGTTCCTCCGGTTCAAGCCAATGATTATGAAATCAAGACCGGATTGATCAACATGGTCAAAGTAAATCAGTTTGGGGGAGGTCCTCTTGAAGACCCAAACACTCATCTATCTACTTTTTTGGAGGTTGCAAATACCGTCAAGATGAAGGGAGTGTCGGAGGATGCTATTCGAATGAGGTTGTTCTCTTTTTCTTTAAGAGACAAGGCTAAAGCATGGTACAATACAATTTCTTTGGGAAGTTGTAATACATGGGAAGATCTTGAGCAAAGGTTCCTAAACAAGTACTTTCCTCCTTCAAAGACACTCCAATTGAAAAGTCTTATCACTCAATTTAGGCAACTTCTGGATGAAAATTTTTATGAAGCATGGGAACGCTACAAAGAGATGCTCCGAAAGTGTCCTCAACATGATTTTCATGAGAACCAACAAGTGGCTTTCTTTTATCAAGGGTTGAATCAACAAAATCGGATGCATGTAGATGCCTCATCCGGAGGGTCTATATTTGGAGTGGATGCTATGAAAGCCATGGATATTTTTGAAGACATTGCAATGAATGCTTATCAATGGGCTTCCGAGCGAGTAATGGGAGGTTATGTGTTTGGAAAGGTAGCTCAAGTGGAGAGTGTGAATAAAGTGAAGAGTGATATGTTCCAAAGTGAAGGAATGAAAGAATTCAATGAGAGCATTCAAGCTTTAACAAAGCAATTGAATTTGATCACTCAAGGAGTAAGTCAAGGGGGAAGCACAAGTGCTATTGTGAATGATGAGAGCCATGTTATGCAAAGTATAGAGGATGTTGCTTACTTAGATAGGAGAAATTACCAAGGAAATTTTCAACGTCAAGGGAATTTTCAAGGTAACTATCCTTCTAATCAAGGTAATTATCAAGGAGGATATCAAGGATAAGCTCGGGGAAGCAATTTCAATCAATCAAGTGGAAATTATCAAGCTCCAAGGAAGCATGAAAATCTTTCTTACTCTAATCCTCAAGCCGCCGTGTCATTCCCTCCGGGATTCGATCCAAGTGTTAAGCCGCCAAATGGAGAGGGTAAAGCATCGGAGGAAGAGACATTGCTAACATTCATGAAAAAGATGGAGGCTAGAATGGAGGAAAATGAGAAGAAATCCGACAATAGGATGAGAGCTTTTGAGTATCAAATGGGTCAAATTGCTTCTTCCGTGGGGTCTCAACACCAACAAGGAAAGTTTCCATCTACCACGGTAACTAATCCTAAAGAAGATTGCAAATCTATCACTCTTAGAAGTGGAAAAGAGTATGAGGAACCTCCTATGCCTAAAGAAGATAGTATTGTCATTGAAAGGGAAGTGGAAAGCAAGGTGGAAGAAGGGTTGGTGCAAGAAGAGATTGAAATGGGGGAAGTAAGCAAGAAAAAAGAAATTGTTGAGCAAAAGAAAGATGAAGAGAAAATAGAGAGAATTCCAAAGTGGAAAAAGGCAAAGGAGTTAAGGGAAAAGGAAGTTGAAGTTGAAAGAGATAGTTGGGGAATACCCAAGACTCAAGTACCGGTTCCTTTTCCTCAAAGGTTCTTGAAGAAGGGTTTGGATGAGAGGTTCAAAAAGTTTCTTGAAATCTTCAAGAAGATTCAAATCAATATCCCTTTCGCCGACGCTTTGGATCAAATGCCTCATTATTCTCGTTTCTTGAAGGACATCATGGGAAAGAAAAGAAGTCTTGTGGATAATGAAACGGTTAATCTAACCGAAGAGTGTAGTGCCATTCTACAACGGAAACTTCCACAAAAATTGAAGGATCCGGGTAGTTTCATTATACCATGTGAAATTGGAAAGAACAAGAAGAACAAGGCTCTTTGTGACCTCGGTGCAAGCATTAATCTAATGCCTCTCTCCATATTCAAGAAGCTTGGATTAGGTGAAGTAAAACCAACTTCCATCACACTTCAATTGGCGGATCGATCTATGACACATCCAAAAGGAGTAGTTGAAGATGTGTTGGTGAAAGTTGATAAGTTCGTCTTTCCGGTGGATTTTGTTGTTCTAGATATGGAGGAGGATGAAAATGTGCCATTGATTTTTGGGAGATCGTTTCTTGCAACCGGGAGAGCTCTTATTGATGTCTACAAAGGAGAATTGAAGTTGAGGGTTAATGATGAGGAAGTGGTATTCTCTCTACACAAGGCCATGCAATATCCAATGAATGATGAAGAATGCAAAAGTGTGGATGTTGTAAAGGGAAGTGTCGAGGAGAGTTGGCCTTCCATTGTAACCAAGGATCCACTTGAACTTTGCTTGAGCAATTCTCTATCTCTTTCTAATATTTCTACTACTTCTCTTGATTTGAATGAAGAATTGATTAATTGTTTGCTTGATCTAGGTGATTGTAGTGAAGCTCAAGAGGTTGCGGCCGCCATATCAAGGGGAAATGAAAAGTTCTTATCACTTAGAGATCCACTCGAGCAAGAAGAGAAAAAGGAAAAGAAGGTGGAGTTGAAGCCTCTACCCGATCATCTTACTTATGCTTACCTTGGTGAAAGTGAGACATATCCGGTAATTGTATCATCATCTCTAACTTCTAGTCAACTTGATAAATTGCTTAATGTCCTTAAAGAGCATAAGTCGGCTATTGGTTGGTGTATTGATGATTTGAAGGGAATTAGTCCAACAATTTGCATGCATAAGATAAGACTTGAGGATGAAGGGAAAGATTGTGTTCAAAACCAAAGAAGACTTAATCCTATCATGCAAGAAGTGGTAAAAAAAGAGGTTCTTAAGTGGTTAGATTCGGATATGATTTTTCCTATTAGTGATAGCCCTTATGTGAGCCCGCTGCATGTAATATCTAAAAAAGGGGGTATGACTATAGTGAAGACCGATAAAGATGAGACCATAGCCACTAGGACGGTGACGGGGTGGCGTGTGTGTGTTGATTATAGGAAGCTTAATGAAAACACACGTAAAGATCACTTCCCCTTACCCTTCTTGGATCAAATGTTGGATAGGTTGGCCGGATATGAGTTTTATTGCTTTCTTGATGGGTATTCCGGGTATAACCAAATTCTCATAGCACCCGAAGACCAAGAAAAGACCGCTTTCACTTGTCCTTATAGAATATTTGCTTTTCGAAGATTGCCATTTGGACTTTGCAATGTACCGGCCACCTTTCAAAGGTGTATGATGACAATCTTTGAAGGATTAATTGAGAATATAATGGAAGTTTTCATGGATGACTTTTTGGTGTTTGGTTCTTCGTTTGATAATTGTTTGTCTAACCTTGCTATTGTTTTGAAGCGATGTCAAGACACTAATTTAGTGTTGAATTGGGAGAAGTGTCATTTCATGGTAAATGATGGCATTGTACTTGGACATCACATCTCTTCAAAGGGATTGCAAGTTGACCGAGCCAAAGTTGTTACTATAGAGAAGCTTCCACCGCCAACAAATGAGAAGGGAGTACGATCGTTCCTTGGTCATGCCGGGTTCTATCGTAGATTCATCAAGGATTTTTCTTCATTTTCTAAACCTCTATCTCATCTCCTTGAAAAAGATGTGCCATTTAAGTTTGATGATAATTGTTTAAATGCTTTTCAGGTGCTAAAGGAAGCTTTGATTTCATCACCCATCTTGATCACCCCCGATTGGAAGGAGCCATTTATATTGATGTGTGATGCAAGTGACGTAGCTCTTGGAGTGATTTTGGGGCAACTATGAGAGAAAAAATTCCGAGCTATTTACTATGCAAGCAAGACATTTGATGCGGCTCAAAGGAACTACACTACTACCGAAAAAGAGTTCTTGGCGGTAGTATACGCCTTTGATAAGTTTCATCCTTATTTGGTAGGAACGAAAACTATTGTATACACCGACCATGCCGCTATCAAGTATCTCATGGCAAAGAAGGATGCAAAGCCAATGGTGATAAGATGGGTACTATTTCTTCAAGAATTTGATATTGAAGTGAGAGATAAGAAGGGCACGGAGAATGTGATAGCCGACCATCTTTCAAGGTTAGAGTCGAGGGAGCATTGTGAAAGTACTTATGAGTTAATCAAGGAGGTTTTTCCCGATGAAGAAATCTTGGAGTGTGATTGCTATCAAATTGAGGCTTTAGTGGAGCAAGAAGGAAGTCCGTGGTATGCGGACTATGTGAATTACTTGGCTAGTGGAAAGAGGCCTTATGAGCTTAATAAGTATCAATCCAAGAAGTTCTTTCATGATGTTAAAAGTTACTTGTGGGATGATCCATTCTTATACAAGATGTGTAATGATTCTCTTGTGCGAAGATGTGTGCCCGAGGAAGAATGGAATAGTGTGTTGGAGTTTGGTCACTCTTCACCTAGTGGAGGCCATTTTGGAGCTCAAAAGACCGCTGCAAAAGTCTTACAATCGGGGTTGTATTGGCCATTTTTGTTCAAAAGTTGTAAGAAATTTGTAGAGGGTTGTGATCGTTGTCAAAGGATGGGAGGAATCTCCAAGTGGGATGAGATGCCCCTTAAGAGCTTTCAAGAAGTGGAGATATTTGATGTGTGGGGCATCGATTTCATGGGACCATTTCCTCAATCTAATGGATTCCTATACATCCTATTGGCGGTTGACTATGTCTCGAAATGGGTTGAGGCCATACCTTCAAGAACAAGTGATGCTAGAGTGGTCATGGGGTTTCTAAAGAAGCATATCTTCACAAGATTTGGAGTACCTAGAGTGTTGGTAAGTGATGGGGGTAGTCACTTCATAAATAAGCTCATGGAGAACATTCTCAAGACTTATGGAGTGAAGCATCGAGTGTCTACTCCATATCACCCTCAAACGAATGGTCAAGCTGAAATTTCTAATCGACAAATCAAACAAGTCTTGGAGAAAACAGTGAGTGTGAGTAGAAAGGATTGGTCAAATAAACTTGATGATGCATTGTGGGCCTTTCGAACCGCATTCAAGACCACTCTTGGTATGTCTCTTTTTCAAATTGTCTATGGCAAGTCTTGCCATCTTCCCGTGGAGTTAGAACATAAAGCTTATTGGGCCATTAAGAAGTTAAATTTTGACATGAAAGCTTCGAAGAAGGTAAGATTCTTACAATTGAATGAGCTTGAGGAATTTAGAGAAAATGCTTATGAAAACTCAAGGATTTTTAAGGAGAAAACCAAGAGGTGGCATGATGCTCGTTTGAGGAAGAAGAGCTTTGAAATGGGTGAGAAGGTGTTGGTATTCAATTCTCGACTAAGACTTTTCCCGGGCAAGTTGAAGTCCAAATGGAGAGGACCTTATGTGGTAAAGGAAGTACTTGATGGGGGAGCTCTAAAGGTTATAGATGAGAACGGGGGAGAGTTCTTGGTCAATGGTCATCGTGTGAAGCACTATGTGGATCCATCACAAAGGGAGACCCTCTTTGTGGATACTTTATGTGAAAGATGAGCTAAAAATTCGTCTAGCTTGAAGACGTTAAACTTAGCGCTCGATGGGAGGCACCCCATCACTATCTTTATTGCTTTGTTTTTGTTATTTTGTATTTTGGGACTTGTAGGTTGATTGTGCTCATGGAGAAAAATGCTCATTGAAGAAAAGAGAAATGCTTCATGGATTCAAGTTGACATGTTCCACCACTTGTTGCAAACTTAATTCGTGACTCTTGTCTCGAGTTAAGTTTGGGGGGTGCTAGTGCGTGGTGGACATGGCTTGAGTCGTGTGGATGCGGTTACTTCTCAACAAGAAGATCATCAATGGAAACTACAAGGGTAAGTCTCATCACTTTTTGCAAACTTAAGTCTCAACTCTTGTTTCGATTTAAGTTTGGGGGGAGAGTGTGTGGTGTGACTCACCACTTGAGTATGATTCTTGTAAAAATTGGATAAATTTTAAAATTTTTCTCATGAGTTTGGGTTGATTTTGGCATGATTGGTAGTGTTGAAGTGCATGATAGTCCATATTTATAATAAAATTGTTGAAATAATGGTGTTTGTTGAGTGTTTGAGCATGAATGAGAGGTATTGGAAGCATGATGGAGCTTGGAGCTAACGCTTTCCTTACCAAATGCCTATCGAGGGAGTACTCTACACCTTATCATTTTATTACTTGAAATGAATTGATTTTGATTTGGATTGTTGTGACTAGCATGCTACTTCATGTGTTATGTTTATGGGAGGTTTACTTTCGTTATTTAGGATTTTCTTTTCAATAAAGGTTGGGATGAATGTATGCTTAATTTTCTTATGGATGAGGGTATTTTGTGTTTTTGCTTGTTTTGTGTTTTTGTTGTGTCTTGTTTGTTGAGTCCTTATTTGTATGTTTTGTGTATTTTCATTCTTGTCTTGGGTTATTTGGTGGTTTGTTTAGGGATGTCGTGAGTCATTTTTGAACGTGAGTGATGATATGTTGTGGTGATAAGTGATGACAAATTATGATTAAGAATCTCTACACTTTCAAATTTTGACATGTTTTACTTAACTTGTTCAATTTTGAGATGAATGTGGTGTAATAAGTTCCTTAAGGTCCGAGCACAAGCTTGTGAGCATTTGAGCCTCAACCATGCATACATGGTATTTCTTCATGAGTGGATCGGTTGTGTTTGATAAGTTAGAACTTGCTCAAGGACTATAGGAACGAGCCCGATTAGTGGAGATTAGTGAAATGATCTAGGGCCATCCTTGTTATTATAGTCATTGCCATATATGTTCCTACCTTGAACATCATCCTTAGTCAACCACTTTGAGCCTATAAGCCTATTTCTTGTGAATTTAGCACATTTTCAAGCCTTAATTACTCATTCAAGCTTATATATACCTTTGTGTGGGTGATTGAGGAGATGGTAGCTAGAAAGGATTGATTGAAGAATCAAAAGAAGAAAAGAACATGGTAAACAAGCAAGAAAAATGATGAAAAGAGCAAAACAAGAATGCACATGCAACCTCAAAGTAAGAAAGGAGCAAATCAACATCAAAATGCTCAAGTAAAAAAATTCAAAGAAAGGAAGCATGCATCAAAAGAAGCTCAACCAAAGGAAAGTTAATGAATAGTGCATGAGATTGTAAAGATAAGAAAGGAAGAAAGAAAAGTGGAGAAGTTGAGGAAATTGACCATCTCTTTGATTACTTACACTTGTTGAGTCACTATTATCCATATCTTCCCTACCATACCAAAGAGCCTATCATTACATCCTAATTAAAGACCTTTTTGATCATTAATTGAAACTTTGGTGGTTTGTGAATATAGTCCGCGAGCAAGCTTATAGTGAGCCGAGCCAATCGATTAATGAGTGTGATCTACCTTATTTCAAAAGAGTGTTGAGAGACATTAATATCCATTGTGAGGCTTGGACTTAAAAGGAACTATATTACACTTTATTCTCTTTTGATTGAACTTGTTAATTTCTCATGTCATGATTTTAATGTTGTAGGATGACTTAGAATAGTTTGTTGTTATTATTGCTAACGATGTGTTATTGCTTATATTCTTTTAGTCTTTTCTAGGTGAAAATTTCTCCTTTTGATTTGTCATTTTCGTTGCTCGGGGACGAGCAACACCTTAAGTTTGGGGGGTTGATTAGAGCTATTTTCACCTAGATTTTAGTGTCTTTTTATATGTCTTTTCGTACATTTGTATCCATATTTGCGTACTATTTGGTGGTGTTTTGTATTTTTATTGAAATATGTGTGAATGAGCTTAACTTGATAAGGAAGATGTAGGAAAAAGCGGATCTCAATTCGGAGTTGAAACGAGGGAGAACGAGCCAAAACGGTGAAAGAGGAAACAAGGCAGCACCGCACGGGCCGTGTACAGCGCACGGCCCTGTCAGCATGGCCATGCGATAACACCCGAAACGCCAACTCGGCCACGCCTGTGGCCGAGTACAGAACACGCCCCGTGCTGAGTACAGAAACACGGCCCGTGCACCGCGCACGGGCCTGTCGAGAAAGCCGTGCGCGAATGTCAGAAAACACAACACGGCCACCCCTGTGGCCGTGTGCTGTGCACGAGTCGTGCGCTGTGTTAGAACACGGGTCGTGCGGTGGAGCTCGAGCCGTGTTGGTGCAAAAATGCAGAAACTGCTGGAATCTTCTAGAAGGCCCACATGGGGTATAAATAGACCCCATTTCAATATTTTGAGGATCAGATCCGAGATTCCCATCATCTACACACACATCACACACCATTTCTTCCATTTTCCACCATCATCTTCATCCACTTTCATCCATTTTGATCCATCTTCATCATCTCCATTAATTCTCCATCAAAACTTCATCCCTTCCATTGGGTGTGAGAGATCTCAAGGAATCAAGAGCTAGAGGTGGAGATCAAGAAGAATAGAAGATTCTCTTCAAGAAATTGATAGGGAAGAATCCATTCATTTTGTATTTCTTTAGATCTAAGACTATGGGTATTTGTAATGAATCATTTATTTGTTTTATTACTTTTATCATGTTAGGCTAATCCCTCTAGTGGGATTAGGAATATGAAGAGCATATTAGATTTATATTATCATGTGGATTAAATTGGTTTTTGATTTAATTGATGTTGATTTCTATTTATGGAGTTTAATTGTCTTGATGTTGTGATGACATGGTTTGTTATTCATGAATGTTTATTGGTTTAATGGATTGTTGATCAATGGATTATTTGTGGTAATTAAATGCTATCATGATGTTCATGTATGTATTGCTTGGAGTGAGACGGAAACGACCCTCTATAGTATTAGGAAGGCATGATTAGACATTGAGTTTGGGTTTGACCGAAAGGATATTAGAATTCAATGAGGGGAACCAATCCATTCGTTGGCCTTAGTACACAAAAAGGGAGAGTTAAATCTAACTAGTACCTAGATGGAAGGGGTTAATGTTGGGCTTTGATTTTAAGTGCTTTTGGGAGTTTAAAATGGATCAACAACCTTTGTAACCCGAAAGGGAGCTTAGGATACAATCGTGATCACCCTTAGTCTACATCAATTGAGTTGGATTCCGTTTACATGATAATATGAATTGAGTATACTTGGATGTTTCTAATCCCATGTTTTTCCATACTTGAACTTTAGCACCCATTTTCATTACTTGTCATTTCTCTTATTTGCTATTTATATTTACTTGCTACTTGATTTAGTTGTTAACCAATCTCCAAACCCCCGATCATCTTTACAAAAACAACGTGAACATGAGCTCACGTATTTTGCTAGTCCGAACATAACTCCTTATTGGATTGATAATTTTTCTTGGGATATACTACTACAACGATCGAGTATTCTTGCTCGTGAGTGCACAAAATAGGAAAACACTAGTCAAGTAGTATATAAAGGTTACCCGGTTATGATCCCCAATATACTAAGCCGCACATGGTCTTCCCTTCTCCCCATCGGGAGGGATTACTACGGTCCCCATAAGGAATAAGGAGGCTTAGTTGAGGAAGGCCATAAAATCACGGATTCCGAGTTCATGTTCAGCCTCAAGGACTTATTGGATCAGGTATGCTTCCGCTTTATGGTTTAAATCTCTTTAATCATAATAGGGTTAAGGTTTCATTGATTAATTTCCAACAGAAATACCCACATCATGATCTCAGTTTCCTCACTCATCTTCACTCACTATCCTAGGCATTCAGCTACTATTTTGAGTTTGAGGAATTTGGTCTCCCATCAAACATTAGAAATTAAGCTGAGAAAGATGAGATACAAGTGATGGTGAAATGGGAAACAATAGTTGAACCCTTTGAATGGAATGTGACCTCTTATGAGCACTTCCCTAATCTTTAACACCTGATTTTGGATTCCTGGGAGAGATTCCAAGAGAAATCGGTGAAATCACAACACTCGAGTCGATCAAAACATGTCTGTATTCACTTGTGGAGTCTGCAGGGAGAATAAGGGAAGACCAATTGTAAATGGGAATGAAGGGATCATCAGCAGTAGAAGAAAAAGGAGGATAATGATGAAGATCAAAACAAATTCTAACTGCAAAACTGCTAGCTAAGGATGATCAACTTCGTGTCACCCTTCATTTGGTTAGATGTGATGTGTTGTATCAATATACTTGCATAACTTTGTTTTATAAACTTTAATTTTAGTTATTTTGTAGTTCCAAAAAAGGAATGAAGAGATCCCCTCCTTTTCTATATAGCAAAAACAATTGCCTAACTTGAGAGTTCCTTCCTTGAGAGATATAGGGCAAGTAGGATATATGGTCTAAAAGGAAAATTGGTACGCTACTTTACCTGTATATTTTTTTTATTGGGTTCAGGTATTACCCCACCTGTTACCCGATAGTAACTACACTACTCGTGTCTCGACCCGGGGTAAATTTAATGTGCCTTTAGTTTTTATTAGTTTAGAGCATTTCCTAAAAATTCTTTAAATGAAAAAATAATTAAATTTTAAAGAGTCAAATGTAAAAATCTATATCCAATAGGCTCTTTAAAATAACAAAATGTTTAACATAATAATTTTGGCTTTCTAAATTTGAAGAACAAAAATACTCCTTTAAAATTTATTGCATTTACTTTTTTTAATTACTTCCAACACACAAAAACATTAATTACTTTACATCTATGATAAAATAACTTAAGAATAAAAAAAATATAATATTAAAAAAATACAATAATTACTTCACATGATAAAATAACTTAAGAATAAAAAAAATATATAATATTAAAAAAATACAAATATAATAAATGGACATTGAAAAGATAATAAATTAAAGGGTTATTATAGGGTGCGTTGATGAACCCAAGTAGTATAACCTAAAATCATGGAATAGTGAGTGGGTTTCTATTTTAATTTTTTTATTATTTAATATAATTAATTGTAGACATTGAATTGTAAATTAAAAATATGCTGTTTTTTTTTTTAAAGGAAAAATATGCTGTTGGACATGCTTTTACATCTCTAGTTTCTTTCTTCCTTAAAATCCAACAAATAAAACCGGACCGAAATTGGTCTATCTGTATCCGAAGGACCGCAGCCCTCTTCCTTAAAATCTAACAAATAAACCGGACCGGAATCGGTCTATCTGTATTATCCGCATCTCTCGGTCACTCTTTTCTTTAGTTCATTCATCTCTTCGCAGCACAACCCTAAAAAATACCCACTTCAATTTCTTCGCAAGATAACACAAATGGAGGAAGAAATACGTCTCAACCGATTGCAGATTTCAATTATTAGAGGATAGATCTCAAATCTTGTCAAATCAAGGAGTTGTTCGTGGTGTTTTGAACGTCTTTCACCAAAATCAAAATCGAGTCAATCCAAGTTTTTCTCACTTTACTTGTTCAATTGCTTCACCACCAAACGGATCCAACTGCGAGGGATCTTGGAAAGGAGCTGAGATTTCTTCTCATGGATGCTTCTTGACTGCCATGGGCACCAATCTGAAGCTCAACTGCAGAATGAATTCGAATTAGTGGCGAATCGATCTGGGTTTTTTCTTCATTCCATTTTATTCTCCACTGGTGATGGGTTTCAAGAAATTGACAAAGGGCTTGCTGCTGTTTTTACATGGTTTTGAGGTCTTGAAAGCAGTCTGATGATTCTCACCATACCAGAGTTCTTCTATGGTGAACTCCTTCCTCGTTCTCGATTATCTGATTGATGATTCACAAGATCTGTTGAAACAGGAGGATGATTGGATGGCTGGTGTGAAGGATCAAATCAAGCTTCTCCAGGCTGCTAATTTTTCATTTTTCAATCAATGATATGGGATCATCTCTGCCTTTTGGAATTTGAGAACTGAAAGAGCCTTTTATGACTGCATATTTGGTGAAAGATGCTCCTCTCTGGTATGTTATCACTGATCTCAACCACAAGATTGAGCTTATGAGCATTGACAAAGTAATTACAGAGACCTACAAACTTGGAGACTTAAAAGTGGCAAAGTATCACTTTGCACAACTCTCATTACAGGAAGAGAGAAAGAATGAGGCTACCAAAGGATGTAACAGTTGGCTTGGAGGGTACAAGGAGTATTCTGGATTAGCTGGATGGAGAAAGAGAGAGCCTGCAAGTCATTTCAATTATTGGCATGGGCGGACTTGGTAAGACAACTTTAGAAAAAAATAGAGTACAATCATCGAACTCTCGAGTAAGAGAGAGTTGTTCTGCTGGGTCCTAATCAGGGTAGGAATTAAGAGAGCAAAAGTAGGAATAAGCCGCGAGATCCGAAGGAGAAATGCACGCCAGAAGAGGGATAAAGTGATGGAGGAGGAAATAGAAGCAGGATATGTGAGTTGACATTTTTGTCGGATGAGCAATGTTGGGAACTATTAGAAATGAAGGAATGAGCAATGCTGGGAGCTATTAGAAATGAAGGGATGAGCAAGTGAGCTATTAGAAATGAAGGAATGAGCAATGCTGGGAGCTATTAGAAATGAAGGTGTTTGGGACTTGCTGCAAGAGGTTGTGGATGAGGAAGATTGTAGATGGGAGGGAGTAGGATTAAGTTTAGCTTAGTATATTAAAATTGGTGAAGAGAATTCAATGACTCAAATTCTGGAATTGAGTTATAATCATTTGCCAGACCATTTCCCCCGGGGCGAAGTGTTGCAGACAATGCAACAACATTTTCCATGAGAGGGTGGAATTCCACGTGTGGCCTGGAACTGAGACGAGGAATTGAAGGATGAGGAAGAAAGTAGATGGGAAGTGGGATTAAGTTTAGTGTAATTGGTGAAGAGAATTCAGTGACTCAAATTCAGGAATTGAGTTATAAACATCTACCAGACCATTTGAAGCCCTGTTTTCTTTCACTTTGGAGCATTTAAAGAAAACTAATTAATCTTTGTTGGAGAGTTGAAGATTATGGATCGCTGAAGGATTTATAAGCAAAGATAAAAATGCTGTAGAATAGTTAATGGAGCTGATCAATAGAAGTTTAGTAATCGTTTCCGGGAGAGAACATCAGAGTTAAAGCATGTGGTGTTCATGATTTATTGTGTTTCTTGAATAAAATGAGACTCTCGCAAAGGGATGACATCCAGACCATATTGAGCTCATGCTGGATTAATAACAAGTTCCAGGCGGCTAAGGTCCATAGCTCGATTTGAAGGATATTAACACCGATCAACTCAAACACTTGTTGAAAGCATCAAATCGGAGATTGCACGTCTTCATTACTATAGCTAGCCCTTTTGTATAATTAGGCTTAGCACTTCTAATGAGCTGTTATTTACGTATTTACATTGTATACCTGTTCATTGTAACTTGTTTGGTTCTGAAATTTATAAAAATTACCATTTTAAAAAAAGGGCTAAAGAAGAAAGCTTCTTGCAATACTGGAACATCGAGTAAGTTGTGCATACCATCTAGCTCCCACTTCGTGTTAATGTTATTATATTACACTGATTAAGGATTTATAGATTTGTTCTGATTTTACAGATGCCATGCTATTTTTGAGGAAGGTCGTCATATTCGAGCTTTAGGAGGAATTTATGGATTTAAAATAGAGGAATTTGGATTCCCCTCAAATATTACGAAGCTGGCAATTTGTTGGGACAAGAAGTCAATAATTGGGAGATTGGAGAATCTTGAGGTTCTCAAGTTAAGGAGAGGTGCTGCTATGGAGAAAAACATAGGATACAAAAGATGGTGAATTTCAGAAGCTGGGGTCCCTGCAATTGGAACGAATAAATCTCTCCGAATGGGACGTGGCCTCGAGTGAGCACTTTCCTAGACTTGAACAGCTGATCTTGAGGAAGTGCTACTATTTGCAAGAAATTTTAGGTGAATCGGGAAACTTGAGTTTATTGAAGTGAAAGGTTGATGTTTGGATTCATTGGCGGAGTTTCAGTGAGAAATGAGACATGGGAAATGAAGACCTTATAGTCATCATCAGTGCTAATGATTGATTACTTTGAAAGAACTAAGATCTCATGTTCTTGAAACTGCATGAATGATTAGTCCTCCCCTGATATGAAGAGTATTCATGGTATTGCTACACATTTTCAGGTTAAATATTTTGTTTTTTTTTGTTTTTATTTAAATCTTTGCATGAATGTGTTACTTGTTTACTGTTGTAAAAGATTTGCCTATTTTGGATTTAAGCTTTGTCACTCCGATTGTATGATTTTATTGTCTTTTTTTTTTTTTTAATTGACAATAAAATGCATATTCACCCATGTGCAGTGGCGGATGTATGTGGGGCAGCCCAGGGCTGTCCCCTAAAAGCCTATTGTATTATATGTAAATAATTTATAAATAATTTGTATTTTTAAGTTTAGCCCACCCCAAAAATATTTTCAGCCCACCCAAATAAAGCTAAAAAATAAATATATCTTCTTTCTTCTTTGTATTTTTAAGTTTAGGCCAACCCAAAAATATTTTAAGCCCACCGAAATGAAGCTAAAAAATAAATATATCTTCTTAAATTATATATATATATATATATTATTTTTTAATTATTATTATTATTTTTTATTTTCTTCAATAAACTTAGCCCACCCACCGCGGTTTTCTGGATTCGCCACTGCCAATGTGTTCATAAGACTGATTTTATTTCATTTTTTTCTTTCCTCTCGCAGCCTTTGTGGATAAATAGTATTGTAAAATTAAATAGGAAAACCTTATTATTCAGATTTTTTTAATGTGTTTGTTTTAGTATATTTATAATTAACTTACAAGCTCTGTTTTCTAATACAGCTGTTGAAGGGGACTAGAACTAAAGACAGTCATTTAATTGTCATTTTTCATGAGATTTTTCAAAACTTCCAAATTTGATTTTTCAATATTGAAGTGTCTTGTGTGCATTAAATATCAAGATCTAAGGGAACAAATGAAGGTGAATCTTTTCCTTCTGTAAATATGGAATCCAGTTCACTGGGATAGATGCATTCATGCAACGCCAATGTTTGCAGCTAATTAAATCATACCTGTTTAATATTAATTAATTATATATATTTATATTTTTGTTATTATTTAAATAAATATAATAGTAATAAATACTCCCTCCGTTCGGATTCAAGGGTGTCAATTGTTTTTTAGCACGAAGATTAAGGGATATTGTTATTTAATGTGTAGTGGGTAGTTGTATTAGTGGAGGTGTGTGTCCCATTTTTAGTTGTATTAGTGGATTGTGTGGATAAGAAATGAAATGAGACCTTTTGGGGCGGACGCCCAAAATAGAAAAATGATGCCTTTGAAAGGGGATGGAGGGAGTACATAATTATGAATGAAATATAAAATAAATATAATATAAATTCTATTATTTTAAATAAATATTCTCTCCGTTCCATAAAACCTTTCATACTTTCCTCATTTATTTGTTCCACAAAACTTTTCACATCTCAAAAAAGAAAACATTACTTTATCTAACAACATCAAAAATTTCTTTAATTTCAAATTTATCACTCATTTTTTACACACGTATCATTACTTTATACTTCTTTAGGGAAAAAGGTCACATTGGACCGATCTTGTTGCATGGGATCAAAATGGCACCTTATCTAACATTTTGTTCATTCATGTCCGTCTGTTTTAATGGTATCAAATTACCTTGCAAAAAAAAAAAAAAAAAAAAAAATTATTTTTTCTCTATTCTAATTAATTTTAGTTAAACACAAATCAAAACCTTTAACACGTGATTTAGCAGAATATTAGAAGGAAGAAAAAATAGTAATTGTAATTTCACAGCAGATCGGACTATCCTCTTTCTAAATCGCCGGTGGGCTTCAAGCAAAACATATCCACAGGAGATTGAAGAAAATACACCACAAAAAAATGGGACACCGTAATCCTCTGGCTGTCCTATTTATTCACCGACTCCGTCGCCACCACCGCCCTCGGAGTTCTCTCGCAAGCCACCGCCGCCGACGACGCGAAGGTAGCTCGTCGTCCAAAGATCAGCAGAGCTATGCAATCATGGTATTCTGTGCCCCTTTTCTTCTGATGCACCTCGGCGGCCCGGACACCATCACCGCCTACGCCATGGCGGATAACGAGCTCTGGGCTCGCCATTTACTTGGATTGATCGGTCAAGTAAGTATTGCAGTCTATATCACCAAAATCCCACGTTGACGGTGCATCCCCTCGTCTTGCTATCTCACTCTCCAAATTCTCTTCCCCACCACACTGGCTACACTCACACACCCCCAATACAAGTTCCCCATCCTCTCCTCGTGAATCTCCCCAATCTCGGTACCCCTGACCCTCCTCCGCCTCACCGTCGCTATCATCTCCGCCTCGCCGCAGCTACAATTGCTGTTTTGATCTATTAATTCAAGAAATTAAATTGTCCACCTGTATCAGATACCCGTATTTTGCGGCGACGAGATCGGGAGGCCACGGCTCTCCACCGTCGTACGATTGATTTTCAACTCCATCGGCCCTGCCGAGGAGTCGAACGGCGGCGCCGCCGGAAATTTCACATTAGGGGAGATCGGCAGCATCTTGGAGAAAATATTTGGAGATTCTTTCATGTGATCATCGACGAGTGACTTACACTAGTGCTGCAATTATTGCTTCCACCACTGATTCCGACGACTTTTTCACCTCCAGTTCTATACCTCCAGTTCTATGGACGGACAACCTGTGTTTTTGGGAACTGTCGTCGTTGGTGGTACAGATTATGTTGGCTAAATAGCATATTAGGTTGGCCCGTAGCAAGCTCAAGTGGTAGAGGGGAGGGTGGAAAGGCCTTCCAGCTTGGTTGTTGTAGGGTGGGGTTTGAATCCTGCCTTTGGCATGGATTTGGCCCTTGCAAACACAAATTTAACAGTGGATTTGGCCCCTTGCAAGCACAAGTTTAACAGTGAGCCCTCCCTATAAGCCACTTTGCCACTTGAGGCACATCCTGTGATTTACCTCCTCCACCAATCCTCAAGGCAGGGGCGGTGGGGGCCCCTAATGGTGGGGTACACCATTGAGGCACAGAATATCCTCCACCAATCCCCAGGGCAGGGGCGGTGGGGCCCCTAATGGTGGGGTACACCATTGAGGAACAGGATATCCTCCACCAATCCCCAGGGCAGGGGCGGTGGGGGCCCTTAATGGTGGGGTACACCATTGAGGAACAGGATATCCTCCACCAATCCCCAGGGCAGGGGCGGTAGGGGCCCCTAATGGTGGGGTACACCATTGAGGCACATCCTGTGATTTACCTTCTCCACCAATCCCCAGGGCAGGGGCCGATCGTGGGGTACACCATTGAGCCACATCCTGTGATTTACCTCCTCCACCAATCCCCAGGGCAGGGGCGGTAGTGGCCCCTAATGGTGGGATACACTATTTAGGCACATCCTATGATTTACCTCCTCCACCAATTCCCAGGGCAGGGGCGGTGGGGGCCCCTAATGGTGGGATACACCATTGAGACACAGAATATCCTCCACCAATCCCCAGGGCAGGGGCGGTGGGGGCCCCTAATGGTGGGGTATACCATTGAGGCACAGGATATCCTCCACCAATCCCCATGGGAGGGGCGGTGGGGACCCCTAATAATGGGGTACACCATTGAGGCACATCCTGTGATTTACCTCCTCCACCAATCCCCAGGGCAGGGGCCGATGGTGGGGTACACCATTGAGGCACATCCTGTGATTTACCTCCTCCACCAATCCCCAGGGCAGGGGCGGTGGTGGCCCCTAATGGTGGATACACCATTTAGGCACATCCTATGATTTACCTCCTCCACCAATCCCCAGGGCAGGGGCGGTGGGGGCCCCTAATGGTGGGATACACCATTTAACCACATCCTGTGATTTACCTCCTCCACCAATTTTCATGACAGCTCCTAATGGTGGGATACACCATTTAGGGTTTGATATGTTGTTAACGCACTTTATTAGGAGAGAGGAAAAAATAACTATTTTAATGTTTAATTTTTTTTGAAAAGGGCTAAATTGATACCATTAAAATAGAATAAGGGCATAGATAAGGGGTAATAATAATAATAATAATAATAATAATAATAATAATAATAATAATAATAATAAAACAATGCTTAGATAAGGTGTCATAATGTCACGTATGTTTAATTTTTATAAATTTTAAGAATGGGAATCACATTTGCTCGATCGAAATAGAAGAGGTGTTTGGATTTTAAAAAATAAAATAATAAATGAGGGGGTTATTTGATCCAAAAAATTAAGGTGGAGTGTTTTGTTGAACCTTTGCCCTTTATTTAAAAGAAAAAGGGGATAAATTGGTTTATTCTAAAAAATTCAAGGGTTTAAACGAATAAAAAATAAAATTAAAGGCATATTTGATCTCAAGGAGTAAGATGGAGGGCTAAATTGAACCTTCTGCCCCTTCCTTAAAATCCAACAAATAAAACCGGACCGGAATCGGTCTTTCATCCAACGAATAAAACCGGACCGGAATCGGTCTTTCTGTATCAGCAGCCCTCGTTCCCTCTTTTCTGTCTTCGCTATCTCTTCGCAGTAAAACCCTAAAAAAATAGCCACTTCTTCATGTATCACACACCTATTTCTTCACAACACAAATGGAGGAAGAAATACGTCTCAACAGATTGCAGATTTCAATTATTAGAGGCTAAATCTCAAATCTTGTCAAATGTTCGTGTTGTTTGAACGTGTTTCACCAAAATCCAAATCGTGTCAGCTAATCGAAGTTTTTCTCACTCTCCTTGTTCAATTGCTGCACCACCAAACGGATCCAACTGTGAGGGATCTTAGAAAGGAGCTGAGATTTCTTCTCACGACTTCTCATGGATGCTTCTTGACTGCTATGGCATCCAATCTAAAGCTCAATTGCAGAATGAATCGAGCTAGGTTTTTTCTCCATTCCATTTTATTCTCTACTGGTGTGGTAATGCGTTTCAAAAGGGCTTACTGCTGTTTTACATTGTTTCGAGGTCTTGAAAGCAGTTCTTAACTCATCTGATCTCACCATACCAGAGTTCTTCTATGGCGAATTCCGTCCTTTTTCTCGATTATCTTATTGATGATTCACAAGATCTGTTGAAACAGGAGGATGATTGGATTACTGGTGTGAAGGATCAAATCAAGCTTCTCCAAAGGCTGCTAATTTTGCATTCTTCAATCAATGATATGGGATCATCACAGCATTCTGGAATTGGAGAACTGAAAGAGCCTCTTATGACTGCATATTTGGTGAAAGATGCTCCTCTCTGGTATGTCATCACTGATCGACATGGTTGGCTTATTAGCATGGACCTCCAAGTAATTACAGAGACTTTCAAACTTGGAGACTTAAAAGTGACAACACAACTCTTATTAGAGGAAGAGAGAAAGAATGAGGCTACCAAAGGATGTAATAGTTGGTTTGGAGGATACAAAAAGGGTATTTTGGATCAGCTGGATGGAGGAAGAGAGAGCCTGCAAGTCATTTCAATTATTGGTATGGGCGGACTTGGTAAGACAACTTTAGCAAAGAAAGTGTAAAATCATCCCTAGTTAGTGATAAGTTTGACAAACTCTCCTGTAATTTCCCAAACTTATGAGGGATGGGATATACATCAGGATTAGAACATCACTTGAGGTTGTGTATCCCTAATCCTCATCCGCCCTCGCCCTCAACTGCCCCTCCTTAAAGATTATATTTTGAATGTAGATGGGGAAGAGAGGTTAGTAGAAAACATTTACAAAACTTTGAAGGAAAGAAGATACGTAATGGATGATGTATGGGACTCTGTGTGGTATAAGTTGAGAGATGTTTATCTGATGATGGAAAAATAGAAGCAGGATATTGCTTATGTGAGCTGCCATTTTTGTCAATTGGAATAAAGATGTGAGCTGCCATTTTTGTCGGATGAGCAATGTTGGGAGCTATTAGAAATGAAGGGGATGAGCAATGCTGGTAGCTATTAGAAATGAAGTGGATGAGCAATGCTGGTAGCTATTCGAAATGAAGGTGTTCGGGACTTGAACTTGCTGCTGGCATTCTTTCAAATGTGGATGAGGAAGAAAGTAGATGGGAAGAGGTGGGATTAAGTTGGTGAAAAGAATTTAGTGATCCAAATTCTGGAATTGAGTTATAAACATCTACCAAACAATTTCCCGGGTGGCTCGTGGAAGTGTTGCAGACAATGTAACAACATCTTCCACCAGAGGGTGGAATTCCACGTATGTGTGGCCTCAGACGAGGAACGATGAGGAAGGAAGTAAATGGAAAGAAGTGGGATTAAGTTTAGTCTAGTATATTAAAATTGGTGAAGAGAATTCAATGATGCAAATTCTGGAATTGAGTTACATCTACCAGACCATTTGATCTTTGTTGGAGAATTGAAGATTATGGATCGCTGAAGGATTTATAAGCCAAGATAAAGATGTTGAAGAATATTTAATGGAGCTGATCAATAGAAGTTTAGTAATCGTTTCCGGGAGAGAACATCAGAGTGAAAGCATGTGTTGTTCATGATTTATTGCGTGGCTTGTGCTTCTTGAATAAAATGAGACTCGCGCAAAGGGATGGCATCCAGACCATATTGAGCTCATACTGGATTAATAACAAGTTCCAGGCAGCTAAGGTCCACAGATTGATGAGGAGATCAGAGAATGAGGATTCCAGATTCCTACACAAAAATATTTGGCATAAGTGGATTACTAGAAAACAAAGTATCAGAATTTGATTTCTGGCAAGAGCTTACTTCGGAAACAAACACTTGTTGAAAGCATCAAATTGGAGATTGCACGTTTTCATTACAATAGCTAGCCCTTTTCTATAATTAGGCTTTGCACTTCTGATGAGCTGTTATTTGTGTATTTACATTGTATACCTACCTGTTCATTGTAACTTGTTTGGTTCTGAAATCTATAAAATCTACCATTTAAAAAAAAAATGGGCTAAAGAAGAAAGCTTCTTGCAATACTGGAACAACAAGTAAGTTGTGCATACCATCTAACTCCCACTTCGTGTTAATGTTATTATATTACATTGATTAAGGATTTATATATTTGTTTTGTTTTTACAGATGCCATGCTATTTTTGAGGAATGTCATATTCGAGCTTTAGGAGACTATACAACTTTGAGCTTTGCCAACACATTCGTTCTTTTGATGGGCATTGTCAGGGTACATCATTATATGTTCGGGTCATGAGATTATTAAGAGTTTTACGTTTTTATGTACATCGTGTACCATTCTTCTAGAGTGTTAGTTTATCTGGAGTTGAATATTTGGTTAATTTGAGATGCTTGGTTGTAGAGAAATTGCTAGCATCTACTCCCTCCGTCCCAATAAGTATTTCACGTATTGGTGTGCGCGGAGTTTAAGAAAATTTTGTATTTTTATGTATAAAGTAAGAAAGAGAATATATATTTTAGTTGATTTAATGAAAAATGTGTGTAAAGTTATGAAAAAGGTGTGTAAAGTTGTTGGGAGATGTGAAAAAGTAAGTATTATATTGGGATGTGTGTAAAAAGTGTGTATTGTTGTAATGTATTTTTACCAAATTTAGTAAAAGTAAAGTGTGAAATACTTTGAGGGACGAATGAAAAAGGAAAGTGTGAAATACTTTGGGGGACGGAGGGAGTATAGAAAAGTTTCAAAATCTAGAATATCTAACAGTGTTGACGAATGGGGACACATATATTATATATACCATGAGTAATTGTGAAGTTGAAGAAGTTGAAGTGCTTTTATGCATTGGTGGCAAAATATGTCAAAGATTGGAGTAATGGGTTTGAAAGCAACAACCTAGAGCATCTTTCAGGTGTAGTGATTGAGAATCTGAAGGATGAAGATCTGTTAAAATGTTCACCCATCTTTGAAAACTCAAATGCAGATAATTCATGCCATTTTTTTTTTATCTCTGTTTCCTCACTCAACTTCACTCACTCGCATTAGGAATTTATGGATTTAAAATAGAGGAATTTGGATTCCCCTCAAATATTACGAAGCTGGCACTAAGAAACTCGCTGGTTAGTTGGGGCAAGATGTCTAAAGCTGGGAGGTAAGGATTTCAGAAGCTGAGGTTGCTGCAATTTGAATGAATATATATCTCCAAATAGAATGTAGCCTCGAGTGAACACTTTCCTAGACGTTAAGGATTGATCTTAAGGAAGTGCTACTATCTGCAAGAAATTCCGGGTGAAATCAGTGAGATCATGACACTTGAGTTTATTGAAGTGAAAGGTCAATGTCTGGATTTGTTGGCGGAGTCTGCTGAGAGAATAAAAGAAGAACAATGAGACATGGGAAATGAAGACCTTTGAGTCATCATTAGTGCTACTAATTGATTACTTTGTAAGAATTAAGATCTCACTTCAAATTAAATAGTTCTTAGGTAAGTATGAAAACTCATGTTCAATGTTCTTGAAACTTCATGATTGATTGATTAGTCTTCCCTTGATATGGAGAGTATGCATTGTACTACACATTTTCTGTGTTCTAAAAATTCTAACCAGAGTTATTGGCATTAACAAATTTAATGAGACGACTGCAGTTCGATTTCAGAACATGTTTTATGTTGGTCTTGTGTACATCTCAGTTAGATCGGAGTAAGAAGTCTGTAAGCGATCTATTTTTCTGGACTATTCTTGTTTGTAATCATACAATGTGAAGTAGAAGAGCTGATTAAATGGTTTTCTGATTGAATTTTATTACACACAAATGGGATCTTAATAAATTAAGTACTTATTTATATTTGGGACAATTTTGAATGAATGGTGATGACATGATATTAATTGATTGTTAAAATAAATTAAGTACTTTTTTATATTTGATGACATGATATTAATTGATCGTTTTAACAATCAATATTAAATTGGCACATGATAACAAGATTTCGACTCAATTTTTAAAAGAAGTCAATTTAACCAAATTTCTCACCATCTCATCTCATTAAAAAATTTACAGTACCTTTACAAGTGAAATTAAAAAAAAACAAAAAAAAATTGTTTTAGCAAACTATACCTTGCACCAAACAATACATTTTAATTTTACTTTTTAGAAAATAAGAAGCTACTCTCCTCCCAAGGTTACATATTACAAAAATAATTGATGTATGGTGATATTTGATATGGGACGAGAGAAAACAAAAAAAATGTGAAATTTAACTTAGAAAGGAAGGAATAATATTTTTAATAAAATATAAAATTTTATTATGAAAGTATAAAATAATCTAATTCAAAATTGCCTGTTAATTTTGAAATCGCGTGTAATCTAAGAGTTTTTACCTATATTAATGAAAGGTTGCCTGAAACAGTTGATACCATTTTTATTAACTAATTATAATTTTTGTTAAATATATCTAAATAATCAATTAAATTATGAGTGAGGCTTGCGTGCGTTCGGGCACACGGGAACATATTTCGTGCGCCTTTAAAAATTTAGTATTATGGGTAAGGGTACATTGCTTTGGTCTAAAGAGTATACACTTTAACTAATAAAAGGTACACCATTTTGTTCTAAAGAGTATACATTTTTCATTAATATTTTTTTTCTTTAGAAAATAAAGGGTACACATTTTTATACTAAAGAGTATACAATTTAACACAAAATTCTAAAGGCGCATGAAGTATTGTTCATGCCCTCAGATACACACAATAATTTTCTTTAGAAAATAAACGGTACACATCTGTATACTAAAGGGTATATAATTTAACACAAAATTCTAAAGGCGCACGAAATGTATTCCGTTCGCCCGGATGCACAAGAGTTTTTGCCTTAAAGTATTAAATTAATTTTTTAATTTAAAATGTTTTATTATTAAATATTAATAATATATACTACTGATAAAACACGAAAAATAAATTTAGGAACACACCGCCAAATCACTAACTATCCCATCTTCACGAACTTTCAAACTAAATATTCTTACACCTGAGTCATGTTTAATAAATTACTCCCTTAGTTACATTGGCATGTGAACGTTTGATTTTTACATGTAAATTAAGGGATATAATATTTTAATGTGTATTGAGTTAAGAGGAATAATATTTTAATGTAAGTTGGGTATATGTATTAGTGTGATAAATGAACCTAAAGAGAGAAATAATTAATTTGTGTGTGATATTTTTTATCAAAAAAGAAAAATGCATACTTTGTATTGGGACGTAGTAAAATGGAAAAACGCGTATATTGAAGTGGGATGGTGGGAGTCTTTGAATTCAAAATTAGAGATTGATTGCTAAGATTAACGAACGATGTTAAACTAATGGAGTAATTAGATAGTTTGGGAGCGTTTTGGTCCTTTGGACATCCCTAGTCTCTTCCTTAAAATTCAACAAATAAAACCGGACCGGAATCGGTCTTTCTGTATCAGCGGCTATCGTTCACTCTTTTCTGTCTTCACTCGTCTCTTCGCATTAAAACCCTAACAGATACCCACTTCTTCATCTATCACGCCCATTTCTTCACAAGATTGACAAAAATGGAGGAAGAAATACGTTTCAACAGATTTCAGATTTCAACTATTAAAGGCTAAATCTCAAATCTTGTCAAATCAAGGAATTGTTCGTGGTGTTTGAACGTCTTTCACCAAAATCCAAATCGTGTCAGCTAATCGAAGTTTTTCTGACTTTCCTTGTTCAATTGCTGCACCACCAAACGGATCCAACTTTGAGGGATCTTGGAAAGGAGCTGAGATTTCTTCTCACGACTTCTCATGGATGCTTCTTGACTGCCATGACATCCAATCTGAAGCTCAATTGCAGAATAAATTCGAATTAGTGGCGAATCGAGCTGGGTTTTTTCTCCACTGGTGATGCGTTTCAAGAAATTGACAAAAGGTTTTGAGGTATTGAAAGCAGTTCTTAACTCATATGATCTCACCATACAAGAGTTCTTCTATGGTGAACGATTCTCTGATTGATGATTTACAGGATCCGTTGAAACAGGAGGATGATCGGATTGCTGGTGTGAAGGATCAAATCAAGCTAAAGGCTGCTAATTTTGCATTTTTCAATCAATTCATCACAGCCTTTTGGAAATGGAGAACTGAAAGAGCCTCTTATGACTGCATATTTGGTGAAAGGTGCTCCTCTCTGGTATGTCATCACTGATCTCATCCACAAGATTGAGCTTATTAGCATGGACCTCCAAGTAATTACAGACTTTCAAACTTGGAGGCTTAAAAGTGACAAAGTATCGCTTTGCACAACTCTCATTACAGGAAGAGGGAAAGAATGAGGCTACAAAAGGATTTTACAGTTGGTTTGGCGGCTGGATGGAGGAAGAGAGAGCCTGCAAGGGCGGACTTGGTAAGACAACTTTAGCAAAGAAAGTGTACAATCATCTCAAACTCTACCACCACAAAACCTTTTCCTCCTCGTCGTATCCGAACCCACAGAGGTCATGGCTGAATTTAGGTAGGAATCCATCACAAGAATGAGCTCAATTCATGCACCCATTAGTCGCATGGCGAGCTTGATAAAGATTAAATTTTGAATGTGAGGAAGAGGTGTTAGTAGAAAACATTTACAAAACTTAGAAGGGAAGAAGATACCTTGTTGTAATGGATGATGTGGATGATGTATAAGACTCAAATTTGTGTATAAGTTGCAGAGATGTTTGTCTGATGATGGAAATAGGAGCAGGATATTGCTAACTAGTAGGAATAAAGATGTGAGCTGCCATTTTGCAATGTTGGAAGCTATTAGAAATGAAGGGGATGAGCAATGCTGGGAGCTATTAGAAATGAAGGTGTTCGGGACTTGAACTTGCTGCAAGATGTTGCGAACTTCCACTTACCGTAGTCGTTATTGCTGGCATTCTTTCAAATGTGGATGAGGAAGAAAGTAGATGGGAAGAAGTGGGATTAAGTTTAGCCTAGTATATTAGTATATTAAAATTGGTGAAGAGAATTCAGTGATGCAAATTCTGGAATTGAGTTATAATCATCTACCAGACCATTTGAAGCCTGCTCTCTTCACTTTGGAGCATTTTAAAGAAGACTAATTAATTTTGTTGGAAGACTAATTAATTTTGTTGGAGAGTTGAAGATTATGGATTGCTGAAGGATTTATAAGCAAAGATAAAGATGCTGAAGAATATTTAATGAAGCTGATCAATAGAAGTTTAGTAATCGTTTATGGGAGAGAACATCAGAGTGAAAGCATGTGTTGTTCATGATTTATTGCGCTGCTTGTGCTTCTTGAATAAAACGAGACTCTTGCAAAGGGATGACATCCAGACCATATTGAGCTCATGCTGGATTAATAACAAGTTCCAGGCAGCTAAGGTCCACAGATTGATGAGGAGATCAGAGAATGAGGATTCCAGATTCCTTTAGAAAAATATTTGGCATAAGTGGATTACTAGAAAACAAAGTATCAGACTTTGGTTACTGGCAAGAGGAAGACTTCGGAAACAAACACTTGTTCAAAGCATCAAATTGGAGATTGGATGTCTTCATTACAATATCTAGCCCTTTTGTATAATTAGACTTGGCACTTCTTATGAGCTGTTATTTATGTATATACATTGTATACCTGTTCATTGTAACTTGTTTGGTTCTGAAATCTATAAAATTTACCATTTAAAAAAAAGGCTAAAGAAGAAAGCTTCTTGCAATATTGGAACAATGAGTAAGTTGTGCATACCATCTAGCTCCCACTTCGTGTTAATGTTATTATATTATACTGATTAAGGATTTATAGATGAGAAATGTAATTTGTTTTTACAGATGCCATGCTATTTTTGAGGAAGGTCGTCGTATTCGAGCTTTAGGAGATTATACAACTTTGAGCCTTTGCCAACACATTCGTTCTTTCGATGGGGATTGTCAGGGTACGTCATTATATGTTCGGGTCATGAGATTATTAAGTCTGCATTTTATTGTACATTGTGTACCATCCTTTTGGAGTGTTAGTTTATTTGGAGTTGAATATGTGGTTAATTTGAGATACTTGGTTATTGAGAAACTGCCAGCATCTATAGATAAGTTTCAAAATCTAGAATATGTAACAGTCTCGACGAATGGGGACATATATAGCAACAACCTGGAGCATCTTTCAGGTGTAGTGATTGAGAATCTGAATGATGAAGATCTGTTAAAATGTTCGCCCCATCTTCGAAAACTCAAATGCAGATAATTCGTGCCATTTTTTTTTTATCTCTGTTCCTCACTCAACTTCACTCACTCTCATTAGGAATTTATGGATTTAAAATAGAGGAATTTGGATTCCCCTCAAATATTACGAAGCTGGCACTAAGAAACTCACTGGTTAGTTGGGGCAAGATGTCTATAGTTGGGAGGTGGGAAAATCTTGAGGTTCTCAAGATAAGGAGAGGTTCTGCTATGGGGAATACGTGGGATATAAAAGATCAGAAGCGGAGGTTGCCGCAATTTGAATGAATATATCTCTCCGAATGGAATGTAGCCTCGAGTGAACACTTTCCTAGACTTCAATTTGAATGAATATATCTGCTAGGAATTCCGGGTGAAATCAGTGAGATCACGACACATGATTTTTTTTTTTTTTTTATCTATTTGTCTTTAAATAAAAATTAGTTTTAATTTAAAGGTTTGAATTTAATTAAAAAATTGCGAAAGTCCAAAGTATACTTAGTAATTTATATATGAATCTTTTGATTTAGAAGGGTATCAATACGTCCCACCATTCGACGCTTATTAAATGGGCTTGAGCAACCGCTCAACAACTCTATTGAAACGAGAATATCCAAGGAAAAGAAAAAAAAGAAAAAAAAAAGCAAATTAAGTTTGATGCTCGACTCCAATGGCATTATTAGATTTATTTATTTAGAGAGGACACCACCCCACCAAGAAATTGGCATACTCAGCTGCTAAGGAATTAGTGTTAAAGGCGACGGTCCCACTATTCCATTAAATTTCGACGACTTGACTCTGATACGAGTACGACACGTTCACAATTAGGGAAAATTTCAATTATAGTCCCATAAGATTAAACCATTGCCAAAATAGTCCTTTTTCTAACATCTTTAGTCCCCTAGGAATTTTTAGTCATTTTCCGTTAAAAACTAACGTAATGTTGCACGTGAGAGTCATGTGGCTGTTAATGTTTTATTTAGAAAATATCGATCCCATAAAAAAATTAAATAAAAATCGATCCCCAAAATCTTTCTTCTTCACACAGTCCTAGGGCTTGCAACATCTTTCCGGTGACTCAGAAATTTCTACCTCCGTCGTCTACTCTTGCTGCCATTCTCGATTAAATTAACCCAGATCCCTATTATAATCTCCAAAATCAGTCAAAATGCCAAACGCCTGTTTGTGGGGGAGAAACCCAGAATTTACAATTTTCCCCCAAAAATTAAACCATGCAATGATGAATTCTGCCAATGTTGTATTGATTCAGTTGAGAGATGAATTATGCCAAATGTGGAGGTTGTATATGTTCGGTGTTTGATGGGTGAGAAGAAATGGGCTCATGCGTGTGCGCGGCCAGGGCTTACGAGTTCGCCGTTCATCTCGTATGCCATAGATTCGATCACCATTCAACACCTCATCTTTTAACGGCCGATGGTGATTGGGCTTCCGGCCGGTGGAGTTCGCGACTTCGGCGTCAGTTGACGGACAACAGCGAATCTTGAAGTGCGTAACCGGCGATCGCTGGTGGTGTGGCGGTCGACGGCGGCTGGAGCACGCTGGGTTCGCTCAACGGAGTTTGCGAGGCAGCGGCGCTTCGCTCGCAGCAGCTGTCGTTTGCAAACAACGACGGCAGCGTGCGGCGCTGAACCACGGTGGCGACGGCGTCACTAATTCCGCAGCAGGTAGGGCTCGGCATTCATGATTCCGGTGACAATGGGTATGGTTGAATCGTCGTAAATCGATGATATTGATGGAGAAAGAAAAAGAAATTCAAACTCATTCTGCTGTCACCTTGGGGCCGTTTTAGATTTCCATTAATATTGATTTATTAGTATTAGTTTTTAGAGAAGAATTTTTGTAATCTTTATTTTTTTTTTGTTTTTTTTAATTTAACGTTTTCCGTTCATAAATTAACAGATGGGACTGAAAGTGCAGTTTTTAGGACTTATTAATAGGTATGGGACTATTTTTGTAATCCAACCATTCTCATGGGACTATAATTGAAATTTTCCCTTCAAGGCAGTAGGCCTTCGTATCGCAATCTTGAGTGGAGTTATCTTTTGAATCTCTATAGTTTGCATCTCCGAAGTCTTCAAGGTAGAAGGTCTTCTTATTGCAATCCTGAGAGGAGTCATGCTTTGTATCTTCGAACTTGTAGAGAGAAGAGATGAGAGGTAGAGACGGTCCCACTGGGCGTGCCAAAATTTGTAACAACAAATTTTGTATTTATAATAAAATAAACACAAAATAATTACAATAATAATCCAAATGATTAAACTTGATAATTTAGGAAACAATCTCTATCTATCATCTGATTCTTCTCTCGAATCAATTTGGACTTAACTTTGACTTGACTTGTGTGTGTTGACTTTGACTTCTTTGACTGGAGTGTATGCTGACTGTGTTGACAGTGTGTGTGTTGAGTCGGGTCTTTGGATGAAGCTTGTCCGAGCTCGGATGTGTAGTTTTGACGTTGATCCGGAGGCATCGAGCCTTTGTTCGGATTGAACGTTGACTGGAGAGCTTTCTGTGGAGAAAGTCGTTGACTGGAAGAACGCCGGATCGGAGGGGCTTGACACCTTGATCTCTGATCAGAGTTGGTTGGCTGGAAGAATGCCGGATCGGAGGAGCTTGACACCTTTATCTCTGATCGGAGACGGTTGGCCGGAAAAATGCCGGATTGGAGGGGCTTAGCACATTTATCTCTGATCGGAGGCGATTGGCTGGAAGAACGTCGGATCAGAGGGGTTTAGCACCTTGATCTCTGATAAGAGGCGGATGGCTGGAAGTGTTGGATTGTATACTAAAAGTCTAGCTTTAGTATGAACAATGTCATAACAATATTTGAAATGAGAATCATTGATCAAATGATTGCATCTTATAATTTATTTTATATGCATGATGCAATAATCCATTTACTTTATACTGTAGATAATATGTTGTGCGACAACACGCGGAAGATCATATTATCGGTTTCCTTATAAAGTATAAACAGATGCTCACAACTGAGATAGACGGGGACTCTCTATCGGTATGGTTGTAGTGTGGTTTGGTATTAGCTTGTCTTGGCTATAGAATCACATTAGTGCACTTGTGTGTATTGAGCAGGACCGCCTGAGGTCGTTCTTCTTATACTGACTATATAGTAGAACTTGATCTCTGTTATTATGGAAGTTCGTGCTCTTAATCCCTATACAATAACCTCGACACGTAGGGCAGTATGTATTTCTTTGATTCATCAATGGGTGAGATTTATAAGTATTAAATCAACAAACTCGGTGAGTTGGGAAGTAGTGCTGTATCTATGGTGTGCTGTTGATTGTAGAAGGAATCCATGTCCGTCATAGGTTGATGATGTCCCCTTGAGGAGCTCATAAGGTTTATCATGTAAATCTTGCAAGTGGATTAATTTCTGGCATGATAATAAGGTTGAGTGGTACTACTCTCGGATGAGATATTAATTAATTTGAGTTGTCAGTAACTTAATTAATTAATGGACATTGTTTTTCTTAAACATGGGGAGACTATCGGGCTTATAATAAGAAGGAACCCAGAACATAATTTGGGATTGGATGGGTAGTGCAATAATAATATTTTAGTGGACTATATTATTATTATTGGATTTAATTAAAAACTTTGGGCTAAGCTTGGTTAATTAAATTCAATTGAGGCCCAGCCCAATTTCTCCTCCTGGTCCCTGCAATAGCCCTTATAAATAAGTTGTCTCAGTTCCTGTTAGCCCTAAGTCTGTGCCTCTTACGTAGAAAAGGGAAACAGGAGCAGATTGAGAGAATCCTGCAGATTGTTGCCCACACAACAGCAGGATTGAACTTGGGACATACTGCAGAAGATTGAGAGGTGGTTCTCTGCAGCGATTCATCCTCTACACCAACCCAGAAGTACGGTAAACACGTTTAATCGCTTCCGCTGATTTGTTTTACTGTTTATCCTAACGATCACGTTGAACCGCACGATCCAATTGCCAACAATTGGTATCAGAGCGTTGGTTTCTTGGTTAGACGTGAGACGTTAGGTTGGGTTTAGCCTTTCGTGTGTTAATTGTTGGACTGATAGCATGTATGAAATCGATTATTTGATTATGTGGATTAATCTGAATATAATCACATGGTTTTGTACTGTTATTGTTTTCCCCCTGGTATCCATTTTGGTATGTGTGATTGCTGCTGATTGTTATTATTGTTCACATCACACAATCTTCTATCTATCACACTGGACATTACACACACATTTGCACGGTGATGGCTGCTGGAAAGGACGGCGATGGCGGATGTTTGGAATTACTGTTGTCGCTCGATTCCATGTCGAAAGGGTTGGTATGGATTACTGATAGCAATCTACTGTTGCAGTGGGTGAAGAAAGAAAGCAAGTTAGATCCGTGAGACTGCCTTGCCGATCGATAACAACACGCTGGAATTTACTTCGCTGCATAGCGATGGGCTGGAGGTTGATCGACAAGCCTGCCGGTGACTGTATTGCTGTCTCGATCGAAGAATGATGGTACCTTGGCGTGACTGGTGGTCTGGGAGGCGTCTGATGGATCGCTGATGGCCCGGTCATGTTTAGTCTTCGCCGAATGGTGGCGCTCGTGACTTGCTGTCGGCGGCAGCGCTGATGGCAGTGGCCAGCAGGAACGCTGTTGTGAACGGCGGCGTGAGTATCCAGTCGCGATGGGACGAAGGCTTGGTGACGCTGGGCTAGTCTTTTAAGGTCGATGGCGCAATCGTGGAGACAGATGCGTTGTGGACTAACACGCTGTTGGTCGGCGGGCGGCACGGCTGGACGATGTGATGATCGGAGACAGCACGACGCCCACTGGAAGCGAATCGATGGTTTGGGCTTACTGGTTTTGCTCGACGTGCGCTGACTGGTGGCAGTCGTCGGCAGCAGCGGTGCCCATCTGCGCCAGTGGTTGCTGTCGGATGTTGAGAACGGTCGTCTTCGCGAAGGCTGGAGCTGCAACTCTAGTCGGCGATGCTGATGGGCAGACGCAGAGAAAACGTGGTTGAGCTGTCGGGTCTTGACGGCGCCAGGCGTACTCCGGCCGCCGAGAGCAGCTGTCACCTAGTCGTACCGGTGTGAACTCCCGGTGTGTGCTGCGGCTGTTGGAATGAAGATAGGGCAGCAGCTTATGGGCTGCCCTTTGGGCCTTGTTTTCAATTGGTTTGGGTTGCCCCTTTGGGCCGGATATTAATTGTGTGGAAATGAGATGAGGCTGCCTTATTGGGCTCATTTCCTTGTTGGGCCAAGTTTAATTGCAGGGCTCTTTTCCTTATAATTGTTTTGGGCTGTTTGGGCCTAAATGTTTATTAAGGTGTCTATTGGGCTGGCAGGTTTAATTAAAATGGCCCAATTCAGTAATAATATATAAGGCTGCTCATTTATTTAATTTGTTTTTGGGCTTTAGGGCCTAAATTTTAATTAAATGGATAATGGGCTGCTGGGCCAATATTAATTGCTGGATTTAATTAATTGTGGATAATGGGCCAAGCATGATTAATTAATTTTATTAATGGACTAATATTGTGCTAGTGGGCTTGGTGGACTTAATTTAATTTTGGGCTAAGATTATGGGCCATGGATAATGGGCTTGATTAATTATTTAATCTGCTGCTCATTTGTGCTTATTTGTTGCTCTTGAGGCCCAAATTAATTGATCCACTATTTATACAATTAATTATGTTATATAACTGATTAATTGATTTAATTGTCAATTATTGTTGTATATGTGTAAGACATGTTCTATGTGATTTATTTATTTAAATTGCTGTTAATAGAAGCATGTCTTAATTGTATATTTTATTATGGAATATTATATGCATGTTAAAACCCTCGGTGTTAAATAACTAAGTGGGAGAGAGGATTGGTAATAAATTCCCACGGCCTCCATTATTGGTTTGTAAGTGATGTGAGTAAACTTGCGCGTTGGCATTAGAGCCTTCCTCCCTAACGGATGAGTTTATTCACGGATCACTGGTACAAACTTCTTTAAATAATTATTGTTTGTAATGTGATGCATATGGACTTGCGCGTTGGCTATAGTGCCTTCCTCCCTAACGGATGAGCTTATATGCGGTTCACTAGTACAAACTTATATAATTGATGGTTGTAGAAAGTTATCTGAGCGCGTGTGTACTTCTCCAACAGTAAGGCACACAAGCTTGGGCAGCGGACTTGGAATCAAATAATGGTGTACACTTAGATGTGAATAATTAGTATCCTCCCCAACGGAGTCACTGCTATTATTTACATGGCTAAAGAGGAACCGACTATTAATTATTTTGTCATAAAGTTAGGTTGACAAATGAAATTAATGGGTAAAACCTTCTCTTGTAAATGTTCGGGTTTGTAAACGTCCACCCTAACGTGGCTTGCAGACTCACGGTGCTTGAGATGTCGGTGAATTTTATTTTTATATTGTTTTGAGGGAAACAATATAAAAGGATAAAATTCGAAGATTTGATCGGAATATTTATTTGAGATTCTCTGAATTTTCGAATGGTTTTATTTCATTAATTATTAACTAAAAGACATTATATTTACTCGTCCATATTAAATGATTAGAAAAGAATCTTGGTTTTTAAAATTACTGCTTAAGAAAATACATGTGTATTCTCACAAAGGACATCTCATGATGCCTATTAAAGTCTCTAGTGAAGAGATGAGAGGTTCATAGAAATATGATGGTCTCATGTAACTCTTCGGATACTTGAGTAAATTAAAAGGCAGAAGATCATGGTTGAATTGATGAATGAATTGGAAGAGCTTGGAATAGAAATTGAAAGGGAAACCTAAATCAATTTATTCTTCACAATTTGCCTAGATGTTTTGAGCAAGTTCTACCTAAAATACGAGAGATTGTATATGGTGGGAAACTTCTAACAAAACATGTGGCAAAAGAAAGCCAATTTTTATCATGATGTGAACATGTTTAATATCTTATTTACTAATGGCTTAAACATGATTAGTGATGGCATCTACTGACACGAAGTATGTAGATACTGGAATCACTAAGTGTTTATCACTAAGTAAGGATAAGATAGTTAATAACATGGGTAAAAACTACAAAGATAGTGGCCATTGCAGTGGGAGTTGTTTATTTATCTCATGATAAGAATAAACTATTGATTATGAGAAATTGTCTTTACGTACGTTTCATAGAAAGAATTTGATTTCGATTTCTATGCATTGACGGATGGATACTTCATTTCATTTAAATGGCATCGTCATAGTAATGAGGAATGAGGCTATAATCCGTTAAAGTATGTTTATGGATAAAAAGTATACTCTTGAATCATGTACATCCCACAGATGCAATAAATAGTAATTAAATAATGCATCTTCTAATATTAAGAGAAAGGAACCTTCGAAAATGAACTAAACATACATTTGGCGTCTAAGACTAATTCATTTTACTTGAGTAGGATTCAAAAGTTGATAGCCGATAGACCGTAAGGTTTATCTGAAGTGGAAACTATCGGACTTGCGAGTCTTGCTTGGAAGTAAAAATGATTAACTGCCTTTTCAAGGCTGTGGGGTGTAGAGCCAAAGATATATATGTTGGAATTAGTTCATTCTAATTCAAGCGAACCCAATATTATCCAGGCGAGAGGTGGTTATGAATATTCGAAGATTATTCTGGAAACCAATATATTTATATGATGCACTGCATGTCTAAGTTCTTTGATTAATTCAAGAATTGTAAGGCTGGTACAGTGAAGCGTCATGGAAAATATATTAAGTCATTACGATTCAATCATAATGGCGAATACCTCTTGGGATAGTTAGGAGCTATTGATCAGAAGTTGAGATTAAATCTCAAGTTAGCTACACCGGGTATGCCCCAAACTGAATGGTGTGGTGGATAGAAGGAATAAGGCTCTTATGGTTATGATTAGATAGATGATGAATTATTTGGAATAATTAAATTCATTTTATGGATATGCCCTAGATACAGTAATACGTGAAACGTTTGTCTGTATATGGGATATCCTAGAAAAATGAAAGGTGATTTATTTAGTCCAAAAGATCGAAGGATAATTGTTAACTCAATAACTAGATTTTTGGAAAAGGACTATGTAATAAATTACAAACCCATGTGTAAATTGTTCTAAAGGTAGTGAGAGGAAAACACAAAGTATTAGTACCAAGTGTACAAGAGGATATACCACAAGGTAAACTGCAACGCGTGTCACGTCTGATACACAATTACATGTAGTGCCTTGTCGTAGTGGGAGGGTTGTATGACAACCCATAAATATATGTTTTGGGAGAGTCGTGAGACTTGATCCCTAGTAAACATGGTATTGTCCCACAAATACGACGTAGCACTACAAGATTAAAATGCGGAATCTTAGTAAGTTGCAATGTATGATGAAATAGAATCTATGGATTCTATATTAAGTTTGGGAACTTGTATGACCACTAAATTGTGTAAAAACCATTGCAAGTGATCATAGGAAATAAAAGAGGATCATACGGAAAGGTGAAAATCTTGGAAGCAAAGCTTGTTGCGAAAAGATGTACTCAGAAAGAAATTGTTCGATTATGAGGGAACATATTCGCTGGTAGCTATGCTTAAATTGATCCGGATTCTTTTATTTATTGCTGCTCATATTGAATTATGAGGGACAGCAAATAGATGTCAAGACAGCTTTCCTGATTGGAAGTCTTGAGGAAAACATCTATGTGAAGCAACCAGAGTGATTCATTGCAAAGTACTAATAGCATTTTGATAGTAAGCTTAAAAGTGTCCAGCGATGGACTAAAGCAAGCTTTGAGATCGTGAAGCATCTGTTTTGATTAGGTAATCCAGTGGCACGGATTTAAATCAATCAGCGGATGTATCTTGTGTATTGAAAAGAGTGACAGAAACGTGGTGGTGTTTTTGTACTATACGTAGATAGTATCTTGCTCATTGGAGACAATGAAAGAGTATTATCGGGCGTTTGGGTATGGTTAATAAAGCGGTAAAGATGAAGGACTTAAGAAAGGCAAAATACATCCTTTTGATCACGGTAATACGGATCACAAGAAAGGATGTTATGCTTATCTCAAGTTTCATAAAATGATACAGTCCATACTCGTTTAGCATGTAAATTTATCTAAGTGAATGTGTCTTTGAGACACAAGAAGAAGATAAAGTAGATGAAAGCGGTTCCTTATGCTTCGGCGAATAAAGAAGCTTAATCTAAAGAATGCTATGAACGAAGTTGGATATCTGTGTTGCTGAACGCATGAACAGAAGGTTTCAACGTAACCTGGAACAAGAATGATGAACTGTAGTAAGACATATATAAAGTGCCTGAGAAGGACTGGAAATTATATGTGGTTTTACTAAACAGATTCACTGCTTCTTGTGGATTACGTAGATTCAGATTTTTTAGTCACATTGGATGGCAGTAAATTCTCCTCAAAGGTTATGTGTTTAATCTTAAGAAGTAGAGTCATAATATGGAGGAGTGTTATATAGAAATATATTTCAGACTCCGGACTCCATCGTGGAAAGATGATGAATTGGAGCCTATGAGGCAGCCAAAGCATCTATATGACTCTAGAGACTTCATTATGGACTTTGAAGTGTTTCTAAGTTTGCCCAAGGTAATCACAATTTACATTGATGATATTGGTGCAGTTGCAAACTTGAAGAAATCACAAGTCCATAAGGCAATTAAACACATGGAGCGCGAGTACCACCTGTTGCGAGAAATCGTATAATGAGGGGAAGGTTGTTGTCGCCTAGATTGCATCGGATGATGACCTAGTAAACTATTTACAAGGACCTTAAGGCGAGAGCTTTTAATGGTCGTGTAGTGGGAGTAGGAATCAGATGTATGGCAGAAGACATGACAGCATAGTCTTTTAGTATAAGTGGGAGATTGTTGGATTGTATACTAAAAGTCTAGCTTTAGTATGAACAATGTCATAACAATATTTGAAATGAGAATCATTGATCAAATGATTGCATCTTATAATTTATTTTATATGCATGATGCAATAGTCCATTTAATTTATACTGTAGATAATATGTTGTGCGACAACACGCGGAAGATCATATTATCGGTTTCGTTATAAAGTATAAACAGATGCTCACAACTGAGATAGACGGGGACTCTCTATCGGTATGGTTGTAGTGTGGTTTGGTATTAGCTTGTCTTGGCTATAGAATCACATTAGTGCACTTGTGTGTATTGAGCAGGACCGCCTGATGTCGTTCTTCTTATACTGACTATATAGTAGAACTTGATCTCTGTTATTATGGAAGTTCGTCTCTTAATCCCTATACAATAACCTCAACACGTAGGGCAGTATGTATTTCTTTGATTCATCAATGGGTG
This sequence comes from Pogostemon cablin, assembly GCA_023678885.1. Taxonomy (NCBI): domain Eukaryota; kingdom Viridiplantae; phylum Streptophyta; class Magnoliopsida; order Lamiales; family Lamiaceae; genus Pogostemon; species Pogostemon cablin. The sequence continues at coordinate 28,100,440 of CM042975.1, forward strand.
AGATTTATAAGTATTAAATCAACAAACTCGGTGAGTTGGGAAGTAGTGCTGTATCTATGGTGTGCTGTTGATTGTAGAAGGAATCCATGTCCGTCATAGGTTGATGATGTCCCCTTGAGGAGCTCATAAGGTTTATCATGTAAATCTTGCAAGTGGATTAATTTCCGGCATGATAATAAGGTTGAGTGGTACTACTCTCGGATGAGATATTAATTAATTTGAGTTGTCAGTAACTTAATTAATTAATGGACATTGTTTTTCTTAAACATGGGGAGACTATCGGGCTTATAATAAGAAGGAGCCCAGAACATAATTTGGGATTGGATGGGTAGTGCAATAATAATATTTTAGTGGACTATATTATTATTATTGGATTTAATTAAAAGCTTTGGGTTAAGCTTGGTTAATTAAATTCAATTAAGGCCCAGCCCAATTTCTCCTCCTGGTCCCTGCAGTAGCCCTTATAAATAAGTTGTCTCAGTTCCTGTTAGCCCTAAGTCTGTGCCTCTTACGTAGAAAAGGGAAACAGGAGCAGATTGAGAGAATCCTGCAGATTGTTGCCCACACAACAGCAGGATTCAACTTGGGACATACTGCAGAAGATTGAGAGGTGGTTCTCTGCAGCGATTCATCCTCTACACCAACCCAGAAGTACGGTAAACACGTTTAATCGCTTCCGCTGATTTATTTTACTGTTTATCCTAACGATCACGTTGAACCGCACGATCCAATTGCCAACAGGAAGAACACCGGATCGGAGGGGCTTGACACCTTAATCTCTGATCGGAGGCGGATGGCTGGAAGAACGCCGGATCGGAGGGGCTTGACACATTGATCTCTAATCGGAGGCTGTTCTTGACTTGAAGATGCTTGAAGATCTCAAGGGAGCACTGCTCGTATTCTTGATCTCTTCATAAGCGTATGCGTCTTTAGATATTTTTAGTGTGTTTGGAATGAGTGAAGGATGGCTCATTATATAGGTGAAGGGTGAGGAAGCCCCATAAATAACTCGCAATTTGATTGGTCAATGACTGATTTGACCTGATTCTACGGGCTCGGGCCTTTCCATGTATAGCGCAGTTTGATTGGTTGATCCTTTATTTGACCTAATTCTGCGGGCTTGGGCTTATTTGACTGGATCTGTCCCAATTATCAATTATTCACTAATTTATTTTAGAAATTTATTTATTTAAATCCCTTAATAAATAAATAATTAATTGATAATTATTGTATTATTTTGTCATATATTTTCCTTTAATAGGCAATAAAATTCAAGTGTCTACACTCTCATAAGCATTAAATAAATGATTTCTCTCCATACACTATAAAAAACCCGTGCATTCTCGTTTGTTCTTCATCCATAGAATTAGGCATGTATATTTAGTTTTATAAGTTCTTATTTCAATCTGATTCTTTTTTACTTTCAATATGAACCCCCGATCTTCCCACACAGAAACCAATTTAACCTATTTTCTCCAGTCTCATCTTATAATAAAATTCACACATCTCGTCTCACCTTATTTACATTGAATGTTAAGAGACTACTCCCTCCGTCTCGAGTATTTTTATCTGTCTGTATGGGTACGAAAATTAAGAAGTATTGTTTTTTAATTAACTATTAAGAAAAAGTCGGGATAAATATATAATTTTGAGAGAAAAAGTAAATAAAATTGTTGAAATTGATGAATAAAGTGTAAAAAATAGATAAGATAATACTCCCTCCGACCCATCCAAAGAGTCTATTTTTTCCATTTTGGGCGTCTCACCCAAAGAGTTCACTTTCCTTTTTTACACACATAGAACCCACACACACCCACTAATACAATTAAAATATGAGACATGAGACCCACACTCCCACTAATACAACTACCCACTACACATTAAATAATAATACTCCTTAATCCACGTGCCAAAAAGTAAAAACTACCATTGCCGTGGGACCAAGGGAGTATGCGTATTTTTATCATTAATAAAACAGATAAAAATGCATGAAACGACTTAAAATGAAAAGCAGATAATCATTAATAAAACAGATAAAAATGCATGCAACGACTTAAAATGAAAAGCAGATAAAAATACTCCCTCCATCCTCTAAAGAGTATTTTTTCCATTTTGGGTGGCCCACCCAAAAAGTCCCCCTTTTTTTTACAGAAGACCCACACACTCCTACTAATATAATTAAAATACGGGTCCACACTCCACTAATACAACTATCCACTACATATTAAACAATAATACGGACGGAAGGAGTAATATTTTTACTAAAGTACCCTTTATAAATTATCATCAATATTCTTTGCTTGAGAACCTGATTTCTTCCACTCATTTCTGAACAAATCTTTTCAAAAATTAATGCTTATTTATTGCTGCGATACACTAGCTTAGAATTGTAGTTGAAACTTATAAATCAAAAAACTAATGCTTATTTATTGCTACAGTACACGCGCTTCAGAACTAGTTTTTTTGAAAACTCTTCAGAACTAGTTGAAACTTGCAATAATTGTGCTTAGTCATTCCAAAGAAAATGCATAGAGGTATGGATAAAGAAAGAGAAAAGTCAGCATTTCTTTCTCTTACTACACGTAACTAGGGATGGCAATGAGACGGGTATTTTTGGATATCCGATCTACTCGAACCCTAATGAGTAGGGTACGGGTAGTTGTAAACGGGTTTGGAACGGGTACAGGTAGTTGTGAACAATACCATTAGGATTTGGGACGGGTACGGGTAATGCCTTAAATATCCGCGGGTACCCCGATTATATATATTTTTTATAAAATTTAATATATATTATATAATTTATATATGATAAGATATTTTATATATTTAATTAATAGTTATAAGTTTTATTTAATCATATTTATCAAATATTTATTTAATACAAAATTTACTATCCCCATCCTAAACCCAAAAACACGCAGATAAAGAAAGGGGAACGCAAAAAAGGGGAGAGATGAAGAAAAGAATTTGTGGAGAAAAATCCAAGATCTGTTTGTTCATTTGCTAAGAATTAGTCAACGTATGTATTCAGAGTGATTTAGAAGAAATGTATCAAAATAATCAAAGTATTCAATTATATAATTTTCTATATTTCCAACAAATTAAAATAATAATCTCATAAATTTCTCCCCCAAATCATTGGACCCGAGAGGTAAAGAACTGAGCTATTCATGGAAAATGAGCAAGGTTTGTTTCATCGTCTTGTAAAAATGACGGATCCAGTCCACTTGCTTATTTTCCACACAACCAGTGCGAAAATGAAGTTTAATCTTCAAGAATTAAATGGTCGAGCATCAATGCACAATCCAAATTAAGTTTCAATTTTTTTTTCTTCTACTTATCTTTTCCTTATTCTCTTCATATCTCTTTAATGCGTTTATGGTGTCTTGGGTGTAATTAGTAGTATATAAGTTGGTGGGGATAGTAATAAACGTTTTACTACATTTTATGTGGAGGGATTGAATAGTATTTTCACTATAAGGTACCCTTAATAATTTTTTGGGTGGCAATAGCGTCTCCCTAAATTAGGTGATGTTTGTTTTGGGGTTTTTGGGTGTTTGAAAATCATGAATAGTGATGTTGTGTTCGTTTTGGGTTTTTGATAGAGTAGGTTTTAACTTTATGTCAAATCAATGTGTAAGAATATATTAATTTATATAAGAAAAGTAGAAGAGATGAGAGATAGAGAGAGAAAGTGTATTAATTGAGGAGAGAGAATGTATATAAATATATATAGGGGTGATTTTTAAAAATTGTGTGTGGAATTCTAATTCCAATTCAGGGGTTTTAAAACCCGAAACAAACATCCCCTTAGAGTGTGCAAGAATTTGAACAGTAATTTTTTCATTTAAAAGAGTAATAATCTATCTCTTTAAAAAGTAATTTTTCATAAGAGAGTAATCGATAAAATCTTCTTTAAAAAGTAATTTTTCATGAGTAAATGAGAACTCGATTGATACCCGTGTTTGTGAAAAGTTACTTTGAGTCTCCAAATTGAAGGAATGAAATATTATCTAAATTTAAATTTTAAAATAGTGTTTGCCATTATGACGGCCCTACAAATGGAAAGTCTGAAACATTATCTAAATTTAAAATAGAGAATATGTCTGAGGTTATTGGGGACTGAGCATTTCTGCCCACTGCAGTAAATGATTAATCAAAAGTGCCCACTCCTCTTGAAAATAATCAAAAGTGCCCACTCTCCAAAGTAAGAGACCTTAATATCCTTGATTTGACTTAAATCATGAGCTGTTTTATTGTTTTAGTTTTTTTTTTACTTATTAGTGTACAATTATTAAGGTCTGTTATTATTAAATATATTTAAATCAATTCAGGTAATTTTTTCAATTCTGTCAATTAATCTTTTTATTTAGATTTTATGTTCTACCACTAAAATTTTCAATTAATAAATTAAATTGATAGTGTCCAAATAAGTTTACGATAAATGACAAAATTTCTTCCCTTTAAATTCATTTTAATAAATTAATTAATTAACTATGAGAATTAATTATTTAACAAAATAAATTTAAATAATTGATACCGGATTGATTCAATTAAATTTTATAATCTATTTTTCTTAATAATTAATAAAAATATTTACAGTTAGTTCTGTCAATTCAATTTTAATCAATTTAAAATACTCAAATACTTAATTTATTTTTATTTTTATTAATTGTATTTAATTTTTATTTTTATAAATTTTATTTAATTCAATCAATTAAATTATTAAGGAATGAATTATGTAAATTTATAGAGTAAATTTATGAATTTGTAATAAACCAACTTATTTGGACAATGATGAGAGAGATAATTTCCGTCAATTAAAATATCAATTCATCTCTTAATGATTGAGGACAAAAAAAAAACTTGAATAAGAGTATTCACCTTACAAAATTTTTAACAATTCGGACAACCAAAAACTTTAACTATTCGGACAACAAAATTTTTTTACCATATCAGGTAAACAAAATTTTTTAACTATTCGGACACAACAAATGGTTTTTAAAGTCTAGCAACAAAAAAATTTATTTTAAATTTTAATAAGTGATGTGTAATTTTAATTTGGGTTTGCATTAAATTTGCTTTTCACACTATTCAGTCTTTGATTTATACACTATTCGGATAATCATAAAAATAAAAAACGGCACACTATTCAGTCTCTCAAATATGTATGCTATTCGGACTTTGGATGACAACACTCATTTATAAATCGGAAATTTGCACTAACAATTAAGTAAGGGTATCACAGTAAATTTATAAAGAAAGTGGGCAGATTTGATTAACTTCATTCAAAGTGGGCAGATTTGCTTATTGGATATTCATTTTGGGCATCAGGCTACAATTCATCTATTTTATTTTTTGAACTCAGAGGTTACTTTTATAGAAATGTTGACTATTCAAAAATTCGTTTATGATTTCTGCACAAACTCTTGTTTTCTTCGTCTTTGATTGCATAATAATTTGTTTTTCGGAAAAAGATGCGTCTCAACGAATTGCAAATTTCAACTATTGAAGCCTATATCTCAAAAGTTTGTAGGTGGTTCAAGTTTCCAAAACTGGGTGATAATTGGTGGGAGAAAGAGCCCGAGATAGTGGCTTCTTTGACGAACTTGTTCCTGGTTCCCAGGCTGAATGCTTGGCTCGAAAGCCCACAACTCTGCAACAAGTGTGGAGTAATACAAGTTTTTCTCAGCTTTCTTCTCCAGTTATTGTACCACAATGACGATCCATTGGTGAAGAATCTTGAAAATGAGCTGAGATGTGTTCTCACCATCTTGGGGGATATATCATGGATGATCCAAGATCGATTCCTGAGTGTGATGGCAGAATTCGAATCAGTGGCGAATCAAGCTGGGGTTTTTCTCCAGCATTACTTGTTATTCAACGGTGATGATGCCCCTCAAGATTATTTGGATAAATTGCTTGCTGCTGTTTTAGATGGTATCGAGTCCTTGGAAGTAACTCTTAAGTCGTGTGATCTTACCACACCAAAGACTTGCACGGTCAACTCCTTCCTCATTCTCGATTCTCTGATTGACAATTTTCAGGATCTGTTAAAACAGGAGGATAATCATATTGCACATCATCTCCATCGGAGGCTAATACCTTTGTATTCTTCAATCAATGATAACGATATACTGATGCGCATTGGAGAAACTGCACATCAAGCTCAATATCTTATCACAGCATCTTTAGTGAAAGATGCTCCTCTCTGGTATGTTAACACCAGGCTCACTGATCTCAACCACAATATTGAACTTATAAGCTTAAAAGTGACAAAGCATCACGCTACCAAACGAGTGGGGGGGAGTTTCGCCAATATTCTAGGTGGAGGGAATTCACTGACTCGAATTCTGGAATTGAGTTTTACTCTGCTCAAAGTCTCATACCATTTGATGCCACACTTTCTTGGCTTGCCAATGCCACATATTCAACGTAAAATATTGGATTCAGTAGAAGATTCCTATAATCATCTACCAAACCATTTGAAGCCATGCTTTCTTCACTTGGGATCATTTAAACAAGGCCAAGAACTCTCTGTTGGAAACTTGAAGAGATTTTGGACAGCAGAAGGTTTCGCACGAGGAAAGAAAGAAAAAAGTGCTGAAAGTGTTGCAGAAGAATATTTAGTGGAGCTAATCGATAGAAGGCTTGTAATAGTTGCAAAGACAAGTTTAGATGGTAGAGGAGTGAAAACATGTCGTGTTGATGATTTATTGCGCAACTGGTGCTTGAAAAAGATCAAAGAAGAACACTTGCATAAACTTTGGAACTTCGAGTGAGTTGTGACTTTGAATCATATTATTCAGAGATTATCTTTCCATAGCAAAGCATTTATAGTTTTTTTTTACAGGAGCTTTGCTGTTTCTGAGAAAGGCCATCATGGATTAGGACCTTCAGAAGTCCCTGCAACTTTGAGCATTAATCAACATGTAAGCTCTTTCTATGGTGATAGACTGGAGTCATCATTATATGTTAGGGACATGAGATTATTGAGAGTCTTGAATTTCAATTACATTGAGGACGGTGGGCGTTTATTTGGAGTAGAATATCTTGTAAATTTGAGGTTCTTGGTTATTGGAGAAATGCCAACATGCATAGAAAGGCTTGTGAATCTTGAATATCTAAGGGTGATATCTTCTAGGAGAGTGTATCTACTCCCAGTAATTGAGAAACTGAAGAGGTTGAGATACATAAAGGCATCAGAGGTGGCATATTCCAAACATTGGAATAGCAGCTGCACCAATAGCTTAGAGTATCTTTCAGGGCTTACTATTGACAAGCTCAAGGATGAAGAGTTGTTAGGATGTTCGCCCCATCTTCGCAAACTCAAATGCACATATGAAGTCGTGCCGAGTGAACTGAACAAGAAGGAATACCCTAACTTTGATCTCAGCTTCCGCACTCAACTTCACTCACTCTCCTTATCTTTCCATATTTACGAAAGATTCAAATTACACAACTTTGGATTCCCACCCAACATTACAAAGCTGACGCTTTGGGGGTCAAGGTTTACTTGGGAGAAGATGTGGATAGTTGGGAGATTGAAAAACCTCGAGGTTCTCACACTAAGTACACGTGCGTTTGATGGAGAAAGATGGGAAACAAGATTTGGTGAGTTTCAGAAGCTGAGAGTGCTCAAGTTGGAACGCGTCTCTCTTTCTGTATGGGAAGTCGCCTCATTCGGCTACTTTCAACTTCAACACTTGATTTTGAAGGATTGCTATAATTTGAAGGAGATTCCTCGTGCAATAGGTTACATCACGAAACTTGAGTTGATTCATGTGACGGGGAAATGTACTTCTACACTGGTGGAGTCTGCAGAGAAAATAAAAGATAAAAAATGGGCCATGGGAAATGAAAACTTTATGCTCATCATCGACACTACAGATTATGCAAAGGAGAAGGGCAGCAGCATCTGAAGCTTAAGGGTGCTGATGCTGGGAGGTGAAGGCAAATTTCTCTAATTAGAGGGGTTATTTTGCAATTTTGTTTGGTTCTGTGTTATCTGTAGGGGGGTTAGTCTTGTAACTTAGGATGGGATCTGTTGCTGTAAATAACCATGTGGTGGACTTGTGGGTTAGACCTCTTGGGTTGAGAATAGGCATTTTGGTTCTTTCATTTATCTGCAGTCACATGGTGGTCTTTTGAATTGCTAATTCTTGCTACTTTTTATACATGGATTAGGAGATATAGTATTTTAATGAGTAGGTGTAGTGTGATGAGTGTGTAAATTCACGTAATTTAAGTTCTAATTCTTGTAATAATGACGTATGATTTGATCTTAAGTGGAGATAAATCGAGATATGTAATGGAAAGTCACGAATCCGGTGCGTTTGAGGCCATTTGAGCGGATTATCGAAGGAAAACGGGTCAGAAGTGATCGGAACCGAAAAAGGGGTGTTTTAGGCACCCGGTTTAACCAAATGGGGGTGGTTCGACTAGCACCCATGGTCGAACTAGCGTCGGAAGGCAGCAGAAAAGGGGTTCGACCACGACAGTATAGTTCGACCAGGCATGTTGGTCGAACCATGATCGAACCAAAAGCCTAAAGAGAAGCAGTTGTGGTTCGATCACGAAGCTTCTGGTTCGACCAGTTGTTCGGGTTGAACCAGGCACCTGCCAATATGTTACAGGTCAGTTCGACCAGCTGTTCGGGTCGAACCAGACACCTGCCAATATGTTACAGGCCGATTCGACCAGGCCTTGCTGATTCGACCAGGGGTCTTGATCGAACCGATACGCGAGAAATTTTCGAATTCATATTTTTACACCTTCAGTACTAAACGTGGTTTCAATTTTGGTAATTGATAAGAGCAAGTGTACTCTATCGCGTAGTAGACCATAGTAACCAAGTACAAAATTTATAATATCGAACCCAAGGGCGAAAGTGGGTAGCCTTGTTTGAGAAATGCTTCCCTCTAGTAGGACGAATCAAAAGGAGGGGGTTGCTTATACTACAAACTAACAATTAGGAAAGCAATTAAAGATAGAACATGTACAAATGAGATGGAAAATTGATGAAGGTGAACAATCTAAGAACTATGCAAGGCTAACAACATTCATGGAAAAGGTATGTATAGAATCACACACACACATGCATTGGTGATCTTCATGTTATGATATTAAGGTCACTCAAAGAGCGTTTCCAATCCTCACTATTCCTATAGGTACTTACGGATATTAATATACCGGTATAGAGATATTATCACGAAAAATTTTCTCTAGTAGGCAAGGACATTTTCCTAGTATTCCCTTTCTATGGTCAAATGAAAATTGGCTTGGTTTCCCTCATCATATCAAATACACCAATATGTAACTAACACTTTTATTTATTTATTTATAATTACTAACCCTTCCATTTCAGAATAATATGATTATAATATAAAAAATTTAATAAAAACATATGACAATCATAAAATAATAGAATATTCATGAATAATTTTATTTATTTAATTTTATTCAATATTAATTATATAAAAAAAATTTAATAAAATAAATATTTTTTGTAATAAAATTGAATGATATACTTATATAATTATGTTTAAATAAATTATAACAAAATTAAATTAAGCATATATTTAATACTATAATTATAAAAAAATTTTATTAAATACGTAATCAAATAAATGATTATAGTAATATATTTTTATGATTAAATTTTTAATATATATAATACGTTAATTTTTAACAAATTTTATTAATTAAAAATAAATTAGTAAAGATAAAAAAAGACCAAATTTTTATTTGTCATATAATACTAATTTTTTAAAAATATAATCAATTAAATTTAATCATAATTATACTATTTGTAAATTATAAATTTATTTGATTATTATCTTTGAAACTTCACGCAAGCTATTCATGATTTAAATGAAATATTTTTTCTTTATGATTATTTAAATGTAGTTTAAACTATTATATAAGAGTGTATATTGGGTGCACCCATTTGTATAACTTGTTATTCTATTTTGTAAACATATTATTCTATTTTGTATACATGTTTAGTAATAATTGTATAATTTTTTCACACTAAATTTTTCATTAAAAAACTAGCATCATATGTGTTTAACTTTTTATTTAATAGTGTATACATATTTTTTTAATAATTGTATATTTTTTTACACTCAATTTTTCATTAAAAAACCTAACTATTAAATTGTATACATTTTTGCTATTAATTGTATATATTTATTTTTATATTTGTATATGGGTGCACCCTATCTTAGGGTGCACCCGGATTCACACTATAATTAGCTATTATATAATGATGTATTAATAGATTCTTTATGATTCTTACATTTAATAAAAAGATAATCAAGATAATCTTTAAGTTTTTTTTTTATGACAAAAGATAATCTTAAGTTATTCTAACATTTATGTGGCAATTAGTATTTATATACATATATTATATGAGTAAAAAATTAATTATTAGATAAATATTTGAATGAAATATAGACACACAAGATTCTCATCCTTATAATATATTACTAGAAAAGAGTATTATTAGAAGTTTTTATACATAAACTACTAAAAAAACCCAATAATATAATAAGAAAAATTAGGATAAATATCAAAATTAGTCCTGTAAGTATTGCATTTTCTAACTTTAGTCATTTTTCTTTTGTAATTCTCAATTTTAGTCATTTTTGTCCACTTTTAGTCATTTTTGTCCAATTTTGGTTCAGTTTTGGTCATTTTTTCAAAATTTAGTCCTTTTTGGTCCACTTTTGGTCCTAAATGTATACACTTTCGGACTATTTTTGGACTTTTTTTTAACATAAAGGACTAAATTTGGACAAAATGACTAAATTTGGACCAAAAGGACCAAAACTGGATAAAATGACTAAAAGTGGACAAAAAAGACCAAAATTGAGAATTGCAAATGAAAAAATAACTAAAGTTGGAAAATGTCATACTTACATGACCAATTTTGATATTTACTCGAAAAATTATTTACATAATTTTTAAGTTAATATTGCAAGTATTGTTTTACTTTAAATAAGATTTTTAACTAACTTTTTTTTTTCAATTATATACTCCCTCCGTCCGCCCCAAATAGGGCATTTTACTTTAGGGCACGCGGATTAAGGAATATTATTATTTAATGTGTAGTGGATAGTTGTATTAGTGGGAGTGTGGACCCCATATTTTAGTTGTATTAGTGGGTGTGTGTGGGTCCCATATGTGTAAAAAAGGAAATGACCCTCTTTGGGGCGGACGACCAAAATGGAAAAAAGACACTCTTTCGAGCGGACGGAGAGAGTATGTAATATTACACTACATTAAGAGTTAAATTACATGCATCAGCATGATACGTGTTAAAACTCGTAAAATTTAAAAAATAAAGATTAAACTTTAAAATAAAATAATACAAAAACCACACTGTTTCATAAATTAAGGGATGAAATGTGCCCTAGAACTACAAAGTTGTATTAATTGTAATAGACTGCACTGTCATTATTTATAAATTATTCCATGTTATAAATTATTAGGCAAATATTTGAATGAAATATGTACACATAAGATTCTCATACTTATAATACATTACTAGAAAAAGTATTATTAGAAGTTTTTATGCATAAACTACTCAAAAAACTAATAATATAATAAGAAAAATTATTTACATCATTCTTAATATTGTATTGTTTTATTTTAAATAACTTAATATTTTAACGAACTTTTTAGCTAGTATTACTTACAATATTTTTAAGTCATTTTTACATTAATCTTGCAAGTATTTATATTGAGTAAAAAATTAATTATTAGGCAAATGTTTGAATGAAATATGAAACACAAGATTCTCATCCTTTATACAAAAACCAATAATATTATAATACTCCCTTAGTCTCCTTTCAGATGGCACACTTTCCATTTTGGGTTGTCCCACAAAATTTTGCACATTCCAAAAAAAGCAAAAAGTAAAAAACAATCATCCTTCCCCATACACTTTATTTACAAAAAAATCATCTCTACCTAACATACTTTATCATTTATTTATTACAAAAAAAATACCATTATACCCCTAAAAGTCATCACTTTCTTAATCTCCGTGCCGAAAAGAGGGGCGCAAACTTTTCCCAAGTATTGCTTACAATATTCTTAAGTCATTCTTACATTAATCTTGCAAGTATTTATATACATATATATATTATAGGAGTAAAAAATTAATCATTAGGCAAATATTTTAATGAATATGGACACACAAGATTCTAATCCTTATAATACATTATAGTCTAGCAAATATTTGAATGAATATGGACACACAAGATTCTAATCCTTATAATACATTACTATAATTAGTCTAACATAAGACACACGAATGTTATAGGAGACACATTTTATAGTAATGAGCAGTGAATATAATGAACATAATAATATAATGAATAACAACAATTATGTAATAAATAACAAAACATTTAACAATATTAAAATTAAAAGGTAAGAAGAAAGTGCACACCTTAAAATTATCAAGTTCAAAGTCCTTGATTATCGTCTGGAACACCACTTGCAATATTGAATTAAAACTTTACCAAGAGTATCACCTTTTCAAAAGAAATTTAACCATTAGACTAGTATTTTTTTTAATACTAAAAAGATTAAACTACGAAAATTTAAAAAATTGAGAGCAACAAAAATAAAATTCTTTCCTATTAACATCTTGATGGAATTGCAAAAGACATTTATATATTTAAGTATAATAGGAACTCTACTCACTCAAACCTCTCTTTCAAATCTCTCTTTGAGTTGAAGCATATGAAAAACACCACTGAACAAAAGCAGGGAAAGTTGGAAGAAGCATATGGAGGAAGAGGAACAGAAGCACGTCTTTTATAGAGGAACAAATTATGGAGGAGGAGTAAATTTGCATGAGTTAAAAATAAAAATAATAAGGTTAATAATAATTTGACATGACCATTCTTTATTTATCTTTTTGAAAAAAAAAATGTGAGTTCTTATAAAAAGAGGTCAAAGCCTAAATACTAGATTATTTTTCTTTGTATGAGCGATTGATCACTTTAACTTTTTCCCAAACATTAGAGCATGCTTGCAGGGCTTTCGCGTTTTTCCGATGTGCGTTTCCCAGATGCAAGTAATTGTTTTGAAGGACGCCACTCCTAATGGCGTTTCTTTGCAGCCGCTAGCGTTAACATCCCATCCATGATAAAGGCGCCTGGCGTTTTCTTAAACATGTTGGGTTTGTCTCTCATCAGGGTAGAAGAGCCACTTGAACTGGCGGTTCCTTTACAGACGCCACTGAAGTTGGCGTTTCTCTCTCATGTACCACAACAGTCGCCACTCAAACTGGCGACTCAACTTATTCTGTTAACAAACCATGAAACAACAATACTTGGTTAAACACTTCTCAAAATTACAATATTTTAATAAATACACCCTAATACAACTACATACTACACATAAAATAATAATACTTCTTAATCCACGTGCAAAAGGGAAATTGATAAATTGAGAATTGACGGAGGTAATATAATATATACACCAATCACCCTATTGATTTGTCATATGAGAAAATATAAATCACTGATAATACCATTTGACTTTAATTTCCCAATTAACGTGTTTAAAAATTTCATCTTGGAACAATTTGGGAAAACTAAAATTTTGCAGAATCAATCTGCAAATTCCTGAAATATCTATAATTTTTTAAAAGTTTTAGTAAAATTAATTGCGAATCCATCTATTATGTTTAATTACATTTCTTATAATTCAATACAACAAATGATTCCATGAAATTTTTTAAAATATTAAGATAATTTGGTTGAGGTTAAGATAATTAAATGAAACACGAGATGGATTATTTGTGAGACGGGTCGACTTATCACTAAAGTATGTTTATTATATCGATAAACTATGCTTATTTGTTGTTAAAGTATGTTAATAATAAATTATATTATAACATGCTAAAATCATACTTTAATGCATAATAAGCATACTTTAACAACCATTAAACATACTTTATCTATACAATAAACATACTTTAGTGATGAGTCGACCCATCTCACATCTGTCTTATAAATAACCCGTCTTACAAGATACTTTGTCTAATTAAATAGGTTAAAATTATTACATATATCGGCCCTAAATCTCCAGATGTAAATTTGGAATTATTCCATTACGGTATATATAGTCTAAATTATATATATGTAGCATTTTGTTTGTGTTAATTGGAAGATGTTAATGGGAGGCCTGATCCAAGGAGCAGCCACGGGAGCAGCTTTTGAACTGCTGTTCTTATCTGCTGTTGATGCAGCCCAGAAAGCGTGTCGTTTCAACTCCTACTTGAGCCGTTTAGAATCCACTCTTTCTTCGATTGACAAAATGGCCAATGGAATTGGGAGGAAGAAGTTCCCGGAGATATATGGTGCGTGTTTAATGATTGATGGGTAGTTTAGATTTTTTGAAAATATATAGTATTTTTTAATTAAATAAAAATGGGATGTGTATTCATTTCTCCACGCGACTTGTGTGAGACCGCGTAAATTTAATAATGTCATATCCATATCTCTAATCTGTCTTCATCCCAACTTGGCTTACTTGCTGACTTACGACCATGAGCAACCTTTGATATCGCTTGCTTCATTCATGTCTGAGGATTTACAGTTCCAATAACCAAATCTTGATCTGATTTAACCAAATGGAGGAACAGCATATTGCGATATCCAGAATGTATTTCTCAAATCTTTCGACGACGTGCGTCTTCACGCCACTGCCTGATAACTGGTGGAAGCAAGAGCCCCAGACAGTGGGTTCACATCTTAGGGAGCTGTTCTTGGTGCCCAGGCTGAAGAATTCGTATCAAAACCAAAACCGAATCAACAAGTGTCAACTCCTCCAAGTTTTTCTCAGCTTCCTTGTCCAATTGCTGTACCACAAAACTAATCCCATACTTGAGAATCTTGAAGGTGAGCTCAGATGCCTTCTCACCATTCTTGGGGACATTTCTTGGTTGCTGCTCGACTTCCATGACCAACCTCAATTCACGGATCTAATGGCAGAATTAGAATCAGTGGTCAATAAAGCTGGGTGTTTTCTCCATTCCTTGCTGTTCTCCCCTGATCAAGAATTGCACCAAGGGCATGCTGCTGTTTTGCAGGATATCCACCTCTTGACAGAGACCCTTCAAACATCTGATTTGATCACACCAAGTTGTACTACTCCAAGGACTTCTACGGTCAACTCCCTCCTCATTCTCGATTCTCTTGTGGGGGATCTGGACGATCTGCTGAAAGGGGAGGATGATCGTATTGCTGATGTGAAGGATCAAATCTACCTCCTCCATCAGGGGCTATTATTCTTGCACTCTGCACTTAAGGATGTGCGATCGCCACAGCTTTTGGAAATTGCACTACTGGAAGAGCCTTTGATGCGAATTGGAGATATTGCACATCAAGCAGAGTATTTGATTGCTGCATTCTTGGTCAAACATGTTCCTCTCTTGTACATCATCGCTAGGCTCGAAAATCTAAGCCACAAGATTGATGTTCTAAGGATGAATCTCTCAGTAATTATAAAGGAGTGCAGATTTGGAGGCTTAGAAGTGACTGTGGCTGTTTCTTTCTTTAAAGAAAAAGATAATTTGGCCGACGACACAACGGTTGGTTTTGAGGATATAGAAAGGGTTATTTTGGATCAACTGGATGGCGGAACGCGTGATCTGAATGCCGTTTTGATCTGGGGGATGCCTGGACTTGGTAAGACTGCTTTAGCAAAGAAACTGTACAATCATCCCTTGGTTAAGAATAAATTTCAGTTACTCTCCTGGTGTTCGTTTTCCCGAGAATATGAGACATGGAATATACTAGCAAACATTTTGATTCAGATAGATATTGAGCTTACTAGAGAGGCCATCCTAAGAATGGAAGGGGAGACGTTATCACAGCACATTTACCAAACATTGAAGGGGAGAAGGTACCTCATCGTAATGGATGATGTATGGTTCTCAAACGTGTGGCATGAGTTTCGGAGATGCTTCCCGGATGATACAAATGGGAGCAGGATATTGCTCACTAGTAGGAACGTATATGTGGCTCCACCTCATAGCATTACTCACGAGCTGCCATTTTTGTCGGATGAGCAGTGTTGGAAGCTATTGGAGAGGAAGTTGTTCGGCACTAGAACTTGCCCTCCTGAACTGCAACGGATTGGAAAAAAAATTGCTGCAAGATGTTGTGGACTACCACTTACAGTAGTGGTTATTGCCGGCGTTCTTTCAACTGTGGGCAAGGATGAGAATAGATGGGAACAAGTGCTACTAAGTTTAGCTTCCTATATTGAAAATGATCATAGAGAGATATCGGTGATGCAAATCCTGGAATTGAGTTATAAACATCTACCGGACCATTTGAAGCCATGTTTTCTTCACCTTGGAGCATTTAAAGAAGACCAAGAAGTCTCCGTTGGAAAGCTGAAGAGATTTTGGATAGCGGAAGGATTTCTACAAGGAGGGGAAGAAAAGAGTGGAGAAAGTGTTGCAGAAGAATACTTGATGGAACTAATCAATCGAAGTCTAGTAATGGTTGGCAAGAGAAGATCAGATGGTAGAGGTGTGAAAACATGCATTGTTCATGATTTATTGCGCCAATTGTGTTTGAAAAAGAGTAAAGAAGAAAGCTTTATAGAAAATTCGAACAATGAGTAAGTTGTACATACTATACTATATGTCTAGCTCTGACTCTGTGTTCTTTATTGCATAGAACATATATCCACAGTAATAGATTTGCTTTCTTTTATAGGAGCTGCTTTAGTTGTGAGAAAGGCCATCGCGTACGAGCTTTAGGAGTCTCTACAACTTCGAGTCTTGGTCATCACATTCGATCTTTCTATGGTGATGGATCCAACTTATCTTTGTATGTTGGGAACATGAGGTTATTAAGAGTCTTGAATTTTAATCACATTATGCATGGTGTTCGTTTATATGGAACTGAGTATCTTGTGAATTTAAAATTTTTGGTTATTGGAGAAATGCCAATGCATATAGAGGAGCTTCGAAATCTAAAATATCTAATCGTGATGTCATCTGGGAGAGTATGCATACTCCCACCAATTGATAGATTGAAGAAGTTGAGATGCATTGATGCACAGGGGGCAGAATATGGTGAAAATTGGAATAGTAGCAGCACCAACAACCTAGAATATCTTTCACAACTCACTGTCGAGAGGCTGAGAGACGAAGAGTTGTTAAAATGTTCGCCCCATCTTCGCAAACTCGAATGCAAATATCTTTTAAGCCAGATGCAGATATCTTCCCTCAGCCAGCTTCACTCACTCTCTTTAGTGTTCTACCGAACTAGATTAGAGGAGTTTGGATTCCCCTCAAACATTAGAAAACTCACACTTACTCTGTCAAGATTTAGTTGGGAAAGGATGTCTATAGTTGGGAGACTAGAAAACCTTGAAGTTCTCAAACTAATGACAGGTGCAGCTGTGGGAGACAGATGGGATACAAGAGATGGTGAATTCAAGAAGCTGAGGTTCTTGAAAATGGAAGACATATATCTGTCTGAATGGAATGTAGACTCGTATGATCACTTTCCTCTACTTCAACAATTGATCTTGGTGGACTGCTATACTCTGGAAGAGATTCCTAGTGAAATTGGCAACATCGACACGCTCAAATTGATTGAGATATCAGGGCAGTGTTGGGATCCACTTAAAGAGTCTGCTGAGAGAATGAAAGAAGCGCAATTGGAGATGGGAAATGAAGACCTCAAGATTGTCATCATTCATTAATCACTGTAAGATAACTAATTCAGTAGTTATTTGGTAATTGAGAAATTTATAACTTTGGCTGCTCCTTATCTGATATGATTCTCTTACATTTCTGTGAAGGGGCAAGAGTTCTTGATGATCACAGATAAAATCTGCTAAATTCTATAATTTGCCTGCTATAATACCAATAATTATTATCTCAACTTCTTTTTATTTTTCTCTCTACAAATGTGTTAAACTCTGAGATTAGTATCTTCTTCTTCTTCCTTAGCTAAAGGTTTGAGGTTCTCTTTTTGTTTTGTTGTTTTTATAATGGTAGAAATTAAATTGAATTATGTAGAATAATCATTAGTCAGTTTTTCAAGTTTATCAGCAAATGTGTTAGTCTTAAGCTAATTGAATCAAATATATTAGAAAAGAGTTGGGAGTTCAAGCCTAATGAGTATCTCAAGTTCTTTCATTTATTTCTTTAAGGGGTATTCAAAACATGCCAAGGGTAGTACTATAGCTTTTGCTGGTGGTAAGGAATACTTAAAAGTTTCATGAAGTTGTATAAAGCATGAAGTTTTAAGTTAGTGATAATCAATTGATCTCCATATCTATTAGTTTGTTTATTCTCATTTTTGGATATATGTTCTAAATACATGCTCCATGAGGTATGCCACAATGCAACCAGTCATAATACTTATTTGCAGGGATAATCATAGAACATCACAATACATGAATAAAAGAAACATTTTGGAATTATTATATGACATTAAGGAACAACTAGATATTGCTGTTGCCATTTAAATTTGCATAATACTATAAGTTAAATTTATTGATGTTGATGGATAGATCATTTGTTTGTGGAGAACTTGAAAACAGTGGTTTGCTTGTATGGCTTCCCTTTGGTAATAACCAGTGATGCAAAACTTTGGACACTCGCGTTCCCTTGAGCCGACAGAACCAAACCAGCATTTTGTTTGTACGAAACTCCACTTTTACCCTGCACATGTCTGATCCCTTCCCCTGTACTAAAGTGCAACACCTTTTGATCCGTCCAAACCTCTACCTCCCTTCCAGACTTCTTGTCCTTCACAACTGCTGCTAATGCCACCTTGTGGTGGGATTTAGGATGGTCGAGGAGGTAGGCCACCTCGTATCCATTTTTGAGCTTCTTATTCTTGATTTGGATGGGTGGAAGCTCTGGAAATCGTAGGGGGTGTCATCAACCGAATGAATCTTGCCTGTGGGGACAAGGTTATCGTCTAGTCGTGCGTAGTCGAATGCAAGGACGCGGAGGTGATCGGCGAGGATGCTTTTGTGGCCTCCTAAGTTCCAGTAGATGTTCTGTGCAAGATTCAGTAGGGTTACAGGTTTGTATTTTGTCTCAGCTCCAAGTGTTAGTTGCAGACTGTTATTGGTGTTGATGAGGTAGGTTGCTGTGATGATGATATGTCTTTCATGGGATTCTGGAAAAACATGTATAAATTTGCAAAAAATGAGGTTCATTTGGAATTGTAGAAAATATGATTAAATGATCAAGAAATTACCTTCTTCATTGTCGTATTGGAATGTGATGAAAGGGGGTTTTCTTGGATTTTTCGTACTTTGTTATCTTCCAAATGGCATCACTAAGATCAACTTTCACACCTGTATTAAGAGAAAAATAAATAAACAAATAAAAAAAATTATCTACTTTTTTAATGTTACATCCTGAAGAGAGTTTATTAATTACCATCTTTGTTTGCAATTTTTCCAACTATTACACCCAAAGAATGTTTATGCCTCTGTAGATTCCAAAAGATGAAACAACATATATGATCAGTGGTTGCATTGTGAAAAAAATAAAAATAAATCATGTGTTGACTAAGATAATTATAGACATTGTAATTTGCCCGACAATCATCAACTAAATCATATCCAAGAACGATGTCTGCTGTATCTCCTATTAAAAAATAAAAAATAAATAAATAATTGAAATATAAAATCCTTTATGCGATAATATGGAGTGTTATTTGTTAAACACATCATTAATTCTATGTAAACAAAACCCATCAATTTAACTTTTATGCTGTTTCAAAATAGTCTTTTCACTTTTTATTTTAACTCTTTAACTATTTTTATTGCAAATTAATCTTATAAATTTAAAATTTAGCAATTTTAACATTTAATTGATTATTCCCATCACTTGATAATAATCAAATAAGATCAAAATTGATGCTATTTAAGGTTATAAGACTAATTTTACACAAAAAAATAGTGAAATGACCGATATATAGATAAATTATAAAAGGATAAAAATAAAGAACTACTTTTCAGATAACAAATAGGAGTATGCATGTTATATAACTAATTTTGCAATTTTCTCACATACATCACGTGTTAAAATGGATAATGAAATTAAAATAAAAACAAAAAGTTTGTAATAAAATTTCTTCCAGAGCAACGTGAAAAAATATATTCAAATGGAAAAAAATATATATATAAATAAGATACTCTCTTGCAAAACAGGTATATATATATATATAAGATAGATCGATCCATTATTAAAATATGTTTAGTATATTTGTAGTTAATCATATTATAACACCATATAATTATACTTTAACAACTAATAAATATATTTTATCTATATAATATTTATACTTTTAACCCATCTCACGTGAGAACCGTCTCACAAGACTTCGTCTATACATGTATATTGAGAGAGTAAGAATAAGGATACCGAATTTATCAGGAAAGTTAAGTGACACAACTCTTGCGCCAAAGTTGGTAAAATTAACACGAAGATGCCCCTTTTTGAGTCGGTAAAATTTAACGTTGCCACTGTCTCCATAATGTGCATTGACAGAGAGTTGCTAGTGCTGCAACGACAAGAGTGAGCAAAACTTAGTATTGGGCATGGCTAATATTATTGTCTGAATGAGCAAGATTAGTTTTTGTGGTTGTGTCACTGATTTTGGGGTGTATATATATAGGACTTAATTGGTTTTGAAGCCATTAACTTAAATTAATAATGTATGTCTGAAACTGCCATGAGGTACTTTAATGAAGCATTGACCAACGTGTACACTGTTTCTATTTGCATTACATCTTACTATCTCCGTCCCCTTGAAATGTATTAGTTTACTTTTTGCACGTGGATTAACAAAGTATAATAATTTAATGTATAATAAGATGAGAGAAACAATATTTTAATGTGTAGTGGGTAATTGTATTAGTGTTAAGTATGGGGCCATATGTAGTGATTGTGGGTCACATCAATCTAAAAGGGGAAATAAATATTTTGTAATATGATGGACCAAAATGGAAAAATTGATACGTATCAAGAGACGGAGGGAGTATTTAATAATACAATCAATTCATTCAAACTTAATTTTTTTACTAAAATAACTAATACGCTCAAAATATTTTTAAACATTAACCCAATTATATATACTCCCTTCAGTTGTGATGCAAATTTTTATTATTAGTAAGCTTTTTTTTCTTAATAGATAAACTTTTCGTGAGATGTTACATATATGATACCTATTAGTATATAGATAAAATATATATAATGAATGTTAAAGTATATTTTCTAAAGCCTGATAAATGATAAATTGAAGTATGATTTTAAGGTATTATAAGTATAATTTATTATTGATATATTTTAACTACAAAGAAACATATTTTACTTATATAATAAGCATACTCTATTAATGAATCAACCCATCTTATAATCGTCTCACAAAAAAAACCGTCTCACAAGAGAGTGCATCTTTTAAATAAATAATTTAGGTTATAAATTAAAAAAAAAATTATTTTTATGTGTATTAAGTGTGAAAGTCAATTTTTGAAATAAAGTGTGGCAAAATTATTAATTGAATTACTTTCAAAGAAAAACGAAAGGATAACGAAAAATTTATTGGGAAATAAATAAGAAAATGTAAAAAATGTGTTAAAGTGAGGAGGGTATATTTAGTTATATCTATTAAAAATAAATAAATAAATAAAATTTAGTGATATTATACTTCCTAGAGAACTATGATTTGAAGTCTTATGTGATCAATCATGGATTAAAAAAAAATCTGTCCCGGATAACTTAATGTGATAATTTTTAAAAATAACTAAAATAAAAAGTCAAAAATTATTGTCACCCATCAAATAACTTATATATCATCCATACCCAAATGATCAAGTTTGGACAAAAATACCGTAGTCATGTTGGAATGATATGTAGAAATTCCGACACCGATTCCGACAACATTGGTTGTCGGATTCGGTGTCGGAACTCCGACATAGCATTCCGACAAGGTGAAGGTATTTCATCGGATGTTCGAATCGGTATCGGAATCCCAACATAGTATTCCGACATGATGAGGGTATTTTGGTACAAAAATTGACAAATGGATATAAATGTTATATAAATTATTTGATTTCCAACCTCTAATTGATTATTTGGGTTAATTTATCAAACAATTTGTTGAGAAAATCCACGTAGGATCTGGACTGAATGCCACGTAAGCAGAAAATCCACGTAATCATTTCTAAAGATTAAAAACCACTTATATAGTCTTTCACGATTTACACTGGCTGATATTCTTTCAATGGCAATTCCACGCGCCGCCACCTATCACAAGAACAGGCAGCAGCCGGCGGCTTCCGAGGCCGTTGCCGAATAAGCGCGGCCGCAGATACGAGCCAGTCCAGTGAATTGGCCCAACACAATATATTGGTGGATAAAGGCCCAACCCGATTAGTACGAAGTGAAAATCGAGTCAATGAATTTTCGTCAATTCGACATTTTTTTTTTTACTTTTTTTAAAAGGTGGGCAGAAGAGAATTTTTTAAAAGCTTGGTGGGTACTGCAAAATTTCTCCCTACTGGATATCCATATTTACAAAACATGCTGGATAAAAGATTGTGATAAAAGTAAATACATGTCATATGCTCCATATATTAAAAATACATTAAAATGATTATTTCAAATTTCTCTTTGAGAATCTTCATGGTTTTACTATGCATCTCTTTCTCTATGGGGCATATATGTATCGTTGTTAATCCATATATGTTTGCTTATAAGAATAAATATAATTACTTAAAAAAAACCTTCGTAATTATATATTTTAATAGTAATTGATTTGACACTACTAATAATTCTTTTAAAAAAATGAACAAGTAAAAAAAATATTTTAGTAATATAATATGTCAACCTAAAACAAAATGCAATACATTTCGATCCCCTGACAAAGAAATCTTAATAAGGAATCTTACTACTTAATAGTGTCAAAGGGAGACTGAGCATACAAATTAAGATATAGATCTTAAGAATATTATTTATTTATTTTTAAGGATGGATCATTTGTTTATGGAGAATTTGAAAATAGTGGTTTGCTTGTATGGCTTCCCTTAGGAATAACCAGCGATGGAAAACTGTGGACACTCGCATTCCCTTGAGCCGACAGAACCAGACCACCATTTTGTTTGTACGAAATTCCATCTTTGCCCTGCAAATGTCTGATCCCTTCACCTGTGCTAAAGTGCAACACCTTTTGATCCGTCCAAACCTCCACCTCCCTCCCCGACTTCTTGTCCTTCACAACGGCTGCTAACGCGACTATGTGGTGGGACTTATGGCTGTCGAGGAGGTAGGCCACCTCGTACCCGTTTTTGAGCTTTTGATTCTTGATGTTGATGGGGTGGAACCTCTGGAAATCATAAGGGGTGTCCTCAACCGAATGGATCTTGCCTGTGGGGACGAGGTTGTCTTCTATTCGTGTGTAGTTGGATGCAAGGACGCGGAGATTATCGCCGAGGATGCTCTTGTGGCCTCATAAGTTCCAGTAGATGTTTTGTGCAAGATTCAGTAGGGTTACATGTTTGTGTTTTGTCTGAGCTTCAAGTGTTAGGTTGAGACTGTTGTTGGTGTTGATGAAGTAAGTTGCTGTGATGATGATGTGTTTTTGATTATGGGATTCTAGAAAAACATATGAATTTGCAAAAAATTAGGTTCATTTGGGATTATGAAAATATAATTGAATGATCAAGAAATTAATGTAAGGGTAAGATCACCTTTTTTATTGTCGTATTGGAATGTGATGAATGGGTTTTCTTGGATTTTTCGTGCTTTGTTACCTTCCAAATGGCATCACGAAGATCAACTTTCGCACCTGTATTAAGAGAAAAATAAATAAACAAATTAAAAAAATTATCTACTCTTTTTTTAATGCTACATCCTAAAGAGAGTTTATTAATTAATTACCATCTTTGCTTGCAACTTTTCCAACTATTGCACCTAAAGAGTGTTTATCCCTCAGTAGATTCGGAAAGATGAAATAACAATGATCAGTGGTTGCGTTAATTAATGGAAAAAATAAAAAAGAAAAAAAAATCATGTGTTGCTTAAGATTATTATAGACTATGTAATTTGCCCACCTGATAATCATCAATTGTATCATATCCAAGAACGATGTCCGCTGTATTTCCTATTAAAAAAAAAAGTGAATTATGAAATAGTATATTGCGATAATATGGAGTATTAAAACACTACCAATTTAACTTTTATGCTCTTTCAAAATACTCTATTCTCTTTTCATTTGTATCTCTTTAATTATTTTTATTGCAAATTAATCAATCTTATAAATTTTAAATTTAGCAATTTTAACAATTAATTGATTATTCCCATAACTTGATAATCAAATTGCTTCAATCTAAGGTTATAAGACTAATTTTACAACAAAAGTAGTGAAATGACCGAAATAGATAAATTATAAAGATAAAGAACCACTTTTGAGTTAACATATATGCATGTTATATAACTATTTTTGCAATTTTCTCATATACATCACGTGTTAAAATGGTAAATGAAATTAAAATAAAAACAAAAAGTTTGTAATAAAATTTCTTCCGTGAAAAAAAAATATTGTAAAAGAAAAAAATATATAAATGGGCCCTCGATTGTGAGACGGGTATACGTGGGACGAGTTGTAAGACAAATCGACTAATTATTAAACTATGTTAATTGATAATCATTTTAATGCGTCAGATATCATACTTTAGAAAACATACTTTAACTATTAATAAACATATTTTACATATACTTCAATATGTTTCAAAGATCGTCTCACACAAGCAACGTATTAAAAAGACTTTGTCTATAAATATATATAGAGTAAGAATAAAATACCGAATTTATCAGGAGCGTTAAGTGACACAACTCTTGCGCCAAAGTTGGTAAAATTAACACGAAAATGCCCCTTTTTGAGTTGGTAAAATTTAATGTTGCCACTGTCTCCATAATGTGCATTGACAGAGAGAGTTGCTAGAGCTGCAACAACAAGAATGAGCAAAAGCTTAGTATTGGACATGGCTAATGTTATTGTCTGAATGAGCTAGATTAGTGTTTTGTGGTTGAATGACCGATTTTGGGGTGTATATTTATAGGACTTAATTAATTGGTTTTGAAGGCATTAATTTAAATTAATAATGTATATCCGAAACTGGCATGAGGTAGTTTAATGAAGCATTGACCAAGGTGCAGAGGCTGTTTCTATTCGCATTACATCTTATTTAATACAATCAATTCATTTACATTTATTTTTTCATTGTAAAATAACTAATACGCTCAAATATTTTTAAACATTAACCTAACATTCATTAACTTTTAGGTAATAAATAAAATTAAAAAACATATTATGTGCATTAAGTGTGAAGGTCCATTTTTAAAACAGTGTGGGGCAAATTAATGCTGATGGGTCAAAAACGAAGCTCAGACTCGAATACTCGTTCAAGAAGAAGGCGGTCACCCGAATAACCGCAGGCTGATACGACCCAGCCCAATGTTTTGGCCCAACACGATACATTGGTGGATAAAGGCCCAACCCAATTAGACATGTATAGGAGGTGTTCTGTTATATTGTGCTATAAAAATACATGGCTCATTCTGATCTTGTGTCCACTATGGTAATGTAATCTTGAATTTTCACTTTAAGCACGTACAATTAATTTGATCCATACATCACATTATCAAATACTCATATTCTTAGTACAAATAATAATCAAATTCTATATGTAACAAATAAAGAATGCACTATTGCATCTGCACATCATTACCTAAATCAAATGGCCTAAAAAAATCTTGGCCCCATCAAGCAAATGTGTCACACCCCATTCTACTACGATACGTCAAGAACACTTGAGCAGCTCCATAATGAGCCAATGCCCCCATCACCACAAAAACATGAAAGATTTGATGGCTGTGCCCGGCTAGGTCGAACCACCCGGGCCGCCACCTCTCGGGGATCCGGCTCACGTAGAACGTCGTCCCGATCAAGTACGACAACGCCATGCCCGACTCATACGCCAAGATAACGTTCCGTTGAGGATCGTGCCAATTGAGCACGAGGCCGTGGATCGCGGGCACCAGGCCAAATAGGCCCATCGACACGAAAAGCATGGCTCTGAGCGAGCGGTACTTCCCAGCCGAGAGGACCGGGGAGAGTAGGGCTATGATGGTGCATAGCCCCATGATTGTGATCCCTGAGAGGTAAGTGATTTGCCAATGTGGGGTGCATTGGAAAATGTAGTAAATAGGAGGGAAGAATGAGGTTATGATCATGATGGTGATTCCCACATAGTCCATGTGGAGTAGGTGTGAGTTTAAGGAGTGAGAATGGCAAGAGAAGAGATGGCATGTGGTGCTTGAGAGAAGACAGAACATGGACCCACATAGGAAGACATAGAATGGCCATGTTGTTTCATGGATGGATGTAATGCTCATTTTCATGGTGGATTCTTGATTTAGGTCTAACAATGCTGTTGTCCCCTGTTTGTATCAACAACATTATGTGATGTTAGAATTTCAATTTTTTTTTTCTTTTTCTAAATGTTTAGATGTGGGTAATGGGCTTACCAGGGAAAAGTTCTTGGAGGCGTTAGATGCTGCACTTGGTGGAAATTGTCTGCAGAAAACAGAGTAATACTGTTATTACAGCCACAACAATTGTTGGAAAGGAAGAAAAAATTGAAATATTCATAACTACTCAAAAAATTGAGAGAGAAACCACACCATTTGAAAATGAGTTAATAGCAGAGAAATCACGAATTTTATTCCAATAGTAAATTAATCCCTAATTTTGAAAATTTGTATAAAAGTATTTTTTAAGTATTTTTGCATAAAGTACTAAATTTTTCGAAAGCCGGGCTTTAATCCAACATTTGAGAAATATACCACATAAAGATGACAATTTTTTTTTACAATTTCTTAAAAATGAAAATTAATTTGTAATAAGAGTAAAGTTTATAATTTTTTTTGCTATTAAATCTTAAAAACCTTAAAAATTTAGGGGGCAAAAAATTATTATAAGTATTTACATTATTTTTTAAGAACATCTTATCTTTTAATTGTAAAATGTTCCGCCTCTTTAATTAATTATTAAGTCAAAACCTAGACACACCACCACACAAATGATATTTCATAATTAATAATTAACTAACTTTAATTGATATATACTGTATTAAAGATAATCTCAACAAAATATGTAATTTTATTTTGTTTCTTTATTTGTAAATATTGTAAGGATACATCAGTGAGTATTTAAACGTCTTCAACTTCAACGGCCTCAAGAAAATTAATACACACATCAAGAATTCGCTGTATCTTACGATATGCTACATTAAATTCACTCTTTGTATACACATTAATTGCTATAACTAAATTAGCAACACTACAGCTCATTTTCCTTTTAATTGATTTTTCAAGGAGATGTTTGATTTCAAAATACTTGTCATTTGTAAATTCTTCAAATAAAACTAACAATTTTAATTATTAATCAGGTTGCAGTATGTATCATTCAAACTCAATGGAAGCAACAGTTAATTTCTAGAGAACTTACTCCGTAATCATTGTAATAAAATCTGCCACTTGAGGAACATCCATTAGATTGCCCATGGTTAATCCCACAAACAACAAGAATCCCAGTAAATGCCTGCAAGAAATCAACTCAATTACATAAAAATCAAGGCAAATTTTAAAAAATAAAATAAAAAAAATCATTTAAATTACAACCACACTTACGTCCAAACATTAAGTGTCTCATTATGCCACCTAAACAGGCTGAAAAGTGCATCCTTAAGAGGCCAATTAGCCCTGTAATAATCCCTTATAAACTCATTATCCTTCATATAATCCGGCAGTTCATCGAAGGATAAAAGTCTGGATTGCTTCCCTTTGTGATATTTTTTCTTCTTCTTCTTCTTTCTCTCTCTTGCTGGTTCTGCTGCAGTTAACAGACAAGCAGTCTTGTCCAAATCATCCATCCTTAAACTTTTCCTCATCCAAACAGACCCTTTGCTGCTCTTGATCATGCTACAATTATCATGCACTGATTATAATTGGATTAATTCAACAAGAAATTGAAAACCCTTTGTTTGATTTTGTTGGATGTGTGTTTTCTTGAAAGAAATAAGTGGAGGAGAGGAGAGGGGTTACCAAGAAACTGCACCAACTACCCAAAATTTAAAGGGGGGTGTAAGAAATCTTTGGAATTGGGTATTTAAGTTAGGTTAGGACACGTTTGGTGGTAGGTTATCAATAACTTCTCCATGTACATGCCTTCCTTGATGATATCATATCTTTATCATTTTATGGGCATACATACCGTATGTATTCACACTAATTTAATTCGAGTTTCAGTAGAGCTGGTTGGTGCTGGTATATTTACGCGGTACGGATTTTCTATTTACGGGATACTCCCTTCCCTCCGTCCCGCGTTAACATTGATGTTTGCTTTTTGCACGGAGATTAAGAGATATAATATTTTAATGTATAGTGAGGTGAGAGAAATAATATTTAATGTAAAATGGGTAGTTGTATTAGTGTTGCTTGTGGACCCTACATGGAATAATTAATTGTTTTGTGTGGGCCCAACTTGACAAAAAAAAAAAGAAATGTGAACCTTAATATGGGACAACCCAAAATGGAAATGTAAACCTTAACGTGGGACGGAGAGAGTATATACCACGCGATATTTTGGTGTAATTTCATATACTCCCTCTGTCTCGGTCAAACTGCAATGTTTGACTGCATAAAGCTCTCATAAAAGTTACAGTAAACGTTGCAATATGGGCGGGACGTGGGAGTATGTTATTTATTGAACGAGTGATATGCGACACTGACATAGGAGAAATGTGAGTTCTTACTCCTAAAATTTATGCATCTACTTGAGACGTAGAATTTTATTTTTTCCCCTTAATTTTCTACATGTCACTCATCTTATGGAAGCTAATGAAACTATTTAGTAAAATTAAATTGTAAAAAAAAGACGTACATAGTAGGAGAGCATCCATTCCATTCAATGATGATATTTTGTCAATCATTTTATTTTATTTTATTTTAACTAATATTATCATAATTGAGACTTAATTAGTTTCTTTTTCTTGGTTAAAAAAATAAAAATTTGCTTCTTTTCTTTCATATGAAAACATGAGTAAGCACATGATGTATGATAAACCAGACTTGCAAAAGAATATTGACCGATCGAACTCATCATTTGTTGCTTTTAAGTTTCATGACATATATATAGAGTTAAATGTCTTTCAAGATAATTAAATTGCATAATTACTCATAAGTTATAACTACTAATTCAGCCCCTATTTTTACAAGGACCAACAATGTCACCCCCATTTACTACAGAATTATGTTACAATATAATTGCCTAGCTACAAAAATTGAATAATGTTCATTAGCGTTAAATATATGATCGATCATGGTGTGTGTCGATCGATTGTTTACTTTATGTAATAACTAGGGTCTAGAAGTGAATAATATGAGTAATTATAATAAGCACACAAAAATTTGTGCGATCTAGTATTTGGAAAAATGGGAAAAATGTGTTCTAAAGACACTAATTAACTAAAGTGTGGTGGTTGCAATTACAGTCCGTAAAATTTAGAACAATATTTGCTTCAAAGGGACAAATTATGCCGATTAATTATTTAGTAATTTAAGCTTAATTTTTCTTTATTTAAAAAACTTAAAACATAATATCTTAAAATTGTCGGTAAAATATAATGTTCTAAAAGTGTAAAAACCCCTTAATTAGTGTCTTGCAATAATTTTTTCATAATGTGTATAAAGTAAAATGAATAAAAAGTGATACTTGCATTAATGAAAAGTAGTAATAGTGCGGTGATCAATTATTTTATGAACAATTTATAATATAAATAAAATATAATAATATTTTTAATAAACAATATACTAATACCTTTAACAAAATAATGCAGCTATTTCAGAAAATATAAAAGCAATTTCACATGAAACTGTAACATTAAATAATCATCACAAGAGCCAACTTGTTTTATTTTAAATATGAAATCTTTTATTAATTTTTGAAAAATATTTTAGACACGTTGGATTAGTAAAACTTGTTGCCCTAATTGCCACCAAGATATTAGGACACCTAACATTTATCTCTAAAACAATTACAGAAATTAACAATTCATTTAATATTAATAATTTTGGATAAATTGTCAAACCTAATTTGCTCGTGTCATATTTCCCATCAAAATGAACTTCGTATATATCCATTCATTAAGTAAAGAACTTAACTTCGTTGTTTAGATTATTTATGATGGTGAATGTTTATTCATTTAATTTAATTACAAATACTAATTTGACTAATTGTATATGACTACATACAACCTATTTTATAATAAAATAATCAGTAGTAGTCAAATTAATGTTAATGAGTAAGCAACAAGTAATGGAAACTTAAAACTTTAAGAGGGATCAACATCATTTTAGTTTATAATGATTACTAGAGTTAATGTTTAATAAATCACATCAGACTTTAATAATCTATATTTTATAATTTGAAAATTATGTTTTAATGAATTATATAATAAATAATCATGTAAAAACTATATATCAATAATAATCACTCATCATAATTTAATAGATTATTAACTACCTTAAAATTATATTTTTAAAAATGGAATATATTTTATTAACGAATCAACCCTGAATCCATACGTGAGTGATAAGTATACAATTTCATTTAATGGAAATAATAAATAATAAATAATAATAATAATAATAATATTTGTTTGTAATTTCGTTTTGAATAGACAATTTAAATCATGAAGGGGGGGATTTTAGAAAAAATAACTAAATTTTGTGTGGCAGTTTATTAGTCCACAATGAATAAACAAAATTAAATGGGAATCATAAATGCATAATGATATAAGTTCTGTTGGAGGGTATTAGTTAGAATTTAAGAGAATTAAAAATAAGATTGTCTTTTTCGATATTGAACGCCGAATTCAACAGTAAACAATCAATTGAACCATTTAATGTTTAAATTTTAACTAAAACTTATATATTAAAAATTTATATGAACATGAAAGGGGGGGGGGGGGGGGGGGATAATAAAAGGTGGGGTAGGTGGGTGAATTTTCAGTTTGATTTTTGTTTAGTTGTGGGAGATAATGAATTGATTTTGTTGTGGGTATAGTAGAATATGGATAATTTGATTTTTAAAATGTGTGTGTATACATCTTACTAGTGTGTGTATAAATATAAATGGGTGTAGCTTATAAAAAATTGGGTGTTAATACTCGTCTTTTTATTTATACTACGAATTGTTTATAGAATAATTCAATATATCACTGTTATTTTTCATTAATTTGAGTATTTTTTTATTAAAATATTATCAATTTTTATTATCTAATTCAAAGAAGTCTTCACATAATATGATCTCACACAAATACTATTTGTTTAGAGTTGGGCTTTCTCGTGATATAGTCATTAGTCTCACACAAGTATTTGTGTTAGAATTGGGCAACACCATATACGTGACACCATCACAATTTTTATGTTTTTATTTTTTAAAAAAGTTTTCACTTATATAAAAAATATTATTTTTTATTTATACTATAGATTTTTCATCAATTAATTTACGATATTATTATCACTTTTCATTCGAATATCTCTTTATATTAGAATGGTATTACTTCTCATCTTCCTTACAAAAGTCGAAAGAAAGTTTCACTCTAAGATTTACTCCTTAAGTCTAAAATATTTAAGAGATAATTGATTTTTTTTAATTTATAAACAGAAGGAATTCACATTCACAGGAAAACAACATTATTAAACAACTTATTAAATCATAAAATTTTATGTATAAATGCATTCACTTGTTTGGTCAGGTATTAGAGTGTAAAAAAATATTTAAAGCTATAATATTTTGTTTTCAAGAATAATACTACTTTAATTAAGAAGAATATTATTTTTTCATTCAAAATGTTAGATAAAATATGAGTATTAATATCTGACTTAATTAAATCAAAAATATAAATTTAATACTAAAAGTATAACCGGCAATACTAAATAATACTTCATTCGTCCGCGTCTGCTTGTAAGGTGTTCATTTTACTATTTTTGGTGTTTGATTCAAATGTATCAATTTCCCCTATTTAGTAAAAAAAGTACACAATATAGTCAATCACTTCCCTCTAATACAACTACCCATTTTACATATAATAATAATATTTTTTTATTCACGTGCAAAAAGCAAACAGACATCTTAAAATCGAATGGAGGGAGTATATAAAATTAAATTTAAACTTGCATACTCCCTCCGTCCCGATCAAACTGCAACGTTTAACTGCATAAAGTTCTTCCAAAAGCTACAGCAATATGGATAGGACGAATGGAGTATCTAATTATGTAAGTCCGGTATACCTAACTGTCTCATTCATTTTCCACAGGAAGTTGGAGGCGGTGGGGCCCATTCTTAGCAGCCGCAGATCCTGATTCCTGACTTAGGTAGTAACTGTGAATGCACACAACCGAGTTGATTCGCTCACTCATTAATATTCCAATCCCATCTCAACCCCATTACGAATTTAGACTCATTCTCTCTATCCCGATCAAATTGCATTGTTTGACTGCATAAAGTTCTCACAAAAGCTACAATAAACGTAGCAATATGGGCGGTACGGAGGGAGTATATCTCACCATCCATACCATATTCATCTAAATTACATTAATATCATTTAATATCCCTATATGCTATAGTCCAATTTTTAATTACATTTTAATTTTCAAGGAAATTAAAAGATTCACCGAATATTATGAAATTTCCATTTCGAGTTGAGGTTGCATGTCTTGTATAAAAGATAGGGAGCTATAAATGGGACAGAGATAAAGACAT
The DNA here is from genome assembly GCA_023678885.1 of Pogostemon cablin. Taxonomy (NCBI): domain Eukaryota; kingdom Viridiplantae; phylum Streptophyta; class Magnoliopsida; order Lamiales; family Lamiaceae; genus Pogostemon; species Pogostemon cablin. Next base: position 28,133,346 of record CM042975.1, read on the forward strand.
ACAAGAATAAAAGTTTTATGCGCAAAAATACAGTGAACCTTTATCAAAGGGAATGAAATTGAACCAAAAATACCTCAGTCAACCAAAGGTCGACTCTGGCAAATTGAATGTAGTTTTATCCTCAACATATTCTCTGATATCCTCAGTTCATCAATATTATCCTCAGCCATCTAACATCAGGCCGTTCAGCTTAATGGACAAAGCACACGTAGCATAGAGAATGATGTCATTTACACCTCTAATAAAATTGGATGTTCTCCCAAACAATAAGAAGCTTTTGATACCGTTTGATAACATAATAGATTCATCATTTAACACATGACAACATCTTATTGGATCATACAAGAAAACATGGATCAATGAGCCTCATGAGAAAGACGCGAAGAACATACAACTTATAAATAGGTTAATTCCACAATTGGAAAGGGTGGACTTCTCACTTCTTTTTATTTGTCATGTATTCAACGTTCAAAAGTATTTATATCTCTACATTTTCTCCATGGAACCTCAAAGTATAAAGATCAATTAATACAAAAGCTCTCCCGATAACCAGCCGGAGAAAATTATATATTTAATTGGTCGATTGCATTTACCATGTTATTCATATCCTAGTTTTACATCATGAATTCTGGTAGAAATCTACCATCAACAATGTGTATATAGATTATTGGGATCACTCTTATGGTAAATATGATAAAGAGTATTTATTAAGTTTATGGTGTGCACACCTTAGATGTTATTGCTAGGATATGGTAGTAATTTCATTCCATTATTTACTTCAAAATTTCTACTCTTTCCATCATATTTTGAAATTTTGAAGTGTGATGCTGGTGATGGAATACCACATGAAATGTGTGATTTGGATTCTAAGAAACATGGCATAAATATTTCGTTCTTGCACAAAAGTGACTAGGCCTAAGATCTGGTCGACAATTCACAGTTGTAATGTGTGGTTGGCGTGCTTACCTGGCATCGACGTGGACACAGCTGTGGTGAAATGACATTCTCTCTCTCACTCTTTATTTTAGGTTGGGTGGTGGGTCGGGTCTAGAGCTGTTAACAGTTTCAAGCTACTCGTCGGCTCGGCTCGGCTCGGCTCGAAAAAGCTCGAGCTCGGCTCGGCTCGAATATACTCGAGCTCGAGCCCCTTAAAAGCTCGATTTGTTTTCGAGCCGAGCCCGGCTCGGCTCGACCGGCTCGCGAGTACTCGCGAGTATTTCAAAAAATAATAATATATATATATAAATATTATACAACATATTATTATTAATATTAAAAATATATTATAATTTAATATATATATATATACTCCCTCCGTCCCAGGTTAAGAGGGCCATTTTTCCATTTTGGTCGTCCCACCCAAAGAGTCCCCTTTCCTTTTTTATACACATGGGACCCACACACTCCCTCTAATACAATTAAATGTTGGGACCCACACTCCTACTAATACAACTACCCACTACACATTAAATAATAATACTCCTTAATCTACGTGCCAAAAAGCATTTGGCCCTCTTAAGGAGGGACGGAGGGAGTATTAATATTAGTATGGTTGTTGTGTGTTAAAGCCAGCTGGCAGTAATCAATTCATAGGGTGCTGCACAGCCTGGCAATCTGCACTCACTGGAATTCATTTTGAATTTCACCCAAATTTTCATTTCGCCAAATTTTCATATCCTAGGGCAAGCAGCGAGCAGACACGAGAAAATTAGGGTTTGAGGAGATCATCTCAATTCTTCTCTCCCTCGGCCAGCAGTGATAGGTTACAGCCGAGTGACACGAGAAAATTAGGGTTTGTGAAAGTATCTTCGTCTCAATTCTTCTCCCCCACGGCCCCACCCATTCACCATAGCAGTTGTTCGTTCGACTTCTTGTGAGTTCAGAATTTTTCTCCTCACGCTTCACATTTCCCTAGCTGGGTGAGGGAGTGTCTCCGCATCAGCTCCACCCACTGGTGAGATAAACGTATTTTCCTTTTTGTTTTCTATGTTTTTATTCTTTGAAATAATTTGGGGATTTTGCTCTTATTAGTTATTAGATAACTTCTTTTCTTTTTTTGTTTTCTCTGTTTTGATTCTCTGCACAATTTGGGGATTTGCTCTTGCTTTTAAGTATTGAGACATTTTAGGGATTTGTATGATGCTAAGTTCTGATATATGTGGATATATGTGGATATGAATGGGGGCAGAAGGCATGTTTAATATTTGGGAGTGGAATAGATTTGAAGTTTATTACTTGGTTTGCTTGTAAGATATTAAATATTGTAGTTTTTATGTGGTAGTGGTAAAAGTTTTCACTGGGAATGAATGCTTTAGGAATTCTTAAGCAGATTATTTAGTATGGATCATGTTAAAATTGTTAAATGACTGAAAATTCGAGCTCGAGCTCGAGCTCTAACGAGCTTAGCTCGTTATGATTAACGAGTCGAGCTCGAGCTTAAATGCAAGAATATCGAGTCGAGCCGAGCTCAAGGATTAGCTCGTTATAGTTTCGAGCCGAGCTCGTTTGTTACTCGAGCCGAGTTCGAGTACCTACTACTCGGGCTCGCTCGGCTCGTATAACAGCTCTAGTCGGGTCCTTGACCATTCTGAAATCAGGGCTTGTAAAACGATATTGGGTCAAGAAATTGGGCCTTAAATGGGCCAATCAAGATAGCAGACCTGGGTCGATATACATGATATGCATTAATTAATTTAATAACGTTATGAAGAAAACCAGTAGAACTTTTGTGATCCCAATATTCTTTTAGGGTTAAATTAGAGTTATACTATTAAAATTAATATTGAATTGTTTGGTAAAATTATTAGGTGACTAACCAAACTCATAAATAAATGTCATAAACAAACATAAGAATTTCCTTAATTTTCATGTGATATTGTAACCCGCATTCTCATGGTAAATCCTACTCCTACTCCAGCTTCTTACTAATGGATTTAGAGGATAAATAAGCCTGTATAAGCACAATTAGTATGTAAACTCTTATTTTTAATAATTTTTTAAGGCTCACTGGTCATTAAGTAATATTAACACAATGCGAATCAAACATTCTTAAAGGGAATATTAAACCCTAATAACAAAATAAATCATAAAAAAATTAAAAGAAATCCAGAACTGTACCAATTAGTATCTTGTTAGAAATATATAATACCAGAGAGTTCCCCCAATTGTTTGCTATGTAAAATTATTATTTCTATCCAGAGGCAAATTATTTCTAATTACGGATGCATGCACGTATATCTAAAATTTATTTTTCATGAAAAGTAGCATCGATCACTCCTGTCTAAATACTTGTGTTAGTAATTTTTTCACATTCCTATTTAAGTAAGAATAATAATTCATAAATTTAAAAAATAATTTTCATATAAATAAAATACAGATATACCGAACAACGAGTTTACACATTATTTCTAAAACATAATGGAGTAAGTAGGGGATACCATCTTCTTACATAATGTCTTCTGTTTCGTATGCAGGAAGAAGTAATTTTCAAAAGGGTGAAAAAAAAAAAGATTCTCTTAAAAATATCATATGAACCAGAAACATTAGTATTTAAAAAATAATAATGACATATTTCGATCATCATTTAGCCCTCCAAATATAGTACAGTAGTTAGCCTTATTCCTATCTCATCTCAGTATTTTTATTTCATCAATAATAAGTTAGTAAATAACAAGAGATGAACAGTCATTTTAGTACAACAAAGGATGCCAAACAATCAATAGATTAAGCTGTAATAAGTGAAAATTTTACCCCTTGAGGACCCCTAATTCCTCCAAAGAAGCTCGAAGGTCAGAGCTGCTGCAACCTTCGGCAGCTCTGGCGATATTCGAGCAGGCCTCACATATAACATCAGTGAGCGGGTAAGTTCGGTTAGCATGGAGTTGGTTACTTGACCTGCAAAGTCCACTCAGCACTATGGTCTTGTGTATGCCCCCAAGCAATCCTTCGTAGTCAGTGTCTCCGCTTTCTCCAACGAACACCACCACTTTTGAGAAGTCCATATCCCAACGAGCAAATAAATATCTGATGAGCAAGTTTTGTATGAGACGTCATGCTTATGCAGGGCTCGGAGGATGTAAAATCAGAGGGAGAAGATAATAAGGTGTACCTGAGGGCTTGTGAACGAGATGCCGCCACTGGAATAACATTAATTTTACTTCCATTTTTACAGTAAATAACATGACATCGCAGTGCCTGAATTCTCATCACCTTTCTTACATCCTTTACAGGTGGAATCTACAAAACGAAATAACGTTCCGACGTTAGATGATATATGCCATAGCCAAGCATGCATTAAAACAGCAAGTGGACGAAAAAATGAGGTACAAGGAGACGGGCTTACCACTCCAGGCTTCTGAACTTTAAACGAATAGCAGTAATCAGCTGAGGCTTCTTCATCTTCATCTACAATGGGTTCTTCCTTGTCTCCTTTATCTTTTATAGAAGATGCCCATCGTACTAAAGTCCTTCTCAAGCCTTCACCACCCCAGCGGTTTTCAATATGTGAATGATAATACAAGTCCACCACAAACGGGTTTTCTTCCGAATGAAGAGATGAATAGTAGAGATCACCTCCACTATTGCAAATGAATGCATCAAAGTCAGTAGCCTTAAATCTTTCAGAAGTCAGAAAAGAACGCGTTTCTCCAATGTTAAATGATGTTGACAAGATAAATCCAACAGAGCCATCAGTCCGTTCCTTCTCTACAGCCTCGAAAATCTTTTTAACAATTTCAGATAGACCATCACTTGTGTCACAGTCCACAGCAATAACGTATATGTGTTTTCTCCTCCTTAATGCCGGGAATTTACCAGTACTGGAGTTCTCATCTGCTGTCTGTGCAGTCTTTGCAACTCCCCTAGACAATGTTAACATAGCATTTTCGATCTTGCTTTTTCTATCATCAGATCCATCAGTCTTATCTCCATCAAAGGAGAACTTCAAATTCAAAGATATATCCTGTATGTCCCTCAATGAGTCACTTTGTGATTCTGATTCAGAATTTTCGTCGTCATCATCATTGTTGTCAATCCGTAGCCAACTAGGTTGCCTTGGTTTGCAACTAGCTATTTTAGAGAGATAAGTTTTGCAATGCTCTGGCCATGAAAAAAGATGAATATTTTTCAATCCATTTGCTCGACATCTGGCCCAGAGATGCTTATCAGCAACCAGCTTCAGAAGAGCATCAGCTATAGAATGATCGTCATGTGGATCAACAAGTAGGCCATTATCTAATACCTATATGATTAGTATGGAAAGCCCAACAAACGCATCATCATACAAATAGCACCACTTAAAATCTTTATAACTTCAATAGATATTATGACAAAATAGAAGTACCCGATGTATGTCAACTGGGCCACCATTTTGTGTGGCAACAATTGGGAGACCATATGCTGCAGCCTGTTAAAAGTAGAGAAATTACATTGGTGACGAGCATGAAGTTGTACATATACGTATCTAACTAGAAGTATACCTCAATCAGCGTAAGCCCAAAAGGCTCAATAAAAGCTGGATTTATGAACACACCCTGTCAAAAGAAGAACACACTTAGGCTTTCTATATAATAGTTTTTTTTATATACACAAACGACATAACAGGCTCCACATAACATTCGGAATTGAATATACAGTTTCACATTAAAATTTATAAGGAAAAAATAGAACTAAAGTGCAATTTGCTAATCTCACTTCATAGGAACAGTCCAAGATTCTCAATGATTTTATGAAACACACCAAATTTGAAAATCTGCTTCCTTATGGTAAGAAATTGCAGATACTTGAATAACGTATCCTCACAACTTGAAAAAAGGCATTTCACTTTTACAGAGAGCTTTCTTTCAAGAAAGTTAATCTAAACCTAGTCTTTTAAACTATTATTGAGAATAAAAATAAATCAAATCTTAATTGCTAAGAAGCAGTCTAGGTCAAGAATTATACTGAAAGTGAGCACTGAAAGCTAAATCAACTTTTGTAAAACTTGTTTGGCTTGGCTAACCAGCACATAATCATTAAAAAAAAAAATTACCTTGGTCTTTGCAGCTAGACGGTAGATGTCAGGAACATCAGACTGCTTATGGTGTTTAGGATATGCAACTTGCCCATATAGATCATACTTATCAATCATCTTAAGAATTGATGTAAGAACAGAAGCATTTGTGCCTGCCATTTCATCAATATTGTCACGATTTCCCATTATCAAGGTCTGCAAAAAATAGAAAAAACATCTGATACTCCAAAACGAAGCAGCATGCTACATAATGTCAAGTAAAGCACTCATCAAATATGCATTGCAATGTTTTTGTACTCACAAGGTTAGCAAGCTCCCTTAGAGGGCGACATTCACCAAATGCTTTCACCAAGGTTGTAAGATTCTTCTTTGGATCTGGCCTTGCAAGGGCAAGAATCATGGGCTTCCTTGGATTGGAGAAGAAGCGCATTATCTGTTTATACAGTTGAATTAGTTACCAGTGCATTAACTGTTGTACATGTCCCCTGTACTTAACTAAAAGCAGTTGAGAGGGGTTGATATATGCCACAAACATATAACAATTAAATATGCTAATAAATCTTGATATATTGCTGATTAGACACACAATGACTAACCTCAGTCCAAATTGGCGGATCTGGAGACTTCCCATCTTCATTTAGTTCGGACTCAGTTTCCATATCTCCATCATGTGGAATTATGTGATGAAATTCCATCCCAGGTGGGATGACCTGCAAGAAATTCATGCAATTAGTGAAACTGAAGGCATTACATCACAATTTCCAGGAAATAGATTATGAAGTTTATTACAAATAAGTATGTGAGCAAATGAATGATTCAAGCTGATGATTTTGATATTTTGTCATGATTAAAATAAACTTGACAACTGTCAATCCGCCAAACAAGTGAACTAAAAATATAACCAAAAAATTGGATATATAACTTTTTATTTGCATAAAATGAGAAATTAATTGGCAGTTCTGTTCAAGACTTCAAGTAGTGTCCAAGATAGCCCTTATAAAAGAGGCGACTTAATTAAAAGCCTGAACATGCAGCTGCACAGACTGAATTACTGACAAGAAAATGTTCTTAAGGGGGAATTTTTTTTTTTTTACAGGTATCCCTAATCAAAAGCATATATTATGATATATCCGTGTCCAAAATAGTAAACTTTACTTACACACATGCGAGGCATGAACCTGCCATAACAGCTAACATTACGTCTAATCCTGGCACGTAGTTTGCGTTCTAATATTGGATCAAAACCATCATACAAGCGCCACTGCTCATCTATCTCCTGTCTTGTGCTTGTAATGACTATTTCAGAGGCATCAAGTGATAACTCTTCCGCCTCAATTCTTCGCATGATTTTATAAGTAGAATTGATCTCATCCCTTGACAATCGGCCTTGTCTCAGAAGTTGTTCCAGCTTATCACGACCCAACGAATGACCCGTAAAAATCATAGGAACATTGAGAGCTCCAGATAAAAGAGCAGCAGAGTCACCTGCATCTGCATAGTGCCCATGGATAGCAACAGGCCAGACTGGGCACCCATTACCAATTTGCTCACCAAGAACCTTTGACATCTGTATAATATGCTTAAGAGCACCATCAACAAACTCAGGGATGTGCGGCCATAGTTGTTCTTTTGGAATATATTTATCTTTAGGCCCAAATGGGATGCGAACTATATAAGCACCACTACTCTCTCCCATCTCATTCATCAAACCTTCAGAATTTCGTGGAGGCAGCATCTCCGCGGGTTCACCATAGCTCCAGTCAACTTCCGGTGAAGATATTTGTCTAGTAAGTAAATCAACACGATACACCCCTGGCATTGAGCCTAAAGCTCTCGCTAGTTCAACAACATACTTCACCTGAAGAAAACATTAAAGACACTTATTTTTTTTATCAATAACAATAAGTTATCATCAATCAAGTGATTAGCTAGTCCGTATGAAGATTGAGCATTGAACTAAAGTAAAGAAGGGCCATACATTAACGCATAAAAACAAGATAACAAACAGTTCAGCATAATCAGCCTACCTGGCCACCAGTATCAGAATCACGACCAAGTTCCATGTTTTCACCACGTATTAAACCATGAACACTGCAAGAGACTAGTGTCAACAAAGCGTGCAATTAAAATTTTAATTCCTTCTTAAAATCAAAAGCTTTGGGAGAGTCATCAAACTCAAAAAATTTGCATGCTTGTATCCTGAAATATCTTCTTCAAAGATTCTGGTTAGCCTATTTTTGCTGGGATTTTAACTGGAGGAAAATAGCAGCAAATTCTAGTATATTTATTTCATGTATCATGTCACATGTCATCAAAATCCAGTCTTTCCCATTGAAATTTATATGAACATTACCTCATACCTAATCAATACAATGTACAGCTTTTTGCCCTTTTGTTGACTAACCCAGGCCTCCATGGTATCAACCGAACTGATTCTAGGTAATCGACCCCTGTTGCTTTCACTTTGAGATGAAAGATCACCAACCACATCTACTTTCTCGCCCTCAGATAGGTCCTCAGACATATCAGCAACCGCCTCTTTGCGAGCTCTTTCACGTTCAAGACGACGTTTTGCCATCCTCTGGGCCTGCTCCCCTTCGAGCTAAATACAATAGAAATTGTCAGGGAAAGCATTGAGAAAAGGCTAGAACTTTTGGCAATGAAAACAGAACATGTGAATGATTTTAACAAGCTCACACATAAATAAAGTTGAATGATTTCAGCCCTGAATACATAGGGAAAAGGTATGCTTAAGAACAAATAAACCAAATAGAGCTATCAAATCAAGAAAATTGCAACAACTAACTACAGGGACAGATCTAGGATTTCACTTTAAGGGGGTGACATCTTTCATATAGTACTATAAGATAGTGATTGAATTAAAACCACCAGAGCCCCCTCTTAAATCCATCCCTGACTAACTACATGGATTCTTCACCACTCTAATTCCAATTTCAAATATTCACCTTCACTCTGTCCCCAGTTTTCACCACCCTAATTCCAATTTTTCCAAATGTTAACCTTCACTCTGGCTCCAGTTTTCTTAATATATATGAGTTGCAAATCAACAAGGAATCAGAAGTGCAACCAATCCTGAAGAATCGAAGTAATCGCACTTGAAAAAAGAATTCCATATCTGCAATTCCTCTCATTAAGCGCACACAGCCTCAAATACAAGTTGATACACAAATTCACAAGTTCAAAACCTAAAATCCTCGAAACTCATATCTAAAAGAAGAAGGAAGAAAAAGGGAACCTGTTTTTTCTGACGAGCCAAATTCCAAATTCGCCAGCACATATTCTCAAGCCTAGTATTCCTCTCCTGCGGACTCCGCGTCGCCTGTGCCTACATATTGAGATTAACAAACATGCATCACAGAGGGCTACTGATTCATAGGCGATAGCAGAATTGAAGAAGAGAATGAAAATCATACTCGAACCCAGGAGCGATGAAGATCCGTTTCATCGAATCCCGTAATGACCTCCTCGACAAAGTACCTAGTAGGGCTGAATCTGCCCCTCTCTCGCAGAAGCAGAGAGGACTTGGCTTCGTCGAGTCCGGGGCCAACATCCAGAATCGCCTCCAGATAGCTGTTTATCCAATCGTTTCCCGCCATTAGTGTTGTGCTTGTTAGTAGAATTTAGTAGAATCTCAGTACATGTTAGCACTTGTTAGAGAGAGAGAGAGAGAGAGTGTGAGAGTGGGGAAGATGGTTCTGGAGGTGGCGATCACAGAAGAGAGAGAAGCATAAATAAAAGTACAAAAGTACAATAATTTATTTTATAGTTTTTACATGTCTAGGTCACTTTTTGACCAAAAAGTACAAAAGTACAATAATTTATTTTACAGTTTATTGAATGCATTAATTTGTTATCGGTATATGCCTAATGAATAAATTTTTTATTAAAATAAAAAAAGATACATTAATTTTATTCGTATAATTTTTTTAAATTTTTTCAGGAAATATTTTTTTCGTTTTTTAAATTTTTTTTTTGAAAAAAAAAGTGTGGGCCGAATAGAACAAATTGTGTAGGTCGAATAGAACAAATTGTAGGCCGAATAGGCCGAATAGAAGAAATATTTTTTTAATTTTTTTAATTTTTTTCTTGAAAAAAAGTGTGGGCCTTATAGAACAAATTGTATAGGCCGAATAGAACAAATTGTGTAGGCCGAATAGAAGAAATATTTTTTTAATTTTTTTAATTTTTTTTTGAAAAAAAAGTGTGGGCCGAATAGAACAAATTGTGTAGGCCGAATAGAAGAAATATTTTTTAAATTTTTTTTTTGAAAAAAAAAGTGTGGGCCGAATAGAATAAATTGTGTAGGCCGAATAGAACAAATTGTGTAGGCCGAATAGGCCGAATAGAAGAAATATTTTTTTAAATTTTTTTAATTTTTTTTTTTGAAAAAAAAAGTGTGGGCCGAATAGAACAAATTGTGTAGGCCGAATAGAACAAATTGTGTAGGCCGAATAGGCCGAATAGAAGAAATATTTTTTTTTAATTTTTTTTAATTTTTTTTGAAAAAAAAAGTGTGGGCCGAATAGAACAAATTGTGTAGGCCGAATAGAACAAATTGTGTAGGCCGAATAGAAGAAATATTTTTTTAATTTTTTTTAATTTTTTTTTTGAAAAAAAAGTGTTGGCCGAATAGAACAAATTGTGTAGGCCGAATAGAAGAAATATTTTTTTAATTTTTTTTAATTTTTTTTTGAAAAAAAAAGTGTGGGCCGAATAGAACAAATTGTGTAGGCCGAATTAATTTTTTTTTTGAAAAAAAAAGTGTGGGCCGAATAGAACAAATTGTGTAGGCCGAATAGAACAAATTGTGTAGGCCGAATAGAACAAATAATTTTTATTTTTTTTTATTTTTTCTGGAAAAAAAATATTTACTATAATTTTAAATGTGGTCCCACCCACCCTATTTAATGCAGTCAACACTGACATAATCATATCCCCATTATTTTCGTCCTTTGGATAACAGTTATGGGGGTAATTTGGGGAATCCACCTGAAAGTTGCTAGTAAAAATTGGTTTTAAGAGATATGGCTATTTTAAATTGTACTTTATCAAAAGTGGTCATTAAAAAATCGGACCCTAAAAAATATTACTACATCACATTAAATATGGAAATATATGGAAAAACTTGAGTGAGACGTCAAGTCAAAATGAGTGATATTCATTTCTTCCTCTTCCAAAATACTATTTTACTTCGTTTAGAGAGTCTTATGTATTTAAAAATAGAAACAATACACAATACTCTCCCGTCTCAACTTAAGAGTTTTATTTGCTTTTGGGTACGTGGATTAAAGAGTATTATTATTTAATGTGTAGTGGATAGTTGTATTAGTGGGTGTGGGGGCCCTATATTTTAATTGTATTAGTGGGTGTGGGTGGGTCTTATGTGTCCAAAAAAGGAAAGGGAACTCTTTGGGTGGGACGACCAAAATGGTAAAATGACCCTCTTAACCTGGGACGGAGGGAGTATTAATGATAATTTTATAATACTACAATACTATAAAAATATCACTTACTTTTTATACATAATATAGTCAAAGTCAATTATATTATACACTTTATTCTATTTAATTATCAAAAATATCTTTTCTTTTTTTAAATCATTACAATAAAAAATTATTTTTCTGTATCAACAAATACGTGAATGTATTCATGAGGCGAATGGAGTAACATTCTTAATATAAAATATAAATAATAATTAATTAAAATTAAAAAATATGGAGTATATAAAATGATCACACAGACACACTCACGTAAGATTCCCATTAAATATTACTGTAGAGTCCAATTTTCACACCAATGACTTATATATATTAAAATTAGAAACGAAATAATTTAAATTAGTAGATCCGGTCCAATAATTGATCTTCCTTTGGACCCCTGATATTAAAATTGCACATATTCATGATTGAGGAATACAGGATTATTCTAGTAATATGCTCGCATGAAAGTTTTTCTGATGACCACATGGCATCATTATATTCTATCAATTATATTAATATAATCTTTTTTTTTTAAGTATTTTAAACGGGAATACGCACCATTTTTCTAATTATACCAAGATCATTTATTATTCTTGTGAGATATTCTCACATGAATGCATTATTTTTTTTTTGTAAATGACATTATGGGCAGTTATCATGGGTATAATATATACTCTGTTGATAGTATTTTAATTTCTGGGTGTAAGCAATTAAAATTCACGGTCCAATCAAATGGCGACACGTGAATTTTATTGATTAAATATCAATTTTAATTTATTATATTTTATTTTGGGGATTTAATAAATTAATTCCTAAAATAGATTAATAAATAATTGATAATTAATTTAATACCTAATAAATTAAGTAGGGTTTAAATTAAGTAAAACTTGACCCCTAAGTTAAGTAAAGCATGGAAGGTTCCAGAATTAGGTCAAATTAAGCAATGACCAATCAAGCTGTGATATATTTGGAACGGCCCAAGCCCGCATAACCAGGCCAAATCTGTCATGGACCAATCAGATTGCGAGATATTTATGGAGTATCCTCATCCTTCACCTATATAAGGAGCCCTCCTTCATTCACTCAACAGACATTCAAATACTTGAAGACATAAACGCTCTGAAGAGATCAAGAACACGAGCAGCGCTCCCTTGATATCTTCAATCATCTTCAAGTCAAGAACGGCAAACGATTCGGGATTAAGGTGCGGAGCCCCCCAAATCAAGCGTTCTTCATAAACTGAGTTCTTCGGTGTTCTTCGCGCCAAGAACAGCATACGACCCGGGATTAAGGTGCTAAGCCCCCCAGATCGAGTGTTCTTTGGATCAAGTACGTTTAATCCAAACAAAGGCTTGACGCCTCTGGATTAACGTTATAAAATCCTAAATCCGAGTTCGGACAAGCTTCAACTGAAGATCCGACTCAATACACAAGTCAACAAGTCAAAGTCAAAGTCCAAATTGGTTCGAGAGAAGAATCAGAGGATTGATAGAGATTGTTTCCTAATTTATCAAGTTTAATCCGTCTGGATTATTATTGTAATTCTCTTGTGTTTATTTTATTATAAATACAATATTTATTGTTACAAATTTTGGCACGCCCGGTGGGACCGTCTCTACCTCTCATCTCTTCTCTCTACAAGCTCGAAGTACGATATGACTCCTGTCAGGATTACTGTAGGTAGGACTGCTGCTTCTAAGCTCTCAGAGGCATTGACTGAATATGTTGCTGTTGTTACAAGGAGCATGTCAGAAAAAGCTCGTTCGGAAGCCTCATCTGGATCCAACCCTTCGGTTGAGGAGGCTTCGAGAAAACAACTACTTATGAAAGATGATAGTGATGAAGATTCTGCATCTTCAAACTCTTCATCTGACTCTGTTGCAGCTCCAGTAATGATGGCAGGCGCCACGACTGTGGAGGAACAATTAGCAAACATGATGAAAGCTATCGAGGGGCTCACGAAACACATAGAGGCTCAAGACACAAAGATCTCCCAATTGATGAAAAGAGACATCGCGGAGACTAGCCATGCAAACGGAAAAGGAGTCATGGACGATAGTGAAGTAGAAGAGGTCACAAGGCGCCAGGCTATTGAAAAGGAGCAAACTCAAGGAACATTGCCACTTTCAGCTGATGGAATGCTCCAAGTAGATCAACTCAAGGATATTATACTTGGAACAATAAAAGAAAGGTTTGAGGAGAATTCCAAGCCTACTGTTACTTATGTCAAGCCATACACGAAAAGAGTGGATAACTTGAAGTTGCCAGCTGGCTACCAGCCTCCCAAGTTCCAACAATTTGATGGCAAGGGAAACCCGAGGCAGCATATAGCACACTTTATTGAGACCTGCCATGACGCTGGTACTTATGGAGACCATATGATAAGGCAGTTCGTTCGCTCTCTTAAAGGAAATGCATTTGATTGGTATATCGACTTGCAAGCTGAATCCATTGATAGTTGGGCACAAATGGAACATGAGTTCCTTAATCGTTTCTACAGCACGAGGAGAACTGTTAGCATGACTGAGTTAACTAATACTCGTCAGTTGAAGGAAGAACCTGTGATTGATTATATCAATCGATGGAGAAATTTGAGTTTAAATTGCAAGGACCGATTATCCGGAGAGTCTGCTATTGAGATGTGTATCCAAGGGATGGAATGGAATCTCCTTTATATACTCAAAGGAATTCAACCTAAGACTTTCGAAGAATTGGCTACTAGAGCCCATGACATGGAATTAAGTATGGCTGCTAGTGGAATCAAACATTCACCGATGTCGGACTCCTACAAGTCTAAAGATAAACAAGATTTCAAAAGGGGGGGCAAGTCCTATGTTAAAAGTTCCAACAAAGAGTCAATGGCCACAAATATTATGACGGTCAAGGTTCGAAAGAATGAAAATGATAAGAAAGACAAAGGGAAGCAAGTTGCTCAAGAGTGGGGGCAAAGAAGGTTAACTCTGAAGGAGATGCAAGAAAAAAGAGTATCCATTTCTGAACTCAGACCTTTCTGGCATATTTGATGATCTGATGAAAAATAAGCTCCTTGACCTTCCTGAGATGAAACGTCCAGAAGAAGCCGGCCGAACTAATGACCCAAAATACTGCAAGTATCATAGGTTGGTGAGTCATCCAATTCATGATTGTTTCGTTCTTAAGGAAAAGATCATGCAACTGGTTAAGGAAGGGAAAATTGTGTTAGAAGATGAGGTGGGCACAAACTTCACTTCTGTAGAAGAAAGTCATAATGGAGGCTCATGTCATGTCGTGAATGAGGACAATGAAAGCGAACAACTTGAAACTAAGGGTAAAGCTTACTCCATGAAGGTGACCTTCACGGATGAAGATATGTTGTTGGGTATGCAATCTCATAATCGACCTCTATTTGTGACTGGTTATACTAAAGGGATGCGAGTGAATCGCATACTTATTGATGGAGGTTCGGCAGTGAACATTTTGTCCTTGAGAATGTTGAAGAAGATAGAAATACCAATGGATGAACTAATCCATAGCCGATTGATGATACAAGGGTTCAACCATGAGGGACAAAGGACTCTCGGCACAATAGTTCTTGATTTGCTAATTGATTAGATGAAATCCACAGTCCTTTTCCATGTTATTGATGCAAAAACTTCCTACAACATGCTTTTGGGGCGTCCATGGCTACATGAGAATGGTGTGATTCCTTCCACATTACACCAGTGCTTCAAGTATAGTGAAGGTGACAACATGAAAAGAGTATTCGGTGACGACAAGCCGTTTACTGAAGCTGAAGCTTACTTTGCAGATGCTAAATATTTCTTCAAGAGTACAAAGGAAGTAAAGCATGAAGAAGCCCTAGTGCAAGATAATGGGGGCAATAAACAAATAAAGGATGAGGAAGGTAGTACATCATCTGCCACTCTCAAGGAGAACAAAGGCAAAGGGCTTGAGACCTCGGAAGAGTTGACATTGCCTTTAACAAAAATTGATGCTAGTAAACTTTCTTCTCCACCACTCAAAGGATTCACACGTCCTATTAAAGGACCAAAGACCGAACATGGTGAAGTGTTTGAAGCCGAAATAACCAAGTCGTATAGTCCACAAGCTTATAAACTCCTTATGAAGACTGGTTATGAACCAAGGGAAAAAGCGATGGCGAGCAAGGTGTGTCAAGAAACTATCAACCCACCAGGACATGGGCTCAATGTTACTCAGAAAACATTAAAAAATGATGGTCACACTATTAAGAAGGCTAAGCCAGGTTTGGGATATGTCCCTCAAAAGCCGGTCCGCATTGCAATTAGAAGAGCAAGTACAAATTATATCACCGAGGGAGAAGCTTTATCCACGGAGGATAAGTTTGACACAAGTAGTAGGGAAGTCAAGAGAATATCTGTTTTTGAAAGGCTTGGGAGTGTCTTCGAAAGGCTTGGACCCTGTAAAGGGAAGTGTAGGAGGCAAAATCATGTCAAGTCCCTTAACCTCCGAAAACTCCGGAGTCAAAATCCATCTCGTATCAAGCGGCAAAATATCTTGACTATCTCGAGTAGAAGAGTATTGAAAGCTAAGGTGCGAAGAATCGTCTTTACCAAAGATGATAGTAATAATGATAAAGAAAGTGTAGCTTCCACCAATCATATTACTGCTGTGGAAGATTCTAAAATGGAGGAAGTAGATGCTGAAGATGCCCCTCCACAATTTGAAGAATGAGTGAAAGCCACTGTTGATGAATTGAAAGAAATTAACTTAAGTGATGAAAATGACCCACGTCCTACCTACATAAGTGCTCTGCTAAATGTTGAAGAAGAAACAAAGTATGTCAGCCTTTTGCGAGAATTCAGAGATGTCTTTGCATGGTCGCATAAGGAAATGCCAGGCTTAGATCCGAAAATTGCAGTGCACCACTTGTCCATTAAAAAGGGAACTCGGCCGGTTAAACAAATGCAGCGTCGATTTTGACCAGAGTTGATTCCTTTGATTGAGGACGAGATTAATAAGCTTCTTGAAACTGGCAAGATCCGAGAAGTTAAATATCCTACATGGATTTCCAATATCGTGCCGGTAAGAAAGAAAAATGGGCAACTCAGAGTATGTGTTGATTTCCGAGATTTGAATATGGCATGTCCGAAAGATGACTTTCCATTACCAATTACTGAACTCATGATTGATGCAACAACGGGGCATGAGGTCCTTTCATTTATGGATGGATCATCTGGCTACAATCAAATTGGTTTGGCTCCTGAGGATCAAGAGAAGACAGCCTTTCGTACTCCGAAAGGGATATATTGCTATAATGTTATGCCATTTGGCTTAAAGAATGCTGGTGCCACTTATCAGCGAGCCATGCAAAAGATATTTGATGACATGCTTCATAAGATTGTCGAATGCTATGTTGATGATATTGTGGTGAAATCAAAGGAAAAGAAAGATCATTTCCGTGATCTAAGACGAGTGTTTGAACGATTAAGAGAGCATCAACTCAAGATGAATCCGCTCAAGTGTGCATTTGGAGTTTCATCCGGGAAATTTCTTGGGTTTATTGTTCGTCGTCGAGGGATTGAGATTGAGGAAGCAAAGATTGACGCAATCATGAAAATGCATGTGCCTCGGAACATACATGAACTCAAAAGTCTGCAAGGAAAGTTGGCATACTTAAGGAGATTCATATCAAACTTAGCTGGCCGATGCCAGCCATTTAGTCATCTCATGAAGAAGGGCAGCATATTCGAATGGGATGAAGCTTGCAATAATGCTTTCAATAGCATTAAGGAATACTTGATGAAGGCACCAGTGTTGAGTGCTCCAACACATGGACGTCCGTTAATTCTCTATCTAGCTGCTCAAGAGCGTTCTGTGGGAGCTTTGCTTGCTCAAGAAAATGATGATGGCAAAGAAAGAGCTCTATACTATCTAAGTAGAACCATGACTCCAAACGAGTTGAAGTATTCACCCATTGAGAAGATTTGCTTATCCCTTATCTTCGTAATTCAGAAGTTGAAACATTATTTTCAAGCTCATACAGTTCGGTTAGTTTCGAAAGCCAACCCACTAAAATTTGTCATGTCAAAACCAGTACTCTCTGATCGGCTTGCAAGATGGTATCTCCAACTTCAACAGTTTGAGATCGTGTACGTTCCTCAAAAGGCCGTAAAAGGACAGGTGTTGGCAGATTTTCTAGCTGATCATCCAATGCCTGCTGAATGGGAACTATCTGATGAACTCCCCGATGAAGATGCTTTCACTGTGGACATAGTTTCTGCTTGGAAGATGTATTTCGATGGAGCATCTCATAGAGAGGGAGCTGGTGCGGGAGTCGTGTTTGTAACATCCAGTGGTGAAGTTCTACCCTTCTCATTTTCCTTAATGGAAAATTGCTCCAACAATGTGGCTGAGTATCAAGCACTCATACTTGGTTTAGAAATGGCTGTCGATATAAAGCAGCTACACCTTAGAGTGTATGGTGATTCGTTATTGGTGATAAATCAACTCCTTGGAGTGTATGAAGTGAAGAAGCCTGAGTTGTTGCCCTATTACAAGTATGCTCAAAAGCTTATGGGTTATCTCGGTGATGTTGATATTAAGCATCTGTCTAGAAGAGAGAATAAGCAAGCTGACGCCCTCGCTAAGTTAGCATCAACTATAGCTATGCCAGAAATGCAAATTCAAATACCAGTGTGTAGAAGTTGGGTTGTACCACCAATCTTTGAAGATGATGATTATGAAGAAGTTGAAAATCATGTGGTGGAGGTTTTCGAAATTGAAGAAGAAGATTGGCGCCAACCGCTTGTGGATTATTTGAAATATGATAAGTTGCCTAACGATCCACGACAAAGGGTTGATATTCGGCGTCGGGCACCTCGGTTCATCTACTTCAAAGGTACACTTTATAGAAGATCATTCGATGGAATTTTCTTGAGATGCTTGGGTAAGGAAGAAACTATTCAAGCAATGGAGGAGGCTCACTCCGGAATTTGCGGTGCTCATCAATCCGGACCAAAGCTACATTTCAGAATTAAAAGGATGGGCTACTATTGGCCAACCATGGTGAAGGATTGCATGGATTACGCACAAAGATGTCAAGCTTGTCAGTTCTATGGAAATTTGATTCATCAACCTCCGGAGCCTTTACATCCGACAGTCGCTTCATGGCCTTTCGATGCTTGGGGTTTAGATGTGGTGGGGCCGCTTACAAAGTCATCTGGTGGTCATCTCTACATTCTTGCTGCAACAGATTACTTTTCAAAGTGGGCTGAAGCCGTGCCTCTGAGGGAAGTAAAGAAAGAAAATGTTGCTGATTTCATCCGAATCAACATCATTTATAGATATGGTGTTCCGCGCTACATCATCACTGATAATGGAAAGCAGTTCAGCAACAGTTGGATTGATAAGCTGTGTGAGAGGTTTGATTTCAAACAAAAGAAATCTTCAATGTATAACGCAGCTGCTAATGGTCTTGCCGAAGCTTTCAATAAAACTTTATGCAGTTTATTGAAGAAAGTGGTCTCCAAGTCAAAAAGAGATTGGCATGAAAGAATCAATGAAGCTTTATGGGCATACCGCACCACTTATAGAACGCCTACTCAAGCCACTCCGTATTCCTTGGTGTATGGTGTTGAGGCTGTTGTGCCTCTCGAAAAGCAAATCCCTTCTTTGAGGATGGCCATACAAGAAGGCCTCACCGAGGAAGAAAATGCAAAGTTACGTCTTCAAGAGTTAGAAGCGTTAGATGAAAAGAGGTTGGAAGCACAACAAAGACTTGAGTGTTACCAATCTCGCCTTTCTAAAACATACAACAAGAAAGTGAGGGTACGTTCTTTTCAAGTTGGTGATTTGGTGCTTGCTGTGAGAAGACCTATAGTAGTCACCCATCGCGTTGGAAATAAGTTTCTACCCAAGTGGGATGGCCCTCATGTTGTGAAGGAAGCCTATACAAATGGCGCATACAAGTTGATCTCAGAAGATGGCGTGAACATTGGCCCTATAAATGGGAAGTTCTTGAAACGCTACTACGCGTAAAGTAAATACATGTACAACGCTCCTTGACGCACGAGCCTAAACTGCATGTTACTCCTGGTCCGCATGAGTATAAACTGTGTACGACAAACTCCTGGTCCGCATGAGTATAAACTGTGTACGACAAACTCCTGGTCCGTATGAGTATAAACTGTGTACGACAAACTCCTGGTCCGCATGAGTATAAACTGTGCATGATACCCACCAAAGGTAATTATATGTGGTTAAACTATTAATTCACCCCACTCAGATATTTTAAGTGGTTAAAGCATTAAATATCCTACTTTGTCTAAAGTGGTTAAAGAATAGTCACTCCTGGCCCGCATGAGTATAAACTGTGCACGGCACCCCCCTCATCCAAATCAAATCATGTCCCTTTGAACTACGTAATGACTTGATCCTCTGCGAAGAGGTACGTAGGCAGCTTAGCACTTTGCTAAGTTCAGTCATGCCTTTGGTCTATTCACATCAAGTTTGTAGGGTAAATTGGAGTGTGAAGGCAGCAAATAAATATGAAAGACAAGAAAACAAGTTAATGATGTAACATAAGGGAGAAGTAATGAAGAGAATGGACTTTATTGATGATATCATTAGATGTTCAAAAACATAAAAAGGGGAAAGCAAATAAGTAACTAAGGGAGCAAACTAAAAGAAAATCAGTCCTATGCTAAACAAGAAAGTTGTCAGAGAGTATGCTTTCTAAGACAGACTTCAGAGCTGCTTTCTCATCTTCAGATGATGATTCTTTCAAGACGGTTGCATTATCAAGTATAAGGATCTCCTCTTCTATGAGCTCAACTTCCTTCTTAGCACGACAAAGAGTTTGTTGGAGACGATCAGCTGCTTCAGATAAAGTTTTCTCTCCCTTCTGCGGATCAGTCATCTCTTTACTTATCGATTCTAACTCTTCCCAAGTAGTCTTTAGTTTTTTTGTCTCTGTCATGTGAGTGTCTCGGCAATTCTGAAGGCGACCCTTGACGTTAGTCAAGCATTTTGCATGATTTCCCGTGGACGCCGCTTCATCAGACTTCAATTTTGCCGTAGTATAAGTGTCGGCCTTATCAAATAGAGGTGCCAAGGCTATTTCTAAAGAGGAACAGTCGATTCTAAGAGCCTTCACCTCATTTATCAAGGAAAATATTTCTTGTCTCAGAGTTGATAAAAACTCAAGAGGAGTCCGTTTGAGTTTTCTTCTTATTTTACTCCATGCACTCCGAGCAAATTTCCCTTTGAGATCACGAGTAATCTTCTTAGATATAAATTCTGAGATCTTGGGACGTGCCTTTGAAGAATTCGCCCCTGTGGTCGATGCATCACTTTCAGTAGAATCATCACTCTCATCAGAATTGTCACCGCTACCAGAATTTGTAGAGATGCCCAAGATCTGATAAAAGAAGAAATGTGCTAGTACAAAAATGAGGATATACAATGAAAAATAAGATGAGGAAAAGAGGGAAACCTCAGCTGCCAATTTTTTTGAAGTAACAACAGTAATTAATTCGTTTTCTTCAGCAGCCTTAGAGCCAGAAATTTTCAGCGCAACCTTCAATAATAAAAGAAGGCTTTGTAAGAAAATGAAATAAAGAAAATAAAAAAAAAGGAGAGAGAATGGAAGAAACCTCTTTATCTTGTTTTTCAGTGTGAACAACAGATTTCTTTCTCTTCCAATGGTGTTCAGTAGAGGCGCTACGACTTTCTGTAGAATGAGGGGAACTTTTCTTCCTTTTATGCACTGTAGGTTGTAAAACTTCATCATACACCGGAGAAATATCCTGAACTTCTTGATTATCATCATCAAGGTCATTAATGATGTCCACTTCTTCCTCCGGAGGTTTTGAAACTGGGGTAGTCAAAGCCTTGATATGATCAGATAAGTAAGTTCCATGGACTTGCTTCCACCACTCCTTATACTCAGTAGTGGAGTAGTTTTTAGGAGCTGGGGTTGCACATGGAAAGTAAGCTTTGGAGGTAGAGTTATACGAAGTACAATGTTTCCAATGGTTGAATCCTTCTTCTAAAGATGCTTTCCGAAGGTTGGTTCTAAGCATCTTAGGGACATCTTGTAGGAATCCAAATTGACGAGCAAACCTGTGAGGGGAGTAAGGCTCCACCACAAAATGATTACCCTGCCGCAAAGTGAGATAGCTAGTACGGATAGCCACCAGATGGGCCCAATTATCCCATTTCTTATTTCCATCATCCGTGTAGTGGATTGCTTTGTCTTTTGAAAAAATATTGCAAGTCCATAAGGCATTATCAGCTGTGTGGATTCGTTTGCGAGCATCTTCAGCATCGAAGTATCTTGCTCCCTGCTCTCCAGAGTATGTCACCATTCGAGGATATGCTATTTTACTTCCAATCGGAAAATGAGTTTTGAAGTAGTGAGCTAGCCAAGCATGGACGAAATGAACCGGGAAGGTTGATTTAATTTCAGATAAATTCGATGAGTTTGAAATTACATTCAAGCCATGGTAAATGTTTGCCAAAACTGGAATAGCAAGACTCACTTTTTTTCCTACAGCCATTAAGCTTGCCACTTTAAAAGTACTCGGTCGTATCAAGCCTACTTCGCCACCCGGGAGTGCAAACGCACAAAGCCAGCAAGCTAAGTAAGCGGCTAGATAGGTCTCTTCTTGATCAGTTTGAGAAATGCCCAACTTTTTAAATTGATCTATCTCAGCAGACGTCCATGGTTGGTGACTTGAAATAACGCCAGTCGGGTTATAAGTTTTTTTTTTGGCCGAGAAGCCGTCTTTCTTTCAATGCGTGTAGGAGGTTCAAGGTATGTTATAGCCTTCTTAGACCAGAAATCTACCCACTGGTCAATGGTTACATTTCTTCTGTTAGCACCCTTTCAAAGTACGTGATAGGCGCCAAGTAAAGATCTACAGCTGCGTGGGATACGTAAAGCATCCTTCGTGGAAAGCAATTCTTCTGCACAGGGCACAATTTCATCATACACATAACCCGCTATGGGTAGTCCCATCAAGTTGTATAAGTCCCATAAAGAAAGTGACATCTCTCCGAATTTAGTAAGTAAAGTATTGGTGGAAGAACACCAAGCTTCACAGAAGGCCTTCATGATTTCACAGCTGCAATCATAGGTAAAGAGGGATGCAAAGATAGCATCATAAAGCTTTGTGTTTCGAAGAATGGATCCGCATCGGCTTAAAATATCTTCAGTCCACTCCCAGTAACCCTTGATGTAGTGAAAGTCTCCAAGAAACTTGATGGGTTCTCCCCAGGATGCTTTTCCTTTTGCAATGCGGCGTCCTAAAGAGGGTAAGGGTGCCGAATTAATTTCTGGCTCAACGTCAGCTCCTCTCAAGGTCCAACTCATGTTATTTTTACTTGAAGAAGATTCATAAGACCAACAGGCCAAGAAAAATTCATTTTTGCTTCTTGGGGGAACATAAGCGCAATTCCCTAACAAAGATTGCCCGGGCAAAAGACGAGTTCCTTGGGGCAAAGGTTGATGTGCATCTTCCAGAATAACCAAGTAGCTTGAGCCGGACTTTCCCGTTACAGTTTTGAAGAAAACCATGCTGAAAGTTGAGTTAGCTGTCAAATAAACAAAGAAATATTAGAGATGAGAAGTTGAGTGAATGTGTATAATTTAAATTCATGGATTAAAAGGCCCAAAACCAATTCATGGGATCAATTAATTATTGAATCCAAAGTTGTAGATGAAATATAGGAAAATAAAGTATTAAAAGCCCAAGTGGTTGTGCATTAAAATTTTGGACCCAAGTTTAAAACAATGGGCCCAAATTAAATAAAGGTTGTTGGGCTGAAGGGGAATCAAGAATTGAGCCCATTAAAAGGGAGTCAAAATTGGCTTGAAAAGTCAAAATTGAACACCCCTTTTCCCAAAGCTTGCTGCTCCCAAAGCTTGCTGTTTCTCGCACGCCGCCGCAGCTCCAGCCATCGCCGCTGCGATCGCCGCCACGCCTCGCCACCGCCCAGCCGCTGCTGACGGGATCGCGGGTGTCGCATGCTTCGCCAAGCTGTCGACGGGATCGCCGCCGCGCCTCGCTCAGCCGACCCCTGCTGCTGCCGGAATCGCGACGCAGCGACCACCACGGCTCGGCCACTCCCAACACTTGCCGACGGGATCGCGCAGTGGATGATCGCCACCGCTCAGCCGCACCGTCTGCTGCCGGAATCGCGATGCAACGCCGCCGCTCAGCCGCACCGTCTGCTGCCGGAATCGCGATGCAACGCCGCCGCCGCTCAGCCGCACCGTCTGCTGCCGGAATCGCGATGCAACGCCGCCGCCGCTCAGCCGCATCGTCTGCTGCCGGGATCGCGGTGCAACGACCGCCGCCGGTCTGATTGTTATCTTCATCAGTATGCTCCCTCAATTTCACTCGTCGACCCCCCTCCCGCTCTTCAAAAGCAATGCTGCCAGAGGCATGAGCTCGATAAGCAACTACCATGGGTAGTCCGCTCTCGCTGCATCAACACGCCGGAGGTATGAGCCCGACAAGCAACCACCATGGGTGATTCGCCGTCGATCGCTCTCTACCTCGACATCGTTGGTTCGACTGTTCGAGTATGTTAAAATCTTCTCCTTGGTCGGATTTTTGTCACCTCGTCGCCAAAACGTCGTCGGAGGTGTGAGCCCAACAAGCAACCACCATGGGTGGTCCGCCGTTGATTGCTTTTCACCTCGCGGTATGAGCCCGACAAGCAACCACCATGGGTGATCCGCCGTCGATCGCTCTCTACCTCGACATCGTTGGTTCGATTGCTTTAGCATGTAAAAATCTTCTATTTTCTTCGCTTCGTTGTGTTGTAAAAAAAAAAAGAAGAAACAACAAGGAAAAGGATTGAAGGGATATAGAAGTAAATATGAGAACACAAGTGATGGGGCTTACCTTGGTGATTACGTGAAGACAAATAATCAGTTTATAAATAGAGAAAATAAACAAGAAACAAGAAAGACAAATAAAAGAAGAGCGAATTAAAGAAGAATAGATTGAGATCTTATACTTGTAAATTGGCAACCTCTTGGAGCAATGCTGAAGAAGAGAAAAAAATCTGAAAGAACCAAGAATTGAAGTGAATATCTTGTTTGTTGGATAGCTTTGATAAAAAATTGAGTTCATGAAGTAACATTATATAGTAGTGGATTCATGGATAATTATGGATTCATGGATAATTATGGAAATTATTTGTGGATAATTATAGAAGCACATGGATAATTATGGAGATTATTGTGAGGTGCGCAAGCTCTACAAAATTGTAGGAGATTCTTTACTACAAATAACTTTGATAATTTTGGGTAAGGTTCATGAAATCTTGGTGAACAAGAAACAAATCTTTTGCGATTCCTTCACAACAAGACATTCTGTCCGTGAACAAATCACAAGGGGGCATTTGTAAGCAATTAAAATTCACGGTCCAATCAAATGGCGACACGTGGATTTTATTGATTAAATATCAATTTTAATTTATTATATTTTATTTTGGGGATTTAATAAATTAATTCCTAAAATAGATTAATAAATAATTGATAATTAATTTAATACCCAATAAATTAAGTAGGGTTTAAATTAAGTAAAACTTGACCCCTAAGTTAAGTAAAGCATGGAAGGTTCCAGAATTAGGTCAAATTAAGCAATGACCAATCAAGCTGTGATATATTTTGAACGGCCCAAGCCCGCATAACCAGGCCAAATCTGTCATGGACCAATCAGATTGCGAGATATTTATGGAGTATCCTCATCCTTCACCTATATAAGGAGCCCTCCTTCATTCACTCAACAGACATTCAAATACTTGAAGACATAAACGCTCTGAAGAGATCAAGAACACGAGCAGCGCTCCCTTGAGATCTTCAATCATCTTCAAGTCAAGAACGGCAAACGATTCGGGATTAAGGTGCGGAGCCCCCCAAATCAAGCGTTCTTCATAAACTGAGTTCTTCGGTGTTCTTCGCGCCAAGAACAGCATACGACCCGGGATTAAGGTGCTAAGCCCCCCAGATCGAGTGTTCTTTGGATCAAGTACGTTTAATCCAAACAAAGGCTTGACGCCTCTGGATTAACGTTATAAAATCCTAAATCCGAGTTCGGACAAGCTTCAACTGAAGATCCGACTCAATACACAAGTCAACAAGTCAAAGTCAAAGTCCAAATTGGTTCGAGAGAAGAATCAGAGGATTGATAGAGATTGTTTCCTAATTTATCAAGTTTAATCCGTCTGGATTATTATTGTAATTCTCTTGTGTTTATTTTATTATAAATACAATATTTATTGTTACACTGTGTCTAATATATACAATGTTAATAGTATTTTAAAGAAATTAGTCTTCTCCATCATGGGTATAATATATACTCCACTGTTGATAGTATTTTAATTTCTGGGTATAATATATACACTGTTAATAGTATTTTAAAGAAATTAGTCTTCTCCATCGTTCGTGCTTGATTACCTTTTTAGTTTAATTGTTATCATCACTATTCCAGTCCAAATTAATTGAACGAAAACAATTATCAACTTACATCTTAATCATATAATTAATACGGAAATATAATCTTCAAGAATGACACAAAAATCTTCCGTGTGGGAATCAGTTCCTTTGTCCATAAGGAATTTATTATAAATGAAGCAATATTTATTCAATTGATTTTTTTTTAATTATTTTTTATTTTCACACTTTCTATAATACTCCTCAAATTAAGCATTGTAACAGCTCTGCCTAATTAATCTCGATTTAATAAACCCCGAATTGCTCCAATTGTTAACATGTTTAGCTTCTTTTAAACTTGTTCATCTCTACATCTTACAAAATAGCTATCAACAGAAACTTATTTCTAACATGTACAATCAGAAAATTATATTTAATTTTAGAATCTAATAAAGGTGCACTGCATAATTTAAATAATAAATATTAAATCGTTTTTTTTTTTCAATATTTTGTTTTTTATACTTTTTGGCTACCACATAAATTCTGTTCCGCGCAACATGAGAAACGTGATACTTTACGAGAAATTAGCAACTTTTAAAAGTAACAAAACATGGAGTATTTATTATTTATAAGCTAGTAAACACTTTTAAAGAAATGAGTTGTTATTTTTTTATATAAAAAAATACTCTCTCCGTCTGATTTTAAGGTGTCTGTTTGCTCTTTGCACGTGGATTAAAGAATATTATTTGGAATCTAATGAATAATATGGACGAAATAAAATCTCAAGTATGGAGTTGGTGGATGTGGAGAAAAAAAAGATTGAATCTCAATATAAGGTACTCTGATTGGTGTGGAGATCCTAGCAGTTGCATAGAGAAAAATGGCTAGTTATGGTTCTTAGGTTGTTTCTTGTTGTAATAAGAGATAATATAGGTGTGATATCTTTGTATTTTGTACTCTTTTGTTTTTAGGGTAATGCTCATACCCTAAAGTAATAAATTTTCTTTTTTTAAAAAAATATATATATGAAAAGTGGGTAGTTGTATTAGAGGGAAGTGGTGGGACATATTGTGTACTTTTTTACTAAATATGGGAAATAAATACCTTTGAAACGGACGCCAAAAATAGTAAAATGGACACCTTAGAAGCGGACTGATGGAGTATTATTTTTCAAATTTTGATATGTAAGTAATTTTTTTTATTTTATTGAGATGCTAATTCAAAAGAGTTATAATTTGTCTCTAGCAATAAACAATAATTTTTCATATATTAAAGAGAATTTTTGTAAAATTCGGGTGTGTGGAGAACAGGGGTCACAGGAGATTTTTTATTCATAGTACTATAATAAGTACTCCTTTTGTCCATTTGATATGTTTTCATTTGATTTTGCACGTAAATTAAAAAGTATAATAATTTAATACTCCCTCCGTCCCATTTCAGGTGACACACTTTCCATTTTGGGTTGTCTCACAAAAGTTTGCACCTTCTAAAAAAAGCAAAAAGTCAAACACAATCACCCTTCCCCATTCACTTTATTTGCAAAAAAATCACCCCTACCTAACTCACATAACATACTTTATCATTTATTTATTACCCATAAAATACCATAATACCCCTAAAAGTTATCACTTTCTTAATCTCCGTGCCGGAAAGAGGTGTGCAGTCTTTTCCGGGACGGAGGGAGTATGTAGTAAGTTGATTAATATAATATTTTAATGTGTAGTTTATATTAATACTACACGTGAGCTCCATGCATAGTGAGTTAAGTATAATGAAATAATTTTTTTTTTGGATTTCACCTACCAAAATAAAAATGAATATTTTATTATGAAACGGACTAAAATGATAATATGGATGTTTTTCAAGACGAAGGAGTATATATATACACTCCATATATTCTTGGCGAAGTCTGGTGTAAAATAAGCTCACAATTAGTTATGTGAATGTTTATGTCTTATTTTACCATTTAAGCTATGTTTATTGGCAAAAACTTGTGTGTGCCCGGGCGCACAGACCACATTTCGTGCGTCTTTAGAATTTTGTGTTAAATTGTATACCCTTTAGTATAAAGATGTGTACCTTTATTTTCTAAAGAAAAATAAAAAAATTAATAAAAAATGTATATCCTTTAGAACAAAATTATATACTCTTATATTAATTAAAGTGTATACTCTTTATAACAAAATAATGTATAATTACCCATAATACTAAATTCTAAAAGCGCACGGTGTGCACCCGGGCGCACGCAAGCCTCACTCGTAGATTTTAATTTTTATATATCAAATTGAGAGATGTATGATGATATATGTAAAAGTGTATTATTAATTAATATTTTTGTAAAAGAAGAGAAGAGATGAAAATGATAGAGCGATAGAGAGAATACTCCCTCCGTCCTGCCCAAAGGGTGTATTTTACTTTTTGCACGTGGATTAAGGAGTATTATTATTTAATGTGTGATGGGTAATTATATTAGTGGGAGTGTGGCCCCATATTTTAATTGTATTAGTAGGTGTGTATGGAATCCATATGTATAAAAAAGAAAAGAGAACCCTTTGGGTGGGACGCCCAAAATGAAAAAAATGGACCCTTTGGGGTGGGACGGAGGGAGTAAGTATTAACCGAAGAAAGAGAATGTATAAAAAATGAATGAATTAAAGATTAATAAATTCGTATATATATATATATATATTTAAGTGTACACCTTTAAGATCACTCCCTAGTGATCTTAAAGGTGTACACTTAAATATATATATATATAGAGGGTGTGATCTTAAAGGTGTACACTTAAAAACCAAAACCAAATTTTAAATTTGGAAACAAATACTAGTATTAGAGTTTAATACTAGAATTTAGAATGTTTAAACATTACTATTTTTAAAATTTTTAAATAGAAAGAATTCACGTGAAATTATTTTATTCTTTTGAGTTTTGGGTGTCACATGCAATTAGTTCAATGAGGAAATGGATCTCAAATACAACTTTGCCACACTACAGTAGGGAGCAAAATACTTTTTGATTTTTGATTTCCTTAAAAAAGAAAAGAAAAAGAAGAAGATGTGTTATTTGTAAACACTGATTTAGGAGGACAAAAAGACAATGTGCACGTGCACATTCACACGCATAGAAATATAGAATCTCCAAAGCTTAAAAATGCCAATGTGAATGGACGGGTCACGGACACACTACATCATACCTTATGACATTTTTAAACCTTCCGTCATTATTTTATTCATTATATCACCTTTTTATTTCTATTTTATTTATTTTTTTATTTATGTAAAATTCCTTTCACTTTTTTCAATGTTACATGGCATTAATAAGAATCCGTCAGCATTAGATTCCTGTTACTCCCATTATCCATCCATGCGCGTTTTTGTAATACGGAATTTTAGAAAACTAATTTTAATAATGATGTTAAAATTTACATTAAAAAATTATGGATTAATTACTCCAAAGGTACACACTTTGTACCCCTAATTAATATTAGATACATTAATTTAAAATAATTATTATTATATATAAAATATTAAAGTAAAATATCAAATATACCCCTAAACCCATACACCTTTAAACCACAAACTCCACCCACCGTCGGACCACCACCGGACCACCTGCCGGACCGCGCGCCGCCGCCGGCCGCGCGGAAAATATCGATGGCCGCCGGTTGACCGCCGGAAAAGTCGCCGGGCCGCTGCCACTGCCGCCGGAGCTCCACCGGACCACCACATTTTTTTACTGCACACACTTTTTTTTGCTGCACACTTTTTTTCTACTGCACACACTTTGCTGCACATGAACACTTGATGCACACAACATTTATGTGTAGCACATTTGTAGAGGTAACATTAGAATATCACTACATATTTTTGTAGTTAGTAATTATTAAGATCTGTAGTATATTTATGCTGAGAGAGATAGCACCCACTACGAGATCGATGAACTTCAATACCCAAGAAATAAGAAAGATCACCCAAACGTTTTATCGAGAAGTGAGATGCTAGGTCTGCCTCAAAACGAGAGAGAAAAGCAGCATTGTTGCCTGTCAGAACAAGATCATCCACATAGACAAAAAAATATGCCAGAGTGCCATTATGACGATAAACAAAGAGAGATTCATCTGACTTAGTGCATGCGAAGCCAACTGACACAAGAAAGCTCCTAAGAGCGTTATACCATGTTCGCGGTGCTTGCTTCAGGCCATAGATAGACTTATTGAGTTTGCAAACATATCCCGGATAATCAAAGACAACGAACCCTGGAGACTGTTGCATATAAACCTCATCAGACAGAGCACCATGTAGAAAGGCATTGTTCACATCAAACTGATAAAGAGGCCAATCCTGAGAGATAGCAACACTTAGTACAATACGGATCGTGGCAGATTTCACAACCGGACTGAAGGTCACAGTGAAGTCAATTCCTGGACGCTGATGAAACCCCTTTTCAACAAGACGAGCCTTGTATTTATCCACTGAACCGTCGGGTTTCCGTTTGATGCGAAAAACCCATTTGTACCCTAGAATATTTTGTTCAGAAGATGGTGGGACCAAGGTCCAGGTTTCATTCTTCTGTAACGTATTAAACTCTGCAGCCATCGCAGCATGCCAGCAAGGAACGGATAAGGCCTGTTTGACAGTACTAGGCTCAACATCAGTAAAAAGAGAAGATGTAAGACAGTACCTTGGATTGGGCTTGAAAATATTATTTCGCGCCCTGGTGATCATGGGATGTTGAGTGATAACTGGCGGTGAAGGCCGAGGAGGAGATTCATGCTGCGGAGACCTGGGCTCAGGACTGGCTGAGTGTGGCAATGTGGGCTCGTTGGGAAGGTCGAGACAAGGAACTAGAGATGGTAAGGGAATAGCAGAGTCAGGTGTGATGCTCGAAGTGGAGGGCAACGGCTTGATGTTATGAGCAAAAGGAAAGACGTTCTCAACAAAGTCAACATGTCTAGACGTGAAGAGTCTGTTAGAGATACGATCAAGACACAGATATGCACTTTGAGTGAGGGAGTAACCGAGAAAGACACACGGTTTTGATCGTGGTGCAAGTTTATGAGAGGTGTAGGGACGAAGCCAAGGGTAGCAGAGACATCCAAAGATACAGAGCTTAGCAATGTGTGGTTGTTTATGGAATAGTTTTTCATAGGAAGAGAGCATGAGGAGGTTTTCTTTGGGTAAACGATTGATGAGATAGGTGGCAGTGAAAACAGCATATGGCCAATATGTAAGAGGAGTAGAAGCTTGGTGTAAAAGAGCAAGGGCGATATCAACAATGTGACGATGACGGCGTTCAGCGACACCATTGTGTTAAGGAGTGTGAGGTGGGGTGGTGAGATGGGTGATGCCGTGTGTAATGAGAAAAGAGCATAGGGAGATGAACTCACCACCATTGTCAGTATAAAGCGTTCGTATACGAGACTGAAGCTGGTTTTCAACAAGTGATTTAAAGGCAACAAAGGTAGCAATACATCAGATTTACGTTTAAGAGGATAAAGCCACACATACTTAGTAAAGTGATCCACAAAGATAACATAATACTTATATCCATCAAATGATGTAACAGGTGATGTCCAGACATCCGAAAATAATAATTCAAGAGGCACAGTAGCATGTAAGCTAGTTTCAGAAAAAGAAAGTTTATGACTCTTCATGGACTTGCAAGCACCACAGCTTATTTCAGAGTTTTTGGATAAAGACAAATTATTATTAGCTAGAACATGACGGAGAATTTTAGGGAAGGGATGACCTAAACGAGTATGCCAGAGACCAAACTGTTCTTGGCAAGTAATGAGAGCTTGTGATGCTGGGGCAGAGGATTGAGTGGTGAAAGGCCAGAGGTATAGTCCATTAACCCTTGGTCCCTGCAGCAGAACGGCTCCAGTCCTCGGATCCTTCACCTGAAATGAAGAAGGAGAAAAAACAACAACAACATTATTCTGCTCGCACAGCTGAGAAACTGAGATAAGAATTTTTGAGATTGATGGAACAACAAGCGAGTTTGAAAACAACAGTGAAGGAAAATTAGAAAAAGACAAGGAACCCGTATGAGTAATGGGTAATGATGTACCGTCCCCCACAACCACGCTGTCCTGGCCATCAAAAGGAGAATGAATAGAAAGATTGGCCAAATCTGTGGTTATATGATGCGATGCGCCAGAGTCTAGCACCCAGTTGTGCGTTGGTGGAGTAGAGACAGCCGAGTGAGCAGTGGGATAGGCATATGGTTGCTGCAACGTTGTGCGACCAGCAGCAGGTCCACCATGAGAATGGGTGGACTGTGGAGCAATACCGTGCAACTGGGCTGTATGAGTGAATTCCGGGCAGCGCCTCGCCGAGTGACCAAAGACACCGCAAAGCTGACATTTGCCTTGGTATCCACGGCCACCACCTGGAGTCATGTTTGAACGAGGCCCTGCCCGATTGCTGGACTGAGAAGGACGAGAAGACCATGAACTAGGGTTTCCGCGATTAGCGCTTCTACGATCAGAATTTCCGCGTTCAGAAGTACTGCGACGAGAGACCTGGAGGCAGTGCGCTGAGCGATTTGAGCCTCGGTGCTTAATAGCTTGTCATGGAGTTCTTCAAACGTGATTGGAGAACCACGAGCTTGAATAGCAAACCCTAATTCCTTGTATGAATCGTCCAAACCGTTCAAGATCGTAACAACCAAATCTTCTGGATCGGTGGAGACTCCCAGAAGGGCCAATTCATCAACAATCCCTTTGATCTCAAGCATAAAATTGCTTATGGATCGAGTGCCCTTGATAGGGTTATGCAGAGAATTCTTTAGAGCAAGAACACGCCCCCTTGAAGATGTGCTATATATAGAGGCTAGAGTTTTCCACGCATCAGAGGATGTTTTGGCAGCAGCAATGAAAGGAATCAGGGTGGGAGAGATGAATCCAATAAGTGCGCTGAGGATCAATTGATCCTGACGGATCCAATAGGAGTGCAGTGGATTCGGACGTGAGGCACCGGCGACAGTTTCTTCAGCGGGTGGAGGGGGGTATGATCCATCAACAAATCGAAAGAGATCATACCCGGATAGCAATGTACGGAGTTGAAAACTCCATGCGACATAATTTGTCGATGAGGGGAACCTGCGATGCGGTGTTGAAAGCCACGAGGGTAGGGGGAGAGACGACAGTGATACTTTTGTATACAAAACCAATGTGGGATATACAAAAGAATATTACAACACAACAACTCTTAACAGTAGTAATATTGTATCTCATAGTAATTAAGGGTTTTTTTTGTGTACCTAGTAGTAATCCTCCCAAAAATTATTTTATTTTATGAATAATTTAATTGAATAAAATGAGTATATAATATAATTAATTTAGTTTAAATTATATGTGTAAAAAAAGTGAGTGACTACCCAAGTTCAATTTCTATTTAGAATAAATTAGGAGGGGAGTTATAAAAAAGCTTGAAAAAAAGGGAAGTATATGTTTGGTGACTAATAACTAACTATACTAACAACTAATATTACCGATAAAAAAAATGTAAAAAAAGTGATACACTATATTATTATAAGGATGTTGATATTATGTGTTAGTTTTTATTTTTATTTTTTTGTGTGCCATAATGTTTTGAGAAACCAAAGTATATAAAAGTGTGAAAGTTTTTTTTTTTTTTTTTATTACGAGAGAATATCGTTTTATAAGACGAATATTTGTATACTTTTGGAACTAGATAGAAAGTTATTTGCCTCCATTAACAATTTTACAGAGTAAATACCAATTGTCATTTTAAAGTATTATACTCGAAATTAGAAAGTGGAACAATAGTTTATTAAGTGAGACATTTAAATTTGGTTATATAAAAAATTAGTCAAAATTAGTCTCTTAAGATAAAAAAAAAAAATCGTCTGTTAAAAAAGTACTCTTTTAGAAATTATAAAAAGTTTCGTCCTCCTAAGCAAATCAACTAATTAAACAATGATTAACCTTAAATCTTAAATATACCAATTAAGAATTTTCCTCGGCCACGTGCTTCTTTTCTATAAAACACGCGGTTTTAAGTGTCAATTTTTCATGTCATCTATTTTTTTTTCTTCTTATTACTAATCTTAAGATAATTTTGAATATTCCGAGAACTTCTGTTAAAGTAAAAAAATATGTCATTGTTTTTATTTAAACTCTAATTAAAGTGATATACCATACCATGGTTTCTTAGAACTTTGATCATTATATCATACTCCAAACTTGCAGCAAGCAAAGAAAAACAAAAAGGGATTCACCAACATACTCAATATCCACCTTCATCAATATTTAGTTCCAACAACAACAATTTGATCAATTCCCATTCTAAAAGTGTTTTACATGAATCTTGGATCCATTAGAAGCATCAAACTCTCACTGCAAAATAACAAACAACATCCATATATGAGTGCAAAATTATATACATATGCAATCACACAATCACAATCTACCTCACCCACCTATATCCATTTTGAATTGCTTCATTTTGAGGATCCAAATTCAGTGCCTCCTTATACGCAGCCGCCATCATGTGGTAGTTCTTCACACACCCACAACATCATATGTCAATCCAACGTTGTTATAACTAATACACGTATGAATGCACGCATGCATGTATGTATACCTGTTGTAGCTTCCATGCAGACCCAAGTCTAACGTAACCATCAGCCCAATCTGATCTAACACACTCCTCAGCATCATGTACGGCAAACACACCGTCGCCCAAGCGTTCCCAGCACTCGCTCCGCCTCGCCCGAATTATTTTTTCATCACATGGACTTATATATAGAGCCTGCATGGATTAATTATCCGGCCATGCTTGCACGTTTAATTTACATATATGTAGAAGATATATGATTATAATTTATAATAATGATTTATAATGATCATATGTAGCATACTAAGATTAATTACCTCAGAGTAATAGTTGATTGCAGAAGTGTAGTCATGTATCCTGCATGCATCGTCTGCCTCCCTCAATAATTCCTGTACGCGTTCAATCTTTTGTTGTCTTCTCTGCAACAATACATTATTTAGTGAGAAATCATGCAATTAATTAAGCAATTACATCTGTAGGAATGTGGTCATATGTGCAGATTGATGAAAAATCTACATGACCCTAACTATTAAATTAAAAGAATACTCCGACCTCTTACCTTACCTGTCACTTGAGTTAATCTCTTATAAATCGGGTTTACATCATAAATCCTTGTAAACCCGTGGTTCCCTTTAATTTAAACACCCTAGCAATACACAGAGTATATAGAATTGGAAGGGGACCACAGAATTTATACCATTAAGCCTGTTTATACAAGTGTTTGTGATAATTAATATACTACGTACCCCATCTTTAAATTCTTGCCTCTTGAATATCTCCACGAGTTTTTCGGGGCTCCAATCGGGATAATTAAAAGTCCTGATTGTGTTTGGCAAGAGAATTCTAACAGCTTCAAGATTGCCCACCGCAGCAGCATGCTCAACAGCTTGCAGACCATACTATAATCAAGTTTTTGATTAATTAAGTAGTCTAGTGTATATATATATAATTAATGCTTGATTAAAGAAATGAATTAACTGACCCAGCTCATAGAATTGATATCAGCTCCAGCATTAAGCAGTGGGTGAATACATGCATTTGATTCTTTTACAACTGCATGTATCAGAGGTCTTAGACCCAACACAGGCATCTCTGGATCAGCTCTACCCTGCATCAATATGGATGAGTGAGAAGGGACATGATTCATTTTCGTATTTTTTTACTTTATTCGAGAAAGTCCCAAAATAGTTAGGACATGATTCATTTTCGTTCCAAAACAATATTGTTTTACTAAATTCGTCCCATAACGTTCTAAAAGCACCAGTTCAATCACATCTCATGGAATTAGAAAAATTGAATAATATTCTTAAGTAAAAATGACCATTTTGGTATGAGAGTACTATTTTGGCGAAAGTAAGTTTAATTTTGGGACTATTTTGAATAAAATAAATTTGTATGAGATGATTTTGATTTTTAAATTCTATACTAGCATGCATAAATCATACCGCCAGCAGCTGCTCCAGGCATTCAATATCGTTAGAGAAGATTGCGAATATAAGAGGGGTACATCCAGTACTCTTACAGACGGAATTCGGCTGCAAGATTAAAGCAAAGATCACTACCATTTATGCATGCAAGATGATGATGAGATGAACCCTAAATTAGCATTGCATGAAATTAATTAATTACCTGGGCACCATGTTGTAATAGAAAGTTGATCATGGAAGGATTTCCAAGACTTACAGCACAGTGTAGAGGGGTTCCAAGTTCAACAGCACAGGCCTCTATATCAGCCCCCTTTTCCAACAAATATTCCAATAACTCATAATCTACTGAAACTCCCAAACAAACCCTAAAATCAGATCACGAATTAATGAATCAACTGAAATAATTAATTAATTACCATGGTCATAAAGAGCGACATGACATATAAATGCAGTGTATCCATTATTGTTGCACATGTTAATGTCAGCCCCACGATCGATGAAATACTTGACAGTGGACACGTGTCCGTTTTTAGCAGCACACAGAAGAGGAGTATCTCCTGCAACTGCAAGAATATCAATTCATTCATTCATTTTTATCCAAAACACATCATATCAATATCATTATCAAGAACAGAGAAAGAGAGTACTAGTGATATTTCGGACATCAAGGTGGACTCCCACTTCCTCAACCAAGAACTTGCACGTGTCGAGCGTGCCAACCATAGCAGCACGATGCAGAACTCCAAACCCTTCTGAATCTCTGTTCGAATCACAAATATCCAAAAACGCTTCATCTCCAATTCTTGTCTTTATGCCTACAATCATCAGTACACATTACATGACATTAATCATACTACCAAGAAATGTATACCTGGGTGGGGTTGGGGTGTTGGGGGGTAATACCTCTCAGCTGTCTAACTTCTCCAGCACGAACCGCACGAAATATCTCGACCATAACTGCCATTACATACAATGGAAATTAACAAGAAATATCAGAAGCCCACATACAAATACTCAACAGCATATATTAACAAAAATAGATGCAATTCCAAGAAAATGGAATTCGTTTAATTTTCATGAAGAAGAAGATGTGTTGTTTTACCAGGAGTAGCCATGGATTTCAGTTGTTCAATTCTGAGAAGAAAGAAACCACTATAATATTGCAACTGTTTACTGAATCTGTTAAGAGTACAAATTTTAGTTGAAAGAAATAATAGGAATAACTTAACTATTTAAATAGAGAAGTTATTAGGGTATAATAATGGGAAATAAATAACTGATTCATTTTTCAGAAGACGGTGTTAAATTAAATTAATAAACATATTTGATTAATTAAAAAAAAAAAAAAGCCCTCCGTATGCAAACTATCAATTTTGCTAATATACAATTTTTTTTTTAGAAAATAGGATTTATAAAAAATTTATATTAAATTACTCCTTCAGTCCGAAAATTTATGTGTGCACTTATACTCCCTCACCGCCACTCAAAGGGGTCATTTTTCAATTTCGGGCGTCTCACTCAAAGATTCATATTTTTCATTCAAAAAATCACATTTTTTTTATATATATGGATCCACACACCCCACTAATATAATTAAAATATGGGTCTATACTCCCATTAATATAACTATCCACTATACATTAAATAATAATATTCTTTTATGCAAAAGTAAAAACAATCATTTGGGTGGGATGAAAGGAGTATAAGTTGAGTAATTTAAAGATAGATTGAAAAAAAGACAAATTTAATAAAATAGGCATCCTTTCAAAAACATTTATTAAACTATATAAGAGCCAAAAAAAATTTTAAAAAAATAAGTAAAGTCACCGTTAGAAATGGTCACTTTGTAGTAAACATAGTATAATAACTATTGGTAATGGTGACTCTACCGTAGCAATTGTCCTTTTATCTATTTTTTTTTATTTTGATTTTTTTAACATGTTTTATCTATTAAAATTAATTAATTTTAAAATAAAAATCAGAATACTATGAATTTTTTTTTAAATTTTCTAAACTTTTAGACTTAAGAATTTTTTATTTCAAATATTATTTCGCTTTTTATGTTTTTTTTTCTTTACAAGAATTATTAGTTTACAATTCATATATTATCATCCTATGTGATAAAAATAACAATCTAACACGATAATTTTATAATATATTTTAATTTTAATTTATACTCCCTCCATCCGCTCGAAAGATGATTTTTTCCATTTTGATCTTCCGTTTCAAAGAGGGGTCATTTTATTTTTTACACACATGAGACCCACACATACATCCACTAATACATAGGGGTGGACATCGGATCGGGTTTCAGGTATTTCGGGTTTTCAGATCGGGTACCCAAAATTTCGAGTTGGAAATTTCATTATCCGAACTCAATCCGAAACTTATTGGATCCAAAAATTTGGGTACCCGAAAATATCTCTTTTTTTTAAAGTATTGTTATAATAAATTAATTAGGTTTTTTTTTAATTTTTTTTAATGTTTAACCTTTGAGGCAATATTTTATTTGATCTCTTTTATAATTTTTTCTTCGTTTTTAAAAGAATATAATAAATTCATATCACATCATAATAATATTAATTTTTATACTAATGTTAGGATTTAGATAGTACATTTTAATTATGTTGTGAGATATTTAAATTTATAAGTATATTTTTATATGTTATTTTTATCTAAATAATTAAAATATTTATACATTAAAGTATATGATAACTTAAATCATATTAAAATTAATAATATAAGGAGAATTCAAATTTAAATTTGATAAGATAATGATGTAATAATACAAAATTGTGTTTTTATAATGTAAAAATAATTGATAATTTAAAAAATAAATAAATTTAATTAAGTAATATTTAAAGGATAATAAATATATTTTATGATTAAAAAATTAAGAATGCATCAAAATTTTAATATTTCATGAATCAAATTATTTTTTATAACTAATAAAAGTATTAAAAAAAAACTTCGGGTACCCGATCGGGTAATTCGGGTACATTTTCAATACCCGAAACCCGAACCAAAGTTATAGCTTCGGGTTCGGGTAAAGCAGAAACCCGAAATTATTCGAAAAAATTGAGTTTTTTCGGGTAAATTTTCAGGTCGGATCGGGTACCCAAAACCCAAAAATAAATACCCACCCCTACTAATACAACTAAAATATAGGGTCCACACTCTCACTAATACAACTACCCAATACACATTAAATAATAATACTACTTAATCAATATGCACAAAAGTAAAAAATCATCTTTCGAGCAGATGGAGGGAGTATATGGATGAGGGGAATACGCCCTCTATCCTAAATTAAATTTTGTTTTTTACATATATATTAAGAGAAATAATATTTTAATACGTAATGAGTTAATATATATAATATTTTAGTTGTAGTAAGTAGTTGTATTAAACTATTAGTTACTATTGTGTATGGGCCATAAAATATATTAATTTTTTTAGGTTGGTCTCACTTTTAGTACATAAAAATTTACTTTTTAAAATGAAAAACTAATTTTCTTTTGAATAAAAATAATCTTGCAGCTAAATTCTTCTACATTGTAATTTTATATTTATATTGAGATGATTTTTTTTTTAAATTTATATAGAAGAGTAACAATTTTTTATTATAGAGAATAATTTTTAATGTGTTAAGAATAATTTTGATAAGATTAGGGTGTAAAGATTTATAAGAAAAAAAAAGCTCTATAATTTTTGAAAAAAATATATATTTTTCTTTTTTCTTTAACCTATTTGAACTTTTCATTTTACATAAATTTTGGAGCGATGATAAAGTACATCTGGTATATCGGTGCACCTTAGAGTTGATAAATTTAAATAAAAAAGTAATA
This sequence comes from Pogostemon cablin, assembly GCA_023678885.1. NCBI lineage: Eukaryota > Viridiplantae > Streptophyta > Magnoliopsida > Lamiales > Lamiaceae > Pogostemon > Pogostemon cablin. The sequence goes on from CM042975.1 coordinate 28,173,124, forward strand.
AATAGTTATTTAATATAATTTTTAATATTTTTATTTTATTTAATGGTAGGGATTAATTTAATATTTAATCTAACGATTGAAATCGTTCAAGTGCACCCTTATTTAGACTCGTTGAAATATTTTACTTAAAAGAATTATGAAGTCATTTTTTATTATTTTAATTTTAATTATTTATTTTTTGCAACAGTGCCACGAGTGCATCTTAATTGAACTCTAAATTTGAAATATTTTACATAAAAGAAAGAATTTTTAAATATGAAGGCATTTTTTTAGGATTTTAATTTTTTTTTAAGGAAACAAAATATTATTCATAAGTAGATAAGTAGAAATTATAAATTTAGAAATGTGCTAGTATAATATCCAACTTATCTTTTTCTCTCAAATAATTTTGCAATTAAAAAAATATATGAAAACACAACCCATGCACTGCGAGACTATAAAAAAAATTAAGTAACTTATGTATTAAAAAAATAATTTATTTTTTATTAATAAAATTAAATATATAAGAATTAGAATATAATTTTCTAAATATTAATTGAATACAAAATTAAAGAAATCATTACCATTAATATAAAAGAAATGAAAGAAAATAATTACGATTTTGTTAGTTTTTTTTTAATTAATATACAATCAACATTAGAAATAGTGACTTTGCTTATTTTGTTAAAATATTTTTACTCTAATATAGTTTAACAAAAGTTTTTGCAACAATACTTATTTTATTAAATTTGCCTTGAAAAAATAAACAAAGTTATTTGAGAATAATAAATATATTAGTGTAAAAAATAAATAAAATTGATGGGATTGATGAATAAAGTGTAAAAAATAAGTAAAATGTATAGTAATTCATTAATTATTTAATAATATAACGTGCAAAAATATTTGAAATTGCTCAAAATGGAAAATATGAGTACTCTCACGTGAGATCATTTACACTTTTTACATTAATTATTATTTTTGCTATAATATATTATCACTTTTTATTTATATAAATGATCCATAAAATAACATTATCAATTTTTATTAATAAAATATTATTTTTTATTCGTTTCAATGTAAATACGTTGGGTGTTGTTTTTTTTTTTTTTTTTTTGAATGTGCTAATCTTTTGAAAAACTAAAAATATGTACAGGTATTTTTTTTTTTTATTATGGAAGAATACCTTTTTAGACGAATATTAATTTGTACTCCATACTTTTGTAACTAGATAGAAAGTTGTTTGCCTTCCTTTTAAGATGATGATTTTTTTCTTTCCTGTTTGATGACAAATTATTACTACCCTTCTTGACAATAGTTAAATATTCCATTAACTATATGTTAAAGAGTAAATAGTACGTATATTGTCATTTTAAAGTATTATACTCGACATTATAAAAAGTGGAATAGTATTTTGTTAATGAAACATTTAAATTTGGTTATATAAAGTATTTTTCTATTTTTATATTAATTTCACAAATGTAAAATCATTTTTACATGGCACATTTTAAAAAATTAGTCTCTTAAAAAAGTACTCTTTTAAAAATTATAAAAAGCTTCGTCTTCCAAAGCAAATCAATTAAACAAGGATTAATCTTAAATATAATAAGGAGTTTTTCTCCTCCAAGTATCCCCATAAAACACATCTTATTAATTACGTGTCAAATTTTCATGTTTATCCAAAAAAAAAAATTCTTATTAGTAATCTTAAGATAATTTTAAGAGTTAATATTCAGAGGACTCTTTTAGAACCTCCTCTAATAAACTTAAAAGTTATTGGACCGTTTATGTTAACTCTATTAAAGTGATATTACAATACCATAGTTTCTTGGAATTGTGATCATTGTATAATACTCCAACCTTGCAGCAACCAAAGAAAAACAAAAAAGGGATTCACCAACATATGCAATATCCACCTTCATCAATATTTAGTTCCAACAACAACAATTTGATCAACTCCCATTCTAAAAGTATTTTACATGATCTAAAATACCCTTTAGAATCATTTTTTCTCCATTAGAAGCATCAAACTCTGTCTGCAAAATTACAAACAACTTCCATATATGAGTGCAAAATTATATATACATGCAATTAATCACACAATTACAATCTACTTAGCTCACCCACCTATCTGTTTCTTTTATTGCTTCATTTTGAGGATCCAAATTCAGTGTCTTCTTATATGCATCCGCCGATATTTGGTAGTTCTTCACACACCCACAACACCATATGTCAATCCAACGTTGTAATAACTAATCCTAAATTTAATATGCGTATGTATGCATGCATGCACGTATGTACCTCTTGTAGTTTCCAAGCACACCCTAGTCTAGCATAACCCTCAACCCAACCTTCTCTAAGACACTCCTCACAATCATGTATAGCAAACACACCGTCGCCCAGGCGTTCCCATCACTCGCTCCGATTCGCCCGAAGTTTTTCATCATTTGGACTTATATATATAGCCTGCATGAATATAATTATTCGGCCATGTTTAATGTATATATATATATATATATATATATATATATATATATATATAGAAGATGATTATAATTTATACTAACCTCAGTGTAATAATTGACTGCAGAATTGTAGTCATGATTGCTGAATGCATCGTCTCCATTATTCTTCAATTGCTGTAGGTGAGTTTCACTTATTATTCTTCTCTGCAACAATACATTATTTATGTGAGAAAGAAATTAAGTAATTATTAGATTGATGAAAAAATCTACATGACCCTAATTAAATAAGAAAAATATTCTATCTCATACGCGTCACTCATATAATTAACATACTACCTTCTCTTTGTATTCTTGAGTGTTTAAAGTCTCCACGAGCCCTTCGGGACTCCAATCGGGATAATCGAAATTCCTGATTGTAATTGGCATGAGATTCTTAACAGCTTCAAGATTGCCTTCTACAGCAGCATGCTCAACAGCTTTCATATCATACTGATAAAGTTTTCAATTAATAGAGTAGACAAGTGTATACATATATAATCAATACATAGATTATAAGAAATGAATTAACACCCACCCAGCTAAGAGAATTGACATCAGCTCCAGCATTAAACAGTGGGTGAATACATGCATTTGCTTTTCTTACAACTGCATGTATCAGAGGGCTTAAACCCAACACAGACTTCACTGGATCAGCTCCACCCTGCATGAGAGAGAATTTAAATGAGTACGAGTTTAAAACATAAATCGTCCCGTATCTTTATATATATACCTTCAGCAGCAGCTCTAGGCTTTCGATCGTGCTAGATTCGATTGCGAATATAAGAGGGGTCAATCCACTACTCTTGCACACGGAATTTGGCTGCAAGATTGATTAAATTACAATTTATCAAGATCATGAAGATGAGGTGAACCCTAAATTAGCATTGCATGAAATTAATTAATTACCTGAGCACCATGTTGTAATAGAAAGTTGACCATGGCAGGATTTTCATCACTTACAACACAGTGCAGAGGGATTCCAAGTACAACAGTACAGGCATCAATATCAGCCCCCTTTTCCAACAAATATTCCAACAACTCTTCATCTTCTGAAATTCCCAAATAAACCCTAAAATCAGATCACTCTAATGAATCAACTGAAATGGAGTAATAATTAATTAATTAATTACCATAGTAATTAAAAGTGACATGCAATATTAATGCAGCGAATCCGTCATTATTGCACATGTTGATGTCAGCCCCACGATTGAGCAAATACTTGAAAGTAGACACGTGTCCGTTTTTAAGGGCACACAGAAGAGGAGTATCTCCTACAGCTGCAACAATTCATTCATTTTAATCCAAAACACATCATATCATTTATCATGACGTACAAGAAGAGGAGAGAGACAGAGACCATTGAAAGCTCGGACATCAAGGTGGACCCCCACTTCCTCAACCAAGAACTGACACGTGTCAAACCATAGCAGCACGATGCAGAACTCGAAACCCTTCTGTATCGCTGTCTGAATCACAAATATCCAAAAACTCTTCATCTTCAATTCTTCTCTTTATACCTAAAATCATCAGATGACACATTAATTATATATACTACCAAGAAATAACAGGGTGGGCGGTTGGGGGGGTATTACCTCTCAGCTCTCGAAGTTTTCCAGCACGAACCGCATCAAAGATCTCATGAATTTCTGCCATTATATAAAAATTGATGCAATTTCAAGAAAGTGAAAACAAAATGGAATTGGTTTAATTTTCATGAAGAAGAAGATAAAAGAGAAATGGTGATACTGAAAGAGTAGTGAAAAATGGAGAATACCAGCAGCCATGGATTTCAGTTGTTGAATTCTGAGAAGAAAGGAACCACTATAATGCAACTGTTTTACAGAATCTGTTAAAGAGTACAAATTTAAGTTGAAAAAAAAAAAAAGGAATAACTACTTAAATAGAGAAGTTAGTTATTAGGATATGGGAAAGAAAAAAACGGAATTCATTTTTCAGAAGACGGTGTTAAATTAATAAACATATTTGATTAAATAAAAAAAAAAAAACCATCCGCGTATCCAAAGTATCAATTTTTTGCGAATAAAATAGGAAGCAATACATACAATTAATTGAAGTGATGTTTCGTATTTTTTGTGGTTAAGTTTATTATCAGGCAGAAGAAAACAGAAATTGTAAAATTTATCATGGGACGAAAGGATTAGTAGTAATAGTACTTTAGCTAATATATACTGTAGAACCTCGTTAAATTAATGTTCGATAAATTAATAATCTCGATAAAACTAATAATTTATCTGGTTTCAACTTGGGACCAGTTTAAATTTGGGTACCAATCAATTAAATAATAAGATAATACTTTTCTAGGAAATTCTAAAGAATACTTAAGGTCAATAATTATTAAAAAAATCTCAAATATATATATTATCAACTTTAACATTTTAAGATAATTTACTAAAATATGGATCTATTATTATTTGTTTTTTTATTAAATTTAATATTTTCATTAATCCATCTTTAAATTTCTTGATTGCAGCCAAGTTATAAACAAATAAAATAAATCAATATTTTATGTTGATATACTCCTGTAAAATATAGATAAATATTATGTGATACACAATTCGTGAGATATTATACTCATATAATTAATTTGATTTACAAGTAATATATAATTGTAAATCCTTTAAAGTATCATCATATATTAGAACCAATATATTCCTAATATGTATAAATAAGTTATGAAAATTATAATTTTTGTATATAACCTCTTTAAATTAATAAATTATTAATTTATCAATTATATAATATCTCTCTAAATTAATAAAATTCTTTGGTCCCAACTATATTAATTTAGAGAGGTTTTATTGTAGTTGTGATTTGAATCGACCTATTCTTAAAAAAATTATACGTATATCAATGATATATGTGGGGTTTATATTAAAGATCAATTTTATAGATTTGGATAATTTAACTAATTAATACTTGTTCGAAGATGGGTGAACTTTGCTAAATTGGCCTAGAGGGCCCAAATCTAGTCTTCAGATGCTTCTTGGGCCTTTTTTACACAAGCCCACTTGTGGGATTGTTTAGCCTAAGCCCTAATGATTCCTCTACTTCGTCTATTTTGGGAAGGTTTAATTTTGATAATAATTAATGGTGATTTTACTTCGTTTATAGTAAAATTATTGTTTCGCTTGTGAAAAGGGACCCAAGATAAGAATTCTTTGTGAGTTTTTGAGTACAGTATTAGTCCTTGGAGGGTTAGTTTTAAGGTGTTGATCATTTGATTACTTGTAGATGTATAAGTGCCCTTGAAAAGATGATTATATAAAATATGAATTAATTTTATACCTTAAATTTGGGGATAAATATACAATGAACTAGTACGTTTTATCATTTATATATACAGTGATATGATCATGAAGGTAAAGACTTGGGTAGGATGGCTCGCTATAAAATATTATTACTTTTTATTTATATTATAAAGTGAAATAGTTTACTGCACAATTATCAATTTTTATCAATTGAATATCTTTTTTGTTAATGATATTATTATATTTTATTCATCTCACGTAAAAGTTATTATGTGAGACGGTCTCACACAAGACTTGTCCAATCATAAGATAAATTGGTATTACTTACTCCCTCCGTCCCGTTTCAAACTTTACATTTGCTTTTTTCACGCAGATTAATGATTGTGGTATTTTAATGTGGAGTGAGGTGAGAGAAATAATATTTTAATGTGATGTGGGTAGGTGTATTAGTGTGATGTGTGGGCCCATTGAGAGAGAAATAATTAATTTGTGTGAGTCTCATTTACAAAAATGAAAATGTAAAAATTGAAATAGGACGCCCAAATTGAAAATATGTAAAGATTGAAATGGGAAGTAAGGAATATGTTATAGTGTGAAAAAGTTTGGGTTGGGCCTTGAATAGTTGTATTACATACTACTGAGCTCGTGTCCGTATTAATTTGTCGTGGGATCATTTTATGAAATAATTTAATGAGATGAGAATTATTTTTTAATTGAGCATAATTATCAATTATTAAAAATGAATTATACAGTCTAATATGATGATATCATTTTTTCTACAATAGAATTACTAATTTCTATTATAAATACACAACTTTTTATTCGTTTCGCAAATTCAAATTTATGGAATAATTTAATGAAGGTTTAATCCCATGTTGGTCGTACAAAACGATTTTTTTTCTTTATAGGAGTAGTTAATTTAGTACGCACTGGGCCTCCTACTATATTTTTTTGTTATAATTTTTTTAGTTGAATTTCAACCTCTTATCATGCGTAATTTGAAATTGTCTGATTCAAACTGAAGATATACCAAAAACTACATTAATTCTTGCGAAAAAATAAGATTAGTGTGGGTGGATGCGGTCGTCCTCGTCGTCTCCTCGGTCTGACGTCGCCGGAGGTGGTGGCGACGGGAGGTGCTCAATTTGTTGGGCCCGTTGGGCCTTGTGGCCCAATTTGCTGGTCTTCATTCCTCCAAGTATTGAGCTTGACCCATTACTTATACTTCTGGCCCTTATCAACCCCAATTGTGAACCCAATACGTGGGTTGGTGCAGAATACTCTTCGTGAGTTTAAAATGGGAATCTGAGCACCTCCCGTCGCCACCACCTCCGGCGACGTCAGACTGGGGAGACGACGAGGACGACCGCATCCACCCAACAGTGGTATCAGAGCTTGGTCGGCCGTCCATCGTCCGGCCGCCGTCGGATTTCTGTCGCCCGATCTGCAGCAACGCGCCGCTGCCGTCCGCCCTCTGACCACGTCGCGCCGTCGTTCGGACAGCTGCCGCCGCTCGCCTCCGGTGGGAGAGAGGAACGCGCTGCCGCCGTCGCTGGTTCCGTCCGCCGGGAATGCGATGCTAGGGCTCCGCGACGCCGCCGCCACTGCAGGAATCGCGACCTGCAGAAACGCGCCGCCACCAGTCAGATCGAAGCCCGCCGCCACCACCCTCCAGCTTTTCGTCGCTGATCTGTCGCGATCTGCCACCGCTGGTCAGATCGGTGCCGCCCACCGCCTCTGACCATCGCGCCGCCAGCTTCCAGATCACGTCGCCGTCGCTAGGGTTCCGTTAGCCCACCGCGCGCGACCGCCGTTGTCCAGACCGCAACTGCTTGCCACCGGGAGTCGCCGCTGACCTGCCTCCAACCGTGCCGCCGCTCCTGCTCGACGCTCGCCGTCAGCCTACTGTCTGGACCAGCCGCCGCCAGTTTTCCGCCGGAAGCGCCACCGCCTCTAGCCGCTTCAGTCCGCCGGAGTTGTCCACCGTCCGTCGGTGGTTCTGGCCTGCTGTTCCGGCCAGATTCAGGCGGGAAGGAGGAGATCCCGTCGGCGTTATCCGGTCAGCCCTCGTCCGGCCCGACCAACCGCCTCCTTCCGGTCAGATTGGTGATAGGGGAGTATCTCTCTTCGTTCTTTTGTTTTCGAAAAATTTTTCAGATTTGTTTTGTCAATTTTTTCGGATAGGGGAGTTTACTAATTTGTTCTTGTTATATCTGTGTGATACCCTGAGGCGGTTGGTCCTCCTTTGTGCTTTGTGATGCTCTGAGGCGGCTGGTCCTCTTGTGTGGTGATTTCTGTGCTATAGAATTAGGGATTTTTTGTGATTTGTGGCCTGGTTGGTCAATTTCTTGTTATCTCTAGTTTTATCTGCTTGAAATCTTTAGTGGTTATATCTGTGTGATATTTTTCCTGGTTTGCTTTCGCTGCTAATCTGATTTTTCTGAAATTTTTTGCTCTTTTTGCTATGTGTGTGAATTGAGTTCGTTTCCAGGCCCTAAGATAGTTTTTGTTCACCTGTGTGTGTGATTGTCACATGTGTGTGTGTTTGTATTGTTTCTTGAATCTGTGTGAGTGGATTCACTCAACTTTAAGCACCTATGGCTTCTCCTAATGTATTTGGACAAGGAGACTTCAATATCTGTTTGAAACAGAAGATGAAGTATGAGAGGGTGCTCAAAGATGTGAATGACTCTTATGATTAAGAGATAATTTCTTGCATGAATTATTTGTGCTTTTTTAAAACCTTGTGTGTGTGTTAATTGGCTAGTTAATTCTGCATGTGATTAGGAAATTTGTTTTTCTATCTTGTTTCACTTTGAATCTATGTGCTTCTTTGTGAATTTGTGTTTTCTTGTGTGAAAACTTGTTAGAAATGTGTTTTCTACGTTGTGTGCTTGTTTATGTGTTAAACTTGTCTTGTCTACATGCTTTTTTGTTTCTCTTAGTGAGGTGGAGCATGTTGTGTGCATTCGAATGTGGTGTAACATTTGATTGTTGTTTGTCTGTGTGACTTTTATGTCTGTGTGACTGTGTCTAGTTTACATGCTTGTTTGTTTCTCTTAGTGAGGTGGAGCATGTTGTGTGCATTCGAATGTGGTGTAACATTTGATTGTTGTTTGTCTGTGTGACTTTTATGTCTGTGTGACTGCATGCTTCTGTGTGAAGTGTCTGTGTGACTTGTGTGTCTGTGTGACTTGACTATGTGTCTTTAGAATTTTGTATTCTATTCTATGCGATAAATGTTATGAATGGTGTAATTCATATATCTGTGATCGCATGTTAGCTTTGTGCTTAGTTTTGTTCTATGTGAATTGTTCGTGTGTCATGAAAACTGTGAGTTCTAATCTATGTGATTACATGACTATGTGAACTTTGTATTTTCTTAGGCTTGTGTGCTCTGTTTATTTTGTCCTTGGGATAATTTAGACATTTTTGTGAATGTGTGTCTGTGATCTTTGCTCTGGCTTAGATTTGTGTATCTTTTGTGATACCTTGACTTTGTGTCAAATTTTCTGGATCTTGCATCTAACTTTGTGTTTTTTGTTTTGCAGGTGTCCGGGAAAAGGTGCGATGATGAATTCCTAAATAGATGATCACAAGGTGGATGATTTGGGCCAAGGTGGAGATTTGTTGGGCCCGTTGGGCCTTGTGGCCCAATTTGCTGGTCTTCATTCCTCCAAGTATTGAGCTTGGCCCATTACTTATACTTCTGGCCCTTATCAACCCCAATTGTGAACCCAATACGTGGGTTGGTGCAGAATACTCTTCGTGAGTTTAAAACGGGAATCTGAGCACCTCCTGTCGCCACCACCTCCGGCGACGTCAGACCTGGGAGACGACGAGGACGACCGCATCCACCCAACAATTAGTATTATTATTTTTTATTTTATTTTTATAAATTAATATAAAAATAAATAAAATAAAATTCTTCAATCATGTAAAGACAAAAGAGGGAGTCTCTGCTATAATTGAGGATCCAACTGTATATACGTGTCTGCATCAAATAATAAATAAAAATAAGTGATTGTATTTATTTATTCACGAAGGATTATGTGGAATTGAATCTCAAGAGAATAATCATATTATCTATGAGGAATGAAAAGGATGCATAATCATTATGTATTCGATTTTTAAAAATCAGTTTATTTATTTTATTTTGTAAAGAACGTAGCTGTTTGTCATGAGTGAATAGTGATTGCCCATTTTAAATGACTTTAATCATAATTATTATTTGTTACGATGTAAAGATAACAATTTTATTACGAATAAAAGTAATATTTCTTTAATTTAACTTTTCTTATTTTTCTATCCCATAAAACAATTCAAATCTTATAAAAGGAAGCGTCACTCTGTGTAACTGTGTAAGTACAACCTAAAAAAATTACTTCTAATTTTAAATTTATCATTAAATTTTCACATATATATTTTTACTTTATTATTTTTCTGATTATACAGTATCCTTTAAAATCAACCAGTTAATTTTAAATAACATTTTTTTTAACAACATTAAAGAAAGCGTTCTTTGAGACGAGACGGAAGAGGTATTTCACAGGAAGTAATTCACAATTTAATTTCATGCAATACTCCCTTATCTATTTATTTAATTAATAATCGTAATAGAGAGATTAGATACAATCGAGGTACCAATCCAATTGGTACACCCTTGGTCTCCACTTTTCTTAATTGAATTGATACACTATTGGTCCCCACTTTTCTTAATTAATTTCTGCTCCCTCATTAATGTTATTTTTTATTTTATTTTAAAATTTTATTTTATTTAATGACTATTATACCATAAACACTAAACTATATGATAAATTATACCCTAAACCACAAGGGTAACAATTATATCCCTAAAATTAAATTTAAAAAAAAAAAAACACACACACTGAAGATGAAGAAAAGAGGTTATACATTTTGGAAGGAATGAGGTCGCACATTTTGAAATAAGCAGGACATTTGTATCCTAGTCTTTGCGTTTGTAATAATAATAAAGTAGAACAAAAATAGTAGACTTTGTATTGACCAAATGGAAGAGAATCAAGAGATGGTTTGCAAGCAGCGGCAGTTTCCTATGAGCAACCCATCAAAGAAGCGACGCAAGCTTTGAATATTTTACTCCAACTTTTTTCTAAAAGACTAAAACAACACCAGAAGATGTGTACCCACATGCCATTCGGAGGCCACCATTTTCTTGCGAACCTTCAACCTTCCCCCCCTCTATCTAAACTCCCAATTCATTCTTCTTTCTCATCATCACATCTATCTTAATTCAAACACCACACACAGTGATGTATGTATGTAAGTACATGTTCTGCTTTTCTATCGGCAGCCGCCTTTATTCAGGTTTGATCCTTTGACTTCAATAAATGCTTGACTTTTACATTTTCTAGATGAAGTTTGTTCTTTTTCTTGGGAAGGAAGGGGTTGTCTTTTCTTGGGTTGTAGGGATGTTTTCTAAGCTGGGTTGGAATTGTATTAGCATTTTTTGTGTTGGTTAGGAAAATTGGGTGGGATGCTCTTGCTGGTGTAATGAATTTGGGAGGTAGTTTGTTTCATTGATTGGAATTCCTTATCTCAAGGGCCTGTGCTGTAATTTGGGTTTTAATGTTTTATGATAGAATTTTGATGGGTGTGTTTGGGATTTGATGAACTGCCAATTTTGAGTTCAAGAAATAGCATTTGGGAGGTATTTGGTGCCCAACAAGAGTTTTTGGATGGGTGGTTTGTGTTTGTTCCGAATTGGGGGTAACCACTTTCATGTTTCAAAATCCCTGAATAGTAATTACTGATTGGATTGGATTGGGTTTTAGTACCCTTTTAAGTTTTGTGGGCTTTTGATGAACTTTACTCTGAAATTATAAAATTATAGTTGCTGTCTTTAACTGTCAGGCTTTTGTTGATGTATGAGAAAACATGGACTTGAGTTGCTTTTTTATTGGTTTCTGAAGACTCTTGATTTGGGTTTACCAGGTATATTTAGGAGATTGATCTTGATTGATCAGAGGAGTTTGTAAAACTTGAGTAAATGTTGTAAGTGGATTCATGCTACATGTCTTTGAATTGCCTAGTTAGGCTGTGTCCAAAGTTGTGCCACTGCCTCCAAGTGGAGATTCGTCGTTGAGGAAGTTCTTCTGCCATACTTCGGTGATCATGGCGCTAGTTTGGCTTATGTTATTTATGATTATTGAATCAACACTAGTGTCTGGTTCTGGGTTGTTGAAGCATAGAACTGGTTGTGGAACATACAGCATCAGCAGCTTAAAAAATCATAATCGCGATTTCTTTTTTATTGATGGGAAATTGGTGGATAGGTATCACTTTTGCAAGGCTTTGCAAGACTATCACGATAGACAGTGTTTTGATACGGATAATGTCAGATATCAGTACTGCTGGTTATTAGGTACCATCAAACTCCAATCTTGAATCATATGGCCTCTTTATTGTGCTTTTGAGGAAGCTATTTATATACTCAGTTGATATTTATGACTCTCTAATTTTTATACTAATCTATTTAAATTGTTTTTGTAACTTTCAGAGAAGTTCCCTTTACTTGCAGGAAGAAGATTTCTAAACACTGAAGTTAGAGAAGAAAATAGTGGGATTGATCATGATAAAAATTCTCTGGATGGAAAGGAAAATTATGGAAACGATATTTTAAAGCCCAAAACACCAGTCATTGCAGTCCCAGCTTTCTTCCTTTTATGTTGTATGTTCATTTGCCCTTGTTTCCAAGCAAGGAAAAAGGATACTGGTCATAATGTTCTCTCCAAAGAACCAGTTTCAAGTGAGTACCATCATGTGCATTGTTTATATGTTCACCAGTCTCTTCTTAGTTTTGAGCTCTCCTAAGTTCTCATGGAATGCATAATGTGATTGAAGAATTATTATTCCATTAAAGAGAAAATTGAATATGATAGAAAATATTGATGATAGTATTTTCTCATGCAGATTACCATGCGATGATAGGTTGTATATAATACTTTTACACATCATATATCGTGTAATCTTCCTTGATTTCCTTCTTTTTTATCGTTTTTCCATCCTCGTCTTCTATTCCATTGCCGGCTCTTTGCTAGAGCTCTGCCTCAGATGTGAACCTAGGATAGTCACCCTATACTTGTACTTCTTCACAGTAATTCTAATCAGTGTTGAATGGCTGAGCGGTTGTAGAGAATTGGGTGAGAGTACTTGCTTGAAGCAGATAGTATCTTAGATTTCTAGATTATATTGCTATTATTTTCTCTTGTAAGCTATCATCATTTATGAAAATGACATTCAGTACTTCTTTGCTCTTAAGTCCATCCCTTCTTTTAAGTTGTCTTGGATAAAATATACTCCATATCTTTTTAAAAAGTATGCCCTTGCAGGTGGCCTTCACATTTATTCTGATATTTTTTTATTTACATAAATCTGCTAACATGTTTCTTCTATATTTAAATTGACCTTTTGTTTTATGTAATGCCTTTTGTTGTTATGAAATTCCTACTTTCTTCAGGTTGAATTTTTTTTTTATATTTTTTATTTTATTTTATTTTATTTTTTAAAACTTGATGTGGCTCTACATCTGTTTTCACTGCTCATTGTGAAATATTGAAAGCTATCCAGCAGTATCAAATTATTTCATTCATGCAACTATACTAATCATTGGATTTAGTAATTTCTACATCTAATCATGAGTAACTTTCACTAAATCTTCAAATGCCATCATCTTTGATGTGATCGAGAAATTCTGTGGATGTCCTCTGTTTTCCCTGTCCATTTTATTTTTTGTATTATGAAGCAATAAGCAAAACTAGATGACCTATTGGAATGAGATTTTATTATGTCTTGAACTTGTTTATATGTAAGTGGACCTTTCCGTAGTTGTATGAGTTTGAAAAAGAGGCTCTAGTTGGAGCAACTCCACCTCAAAGCTAGTCCAAAATGACACTCATTCTTGTGCCAACTCATAGATCATCAGTTGATTTCACTTGGTCTTTGAAATTAAATATTTTCAGCAGTACATTCAAAATAGATATAAATACCCACCCACCCCTTTTTACCACTTGAGCGGGGGTTGTAGTCAACAAGTTCTTCCTTGAACTCTCCGCTCCATTCCTTAACTGAAAACCTCATAATGGTACTCTGTGATGGGTATCTTATCTTACGTAAAATTATATGTTAATGCTGAAACTTTTCAATTCGGTATTATGTTTACAATTACTGCACTATCCTTGCAGCGGATTCAGTCTCATCTTTAGAAATGCATACTGTATTCGAAAAGATTTCTGGTAGTCCGCAGAGAGTTCCACCCAGTCCAATGAGAGTGCCCCCTAGTCCTTCAAGATTTTCCATGTCGCCTAAACTCAATAGGCTTGGATCCGTTCATCTAAGTATGAATCAAGTTGTGAGGGCTACTCAAAATTTTTCTTCTTCATTACTGATGGGTGAAGGAGGATTCGGGGCTGTCTACAAGGCTGAGCTACCAGATGGCCAGGTTGTGGCTATCAAACGAGCAAGAAAGGTATAAGCATGCTTCTTTTAAGTTTATCAGCTCTGTATTTTCATTGTAACTGCTTGTAGCATTAATCGGTGGTAGAAATTTTCAAATTGGCCATTCCTTGGAAGATCTACTGAAAGTTATATACTCTTTTCACTTATTTGAAAAAATATTATTATTATGGAAATTATGTAACCACACTTACTTAGATGGACATGTAACCTGGTGATTTTGTTTCAAGTGGCATCGAATACTTATTTAACATCTCTCTTTTAATTTATATAATATTTTGCAGATATTCATTTGTCTTGGATTTGCAGACTTATTGTGATAATTTTAAGAAGTAATACATCTCCACCATGATCTGCTCTCATAGATACTTTTGTCAATATTCGTTGTTTGCTGCATCTATGCAGGAACATTTTGAAGCCCTGCGGACCGAGTTCAGAAGTGAAGTTGAACTTCTAGCTAAAATTGACCATCGGAACCTTGTCAAGCTTCTAGGTTACATTGAAAAAGGAAACGAACGTCTGATTATTACGGAGTATGTCTCGAATGGTACTCTCAGAGAGCATCTAGATGGTAAATCTTTTCAACTTCCGAGTCATCAATTCTCCTCCCATTGATAGAGTTATAACATGGCTTTTGGCTGATGCTTCTGGTAGGTGTTAAGGGGAAGATACTGGATTTTAATCAACGACTCGAGATTTCCATTGACGTTGCTCATGGCCTTACTTATCTACATCTATATGCTGGTAACATCTCAAATTCTACTGACATCTGTTTCTCTAAATGCACCAATTTGTATACTCTCTGATTTATGTGCAACTGTTTTAATCTTCTTGTAGAGAAGCAAATTATCCACAGAGATGTTAAATCGTCGAATATTCTCTTGACTGAAAGCTTGAGAGCGAAAGTTGCCGACTTTGGATTTGCAAGGCTTGGGGACGACACTGATAAAACTCACGTATCAACCAAAGTAAAGGGGACCGTCGGTTACCTTGACCCCGAGTACATGAGGACATATCAACTCACGGCCAAAAGCGATGTTTACTCCTTCGGGATATTGCTACTAGAAATTCTAACGGGTCGTCGACCTGTGGACTTGAAGAAGCCACCTGATGAGAGGGTAACAGTGAAATGGGTAAGTTTTGTGTCTTTATCTCATTTAAGATTCGAAACAGTCTTACAGATGCTACACCTCATGAAGCATCATGCTGAGGGTGGACTAACCATACGATTAGTAGAACACGCATTTCTTTAGTCATCACGAGTTTGGCACGAATATGCAGGCTTTCCGGAAATTCAACGAAGGTAGATACATGGAGATGCTAGACCCTCTTATAAACGAAAGAATCGATAAGGAAATCTTGGTGAAGATGTTCGGTTTGGCGATCCAATGCGCTGCGCCCACACGGGCAGATCGTCCGGATATGAAAGCAGTAGGGGAGCATTTGTGGGGAATTAGAATGGACTACTTGAGAAGTGAAAAGAGATAAAGATGATTTAGATGATACGTAGATGGCTCTGTTATTGCAGCAAGGCTCTGTTGTTCTTATAGATTCATATTCATCATGTCCATGTAGTTTTGGAAGAAATCTTTGATTCTTCTTCTTTCTATTATATTTAGAGTTGGTCTTTATATGTGATGGGTATATGTATGCGTACTCTGGATGATGTTAAAATACAGCCTCAAATAATACTCCCGCCATCCTAAAAATCTAGCACACTTTCTTTAATATTTCGTCTAAAAAGACGTACTTTATTGTAATTATATTACAACAATACTATCCTTTTTTTACATATAATTTAGTGAACTTTCTTTTTACGAGACATTCTCTTGTGGACGGGTGTGAGACGGTATGCTTAATTCATGTTTATTTGAAGTATGTCAATAATAAATTAAATTATAACATATTAAAATTATATTTTAATGCATAATTCAACATACTTTAGAAAATATACTTAAACAACTATTAAATATATTTTATCTAAATAATAAACATATTTTAACATGTCTCACATAAGTAATGTCTCATAAAAGATTTTATTTTTTTTACATATCATGCACTTTATTTAATTAAAATTAAATTACTAAAAAATTCCTAATTTTTTTAATATTATTATACCAAAAGTAATTTTTCATAGACTGCATATAAATTAGAACGTTGCACATCGTGTATGTCATATTTTGTGATAATAAAAAAACAAAATTAATTAAAATTAAATGCTTACATTTTGTGATAATACAAAAAAAAAAAACGAATGTATAAGCCAACTTTGGATAATATAAATGAATGCAAATAGTTTAATATAATAAATAATTTAGTTATAATTAATTAAGATTTAAAATGTAATAAAGAAAATTAGGTGGGATAAGATGGAAAAAAATATTAACTAAGAAGCTAGTCACTTTTAATATACTATGATATAATATACTAACTTATATGACTTTTATCCAACTAATTAAGTCCTTTTTAACCAGGTGGGTTAGCTCACTTGGCCACGGAGTTCACTAAAGTGAGTGACTCAAGTTAGATTTTCTTTGGGAATGAATATATAAAAAGAGAGTTACGAGGAAGTTTGGAAAAATAGAGTGTATGGGTGCTTGGTCCTTTTGCATCTGGCCTAAACTTTGTTTCCATCCCACAATAATAATTAATATGACCTGATTTTTGCATGTTGTTATTGTTTGCTACTTGATTCTTAAATTATTCTCTTATTGGTAAATAAAATTGTTATACCACCACCACGAGTATTTTATTTTCTGGTGACTTGAACATAAGTGCACACTACCACTCACATTGGTTTGGTGAAGTACTCATCATAGATCAAAGCGTTTCTACCAACATTTTAAGTTAGCACCAGATTCAATTATTAATTAATGCAATAATATTATGGTGTACCCCACAATAAAGGGCCCCAAATTTCATATTAAATGTAGGATTCGAATCCTCACCCTACAGCTGCAAGCTTAGTCGGAAGGTCTTTTTACCCTCCTCACTAGCACTTGAGTTATGTCCTGGGGCAATTAATGCAATAACATTACATCAGTGCATTACATCTCAAGTTTATTTTGATCTTGATATGCTCTTCCACATCAACGTAGACATCACCCCTTTCACTATAATATTTTTTGTGTTTATTATTTAATAAATATAAAATTTGTTGTGCAAGAATGCCTCAAATTTAAAATTTATTCTTAATAGAAAAAAAAATTGTAATCAACTATACTTCATTGAGAAATCTACTCAAATCATTGGCCCAAATCCACAATAATTGAAGCTATTCATAAGTTCAAATGAAATTTGTTGCTTAATAAATACAAATCCAAGAGAAAATATACAATACAATTTTTTATTTATTTAATAAGAATTTTAAATAATTAAAAATCATGTGTTTTTATTATTATTATTATTATTATTATTATTATTATTATTATTATTATTATTATTATTATTATATCGAAAAGTCTTGTGTTGATTTGAGGATAAACCCACCGGAAATAACTTTTTAAAAATTTTAATTAATAAGTATTTATTTCTTACATTTTTTATTTATTATGAAACAAACTTTATACACTTAAAATATACTCTCGTGATTATTTGCACATTTTTTTAAAATTATAAAATTACAAATAATTACGAATTAAGAATAATATTTCAAGAAAATTACTGTTGTCACTTTTGACCAATTTATCGTTTATCTTTCGTATAATACTAGTACGGATCCCGTGTATTACATGGGTTTTACAATTATAATTTTAAAAAGTACTTCATAATTCAAGTTTAATATAACTATTTATTCAACGATTTTAAAAATATAATTCAAATTTAATATAACTATCTATTCAATTATAATCTAATATAATTTAAATTGAAAAGTAAAATTCAATTTATATACTCTCAAATATGAATTTGCTTTAATTGGTAAAAAAGTTTAATTTCGTTGTTAAATTGATTTACTAAAATAATTTTTTAAAAAAAATTAAACTGATTATTGAAGAAAAATATAAAATATGTTAATTTAACCATTGAATAAAAAAATTTATAATAAAGTTAATTAATAAAGTTAAAAAAATCAAAATAAATCAATTCGATGAAATAAAAAAAATAACAAAATTAGTTTAAAAAATTATAATATTTACCTTGAAAAAAAATTAATAATGTAAAGAAATAAAAAGATTAAAATATAATAAAAAATTTAAAAGAAAACATAATTAAAATTAAAATAATTTAAAAAAGTAATAATTAAAAGAAAATTTGAAAAATCTAAAAGAATATTCATAGAATTTATCAATACAAAATTTTTTTAAAAAAAATGGATACCTTTATTCAGAACTTTAATAGAACTTGAAGAAATTTTTTTGTTCTTTAAGTATATATAGAATGAATAAAGAGTTTTATTTGAACAAAAATTCACATGAAAAAATAAAAAAAAATTAATAAAAAAGTTTAAATAAAAATAAAAAATAATTATAAGAGAATTTAAAAAATATAAAAAGAAAAACAAAATAATCAATAAAAAAATAACAAAAGAAATGAAAAACTTTCTTTAGAAAGTAAATATAATTTTTGTTCGTCTTGATTTTATGCAATAATTAATAAAGAGTTTTATTATATAGGTGGGAGGGATAATTTTTTTAATTCTTTTTATGTTTATAAATATGATTTGATTTGATTTTTATTTGATCTAATCATCATATAAATATTCAAATTTTAAGAAATTTTATATATTTATTACAAAATATTAATTAGTAATTATTAAAATTAAAATTAATCATGGTGACGAACATTATTAGAATTTAAATTTTTTTGTAAATTTAATCATGAAAAAAATTTAATAACGTTAAAAAATCAAAAATTAAAAATTACGGCTAATTCTTATATAACCTTGATAATATATGATCAAATATATAATATCCGTTAGATTAAGAATTGCAGTTTGATATAAATAATATTACTACAAAAACTAATTGTCTCAGTAGGCAGTAGCAAGTCACTTCCATCTATTTTTTATTTAATAAAATAGACGTAGATTGTGATATTAATATATGACCCAACTAAAATAATTTAAAATAAATATTTATTTATTAATCTAATTTTTTATTTTTAAATACAATATAATTATTTTAATTTTTTTTTCATATTTTGAAAGAATACATTTTTTAATTTAAAAATTTCTTTAAAAATGTAAATAAATTAAAGAAATCAAAATAAAATATATATAAATATATTATTTTATTAAAATCAAATATTAATATGACTCGATATATAAACAGAAAAATTCTGTACTTATTTTTAGAGATGAAATATAAATATTAATCTATTCAAATAAGATAAAAAAAGTAATATTGTTTTTTAAGATAAATATAAAATATAATAAAGATTTATCTTTTATAAAAGACTTTAAGTTTTTAAATTTAAAATAAATGATAAAATTAAAATAATATATAATTAAATAAAATTAAATTAATCAAAATTGAAAAATGATAACTGATAAGACTTTTTTTTTTCTAAAAAGAGAATCCTGAATTCCACACATTTTTTAAAATTATTTTAATATGAAAAATAATTTTTAAATAACAAAGTCTCTTGTGAGACATTAGTTTTGCGAGTCGTGTTAAAATATGTCTATTATATGGATAAAATATATTTAATGGTTGTTAAAGTATGTTTTCTAAATTATGATGGATGATGATTTAAAATACTCCATTCTTCCCACCCAAAGAGTCTCTTTTTCCATTTTGAACGTCCCACCCAAATAGTCCACTTTTCTTTTTTACACACATAGACCCACATACACCCACTAATACAATTAAAATATGAGACCATACTCCCACTAATACAACTACCCACTATACATTAAATAATAATACTCTTTAATCCATGTGCCAAAAAGCAAAAATTACCGTTGCCGTGGGACGGAGGGAGTATGATTTTAAAGTGTTATAATATTCCCTCTGTCTCAGGCTAAGAGGGTCATTTTTCTATTTTGGTCGTCTCACCCAAAGAGTTCTCTTTCCTTTTTTACACACATGGGACCCACACACCCCTCTAATACAATTAAATGTTGGGACCCACACTCCTACTAATATAACTACCCACTACACATTAAATAATAATACTCCTTAATCTACGTACTAAAAAATAAATGACCCTCTTAATGAGGGATGGAGGGAGTATGATTTATTATTGTCATACTTTAAGTACAAATAAATATACTTTACCTAATGAGTTGACCCGCCTCACATTTATCTCACAAGAGAACTTTTCTTTTTAAATTAGGAGACGTGGACATAATGAGATAAGAGAGCAATAAAAAAAATAAAATAAAATAAAATAAAATTATATTGAACCGATAACAACGGTTTGGATAATACATGACATAAATTAAGAAAGTAATCCCAAAAAAAAATGAATAAAGAGTTTTATTTATATAGGTGGAGATAAGATAAATTTTCTAAATCTCAGTAAATATATGTATTTATCTATATTATTTTTTAATTATTAGTGATTTGATAATATCATATCAAATATTAAAATAATATATGTATTTATCTATATTAAATTTTAATTAATAATTAAAATAAATAAAATTTTTAATTTTAATTAAAAATAAAATAATTGAGATTAATTCTGGTGACGATACCTCATCAAAATTAAACTCTCCTTTAGTATATTAAAGATATATATACATATTCATATAAAATTATAATATTAAATTATTTTAAAAGTTACTTTAAAAAAATAATGAGAACAAGAAGAAAAAAAATACTCCCTCTGTCCCGGGTATTTTTACCCGTTTGTACGGGCACGGAGATTAAGACATTTTATTTTTTTAATATATAATGTAAGAAAAAGTAGGGATAAATTAGTAATTTAAAAAGAAAAAGTGAATAAAGTTATTGGGAATGATAAATAAAGTGTAAAAAAGTAATTAAAGTTGTTGGGATTGTAAAAAGTAGGTAATAAAATATTATGTATTTTTGTCAAAAATAGAATAGGTAAAAATATATGGAACACTCCAAAATGGAAAATGAGTAAAAATACGTGGGACGGAGGGAATAGTAAAATTATTAAGTACCAATATTATCATGGTTCCAATATTAAAGACTAAGAACAAAGCATAAGCCCACCAAACAACCCAACCGAAATACTTAGTTCAGCCCAATAATTAAAGCCCAAAAAGTAGTTTCTATCCCACATCGTTAGAGCGCAATATCTTAGACAGGTTTATATTGTTCAACCTTGAACGAACGTTCGTCCCTTCGGGGACATCCGATAAAATTGGAACGATACAGAGAAGATTAGCATGGCCCCTGCGCAAGGATGACACGCATAAATCGAGAAATGGTCCAAATTTTTTTTTTGCCAATTTCCCCTCTAAATTTGTAGGGTTTTTACTTCCCCAATTTCTTAATTTAGGGTTATTTACCCCTGATTTTTTTGGGTTTATTTTCCCGAATTTCTTAATTTAGGTTTATTTCGTGCGTGTGTTTGGTACTTAACCCAATTTTGTTTGAATTAAGAGTTTTCTGCCTTGTGATTTGGAATTTTGTTCGAAATTAGGATTCTCTCGTGTTTTGCTTATGTTTTGAATTTAGGGTTTTTTATTTATTTATTTTTTATTTCTTTGAATTGTATTCTGAACTCTGCCTTGTGATTTGGTATTTGGAATTTTGTTCTGAAATTAGGATTCTCTCGTGTTTTGCTTATGTTTTGAATTTAGGGTTCTTTTATTTATTTATTTTTTATTTCTTTGAATTGTATTCTGAGAGTATGATTTTTAGTGTTTTGCTTTACTTCTGAATTTAGGAAGTTGGATTTAAGTTGGAGTTATTTCGAATTTAGTAGATGAAAAAACATTAAGCATTGTGAATGATGATTTATATGATCTTCAAGATTGTTACCAAATCCATGGTTGAGAACTGAATAAGTATGTTACTTAGAGCTAAAAGACTAGCATATCAAGAAAATAATTAGCTTTGATACGGATCCAAGGACGGGAAAGAGGCTGCGGTTTAGAGTCGATTTAGGTCCGAAACTCATCCCAAATAGATGCGCCAATGACGATGATAGGCACGAAGATGCCTGCAGGGACGTTGGAAAGAAGCTGGTCAAGAAGAACATGAGCAGTGAAGTGTGGTGGTGCTCTGGCTGTGTGTCTTTGCTGAAGAGATTCTTGATCGCGTGGTCGTTCGTGTCGAAAAAGAGGCTTGCAAGATCGTTGTATTGGCCAGGAGGACATTGGAACTTCTTGAAATTGCCTGATCTACCTAGTGATGGGCAGGGCTGTGGTGCAATGGGTGGACATGGATGGCACGACCCGAACCAGGACAGGCCGAATAGAATGTTATCTTGTACACATTTCCTTTCCTGGTACATCATGAATTATTCATTACATGTGACCAGAAGTAATTGCAATTTCGGGGCAAGGCAGGAATTATAGGACATTATATTTAAAGACAATTGAAATTTTGGGGCACAATTGTGATAGCCACTCAAAATTTTTCTTCTTCATTACTGATGGGTGAAGGATGATTCGGTGCTGTCTACAAGGCTGAGCTACCATATGGCCAGGTTGTTGCTATTAAACGAGCAAGAAAGGTATAAGCCTGCTTCCTTCAAGTGTTTTATTGTTGTAACTGCTCGTAGCATTAATTGGTGGTAGAATTTCTTTAATTGGCCATTCCTTAGAAGAATAATTAGTCGGACTTTTCATTGAGAAATTCTACTGAAAGTTATATCAAACTCTTTCAGTATATATTACTCCACGATTATGGCAGACTATGTACTGATAATTTAGAGAAGTAATACATCTCCACCATGATTTGCTTTCATGGATACTTTTGTCAATGTTCGTTGTTTGCTGCATCTATACAGGAACATTTTGATTATTACAGAGTATGTCTCGAATGGTACTCTCAGAGAGCATCTAATGAGCCCCTGTTGTGTCAAGATCGCCTTCATCTTGAGTTTCCAGAGACTGAAATCCATTTTCTCAGAGAGCTTCTCAATATCAAATCAGGTGGCGTTCATCTTCTTGGATTCAGCTTCGTTCGATTCCCACGGGACGGCGCCAATGTAAGATTCGAAGAGTCTTACAGATGCTACACCTCATGGTGAAGATGTTCGGTTTGGCGATCCAATGCGCGGTGGATCGTCCGGATATGAAAGCAGTAGGGGAGCAGCATTTGTGGGGAATTAGAATGGACTACTTGAGAAGGGAAAAGAGATAGAGATGATTTAGATGATACGTAGATGGCTCTGTTATTATTGCAGCGGAGGCTATGTTCTTATAGCTCTATTGATTCATATTTATCATTTGCATGTAGTTGTGGAGGAAATCTTGGATTTTTAGAGTTAAGTCTTTTTATGTGATGGGTATGTGTATGCGTACTGTGGATGATGTTAAAATATAGCTTAAATAATATTCTCACCATCTTATGAAAACTTTCACACTTTATTTTCTAGTTCGCTTAAGAAAACTTTCACACTTTATTTTCTAGTTCGCTCAAGAAAGATACACACCCTCAAAATGAAAACAACAAATAATATTAACTTCTACAGTACTATAATCACTAAAAAACTGTTTTTTACCAACGGAATATTCCATTAGTAAAAACTTTATTGAAAAAGTGGTGGTTGATAAATTTTTAGCAACGAAAAATCAATTCCGTTGGTAATCTGTTACTAATAATTCCGTTGGTAATTTATATAATGATTCCCTTGATAATCTGTTGGTAATTATCAACGGATTGAATTCCCTTGCTAAAATAGAGAATAAACCCGTTGGCATTCCATTGTTAAAATAAAAATGTCATTTTTGTTGCTAATCTATTAGTAATTATCAACTGATTGAATTCCGTTGTAAAATTCGTTGCTAAAAAATAAGTTTTTTGTAGTGAATATTAATACAAAAATTCCATTTTTTTACACAATTTAATCAAAGTCAAAACGTATTATACATTTTGTCAAATTAAATTACCCAAAAAACTCTTGTCTTTTAAGACAGAGGGAGTAATAAGGAAATATGAGTCATCATTGTACTTAAAATTTCAAGTAAATTATTTTATTTAGATTATTTAATTTTCTATTTCTAAATGTCAATTATTTTTATTTAGATTATTATTTAATTTTCTATTTCTTTATTTTGCTTAGTTTCCTACTTCCCTTATCGGTTCTGATTTTCAGTATCATTCTGGTACATCATTTCATATAATTATTCCCTTAAAAGAAAAGTCTAAACTTTATGAAAAATTATTGGATTTCTTTCTTCTCTTATGCGTCAATAATATATCATGTGACATAGAAGACAGTGCATAAAAATGACGCAGAAGATCCAGTGTGCTATGTTACCCTAGGGATTTATCACTAAAAATCAGTTATCTTATTTTGCAATTTTATTGATTTGTGGCGGAACTTGTCTCTGTAGGTGAGTTTGGTCATTGTGGCCTTTGAAGGATTTTGTGTCAGAGTTCGTCTATGTGGTCTACTTTGAGAGATTATCTCAGTGTATGATTTTTTTATTATCCTTTGTTCTTCTTTATCACTTGCATAACTTGGGGGTATACTAATTAATATTCTCTAATTTATAAGTCCAAATATTTTTTTTATATGATATTTAATTTTTAGTGAGTAGTTAATACTTGTATATATATATATGTTGTATGTGAGTCCTTTCTTAAAAAAGAAAAAAAATGATGCTTTTGATCATACTACTATAAAAATAGCAAAATGAGTATTTTTAGTTGAGAATAGAGGGAGTAGTACGGCAAAAAATTGTCCATGAAACAAAATAATAATAACAACACGGGGAATATTGGGTGAGAAATCGTTTCACTGTGAGACCATTTTACGCTTATAATTTTTTATTAAAAATATTATCATTTCTTTAAAAAATATTATCGATTTTCATTTATACTATAAATTATTTATGAAATAGTTTACTGTACTATAGACATTTTTCATTAATTGATTATTACTTTTCATTGAAAAAGTTATCATTTTTTATTCGTCTCACGAAAATCATTTCGTGAGACGGTCTCACATAACATGTAATTCCAACATTGGTCAGGTGGAAACTGTAATTAATTTTGTAGCTGCATTATAATTGAGTTGTGGTTGGAAAATTGTAGCAATAATGCACACTTCTTTATTACTATAACGGACAGCATGTGAAGTATCTCAAAATCACAACCCTAAAATCAACCATGTGAATCTACAAAACATCACTATTTCCCTTGTCTTTCTTCCTCTCTAGTGGAAGATCTTTCACACACAAAAAAAAAAAAAAGATAATAATAATAAACGTTAAACAAACAATGTAAAGAACAAGCCTAAACTATAGAATATTTATATATTTTTGACCACACACAAAAATACAATTCCTTAAATGACAACATTTGTGTGTGAACTGTATCCATATACGCTAGAGGTTTATTTCTTACTCCCTCCGTCCCATTTTCATCTTCATATTTACTGTATACACGCAAATTAAGAAAAATCACTTTTTGAGTAACTTTTGGGGGTAGTTTGGTATTTTTGGGTAATAAATAAATGATAAAGTATGTTATGTGTGTTAAAAAGGTGATGACAATTTTGAAATTAAAGTATATGAGAGGGATATTAGTTATGTACCTTTTCCTTTTATGGAAATATGAAGTTGAAATTGGGACGGACCAAAATGGAAAGTATGAAGTTGAAGTTGGGACGGAGGGAGTATTATTTTATTCTTAGGATTTAAAATATTTAAAAGTAAAATTATTTTATAATTTTTCTTTTAAAAAGTAAAACGATTAATATTAGTATTGAGTACTTAAAAAACATACTGGATCTTCTGCGTTATTTTTATACATCATTTTTTGTACCACACGTTAAATAATTGACACGTAAGGGGGAAATAAATCCAACCATTACCCTTGAGCATTCCTAAATAGGGTACAGTTTTCCTGTTTCTCCTACATATCATCCATCCATCCAACAATGTGGCACAAAAAATGATGTACCAAAATGACACCGAGAATCTGAACCGCTTAAAAAATGAAGACGATTGTGTAACGTGAAAATCCCAACGGCCTAATGTACAGTTAGCTAGCTTTAACCCTTCAAGTTCACTAAATGTTATATATAGACGACTCTCTTATTGAGTATAAACCATACATTATACTCCACATTTCTTTCTTTTATTTGATATCCAGAGTACCTCTAGATGTTCTCTTCATAGGAATCTATGTACTCAGGTATTACAATGGGGTTTGTTGGGGAAAACACTGGCAGCTTGAGTGGGAACATGGAGGCCGTGAAGAGACGGGCAAACGATGTCGTTCAGACAGCGACAACGTGGGCATCCTCAACGTGGAGGACAGTGTGTAGGGCAGGAGAAGAAGATCGTCGTAGGGTTTATCACTCGGTGAAAGTAGGGTTTTCGTTGACACTTGTTTCCTTGTTGTATTTGATGGAACCATCATTCAAAGGTATTGGTCAGAATGCTATGTGGGCTGTCATGACTGTCGTTGTGGTGCTCGAGTTCACTGCTGGTAAGTTTACATGCATCCTCCATAGGTAAATTGAGTTGCTAAAAAAAGTTTTTTTTTAGTGCTCGATCAAACGATATAAATCGTCTCGTACCTTCTTACTTTATCTGAAAAGGTCACAAAATAGTTAGGACATCTCATTTTCATCCCATACCATTTAGTTTTGCTCTAATTTTGTTCCAAAATAATATTTTTCACTAATTTCATTACATAACTTTTGTAAAAATACCGATGGTTCAGTCCTATAAAATTAGAAAAATTGGACATTTTTAAGTGAAAAGGAGTACCATTTGGGGGAGTATTTAAAAACGATGGGATTATTTCGGAGAAATGAAATTTCTTGGAACTATTTTGAATAATGTAAATTTGTATGAGACGAATTTGATTTAAACTCTGATTTCTTCATGTTTGTAGGGGCAACTCTATGCAAGGGTTTGAATAGAGGGCTGGGCACATTGCTAGCTGGATCACTGGCGTTTCTCATGGAGTATATTGCTCAAGAATCGGGTCGGGTTTTCCACGCCATTTTCATCGGGTTCGCAGTTTTTACCATCGGTATGGCTATGTAGTCATCTTGGTACAAATAGGATCACCTATTTTATTTCTCTATTTTATCTATTATTTCATTTATTAAAGGTCATTTGTTGCAATTATTTCTTAAATTTGGAAGTATTTAACCGAGTATAGCATTTTACCTTAGGAAACAAAACACAATTATGAAACAGGATATCCGGATTATTCTTGTTGTATGTCCATTACAATTTAGTACTCTTGAGATGAAATCCCACATTAAATTTATTTATTTATGGTGGTTAAGTTTGTTATATTGTTAAATTTTTGACAGGAACTGCAGCCACATACATGAGATTCATCCCTTACATAAAGAAAAATTATGACTATGGAGTTGTAATCTTTCTTTTGACGTTCAATTTGATTACAGTGTCGAGTTTTAGGGTTCGTAACGTACTAAATATCGCGCATGATCGACTTTACATGATCGCCATCGGAGTCGCCATTTGCCTCCTCATGAGCCTCTTGATTTTCCCCAACTGGTCAGGGCAAGACCTCCATAACTCCACCGTCTCTAAGCTTGAGGGTTTGGCATATTCCATACAAGGTAACCTCATTTATCACTTACTCAAGAAATACCCTTCATCTTTACTATTTTATATTATTGTTTAAGAAAAGTTGGACATTTTATTTTTTGGATGTTATGTATGCTATGAAATAAATAAATGAGAAAAGTATAAAAAAAATTTTATGGGATGAAGTATTCTGGAAATAAACATTGTTTTTTCTTGATATTTTTATTCTTTTAATACTCCATCATTTTTCTTTTAAGATGTTATTTAAGGAAATACTTACTTTTATCGCAAAAACCAATCATGATTGACTGATTGTAACATTCTCATACATGCAACATCGTTGGATAAATAGTATATATAGGATTAATAAAAAAAAAATTACTTTAAGAGGAAAGTACAATTTGCGTGGCCATGGTTGGATATTTTGATACAAAAAATGACACAAAATTCGGTATGACCATCTTTAATGGTATATTGTTTGTGACATTAATTTATTAATTGATGAGAATTTATATTACATGCATGGATTTTAAAATTAAAAGTAATAGCAACTAAAGCAATGAAATCAAGATTTTTTATATTGCAGCTTGTGTTGATGAATACTTCAGCATTAATGAAGAGGCAAATCCAGTGAAAGAAAAATCATCAGACAATCCCATCTACAAGGGGTATAAGGCTGTGCTGGATTCTAAATCATCTGATGAGATATTGGCATTGCATGCTAGTTGGGAGCCTTGCCATTCAAGGCACTGTAACAGAGTTCCCTGGCAGCAGTATGTTAAGTTGGGTCACATTCTTCGTCATTTTGGTTATACACTTGTTGCCCTGCATGGATGCCTTCAAACTCAAATTCAGGTCCTTTTCTTCTCAACGGATTTCTCTTCGCATTTTTTTTTATTTTTTGTTAGAAAAATTTATTATCAAAGGAAAAATCCGAAAGCACAAGAGGTGCTTAACCATTTCGATTAATATTAGAATACATCGATAACTGCCGAAGCTAGCTGACACTATGTTAGAAATCATATTTAACCAAATCTAACCAGGTGGGCTAGCTCATCTGTCCACCGGGCTCCTCACTAAAGTGACTGACCCAGGTTCAATTCCCATTGGAAACGAATTAGAAGAGGAGTTAAGTGTGCTTGGTGAGTAACTACTAACTATACTAACTACTAACATTTATCTATAAAAAAAATAGAAGTACCAAATCTAATAAAAGCCCACTCCACTCAGAAAAGACTGCAGTTTCAATCCATTTCCATATTTAAGTACTATATATATGAGTGTATAAAGTATTTATCCACATCAAATCACCCGTGCAACGGTGCAAGACACTCTCTTTTTTTCTCTTTTAGTTTAATTTTCATAATTTTTTCACCCCTTATAGAGGCCCATACAACTTGGGCTCATATTCTATTTTAGTTTTTATAAGCCCATACATCTTGGACAGACTTATTTAAACTTATTTGGCAACATTTTATATACTCTTTTCGTCTTATTTCAATCTTTACATATTTTTAATTTGATAAGAAAGTGTTGTCTCTAGTCATTTTAATGTATCATCTCCTTTGTCATTCACGAGGAAAAGGAATATATATTTTTGAGTTTGTTCTTTTCTCTCAAGGTTTAGTATACTCAAAACGGTGCCAAGTAAAATATTGGCACACCAAGTGACGTAGGAAATCTATATGGATTTCTTCTTTAATACTCGCAATATATTGAATTGATTGTTGGTTGGGTGTCAACCAAAGTCCCACATCGGTTAGAAGTGGGGATGGCGAGGGGTTTATAAGTATGAGAGAGTCTCTCCCTAGCATGAGGCCTTTTGGGCGTGATGCTCAAAGTGGTAAAACCGTGCGGGCCAGTGGGCGGCCCAAAGCGGACAATATCATGTTAGTGGATTGAGTGGGCTCTGCTCCGCTGGGCTAGATAAACCCAACAAGTGGTATCAGAGCGAGGTTTCTGCTCTGTGCCTTGTGGTGAATATGGAAACCAATACTAATAGAATGGTGAATCTCAATGGTTCTAATTATCATGTGTGGAAAGGCAAGATGGAGAATCTTCTTTATGTGAAAGATTATTATTTGCCTGTATTTGACACTAAAAAGCCTGATGATAAAACAGATGATCAATGGAATATATTGCATCGTCAAGTATGTGGTTACATTAGGCAGTGGATGGATGATAATGTATTGAACCATGTTAGTGGAGAAACACATGCCCGAACATTGTGGAAAAAGTTGGAGGAACTGTATGCTAGAAAAACTGGGAACAACAAGTTATTTCTAATCAAGCAGTTGATGAATCTGAAATTCAAAGATAGCACTCCTATGACGGATCACTTGAATTCATTTCAGGGCATTATTAATCAATTGTCGGAAATGAATATCAAGTTTGAGGATGAAGTACAGGGCTTATGGCTTCTTGGTACATTGCCGGATTCATGGGAGACATTCAGGACATCTTTGTCTAATTCAGCCCCTAATGGTACCATTACAATGGATTTGGTTAAGGGCAGCGTTTTGAATGAGGCCTTTTGGGTGTGAAGCCCAGAGTGGTAAAACCGTGCGGGCCAGTGGGCGGCCCAAAGCGGACAATATCATGCTAGTGGATTGAGTGGGCCCGGCTCTGCTGGGCGGATAAACCCAACAAGTGGTATCAGAGCCAGACCCCACACTTAACCGGCCCAGCCCGGGGTTGGTGGGATGTTCGGACCTCAAACTGGATGATCTAGCTGCGGGACTTTGTTTGAGGGGGAAATGTTGGTTGGGTGTCAACCAAAGTCCCACATCGGTTAGAAGTGGGGATGGCGATGAGTTTATAAGTATGAGAGAGTCTCTCCCTAGCATGAGGCCTTTTGGGCGTGATGCTCAAAGTGGTAAAACCGTGCGGGCCAGTGGGCGGCCCAAAGCGGACAATATCATGCTAGTGCATTGAGTGGGCCCGGCTCCCTGGGCGGATAAACCCAACATTGATGGCATGCATGCAAGTCGGATTCCTATGTTATTTTCGTGTATTATCACTTCTACCACTAATTAATTAACACGTAAAGAGGAAGTAGGTACATCTTTGCCCAAGACCTAACGTTTGTACTT
Organism: Pogostemon cablin; assembly: GCA_023678885.1. NCBI lineage: Eukaryota > Viridiplantae > Streptophyta > Magnoliopsida > Lamiales > Lamiaceae > Pogostemon > Pogostemon cablin. Next base: position 28,204,070 of record CM042975.1, read on the forward strand.
CCATTTCAAAAGGTATATACGATACGCTATGGTCATGAGGCTGAAAGATGTTACATCAAAGTGACACAAGAAATTTATAATATTAATAATTATTCCCTCCGTCCCAAAGATATTGACACACTTTTCTTTTTGGACTGTCCCACAAAAATTGACATATTTCCTTTTTAAGAATATGGGACCCACAAAAAATAATTTATTTATTTACATGAGTCCACACACACACCACTAATACAACTACCAACTACATTTTAAATATTATTTCTCTCACTTCACTTTACATTAAATTATTATACTCCTTAATCTCCGTGTAAAAAAAAGATATTAATACTTGTGGGACGGAGGGAGTAATTAATATGTTTATTAATGTTGGGGATATATGAATCAGACTCCAAGATCAGTACGAGCCCTATTCCGAGATCCATGCATACGTGTTGCCGGAGAAGTACACAAAGCACTAATGGAGCTGGCCAACAGCATCAGAGAACGCCGCCAATGCTCCCCAATGATCCTCTCCGACCACCTGCACGAAGCCCTGCAAGACCTGGACGCCGCCCTTAAGTCGCAGCCCCGTCTCTTCCTCGGCCCCAACGCCACCAACATCCTAGCAATTGCCACCGGAACCAGACAGAAGCCGGGGAGGGGCTCAGAAGTCTCTCTGTCGAGCGTGAAAACAGACTCGTCTGCTCTGTTTGAGTGGAGATCGAAAAGGGGTGGTGGCGAAGAGAGGAAGGTGTATTTGAGGCCAACATTGAGCAAGGTTGCCATAACGAGCTTGGAGTTCGCGGAGGCGCTGCCGTTTGCCGCCTTTTCGTCGCTGCTGGTGGAGGCGGTGGCGCGGCTTGATCTGGTGATTGAGGAAGTGGAGGAGCTGGGGACGGTGGCCAACTTCAGAGAGTATAGTGAAGGAGATGGTTGTAACAGTAAGACTGCTAATCATGGTATTAAGGATGTGGGTGCAGCTAAACCATTGGCTAATCATCATCTTCATACACATGTAGCAGATTTTTGATTATGGGGATCAACTTCATAATATTATTACTCCCTCCGTCCAATATAATAGCGCTGAAGTGTATACGAATATGTTACCAAATGTGTGTGAAAACATTCATCAATATAAACAAGTCTTAATAAACAATTTTAGTCCGAGTTCGAGTTTGATAATTTTTTTTATGATGAGCACGCTTGAGCTCCGTTACACCCCTAAATTCGTGTCATTGTTTTATTTTTTGGATTTAATTACCTTTCTCATTGTTTTATTTTTTGGATTTAATTACCTTTCATTTTGTACTATTTATGAATGGTTCTTAATAGTTCATTTTAACGATTATATATCATTTTTTATTATTCAGGCATCAATTTTTTTTTTACATTCAAAACTTATTTTTCATGAGACGATCTCACACAATTTTTTCTTATATACTTAGGAAATTTATTTTAACTTTATAAAAAATGTTTGGGAAGCTTTAAATATTATTTAAATTTTAAACTAAAAAAAAAACTAAAAATCTAACTAAATCTAAATTAAAACGTAATTTTGATCTATAAATTATAATGGCCACGTATAGATAGGTCGTGTCAATGTGTTTTTATCTGAGTTAATGATATGTCACAGTTGTACTATATGAATATTAATTACGAGGGTTAAATGTCAGTGTGACCAAATGTATTTAGCAAAATGTTTTTAATGTCCCATTTTAAGCGATAACGGTTTAAATGTTCAAATAATAAAAAATATTCTTAATTTGATTATATGTGACTTAGATTCAAATATTTTAATCGACCTTGAAATCGATCCATGCACAAAATAAGATTATTGACTTAATTTTAATTCTTTCAACCGATTCATAAATATGTACTATTGAGTTATAAATATTTACAATCGCGTCATTTATTCAACCCAACGAGTCAAACACTAATATAAATTTGGACATATAAAGAGATATGTTTAAAAGTAGGGGTCCTAAGAAATTTACTATGCTTTTATTAGAGTTCTGTTTGAAACTATTAAGAGCGGTGTAAATTTATGACGATATGATTTAATTGGAATCTGAGGATATAATAAAGAAGAAGAAATATTAAACACACAATGAGCTAGGTTTATTGAAATTATTTTAAGAGATAATTAATCTCCCCACTTATTATCATCACAACACCATGAATAACAACATCATAACAATAAACACAACATCACACACAAACAGAGGATATATAATAAATCATATTGATCCTTTCACGACGTCCTCCAAACAAAGACACCACAATAAGCATGTTTGGTTGGTGGGATACCGTTGTAATTATCCTCTGCTACGTAGCGTTTCATTCTGTGGAAAAAAAAAATAAAAAAATAAAAAATTACACTCAATTAGCCAGAATAAATATTTAGATCGAGGAACTAAAACCAGAATAAATGTTTAGAGGAGCTAAAAGGATAGATATAAATTGATGATAAATGTAAGTGTTGGAGAGATAAAAATAACTATAAATTATAAATAAAAATAAATTAAAAACCCAACAGCAGTATCGGTTGCTTATTTATATTATAAAAGAATTAATCAATAACAATTATGGGTAAAATACATGGATAGCTTAGAAAGAGAATAAAAACAAGAAATGAAAGAGTAATTTGTATCAAGACATGAGTGGAGTGAAAATTTTATTAGGAAATGATTAAGTAATTTTTTAATTTTTTTTTAACAAAAAAAAAACTATATTTGAATGTACTAGTTTTAATAAAGTTTACCGTTGCTGCTAGAACATAAAGGAGAAACATAGAGCATAATTACATTTTCGGAATAAAGGCCAGAAAAATAGCTCCAAAAGCAAACATGGTGATACTAGGGAAATGGGGAAAATTTGAAGATAGAAAAGAATTTAATGAGTGATTTGTGAAGTGATGTGAAAGGATGGCGGAAGAGTTCATATATATAGAGGGAGTGATCCAACCATCTATTCCACTCCATATTTATAAATACTTTAAAAAAAATAAAAATTATGGTAACTATTTGTCTAGGATCCTCTATACGAAGATTAATGTGAGACAGATAAAAAATAATACTCCTACTTTAATAAAATATTATATTTGAATTAATAAAAATTGATAGTAGTGTAATAAACTATTTTATAAACAATTTATAGTATAAATAAAAAACAATAGTAATATTTTTAATGAAAAATTAAAATTAATTTTAAAAAAAAAGTAGTATTACGTGATACAATCTCACACATGTGTTGCCCTAGTATTTTACTTTTTCTTAATTAATTACTCACGTGAGATAATCTCACGCATGTGTTGCCATAAGAATTTGTTTTTTCTTAGTTAATTACTCCCTTCGTCTTGGAAAATTCTTCACGTTACTATTTTACGTTGTTTAAGAAAGTTTATTTTTTTTTATCAATTTTATTAACTTCAAAAGGTATTATAGTATTTTTAGGTAATAAAGAAATATGAAGTAATGACATATTTATTAAGTGAAAGTAATAAATTTAAAATTTAACTTTTAAAGTTATATAAGTACTCCCTCCGTCCCGTTTAAATATTTATGTTTACTTTTTGCACGTTGATTAAGGAGTATAGTATTTTAATAGATAGTGTGTGGAAAGATATAATATTTAATGTAAAGTGGGTAGGTGTATTAGTATTGGATGTGAGTGATTAGTCATTTTGTAGTTGGGATGACCAATTCAATAATTTATCGAACCATAGGGAGGTAGGTATTAGTGCTTAAGCGATCTCACGTTTCTTGTAATTTTATAGAGACGAATCATCAAAGAGTTGGTTGTGAAACAAGTAAATAACAATAACCAAAGCAAGCAAGTAATGATTAGCAAACAAGATAGATAAGTGAAAGGTGGTTTTCTAATTAAGTAGAAGTGAGATTAACAACAATTAAGAAGTGGAAATTCTTAGATACATGCATCAAATTCATATGAATCATGGGTATAAGACTAAGGGCCAACACTAAGTTCACCTAAACTCCCACTCGAGATGGATATGATATGAATCTCAATTAGTTCAACGGATTGGTTCTCACTCAAATAAAAACCAACTAGGTACTAATCTTGAAATTAGAGTTCATTCACACAATTAATCAACCTCTCGATCAAACCAATCACATGTTATATCAAAGGGTTCTAAATTCTAAAGGATTTTTCAATCTCTTTACAATTTATAATGCACATGAAGTGTTTGATGAAATAATTCAGTCAATTATCCTAAGCATATAATTGATTTCTCAATCTAATCACATATTTAGAATAACTAAACACACAAACCATCATAAACCCCAAGATCTCAAACATCAATGATAGAAAATCCATTTGCCCAATCAACATATGAATTCAAATACACAAATCCAAAAATTATCCAACAACTCTCATATTGCTAATCTCATAAGGGAGATTAGCCTACCATATTCAAAAGAAAATTAACATAGACATTAAGATCCTTACAAAATATGATGAACAATAAGGTTTCAATACAAAAGTTGGATAAAAACTCACTTGGATGCCTCCAATGGTGATCTTCTTCTTCCCCATGCAATTCTCCTCTCTTTTTTGCTTCTTTTCCTCAAATGAATGGTGATTTTAATGGTGGGATGAAGGTAGATAAAATGGATGGTGAATGGATGAAGATGATGGTGTGAAAAATAGAGGAAATGGTGTGTGATGTGTGTATAATTGATCCCCAAAAATGATTCCCCTGATTTTTACACTCAAAATGGGTATTTGTACCCCTTAGAACCTTCTAGAACACATTCTAATCATAAAATTGACTTCGGGCTTAGTTCGGGTCGAGTTCGGGTTGGTGCAGCGCAGTCTCACCATTTCGCACATAACTTTCTCATACGAAATCCGATTTGGGTGATTCTTACGCTCATGCGTTCCTCTCTTCCGTGGCTTTCCAACCATATATTATACGTCTAAAATTCTTAAATATTCGACTGAATTTTTTGAAATTCGGTGGAGTTTTCATGTTGTCCCCTATTTCCAAATTTTTCTGTAAGAAAAACTCGATCAAGTTCACGAAATTCGACCGAGTTTTTGGACCTTCCTTGCATTTTTGATTTTGTCTCCACGTTTGCTCTGTTTTCACCTATTTTTCATACGTTTAAGCTCATTCTCACACATTTCCATAAAAATACATAACACAACCAAAGTACACATAAATACGGATAAAATATACGAAAACACACATAAAAATATATTAAAATTTAGGTGAAAATATCACTCATCAGTGGGGACCATGGTGATATACTAATTATTTTAGGTGGATCCCATATTCCAAAAAAAGGAAACACAAACATTGAAATGGGACGTCAAAAATAAAAATATGTAAACATTGAAATGGGATGGAGAGAGTATATAAAAGAGTTTTTTTTAAGGTGTGTTATGTAAAACGTTGGTTGAAATGTGTCAAAAAAATTTTAGGCCTTTATTCAAAAGATTTAAAAAATCCTTTTATGTAAGTGATATCACACTCAAAATTTACACTACAAAAAAACTATTTTTTATCAACGGAATATTTCGTTGGTAAAAGACTTAATTTCATTGTTAAATTGGCTTACCAATGGATTAGCAACGAAATCCGTTGGTAAAGTGGTGGTTGGTAAATTTTTAGCAACGAAAAATTATTACGTTGGTAAATAATTTCATTGATAATTCGTTGCTAATAATTCCGTTTGTAATTTATATAATGATTCCCTTGCTAATCCGTTGGTAATTAGCAACGGATTGAATTCCTTCGCTAAAATATAGAATAAATCCGTTGGTATTCCGTTGCTAAAACAAAAATGTCATTTTTGTTGCTAATTCATTAGTAATTACCAACGGATTGAATACTGTTGGTAAATTCAGTTACTAAAAAATGCTTTTTTAGTGCGGTATAAATATTACCCAAAATGAATATTACCTATTATAATATTATACTTCCCTTAGTCCCACTTAAATTTCACACTTTTTCGTTTTGTCCGTCTCATATTAAATTTCACCAAAAAAAGAAAACATCACATCAATCTCTAATCTTAAAAGTATATCTTAATTATAAATTTACACTTCCACCTAACACACATAACATGCTTTATAAATTATTTATTATCTAAAAATATTACATTACCCTCCAAAAATCAATTAACTTGGTCAAAAAATAATTTTTTTAAATTCCATATTTACAATAACAATAAAGAATAATATATACAATAGAGGGAATATCTTTTAATTCTAGATATATTAGATAATAGGAGTAGATATCACTCTTATCCCATTTTCATCGTCACACTTATAGTAGGTATACGAATTAAGGAAAATCACTTTTTAAAGATAAAATTATATTTTTGAGAAATAAATACTATAAATTGCGTGAAGTATATTATATATCATTATATGTGGAAAAAATGGATGAATAATTTAAAATTAAAATGTGTTATTGAAATAATAGTTGAATGTCATTTTATTTTATTTTATAGAAGTATGAAGTTTAAATTAAGACAAACTAAAATGGATAATGTAAAATTGAACTTAGAATGTAGGAAGTATATATATTTTTAAACTACGTAAAAAAAAGTAAACGTATATGAAAAAGTCAGTCTTGATCCACTATTTCATTATGCTATTCTAATTCATATTTCATACTTAATTTTTTTATTAAAATCTTATTACTGACCATTAAATTCTTATACACTTGACCATAATTTAAACAATAAATGTACATATTTACACAAATTGTGCTGTACACAAATTCGTATATCACTATCAGTCTATCACTCTTCCATTAATTTAAATATCAAAATTTATAAAAAGTTATAGTTATTCAAAGTTTGTGGTGTATAATGTGGTGTTGTGGAACGCTGAGGACTTGAAGACATTAATTAAAATAATTGATTGATTACGAAAATCATGAATAAATAATATTTTGGCTGACAAGGCCACCTCCGCATCGATTCGAGATTTGGATTTTCAACGATTCTATTTTTATTTTTAATTATGCAACACAATCCAAGTTTTGTAATCCACCAAGGATACAGAAACAGAAGCGCTCGAATTCTCGGTGTCATTTTGGTGCATCATCTCTTATGTCAAATCGTTAAATGGACGATACTTAGGAGAGAGGAAACTATACCATAAACCTTAAATCCTAGGAACAATGATTGGATTTATTTCCCCTCTTAGGTGTCAATCACTTAACACGTGGCACAGAAAATAATACATAAAAATGATGCAGAAAATCTGATGTTTTATTTTACAGACGTGTTTACTTTTTATGATATTCACACATTCTTAGGAGACGGAAGGAGTAATTATTTTCTTTTTAGGCAACGTAATATATTGTGGTGTTGTGGTGGGCTGCTTTGTGATAAAAGAAAAGGATCTCACTCCACATGGGCTTATTTGGATTGATAATCAATTATGTATGGGCTTCAAATTTTTAATCCACCACATGGGCTTGAAGTAGGATGATTTATGAGTAAAAATGAGACTGGTGCACCAATTAAGTGAAGAATAGTACTCTTTAAAAGTAGTAATGGGCTGCAGCAATTCTGCTGAAAAATTTAGCTTGAGAAAAAGTTTTTGTTTTAACATGTCTTTGTTGAATCATGTGATTTATCTCCACAAAAATCAAGAAATTTAAAACACTAATCACAAAAAAACAACCTTAATTTTGTAAAATTTATCTAAAAATTCTTAAGCAGAATAATTAGGAAAATTTAAACCCTGCCACATTTGTTTTCGCATTCTATTAGAAAAAGCAATGCAACAAATCAATCAATAAAATTTATTTAAAAAAAAATACAATCCAAACTATCGCATAATATAATTTATACTTCGTTTATCACATAAAAATACAATGTTACTCGTAAAAGTAACATTTAAAAAAAATATTACGTATAAAAGCAAAAGTGAAAACGTTAGATAGAGGGGTGGAGTAATATAACAGTGATAATAGACAGTAATTAGGAGGTTGATTAAGTTTTTCAAAATCTTGACGTTTTGGCTTTGGTTGGTAATAGTCTTGGGTGCAACTTCAAGATGTGTTGGGCCATGAAATCATGCCTCGTTAACACACCCACAACTGGACCCCTCTGCAATATATATAATAAATTATAAATTAGATTTACAATATCATTGAAATTTTATGCTAATTAAAGATACCTAATTTTATTTCTTGTTAATATAGTCATCATATTTTTTATATTACTTATAATTTGTTTGTTGAAAGAAAATGGCGGCCCATATTTTCATATCACATTGTCTCTGACCAATGTGTATGGGCCAGTTCTAGGCCTAAAGTTTTGTATTTTATGCTTATTTTTTACTTTATTTAACCCAATACCTTCACTAAATTAATTTTGGTTTTAGCTTTAATTTAGATTGTTTTAGGGTAATATTTGTTCTATCATTATTAAAATATGACTATTATATGCGTAAAATATGCACTTAAGGTAAGGTTTTAGTAAATAATACTCTATAACACATTAAAATTTTACTTTCATACTTTAAATTACAAAAACATATTTTAACTATACCCAAATGGATTTTTTTTTCATCACATTTTTTGCGCCCAAAGACGAAAACACCCTTAACTCAATTGGTGATTAATTTAGAAGTTAAACCGACCCATTAATCGAGTTGAGTAGTAAAAATACATATAATTGAATAATTTATTTTTACCGAGTCATAAACCTACAAAATATTTATGTAAAATTGGGCATCAAAACTTTTTATCTCTAAATTTATGTCATAAAAAGGTGGCAAAAGAATTACTCCATGTAACAGCAATTAAAAAGAAGTCTATTTTACATGCATATAACTAAACAAGTACTAACCTGTGGAACATTGGGAATCACCAGTAGGTGCCTCAAACCCATTTGTCTGAAAAGTCGAAACGCCTTTGACAACGACATCGTTTCCACAACAGTGTAGGGCGATGTGTTAGTAAAAGGATGCAAATCCAAGAACATCTCCATCTCCTCCTCCGACACTTCCACATCTTCGATCCCAACTCCATTCTTACAACAATCGCCACCTGCAAACTGCACTACTGCATCTCGGCATAACCGATCAGTTGATGTCCTAACGAACATTTTCTTCTTCAACAACATGATCAAATGAGCTCGAAGAATCAAACCATACAACAACGGAGACGATGTCATAGTTCCGGTTTGGTCATGATCCACAACAGGGAACCCATTATGCCCTGTTTCTCTAAGAACACACACTACATTGCCAACCTTCTCAACTCCATGAAACACCTTCACTGGTGCTGACATCACATCTTCAGCTGTCAACTCTTTCATGTAGGATTCACACTCACTATTATCTACCATATAAGGAAGGCCCTTGGAAATGATCATCATGTCATATATGTTTCGATCGAACTTATCACCAACGGCCTTCGAAACTAGAGCAACCAGCATGATCAGTGGCAGCAGAAGCAGATCACCAGTTATTTCAAGAATTAGAGCACATAGAGAAACTGTCATCCTCATTGACCCTCCAAGAAGAGAGGCGGAGCCGAGGACAGCGAAGAGGCCGTGGTTTAGAGACGAGAGAGAGGCGACGCACATACCAAATAGACGGCCGTAGGACGCGCCTATCAGGATAATGGGCACGAAAAGGCCTGCAGGGGCTGCGATCCCATAGCTGAGAGCACTTAGCATGAAATTGATTGAGAAGAAAATGAGGACGGAAGAGAAGTGGAACTCGGACTGTGTGTCTTTGCTGAAGAGGTTTCTGATTGCGTCGTCCTTCGTGTTGAAAAGAAGGCTTGCAAGATCGTTGTAGTGACCGGGAGGGCACCGGAACATCCTGTAGTTCACTGACTTGCTCGTCGTAGGACAGGGGAGCGGTGAGTCGGGTGGACAGGGGTGGCACGGCGCAAGCCAGGGTAGACCGAATAGAACACAAGAAGTGAAAATGGAGATGAAACAAGCCAATGTTACCTTGTGAACATTTCCTTTCCTGGATGTATATAGAGAAAAGTCTTAGATGAAATATAAGGTTAAAAGACAGGAATTTTGGTTACATATTGGTGTTACGTCTTCTATTTTAAATCGTGGGTTGAATGACACGAGGGACAGTTCAAGAAAAATAATTCAGATTATTCCTCGCTTATGTGCTCCATAACGCGTGTAGTAAAAGATGTAACAGAAAAATGTAACAAGAAATCAATGTGTAAAAATCAGTTGCAAACACCATTTAATTAACAAGTGAAAATGAAGAATTAAAATGTGAAAAACAGAGGACTTACTCATAGATTGGTTTGTAAAACAGGATCAGAGTCTTTTGAAGTAGAAAATTGTAGAGACTTCCTAATATGCCCCCAATGAGTGCAAGAATAGCAACAAGAGGCACATCCTTGAGCTGATAGGAAACATTAGCAGAGGTGACACCATAAACTACAACACTCCCTCTGCCAAACAGCCCACATTCGCCTCTCAAACAAATCATACTGATGAGCGCGCGAAGTACTAAAGCGACGACAGCAACGGTGAAGAAAGCTTGCCACAGCAGAGCACTTCTCCCCCAAGATGCCATTTCTTGAAGAGTAAACAACACCCCTCCAATGGGAGCGCGAAACGCAGCAGCTAGGCCTGCAGCCGATCCACAGGTTACAAAGTCGCGTCTGTCTCGATCGTTCTTGAAAATATTCAACCACTTCCAGTTCAATTTAAGCTTCTTGGATCCACCCTCACCCACAATTGCAGCTATACAGGCACCAATGTGGACCATTGGCCCTGCCTTACCAATATAAACTGATGATGATACTCCTAATATGTTCCCAACAATCTGCATCATCATTTTGCAAGTATATGCATACATTACTTTCACTTAAGTTTATTTAGATAGCTTCCATGTTTAAAATCTACAAATCAACACCCATCAAACCATACAACTCCCATATTTTTGCATGCCAACTTTTTTTTATTAAATTTGTCTCTATATAGGTGCATGTGTAAAATTATTATTCTTATTTATTGAACTAATGATGAGGAATAAAGGGATGTAGATTGGCAAGTAAGTACCTTGACACACAGAGTTGAGAAGGAAAAAATAGCAGGTGAATTATCTACACCATTCAAGTAAGCTTTCACCTCTGGTATGCCTGAACCAGCAGCCTCAGGTGCTATATAAGCAGTTATCACACTTGCAAGCAATATCAATCCAAGATTTGAACACACAAATACTATGAATGCCACCCAAAACCTATCTCAAAAATAGAAAACAAATATTATTATGGCATGTTAAAAAATATATTCTCGTCTCGTAGAACCCTACACAGTTCTTATATTTATCCACAGTTTTTGTATTTATCCGGTCTATAATACCCTTTACACCTAAAAAAAAAGAAATAATTCCTTTATCCATAATTTCAAAAGTTACTTAAATTAATTATATAACTTGTAAATATGTAAGCTATACAATGTGTAAAATCTCCTTATATATTAAAACAAAATAACTTTCTCAATTTAAATTTGTAAAATGTGAGGTGTCAAATTGTGGTGAGTTCTCATTTATGATTTTTATGAATTTATGATGTGGCATAATGTAATTTATTGGATAGTTTTGAGGAAGTCATAAGTTCAAACCTCAATAGTGTATTTATTTTAATTTAATTATTTATGTATTCCTTAAATGATAATTTTAAAGTGGGCTATGACTATATAATAGGTTGGGCTGAAAATTTAACTAAAGAAAATAATAATAATTGGACTTATTTTTTAAAATAAATTAACATTAGCCTAATTTTTATAATTACAAAATGGACTGGGTTGAAATCTTAAATAAGAAAATGATGCATGTACTTTTTTTTATTATTTTAATTGTGCATACCAATTCTTAAATTATTCTTATTAATACGATTACTCAATTATGAGTTTTATATATCCTAATCATGATAAGTTATGATTCTAATAAATATTAGATGTTCTAATGCTCTTTTACAAAAAAAAAATTAAAAATTAAAAAACTTTGGGAAAATCACTCCCAGGTACACCCTTTTATCCTAAATTACTATGAGATACAAGGAGTTCAAATAATTACTATCACATACAAAATATTAAAGTAAAATACTAAATATAATCTTATAATCCCATACACTTTTAAACCACAAACCATACCCCTCACCCACCCACCCACCGGACCACTGCCGGACCGCCGCCGCGGGAATTTAAAATGTGTAAACAAAATGTGCAAAACAAAATTATGCAAAACAAATTGTGCAAAACAAAATTGTACAAACAAAATTGTGCAAAATAAATTTGTGCAAATACATAAGGGTATTTATGGTATAACAATCATAATTTTGTAAAGTTATGAGTAATAGTACTTTGAGTCATGTAGTTTATAGCAATTATGTATTATTTTATATACCCAATAATAAGTGACCCAGAAACTTTCATTATCATAAATTAATATGTTTGATTTCTATTAAAAAGTAGTATAAATTTTAAAATAACAAAACACGAATACCCGCGTCGCACGGGCTCACTGTACTAGTATATTATAAAAAAGTATCATTTTCTTTTACTTCATTTATTTAATTTTGTAGTTATATGGAGTATTTTTTTTCCCAATTGTAAATGAGAAGTTACCTTTTGGCCAAGATCATTTTGGATATTAGAACAAACTTGAAGCCAGCTATATTTTGAATGGCAATGTTATTTAAGAACCCAACTAGGCTCACAATTACTCCAATAATAAAACAAAATGTCCATTTCATGAATATATATTGAAATGTCCCCCTCATATTGCTCCTCAAATCTTTCTTCATCAAATCATTGTCAACAACTCTGCACATTAAAATAAATTCACTTCATTTTGTATCCATCCATTGAAAAAAAGGAGGAAAGAAACTAAAGAAAGAGATAGATATGCTTATTAGAAAGTAAGAAACTTAAAGAAGTAGGTTATTTTATGGGTTTCTGATGATCACTCTAAACTTTATATTGTTTCACTAATGAAAATTAATAAAGATAAAAAGGTACACAAAACCTTCTTTTTGACTTCAGAAATTGAGAATCGGAAATCATGTCAATTAATACTTGATTGACTTATTTCGTTCAATAAAATTAATAAAAATAATATTTCTTAAACTTCGTATTAAATTATCTGCAAACTATATATTCTGAGGGGAGAGAGTAGTATTTATGGTATACAATAAAATACGATACTCAATTCACATACGGGTGATGTAATTATTATGTAAATAAACATAGTAAAATGAATTTCTACATGAGTAGATTAAAATAGTTAATGACCAATGAGTATTAATATTGTGATCATGATATTTCACACTTCAAATAAGAAAATAACTTTCTTATTCATTACCTATTTAAATTTTAAAATTGTCACTCTAATTTAAAACACAAATCATTATTTTATATTTTTTCAATACCAAAAAAATATTAAAATACCCTTTAAAATCAATAAAGTTAATAAAAAAATATAATTTTTTTAAATAACGTGAAACAATAAACTTAAAGGTTTTTTAAGACAGAAGGAATAGTTAATTTGTTATTCAAAGGACTAATAGTGATGCTAGTAATTTCTAATCAAATTATACATAAAAAGTATCCAAGGAATACAATTAAGGTCAACAATGAATTCATAACTTAAAATATAATAATAATTAAAAAAATCACAATCAAAATCCTACTGCGCGAAGAAGACAACCTTTCAAAATCACATACTCTATTTTTGACAATTTTTAAACCAGTCGCTAACTCAACCTTTTCAGAGGGAAAAAAAAATCAACTAATGACAGTTATTTAAAATAAAGAATTTTATTATTTATAAAGTATATAATATACATAATAATAACATACTAAAAAAATTACATCTATACATTAATTAATATCCCCCACTTGGTTTTGAGAAATAAAATAATCTACGCACGTACAAGACGAGTATACTGAAACGATCACTTAATATTTGATCAAAATAATATTGGAACTCGCCTTTCTAAGATTTAAATGAAAAATTAAAAAATATATATAATTAAGGTGAAAACATTAAGAACACTACCAAATTAAGTATTTGCATATTACACGAAAAAACATTAAATAAATAGAAATAAGTATATGTATGTGTATAATATATATTCGTAGTCAAGAACCAGGTGGACTAGTCCACCTGGCCACTGAGCTCCTCACTTTAAGTGAGAGATCCAGGTTCGATTCTCATTGGGAATGAATTAGGAGGGGAGTTATAAGGAGGGTGATTGTAAAGGTGCTTGGTGTAACTACTAACTATACTAACAGCTAACATTTATCAATAAAAAAAAATATACTCGTAGTCAAGGCTTTCAATGGGGGAAATATTGGGAGCAACAATGTCAACTTTGGACGGATTATTGACGGGTGATCGGTGATGAGGCGGCGATGGTTGATGCTGCGTCGTCGGTGGAGCCTCCACGTCCGCCGGCCTTTCCGGTAGGCCACACGGCGGCGACATTGAGCTGATTATGAAATATGATTGGTTGGAAGATGATAGAAGAAATTATGTTCTTAAGAGGCATATAAGTGTTGTATATATGTAGTAGAAATAGCCACCACTTAAATTTTGATGAGCTCATCGTGGAGTTGTATTTGAATTGCTTTCTTGTCGTACTCCAATTGGTTTAGAAAATGTGTTTGATATGATGAAAAAAAAGAAATATCCTAAGGAATAATTTATCATGAAAAATTAAAATGATTTTTGACGTGGTGCGAGCTCACAACACTACATGATCAATCATCACTTCTCACAAAATAAACTTTTTCATAAAATAAGATCTCAAAAATCAAGTTTAATATATGAAATTTTAATGTATTTATTATTATATTATTTTAATTAATTTTATAAGTTTAGGACATGTATAGATAGTATCATATTTTTCGCATCTGAATTGATAAAAAAAAATATTTCGAGTCTCTAACTGATAGTAAATATCTTTCAGGTCCTGTATTAAAAACTTTTATAATTTTATATATAAATTTCTAGAACATAATTACATTTTCAATTTAATAATTAACAAAAATGTATATAAAATCAATTAAACACAATAAAAGCTCTAATATAAATTATAAACAGCAAGAAGTTAAGGGATAAACTGTATCATTTTCTTGTATAGTTTTCTATGTCATTCATTTTATAAATGATATGTAAGAATGGAAAAACACCAATGAATGATTTATATTTTCCTTTTAAAGATATAATCTTCATCCCTCTCCTACTTCTATTCATTCAAAATGTAGCACAAGAAATATTACATCAAAATTACAGATAAAAACCGAACTCATTAAACCTAATTCCTAGATCCACGAATGCTGATCGGTGGGGTAATCTTTATAACTGGTGTTCATTAAAAAAATATCAAATTAATAAAATTATAGGACCAATTTCCAAAAAGTGAGAAGTGAAAACCCTCTAAATTATTAGACATGGTTCAATTATATTAGACAATAAATAAGGGGATAATTGCATTTACGTACATTCGAGTAGTCATTTATTTTTTGTCTCAAAAATTATAATTTTAGTTTCTACCGTTAACTTTTGGATGGAAACCGTTTAATGTTCTTACTCCGTGTTCAATTTTTATTTTTTTTGTTATTTATAACAATTTCCATCCGAAAAGTTAATGACAAGGTCCAAAATTGCAATTTCTTGGGAAATAAAAAAGTTTAGGTACCAAAAATGAATGAGGCTACACATGGAACCAAAATTGCAATTTTCTATCAAAATTTCAATAATAATGAATTTGGCAAAACCTAATAGTTTGTCAATCCCCTTTTGAGTGTCACGATTGTTCTATAAAATATACACATATATTGGAGCATGCAAGAAATGACTTTTACAAGGATAGAAAATTATTGGAAACCAAATAGTTTGTCTGCAAACCAAAAGTATTTTGCACGTATATTGGAGAATGCGAATTAGAAAAAATTACTTTCGAGAGTATGAAAAGGTAGAAAATTATTGAAAGATGCCATAATAGAGTTAAAATTAATCGAAAGAAATGAAATTAAATAAGAAGTCATGTAATAATAACCTCCTCAAATACATAATAAGAATTTCCCTCTCGAATGCTTCGATCCAAACACAAATTTTAAATGCATTTTTAGAGATAAAAGTATTAATTCCCACATTGTATTCAAGTAGAATTCCATAAACTTGGGATATCATTGGTATATGCCTCACGATATTCATTTAGAACTGTGACATGATCCCCAAATTCCTATATGACAATAAGAAAAGTTAAGTAAGAGTTGTAATTATAAATTGCCTACCATTAATTTGTTTGATTACCTTGATATGACACCTTCATAATTATTTACTAAAATATATTTACTATATAATATTAAATGATATATATAGCCATTTTGTTTTTCACTAGTAAATATCACGTTCACAAAATTTTTGTGTTTGGATTATTATATAGATAGCTATCAAATCATGTGTGATCATTGTTTTATTAAGTGTAACCCTTATTAATATATTATAAATACGTTGTGTCACAGTTTCAACATACGACATCATTGAATGCAACCCCTTTTTTTTTAGTATCTTGTAACACTTTAATGTGATATTTTTTTATGTTATTCTTTAATATGATAGTTTATTTTGAGTATAGGTAAGAATAAAATAGTTAGATTAATTAAGATTAGGTGAATTTAGTAAATCTAATAAATAAATAATATTAATCTATGAGAATTTAAGTAAGGTATAATGTGTGTGTCAAAATCAATGTGTAATGGTACGAGTAATGTGTCTGAGAGAGTAGGTGGATTACACATTTACAGCATTAATTCAATTAATCTTGAAACAAAGGGAACACAAACAATTGGACCCTCTGAATAGAGCACTGTCTGCAGATATCAACTCAAAGAAGTTATCTTTTTTTACTTGAATTTCATATTCCACGTCTCATTAGTATCTTATAATATAAAAATATATATATTTTACAATTGACAATTAAACTCTGTATTTAGTATTAATCTAAGAAATAATAATAACACGGATAATTCAATTAGTAATAAAATAAGAGATGAAACACTAATTTGTATAGATTATTCTATGCCGGTTAGAATACATGTATTAATCTCTCTCTCAAACACAATAAATTTTACAAGCAAAATCGGCCTTACGTGTAACAATTTCATCGACATGTATTAATCGCCAAACTGACCAACTTTTATCAAAAAGTATATTCAAACTAGTCAATATTCTTACTTGAGCATATATATGTTGACCTCAATAGTCAATAAGTTGTTCATCAGTTGTATTCCTGTCTGAAAATATATTTTTCCATCAAGTAAGAACATCGGAATCTCATGCTTTTCCATTTGTAATTTGGTGATAGCCTAGGATGCAACTTCAAGATGTGTTCCCTCATAAAATCATGCCTCGTTAGTACACCCAAAACAGGGCCCCTCTGAAAAATTAAAATTACTATTATTACTAAATTGATATACCAAATGATCGGGTTTAGGGTTCAAGGTATAATTTCAAACATAACAAGTGCTTACCTCATAAACATTGATACTATTAGGAATGACCAGAAGATGCCTCAAACCGAGCTCTCTAAAGAGCGAAAACGCTTATGCCAACGACATCGTCTCCACAACAGTGTAAGGCGATGTGTTGGCAAAAGGATGCAAATCCAAGAACATCTCCATCTCCTCCTCCGACACCTTCACATCTTATCATTATTAATCCCTCTAAAATCATCTCCTGAATCGAACCAAACAGGAGAGACACAGAGTCTGCAGACTGACTCACCACCGGAAACCCATTATGCCCTGTAGTTCTCAGAACACGCACTACGTTACCAACCTTCTCGATGCCACGAAAGGCCTTCACGGGGCCAACCACCATATCTCCAGCTGTCAACTTCCTCATATACACCTCACCCTCACCTACCAAGTAAGGCAGGCCCTTGAAAGTCATCATCATGTCGTATATGTTCTTATCGAACGCATCCGCCACGGCCTTAGAAACGAGAGCAACCACCATGACAAGTGGCAGCAGCAGCAGATCATCTGTGAGTTCCAAAATGATCACACATAACGAGACGGTCATCCTCATTGATCCACCAAGCAGAGAGGCAGAGCCAAGGACAGCAAAGAGGCCGGGGTTTAGAGTCGAGGAGGGCTCAACACACATCCCGAATAGGCGACCGTAGGATGCGCCTATGACGATGATGGGCATATCCCTCCTATTGTTCTTCTTGCACTCATTGGGGGCGTTTGAGGAACAATTTACAATCTTCTACTTACTAAGATTCTCCATTTTTACAAATCAATCAACAAGTAAGTATTTCATTTTTCTTTACTTTACGTTATGTTGTTCTTTAAGTACACAAGATGTTGTGTTACATACTCGTGTTAAATATTCTCCACTCCTTAATTGTTCTAAAGGGTTTAGTTTTCTTTTTTAAAGTATAAACTTTCTTGATATTTTAATTTGTTTGTCTAACTTATTAGATGAGTGATAAGTAACAAGGAAGAGAAAATCTATGCTCTATTAATGTAAAAACCCTAAGCCTAGGGTTTAGATTTCTTCCCCTATTTTTCCGCCATTGCATCACACTTCATATCCATAATAGAGATCTCAAATGTTCTGTTACATTTTAATGTTGTATCTCATGTTATATGCGGTTAGAAGAGTGACACATATGCGGAGAGAAAAATATCCCACTAGTGTTGATGTTTTCCTAAGGTTATACATTTTACTGTATGTTGATGTTAATTATCAAATGATTTGCAAAAGCAGATGTAACATCAAAATCTAACATGAGATTGGTAATAGGATCATATGTTTTCTATTACAATTTTATAACTAACTATCGACCATTAAACCCTTCAAACTTGGTGGTAATTAAGTGAATGATTGTAACACATGACCTATATTTAATAATGAAACAGAGAAATGAAATAGGTGATCATTTGATATGTCCATGACAATCATGCACAAGGATGGCCTAAAAGATGTTATACTAAATTGTTAGAGAACATTCGTGTCAATTTTTTCTATATCCCCCACTTTCCACACCCAATTCATGTAGCACTAATGTGTAACATGTAATCCTGATCATCACTCACCACATATTCTAACATTCATCAAACTAATCATATGTATCAGGAAAGGAATTGTGTACAAGATAATCTTGGCTTGCTTGGTTTCCATCTTCACTTCTTGTTTCCTATTCGGGCTACCCTGGTTCGGGTCCTGCCACCCCTGCCCACCCGATGCCCTGCCTCATTGCTCATCCATCGCCAGGTCAGGGAACTACAAGAAGTTCCAATGCCCCCCGGGTCACTACAACGATCTTGCAAGCCTGTTTTTCAACACGAACGACGACGCAATCAAGAACCTCTGCATCATTTTGAATGTATTGTACTTTCTCTTAGCTCTTCAATTTTCAACACCAATCAATTGAATTCATATCATACCCTTTTTTTAACATAAAAAAAAAAAAAAAAATCCCTCCGTGTCAAGTTATTTTTTCATACGCTATTTAGTTTTATCGATTTTTGAAAAGTAATATAGCTTTTGTAGCTAATAAATAAATTACAAAGTATACTATGTATATTGTATGTGAGTGATAAATTTATAATTAAGATGAAATTTTAAGGTTGAGATTTGATGTGATTTTTTTAGTGGTGAAATTTAACAGAATGGATCGTATGGAAGTGTGAATTTTAATGTAGAACGAAGAAGAAGGGATTACTTTTTTAATTATAGTTTTTTTAGTGGATTCACATAATTTAACATATGTGTGCGTGAGAGGGAATTATTATCAGATATATATGTATGTATGTATACAATTTCATAAGAAATTAATTTGTGTACAGCCAATGGCAGATCCAAGTGGGGTTGGCTGTGTTAAAGAAATATATGGAGTGCATGTGCATTATAAATTCTTTGGAAGTGTTTTATGCTGTGTGTAGTATGTGTATAATTATATTTTTTATTAATTATACTTAAAATTTTCATTTATCATGATTGTCATTTAGAAAGGAGGATTTATAATTCCATGATTATTTTAATTCTCTTTCAAATTTCTTGTGTAATCTTTGTGTAATTACAGTATTGGATGAATGATAGAGGGGGAATACTATATCCTAAAAAGCACATGAAATCCTTATGTCATTTTCCATGCATCATCTTCTGTATCACTAATTAATTATATGATTAACACGTAATCGCATAAGTAAATCCAACCATTACCCATAGAGACTAGGATTGATATTTCCTTTTTAGGGTATAATTTTTCTTCTCTCCCCACTCAGATCTTCAGTATCATTTTCGTATATCATCTCTCATGTCACTAATTGTATGATTGACACGTAAGTAAGGAAGAAAATCCAATCATTGTCCCTAAACTTGATATTTTTCATTTCAGGGTATAAATTTTTTCTCTCATATATGTCATCCATCCAAAGGTGTGATATAAACGGTGAATTAATTTGAGTTTTACCTTGACAAGAAGAGTTGGGAATGAAAGTATTGCCGGTGCATCTACACCGTTCAAGTAAGCCTTAACCTCCGGTATACCTGAACCAGCAGCCTCTGGAGCTATAAAAGCAGTAATCAAACTTGCAAATAATATCAACCCAAGATTTGAAGACACAAACACAATGAAAGCCACCCAAAACCTATTCAACAATAAAAATAAATACAGAAATTAGTTAAGTTCGATAATCACCAACACACTTTTTTTTTAAAATAATTATTTTTTTAATTAATTAATCATGAAATGTGTACGGATGTATGTACTTTCTTGCCATAATCAAGTTGGATGTAATAACAAACTTGAAGCCAGCTATGTTCTCGATTGCAAGGTTGTTGAAGAAGCCAACAAGGCTGACAATGAGTCCAATGACAAAACAAAATGTCCGTTTCATGAATATGTATTGATACATTTCTGACGTCATCCAATCTTGCTTTATCGAGTTAAAATCATTTTTGATCCCATAACAATAGGAAATTTTTGATTTTGTCCAAAAAAAGATAAAATTTTAAATTTCGTCCCGTAACTTCTAGAATTGGCCAATTTTAGTCCCAGAATCGCCGAAAATTGGTTTTTCATCGGAAATAGACACGTGATTAGTATATTAGACTTTCCGACAGCTTAATCCAACGTGGCAAATATTTTGAATTTCCACATCACACCTAACATTAAACAGAAATTAAAATTAAAAAAAAAAACCATTGCTAAACTTGAAGATCTGCCGTCTGAAGATCTACCCGTTCACGATATCTGGAGACACAGCGGCGTCGTTGATAAACCAGATCTAGCGTCGCTTAAGGCGAAGTGGGAGTTGATTCGCGATTTTCTGGCGTGGCACTTGAACCGAAGCGCGGCTGATGGCGAAAATCTCCGGTGACGTATGGTGTGGTTGTGATTTAATCTGCTTCGAGCTAAGCAAGAATTTCGTGAAACGGATGGTGGCGGAAGCGGCGAAGGGGAGGGGAGTGGGGAGCGGAAGTGGTTTCCGGAAGAAGATCTTCCGGCGGCGGTGTAAACCCAGATGGGGAATTATATGGTGTAGTCGAGTGCAGGGTCTATTCCGGCGAGTCAAGCCGGCCAGATTCCGCCGTCGAGTTTCCTCATGAGTGGTGAGTCTGTGGAATTTTCCGACAATTGGGAATTCCAACGTGTACAAAGGAAGTTCCGCCTCCGCCGGTGGACTGCATTTCATGAATCTTCCGGCACCGCCGATAGCGATCTTGTCCGGGCAGCTGTTGGGCCCGTTGGGCTTTTGGCCCAAATGCCGGTCTTCTTTCTCAAAGTATTGGGCCAAGTTTGTCTTGGCCCATAGCCTTACACTTGTGGCCTATTTGATCTGTTATTTGTGACCCTCTCGGGTAGAACGTGGATTTGAATTCTTTTGTGAGTTCAACGGGAATCTGAGCACTGTGGAGTTCTTCCCTCGACCACCTTCTCCGGCGTAGACGACGTACACGGACGACGATGACGACCCTATCCGCCTAACAGTGGTATCAGAGCGGGTTTCGTCGTCCGTCTGTCTCCCGAAGCTGCTGATCGTCAGCCGCCGGTGGGAGATCGCCGCCGTCCGGCCGCCGCCGGATTTTCTCGCCGGAATCGCGACCTCCAGCTGCTGACCGAAGCAGCGCCGCTGCTAGGGCTCCTCCGCCGCCGCCGGGATCGAGATCGCGAAGCCGCGCCGCCGCAGATCTGTTCCGATCTGGTCGGCACTCATCAGATCGCGCCTCCTCTCGTCGGATCGGAGCCGCCACCGCTTCCAGCCGCCGGGATCTGGAGGATCTGGTCGCGATCGAAGCCTTCCCGTCGCCGAACTGCCCGAAGCCGCCGCGCCTCTGCTCGGATCTGAACGCGACGCCGCTGCTGCTGTTCGCGTCTGCTCGCCGCGAGGAAGGAGATCGCGCCGCCTCTGCTTATCCCGCTCCAGTTCGCGCCGCCGTCGCCCGACCTGTAGCGCCACCGAGTCGCCGTCTTTGCGCGCCGCCGCTGCACAGCCGCGGATCTGCAGAAGTCGCGATCTGCAGTGCTCCGCCGCACTCCACCGCGCCGACGCCGCTTGGGTTTCGTCAGCCCACCGTTCGCGACGCCGCTGACCAGACGAAGGGTGCCGACCGTCGCTGCCGGAGCTAGGGTTTCAGACGCCGCCGCCAGCAGTTGACCACCGCCGCCGCTGACCGTCAGCCTTCCGCCACCGCCACCGTTGACCGCCGGAGTTGACCGCCGGAGCTTGGGTTCCGGTCAGATTGGAGTGTCCAATTTGAGGAAGGGAAGTGTCTCTCCTCTTCTCCTTTTATAGTGTTCCGAAAAATTTCAGATTTGTTTGTTATTTTTCCGGATTGTTCCTTTCTGAATTTTTTCAGATTGTGCCTTCACTAACCCCAATATTTCTCACTTTGTGTGTAGGTTGAAACTTGGAGTGGAGGCTGCCCCGTTCGTGTTTGGTACGTGAACAAGACTACGAGGGATCCGCCCCCGTTAAGTAACGGGCTGGTGGCTAGTAGAGGTGGTACGGTGTCTCGTCGGAGACACCGCTCTGGTGAAATAGCTTGAGCCTTTCTTATTTAATTTTCTTGTCTGATGCCCTGAGGCGGCTGGCCCTCTTATTTGCTCTTGTGTGATGCTCTGAGGCGGCTGGCCCTCTTATTACTGTTCTTGTTTGTTTCTTTTGTGAAACTGTTATCTTAGTCTTTCAATTTCCGCTGCTGAAAATCTGTCCTTGTGTGTTATACTGCTCCGTTTCTCGCTTTGTGTGTGATTAGAGTAGTGTCAACCTGGTGTGTGACAGATTGTTGCTCTGTATTTCTGTATTTTCTCCGTTCAAAGTGTGTTCTACTCAACTTTAAATACCCATGGCTTCGTCTTCGTTTGGACAAGCACCGTTTGATGGTAAGCGAGACTTCAGTATCTGGAAACAGAAAATGAAGTGCATACTCATTCAACAAAGGGTATTCAAAGCTGTAGATCACTCGTATGACAAGGATGATACACCTGCTAAAAAGACTGAGATGAATGAGCTTGCTTTATCTGCGATTATCTTGAATCTTTCTGATCCTGTGCTTAGAAAAGTTGGTGTGCATGAGTCCGCAAAAGTTTTGTGGGAAACGTTGGATAAGCTGTACACTGAAATATCTTTGCCTAGTAAAATGTTTCTTCTGGAAAAATTCTTTCGTTTTAAACTTGATTTAAACAAAGATATTGAAGAAAATTTGGATGTGTTCACAAAATTGATTCAAGATATTAAGCTAACTGGTGACAAGCATATTGATGAATACACTCCTATTGTGCTTTTAAATGCTATACCTGATTCTTACAATGATGTCAAGTCTGCTATAAAGTATGGTCGTGATGACGTTACTCTTGATATTGTGGTGAATGCCTTAAAAAGCAAAGAGCATGATTTAAAACAAAATAGGGGTGTTAAGAATTCTGGGGAGGTTATGCATGTTAAGGGGAAACCTAACAATCGTAACAAGAACAAGAACAACAATAAGAACAAGGACAAAAATTCTGATGTGAAATCCCAGAATAATCAGAATGGGGACAAGAAAAAGAAGAAATGCTTTAATTGCCATGAAAGGGGACATTTTGTAAACAAGTGTCCTCATCCTAAGAGGAATAATTCTAATGATCATGCTAATGTTGCCTCTGAATCTGTGAATTATGGTGATGTGTTTGCTATTTCTGATAATTGTGTGAATTCTGTGCATCCATCTCTGTGTGATAGTGAATGGCTTGTGGATTCCGGTTGCACATTTCATATGACACCTTTTAAACATCTTTTCTCTTCATATAAAATTGTTTCTCATGGATCTGTGTCTATGGCTAATGAAAGAAGATGTGATGTGCTTGGTGTGGGTGACATTTGCTTGCGTTTTGAAGATTATTCTGTGTTCACTTTGAAAAACGTGCGACATGTGCCTGATTTGTGTAACAATTTGATTTCCTGTGCTGCACTTGAAGATGAGGGGCTTGAGGGTAGGTGGGGAAAGGGTTGCATGTCCATTGTAAAGGGTTCTGTGCCCATCTTTAATGCTGAAAAGAGGAATAACCTGTATGTTTGTTGTGCTAAATCTGTTGATATGTCTGCTAACGCGGTTAAAGAAGATAAAACAAATATTTGGCATGGTAGGTTAGGTCACATGAGTGGAAAAGGTCTTGAAATATTGCATAAAGCTGGTTCTTTTGGTAATGATAAGCTGACATGCATTCCTTTCTGTGATTCTTGTGTGCAAGGCAAACATGCGAAGGTGAAATTTCCTGTTTCCCCATACCCTAAGACTTCTTCGTGTAGTGATATACTTGAGTATCTGCATGCTGATGTGTGGGGGCCTTCTAGTGAGCCAACTCAAGGTGGCAATGTGTATTTTCTGTCCATTATTGATGATTTTTCAAGAAAAGTGTGGGTAATTTTGCTTAAAAACAAATCTGATGTTTTTGAAAAGTCCAAAAATTGGAAAACTTTGATTGCAAATCAAATGGGTAAAAAGATTAAGTATCTTAGAACTGATAATGGATTGGAATTTTGCAATAATGCCATGGATGATTTATGTGTCAAATCTGGAATTGTGAGACACAAGTCTGCTCCTTACACTCCCCAACAGAATGGGGTTGCTGAGAGGATGAATAGGACTTTGTTAGAAAGGGTGAGGAGCATGTTGGTGTCTTCTGGACTTTCTAAAAAGTTTTGGGGTGAGGCGCTTATTACCGCAGCATTTTTAATAAACAAATCCCCCTCTGTGCCTTTGAAGGGTAAGTGCCCTGACTATGTGTTCTTTGGTAAAAGTATTGATTATTCTGTGCTACGTGTATTTGGCTGTGCTGCGTTTGTGCGTCAGAAACATGACAAATTGGATCCTAGGAGTAGAAAATGTATTTTTCTTGGTTATCCTGAGGGTGTTAAAGGTTATAGGCTGTGGGATATCTCTGAACCTGGTTTCAAAATCGTGATTAGTAGGGATGTGATCTTTAATGAATCTGAATTTCCTTGCTTATCTGCTCCTTTGCCTGATGTTGTGCCTTTACATGATCCTACCACTTCTTCGAGTGAGGTGGAGTTGTCTCCTGTGTTATCTGATGTTGAAAACTTGCCTGACACTGTTGTTGATCAAGAACTTGTTGCCAATGAACCTGTTATCAATGATGAAAATGTGCATGATATTCCTGAAGATGATGACTATGTGTTGACTAGGGATAGACCTAGAAGGAATATTAGGCCACCTGCTAGGTATGATGATTTTCATATTGATACTCATGCTTGTAATGCGTTTGAAAGTGTTGATAATGAACCTAAGACCTATCAAGAAGCTTTAAAATCTGACGATTCTGTGAAATGGTTAAATGCTATGAAAGATGAAATGAAATCGTTGCATGTTAATCATACTTGGACTCTGGTTCCAAAACCTGCTCATTGCTCTGTTGTTGATTGCAAGTGGCTTTTCAAAGTGAAACATGAGCCTGAAAATGTTAGATTTAAAGCTAGATTGGTAGCAAAAGGTTTTACTCAAAAGGAAGGGGTTGATTATAATGAAATCTTTGCTCCTGTTGTTAAATTCACCACGATTCGTATAATTCTTGCATTAGTTGCTCACTTTGATTGGGAATTGAAGCAAATGGATGTAAAAACGGCTTTTCTTAATGGTGATTTGGACAAAAAGATTTTCATGAAACAACCTGAGGGTTTTGTGGACCCCAAAAATCCTGATCATGTATGTTATTTGAAGAAATCCTTGTATGGCTTGAAACAATCTCCTAGACAGTGGAATAAGAAGTTTGATCAATGCATGACATCGTTGAAGTTTAAGAGAAGCTTGCATGATAATTGCCTTTACTTCAAGATTGATACTTCTGTTCCTGTTTTTCTGCTCATATATGTGGATGATATGCTAATTGTTAGCCCTGATCTTGAGTATGTTGAGCTTGTTCAAAAGAGTCTATGTGATAATTTTGATATGAAAGATCTTGGAGATGCTAAAAGGATTCTTGGAATGAACATTGATAGAGATAGGAAGAACCATGTTCTCTTGCTTAATCAGATTTCATATGTTGAAAAGATTTTGAGTAAATTCTCTATGATGCATGCTAAAACTGTGAATGTGCCTCTTGCTGCTCACTTTGTGTTAAGTAAGGATCAGTCTCCAAAGACTGATTCTGAAATTGCTGAAATGGAAAAGGTTCCTTATTCCAATGCCATTGGGTCTGTTATGTATCTTATGGTTAGCACTAGACCAGATATTGCATATTCTGTCAGTTGCTTGAGTAGGTATATGGCTAATCCAGGTGCGCCTCATTGGGAGGCTTTGAAATGGCTCTTGAGATACCTCAAGGGCTCCATGGAGGTAAGTTTACGCTTTTCCAAATCTGCAAATGGTGTGAGTCTTGTTGGCTATGTTGATTCCAATTATGCAAATGATAAGGATAATAGGAAGTCTACAACTTCTTATGTGTTTACTTTATGTGGCTCTTGCATAAGTTGGAAATCTCAGTTACAGCATGTGGTTGCTTTATCTACAACTGAATCTGAATACGTGGCTATTACTGATGCTTTAAAGGAAGCTATTTGGCTGCAAGGCCTTCTGAATGAAATAGGTTTTCTTGACAAATGTGCCACTGTGTTTTCTGATAGTATGTCTGCTATTCAGTTGTGTAAAAATCCTGTTTTCCATGATAGAACCAAGCATATAGATGTTAGGTATCATTTCATTCGTGATATTGTGGAAAAAGGTATTGTTAACCTGGAAAAGATTGCATCTGAGTTTAATCCTGCTGATATGGGTACTAAATGCTTATCTGTTGAAAAATTTAGGTCTTGCTTGAGGACTTTAAATTTCGACTCTCTTGATTGAAGCATGTTGTATGCAGTTCTTTTCCGTGGATGTTGTGTCCACTCTTGAGCTTGTGTGCTCCGTTTATTTTGTCCTTGGGATATTTTAAACATTTTGTGACTATGTGTCCGTGATCTTTGCTTCGGCTTAGATTTGTGTATCTTTTGTGATACCTTGACTTTTGTGTCAAATTTCTGGATCTTGCATTTGACTTTGTGTCTTTCGTTTTGCAGGTGTTCGGGAAAAGTGCAATGATGAATTCCCATTTAGTTATACACAAGGGTAGATGATTTGGGCCAAGGTGGAGATTTGTTGGGCCCGTTGGGCTTTTGGCCCAAATGCCGGTCTTCTTTCTCAAAGTATTGGGCCAAGTTTGTCTTGGCCCATAGCCTTACACTTGTGGCCTATTTGATCTGTTATTTGTGACCCTCTCGGGTAGAACGTGGATTTGAATTCTTTTGTGAGTTCAACGGGAATCTGAGCACTGTGGAGTTCTTCCCTCGACCACCTTCTCCGGCGTAGACGACGTACACGGACGACGATGACGACCCTATCCGCCTAACAGCAGCAACTAACTATGGCCAACGGCGGTGGCGGAGGTCGTGGAATGGTGGACATGCTTGCAGCTCTGAATGCGTTCTGGTATATTCCTGGTAGTAGTGGTGGAGGAGCGCTTTTTTTTTTTATGTTTTGTAAATTATACATTTAATTTTAATGTTAGATGTTATGTGGAAATTCAAAATAATTGCCAGGTTGATAAGCTATTTGAAAGTTTTATTGTACTGATCACGTGTGGCACACGTGTTTATTTCCGGCGAAAAAATTAATTTCCGGTGATTTTGGGATTAAAATTGGCCAATTCCAAAAATTACGAGACGAAATTAAAATTTTATCTTTTTTGGGACAGAATCAAAAATCCTCTATTATTATGAGACCAAAAATGATTTTAACTCTGCTTTATCACATCACTCTCAATAATCCTGCATGTGTATAACAAACACGTCATAGAAAGAACTAGGGAAAGAGGTAGACCATTCTTGAAATATCACATCAAATCGAATTTCACGAGTCAAGAGTTGAGCTCTTTCTCCGATAAGTGTAAAATAATCGTATTTCCGGACTTCAATAACTGTTCATGAAACCTCGATCCAGACACCTTTCCGGGTGACTTTATAGATATTGGACTACATATAAATATGGTAAATGTAGGATTGATATATATACTCCTTGGTTCCGAAAACCGATCAAGTTCACAATTCCAAGTTTTTTTTAGAGATTTCATATGTTATTTTGGTGTAACATTTATATTACATTATTAGATGGATGACATATAATAGAAAAAAAATTGTATTTTAAAGAGGAAAATATCAACTATAAGCAATAGTTTAATAATTTTCTTTCCTTAATTAATTAATGGTACACAAGGTACACGAAAATGACATAAGAAAATTTCGTATGCTTTTCAAGTGTGAAGAGTTTTGTAAAATACTATATAAATGAGGAAGGATTGTAGAAATATATGAGACGGATATATATAGAATTGAGACAAGACGGTATCCCAACATTTTCGGATAGCGAGTCGAATTTTATTATGTGAAAAAAGGATATTCAAATTTAATAAAGTCATTTTAAATTATAGGAGTAATTTTTTTAAAAAAATCGTTGACTTTTGGATGGAATAATAGGAAAGAATAGAAAAGGCAAGGGAAAAAGTATCTTGGATGTCCCATTACATTTTGGTGTTATATCTCTTATTACATGCGTTAGATGAGTGACACGTATGCGGAGAGAAAAATCTCAACATTTCCCTTAGGGTTGATTGTTAGGGTATAGATTAGTTTATCCTACGTGTCAATCATCCAACGGCTTATAACAAGAAATGTAACGTCAAAATATAACAGGAGATTCGAACCGGGAAAAAAGATAGTGGAAAAAGGCAGCAAAATATGTACCTAGCCGTTAACACAGCCAGACTAAAATATATATAACTTTTTTTTTAAGTGTTTGTATTGGGGGCAAAATCTCACCCTTTTCATTTTTATTGGTAGTGTATGTATAAAAAAAATTAGAAAATGTGAACTGAAGAGTTAAATTAATTTTTTCTCAATAACTAAGCAAAACTTCGATTTTTATCCTAAAAAAGATAAGTGGTTTAATTTTACCCTATAACTAATGAATTGTTTTAATTTTTGCTCAATTTTCGGCGGAAAATGCAAATTTCACCGGAATCCGCCACGTCATACTTCAATTTGGGGATTTCCGGCTGATCAATCCGACATGGCAATTTTGACTTTTTTTTAACCAATAAATCCGCCACGTCATATCCACCTATTTATTTATTTATTTATTTTAGTTTTCAAATCAGCATAATATTTAATTAAATGAGAAATATAAAATAAAATATAAAAATAAAAAAGAAAAATTAATAAATTAAAACCTGTAAAATAAATTTTTAAAAAAAATGAAAAAAGAGCAGAACTTAGTATTCTGATATTCTGTTGATTAGGCTTGAAATTAATATTCTAACCAAATCTGATGTTCTTAATTTTACAGGTTTTAATTTTAATTAATTGATTTTTCTTTTTTATTTTATATTTTTAATTTAATAAATTATTATGTATATTTGGAAACTAAAAAAATAAATAATTAAATAGATGGATATGACGTGGCGGATTCATTGGCTAAAAAAAAGTCAAAATTGCCACGTTGGATTGACCAGCCGGAAATCCCCAAATTGAAGTATGACGTGGCGGATTCTGGCGAAATTCGCATTTTCCGATGAAAATTGGACAAAAACTTAAACAATTCGTTAATTATAGGGCAAAATTGAACAAAATCAAAGTTTTGCTTAGTTTTAAAGAAAAAATGAATTTAACTCTGAACTGAATTTATTTTGGTGTAGTAAATTAGTAATTTCCATAAAACATACTACAATTGAATGAATGATGTATAAAAAAGAAGTAAATTTATATTATAAAGAGTAATTAAGTTTTGTGTGAATCCAGTTTACACATAAACCCTATTTCTACAAAATTATTCTTTAGGTTAAATAAAAATTACTCTTCATTAAAATTAATTATTAATCTTTCAAATTAAAAATATTAGTCCTTATGAACAATTTTAGGAGAATATAATATTAGAGTAGTGTGAAATGTATACCTTTGAGAAACACTTTTCTTTTTCTATATTCCACACTAAGTAATCAAGGCCAATGTAATATTATTGCATGCTAGACTAACCCACAAACTATAGCAATTATGCATTTCAAATTTGAAGTTAAATATATACTCGTAGTTAAGGCTTTCAATGGGGCAGGCAAGTTGTGACGACGACGTATTGGGCTCCGATTGGTGCATCTGCGGCGGCTTTTGATGCTTCGGCGGAGCCTCCTCATCCGGCGTTCGTTCCGGCAACATTGAGTTGATATGATTGGGTGAAAGATGGAAGAGAAGTACTTGTGTACTTCGAAATCATTCACTCGTGGGAGCATATATTATATATTTGTAGTAGCAATCCACGACTGACCTCATCGAGTTAGAGCCAAATCGGAGTTGGTGTAAGGGTGGGACCTATTCCATAAAGTTAGTAAATTACTAATTCCTCTCATTTTCTGTTTTGGAATTACGAAGACTCTCATATTCCTTTTTAAATATTTACGAGACTTCAACACTCAACTAGTACAATTAAAATATGAGATTCACACCTCTCATTAATATAATTATCTACTACATATTAATAGTAATATTTTTTAGTATACGTGCAAAAAAACAAATGATACTCATACGGTGGATGGAGGAACTCCCTTAATAATGAAGAACTTCACACTTTCTTTTTACCGTTCCAACACTAATTATCAACGTTTTTAAAAGTGATAAAGATACATTTCAATAATATTCACTATTTACATACCCACAACAACTTCACACACTTCTTTTTTAATAAATTATAGAAGACCTTCCACATATATTTCTTACCAGTGAATTAGATGTGAATCAAATTCATATGTAAACCATTATATTCAAAATTTGTAAAGACAATTATATCCATGAGTAATCTAAACCCTAAATTTGACATTAATCAATATATTATTTTTTTATATTCAACCATATCATTTATTTTTCATAAAAACCTAGCAACATCTTATTAAAAAAAAACGCAATTTCATTTCATTGGTAAATATATTAAGTTTTATTTATTATAATAGGAGGATTTAAGGACATTGCCCGGCAAACAATGTAAAAAACTCTTTTGCACCCAACTTTTAAGAGAACGTTAAAAAATGCTTGAAATAATGGAAAAACTCTTGATTCGACATAATATATTAGTAAAATGTATGGAGTCAAGCATACCAAGTTATTTTTATAAAATTTTGAAAATAATTAACAAGTCAATATATTTACTTAACTTGATAAATGTTCTTGATTCGATACTGGCTTAATATTTTAAAATAATATTTTCTCGTTACATTTTTTTATCGAATATATAATTATTAATTGTGTTTGCACCACTAAAAAATGCGGAAGAAAATGATTTATAAAATATAATAATAAGCACGTGAAATAGACAAGTAGCTTTGGAAATTCGGTAAGATTTGGGGACAATATCCAAATAAAATAATTAAATTAAATATGATAAAAATAAAAAAGTGGGATAAGTGAAGCCTGATAATCTCTAAAAAGTTGCCTGCCATTTCATTCATTTGTTTGATTACTCAGACATGCATTTCCTTTGGGTCTTCACACCCATAATCCATAGGCTAATCTATGAGAGACCTTTCTTGCCTAGTTTTTTAAAAATTACTTCGGCATAAATCTATAAATCTTATCAATTATCGACTTATTTATAATTAATAGTATTTCCTAAATCCTATTTAATTACTACGGTTTTTTTTCCTTCTTCTATGTCTTTTTTTTCATATATATATATATATATATATATATATATATATATATATATAACATATTAATTTAACATAAAATTAAAATGTATTATGACAGAACTCAAAATAAATACTCTCTTCGTCCTTTCTAAAGAGGATATTTTTTCATTTTGGACGTCACACTCAAAGAGTCTTTTTTTTTTTGTTTACACACATGCATCCATTAATACAATTAAAATATTGGCACACACTCCCACTAATACAACTACTCACTTCACTTTAAATAAATATACACTTTAATCCACGTGCAAAAAGTAAAAAACCCTCTTACCATGAGACGAATGGAGTATAAATTATTATTGTTCAAAATTTTCAAATCCATGTAAACTTCAAACAAATAATACATTTAGAAACACTTTCTTGTGAAGCGAATATATGTAAGACGGGTCGATTCATATTAAAATATGTTTATTATATAAGTAAAAGAATATGTTTACAGTAAATCATATTATAACACTTTAAAATTATATATTAATACATTATTTATCATACTTTAAAAAATTATATTTGAATTATAAATAAACATATTCCATCCATAAATAAACATACCTTTGACACCATGTTATATAGTAGGATGGATTCAATAAGGGACATGAGCTTACAGCTGTACTCCCAATTTGTAAAACGTTCAACTATATATTGTTTATTTTTTCTTTTAAAAAAATTAAATTAACCCCTATTTATAAATTATTTCCATGCTTCACAAATTCATTACCTGCTTCACATATTCAGCCTCGAGATTTTCATTTATATAAAATTTTATTTTGATTTTAGTTCTTTAATTTTAATTTTTTTTTTTGTTTTATTTAACAATCAAGCAAATATTTGATCAAACCCAACCATCTCATATATTTCAAGGGGGTGGTTGGTAAGGGAACAAGAGTAAAATCAAAATAAAGAACTAAAATGATAGAAATTGAAATTTGAATAATAAAAATAACTAAAATTGAATTCCAAAATATTTACATAAGTAAATTAATTTGAAACAAAGTCTCTTATAAACAGTGCCTAAATGAGATGGTATGTGAGACATGCTGATAGATAATTAATATTTTTTTAAAATATAAAGAATGATGCAAGTATAATTCTATTATAGTATGATTTATCACGAGTTGAAAGTTTATTTTGTCCTATAACTATTTAAAATTATAGATTTTGTCCCAAAAAAGATATTTGTATCGATTTTGTCCCATAACTATGAGTTTTCTTTCAATTTTACCAAATTTTCGCAGGAACCCCCAATTTTTGCTGGATATTGGTCACGTGCGTTGCACGTGACTGATGAATTTGGGGGTTCCAGCAGAAATCTAGGATTCCGGCGAAAATTTGACAAAATTGAAAGAAAACTCATAGTTATGGGACAAAATAGATACAAATATCTTTTTCGGGACAAAATTTAAAGTTTAAAAAGTTATGGGACAAAAAAAACCTTTTAACTCTTGGGTTAATTTTTAAAAAAATTCACCACCTTGGGGTTTTCGAATCTATCACAACCTTTATTTTTATCAATTCAATACACGATCTATTTAATATTTCAATTCTTTCACAAACTTTTATTTTTGTCAATTTAATATGCGATCTATTTATTATTTTCAATTCTATCATAAATTTTATTTTTTGCTATTTGATACAATACTTATTTTATTTTCAATTAAATTCATTATTATTATTATTATTATTATTATTATTATTATTATTATTATTATTATTATTATTATTATGATAAAAGTAGAACTATGTAGTTATTAATTAATGGAATTAATACTCCATCCAATTTTTTTATTTTTATTTTTAAATTTAAATTAGTTACTAATTAATTTCCTTTGCCATAAAATTTTAATTTTCAATGAATAATTTTATTTATATTATATTTTTATTAGAGTTGTGGATTTACTATATAATAATAGTGACAAGTTCGAACAAAAGTAGTAATAATAATAATAGAATTTTATTTGTTATGGTTAAAAATTATTTTACATAAAGGTCAACCAACTAAGATAATTTTTAATCGAATATTAATTTACTATAACAATACAGAAAAAAAATCTTATGAAATAAATGATCGACTTGTGTGTTTTAATTAATTTTTAAATGACTTTTATTATTAAAAATAATAACACTATTATAATAATAATAATAACAATGAATTTAATTGAATTGAAAATATAAAATAAGTGGGTTACGAAATTGCGAAAATAAAAGTTGTGATAGAATTAAAAATATTAAATAGATCGCGTATTGAATTGACAAAAAATAAAAGGTCGTGATAAAATTGAAAATATTAAATAGATTGTGTATTGAATTGACAAAAATAAAAGGTAGTGATAGATTTTAAAATTCCCTTTAAAGTGGTGAATTTTTTAGGAATTAACCCAAGAGTTAAAAGTTTTTTTTTTGTCCCATAACTTTTCAAACTTTAAATTTTGTCCCAAAAAAGATATTTGTATCGATTTTGTCTCATAACTATGAGTTTTATTTCAATTTTGCCCAATTTTTATCGGAACCCTAAATTTTCGCCGGAACTCCCAAATTCATCAGTCACATACAACGCACGTGACTAATATCCGGCGAAAATTGAGGGTTCCGGCGAAAATTGGGAAAAATTGAAAGAAAACTCATAGTTATGTGACAAAATCGATACAAATATCTTTTTTGGGACAAAATCTAAAGTTTTAAATAGTTATGGGACAAAATAAACTTTTAACTCGATTTATCACACACATACTTTAACTACCAATAAACATATTTTTTTTTATTTTTTAAAGCATCTTTCGCTAAAATCATGTTTTGATGTATGCACTAAAAAATATTAGCACCTCCATCCTATTAAAAGATACGCATTAACTTTTTGCATGTAGATTGAGAAATATGATATTTTAGTGGGGTGAGATAAATAATATTTTAATGTAGAGTGAGTAGGTGTATTAGTGTGATGTGTGAACCCATAAAAAAGAGAAGTAATTCCCTTTTACCTAAAAAGGATTATGCACCCTTTATATAGGGAAGGTCGAAAATGACAAAACACATATGTTTCAATAGGATAGAGGGTGTTTTTTTATCAAAAGAATATTCTATTAATAAATGTCTTAATTTTCATTATTAAATTGAATTATCAACTAATTAACAATAAAATTTATCAGTAATTTTCTGTTTATAAATATGTAGTTGGTAAAGGAACAAAAGTAAACCTAAAATGATAAAAATTGAAATTTTAATTATAAAAATAACTATAATTGAATTCAAAGTATAAAGTAGGGAGGATTACTACTAGATACAAAAAAAAATCCTTAATTACAATGAGATACAAACATACAAAAATATTACTACTAACTAAAAAAATATATAGTTCTATTTCAATATTACCCCTACAATATGCTACACATAAATGTTGTGTGCAGCAAAAGTTCGTGTGCAGCAAATTGTTTGCAGTAACAAAAGTGTATGTAGTAAAAAAAAGTGTGTGCAGCAAAAAAAATGTGATGGTCCGGTAGAGCTCTGGCGACCGGCGGCAGTTTTTTGGCGGTCGGTGGCGGTCCGGCAGTGGGTGGGGTTTAGGGTTAGTGGTTTAAAAGTGTATTGGTTTATGGTTATATTTGGTATTTTACTTTAATATTTTGTATGTAATAGTAATCATTTTAAATTAATGTATCTAATAGTAATTAGGGGTACAAAGTGTGTATCTAATAGTAATTTTTCCTATAAAGTATGATGATGCAAGTATGATTTTAGAGTGTTATTATAATTTTCACTATAAATATACTTTAACTACTAATAAACATATTTTATCTATATAATAAACATACTTTATTTATAAAATAAAAATACTTAATAAATCAACTCTTTTCACAATCCGTCTCTCGCATACCCATCTCACTAAAGAGCCTCAAATTTGATTTTCATTCTCAATTAATAAAAAAAAAGGTGGATTACCACTAGGTACACAAAAAAATCCTTAATTACTATGAGATACAAACATACAAAAGTATTACTACTAACTACAAAAATATATAGTGATATTCCAATATTAACTCTACAAATTTGCTGCACATAAATATTGTGTGCAGCAAAATGTGTGCAGTAGAAAAAAAATTATGTGCAGCAAAAAAAAGTGTGTGTAGCAAAAAAATATGGTGGTCCGGCGGAGCTCCGACAGCAGTGGCGATGGTCCGGCGACT
Organism: Pogostemon cablin; assembly: GCA_023678885.1. Taxonomy (NCBI): domain Eukaryota; kingdom Viridiplantae; phylum Streptophyta; class Magnoliopsida; order Lamiales; family Lamiaceae; genus Pogostemon; species Pogostemon cablin. The sequence goes on from CM042975.1 coordinate 28,240,490, forward strand.
TTTCCGGTGGCAGGCCGCCAGTCCGGCAGTGCTCCGGCGACCGGCCGGCGGCGGCCGACGATATTTTTCGGCGCCCGCAGGCGGCGATCCGATAGGTGGTCCGGCGGTGGGTGGGGTTTGTGGTTTTAAGGTGTATGGGTTTAAGGGTATATTTGGTATTTCACTTTAATATTTTATATATAATAATTATTATTTTAAATCAATATATCTAATAGTAATTAAGGGTACAAAGTGTGTACTTTGCAGTAATTAATCAAAAATACTAAACTTTGCTGAGAAATCTACTCAAATCATTCTACCAAATCTACTCAAACATTGTACCAAATCTACAAATTGAAGCTATTCCATAAGTTCGAATGAAATTTACTGCTTAACAAATACAAATCCAAGAGAAAATATACAACATCAATTGTTTATTTATTTAATAAGAATTTTAAATAACGAAAAATCCTGTGTTATTTATTTATTTATTTATTTTGAAAAATATCGAAAGTCTTGTGCTGATTTGATGATAAACCCACCGGAAATTACTTTTTAAATTTTTTAGTTAAAGTAATATTTAATTAATTTAATTATTATGAGACAAATTTTATACACTTATAATATACTCTTGTGATTATTTGTACAAATTTTATTTTTTATTATAAAAGTGTACAAATAATCACGAATTAGGAATAATATTTCAAGAAAATTAATTGTCACTTTGACGAATATATCGGCTATCTTGCATATAACATCTCTATACCGATTCATATAAAAATTATATTAAATTGCTTCAAAAATTATTTTCGAAAAAGTATAATGATTAGGAAAAAAAAAAAAGTTGTTAAAATATAACCAAATTTCTAGTTCAGAGATAATCATGGTTCCAATATTATGGAATAAGAACAAAGTAAAAGCCCACCAAACAACCCCAACCCAAAAACTTAGTTCGGCCCAACAACTGAAGCCCAGTAACTGGTTTCTATCCCACATCGGTAGAGCACTATATCATAGACAGGTTTATAATATTCAACTATGCAACAATGTTCGTCCCTTCGGGGACATCCGATAAAATTGGAACGATACAGAGAAGATTAGCATGGCCCCTGCGCAAGGATGACACGCATAAATCGAGAAATGGTCCAAATTTTTTTTTTCAATCTTCCCCCTATTTTTTTTGGGTTATTTCTTCCCCAATTTTCTAATTTTTTTCCTATTTCCCCCTGACTTTTAAGGGTTTTTTCTTCCCCAATTTTCCCAATTTAGAGTTGTTTCTTGCGTGTGTTGCTACTTAACCCCAATTTTGTTTTGAATTTAGAGTTTTTCTGTGTTATGATTTTGGTATTTGGAAATTTGTTCTGAAATTAGGAATCTTTCTTGTTTTGCATTTAGTTTGTTTATTTTCCTTGAATTGTATTTTGAAATTAGGGTTCTTTTGTGAGTGAAATTAGGGTTCTTTTCAAATTATGAGTTTTTTCTGAGTTTTGATTTTTGTATTTGGAAATTTGTTCTGAAATTAGGATTCTCTCGTGTTTTGCTTATGTTTTGAATTTAGGGTTTTTTTTTTCTTTGAATTGTATTCTAAAAGTAAGGTTCTTTAGAGTTCTGCTTTAGTTCTGAATTTAGGGTGTTTTTGTTTGTTTGTTATGCTCATGATATTAGGGTGGAGTATTAAACATAGATGATGAATGTTGAAATCTCAATTACTGATTAGTTTGTATATATAATTGTCGGATTTCTTTGTAATGTGGGTCGGGTCGGGTATGCTCACAGCTTTCTCTGTTCTGCATTTATTGCCTATATTTTATGGTACTGTATCTTATGAGTTTCTTGTAATTCAAAAATTCCAAGAGTTAATTGAAAAAGAGAGAGCATCATGGCATGATTAATATGATCCCTAAGAAGTTGGAGTTGTATTCAATTTAATAGATGGAAAAACATTGAGCATTATGAATGATGATTAATAAGATCTTCAAGATTGTTCCAAATCAATGATTGAGAACTGAATCTGGATGTTATTTAGAGCTAACAAATCAAGAATATAATTCTCCTAGGTGGCTGGTATGATTGGTCAGAGAAGAGAGAAGAAACTCCTCTTCTTCTTCCAAGCTATTTGTTACTTAGTAGAAATTTTTTAATAGATCCACTTCTGAGTAGTGTGGTACACTCAGTCTAAGCTTGCACAAAGAAAATAACGCAGGAAATAATTTTGAGTTCAACTTAATATATAAAAACTGATAAAATTCAGTGAAAGCGTCGTCTCATCCATAGACTTTGTGACATTGAGTGTCAAACAGAGTAGTTTGATTTTTTAATCGAGATGAATTTTCTTTTATTTAACTGGTTGGGTATTCTAATCTATATTTGATTTATTGTTTTATTTAGCATTTCAAGATTTGTTATTGAAGGAAAAGTGTTCTTTCGTCAAACAATGAGCTCAAAATTTTTAAGTGCAAAAGTAAATAGAAACAATAGTCTAGTAAAACAGGAAGCCTCGTCATTCGCCTTTTTGAACCTTTTCATTTTAAGAGTTACTATCTAAACAATTCTGCTCTTAATAGACAATACATTTCAAAGAATACTCGAGATAAAAGATACCACCCCCGTCTCACAAAAGTTGATACTTTTTTTTTTGGGTTGTCGGAAGGAGTGAATTCCTTCACTTCAGAAGCCAATTTATATAGACAACACATCGGCTATGAAGATACAACATAAAATATGGATCTCCACATAAAATCTCTTATATTCTCTTGTTCAACAGACTGGTTAGTATGTGATCTTGTGAACTCTAACTAAATCAGGTGTAGAACATTAAAAATTAAAAATAATTCTACTCTAACTTAAAAGTTTAAATGCAAGTATAATTTCAAAATTTACTTAAAACTAGTATTAATTTTAGTTACACCTTATTAAAAATTTCGAAACGTGACATGATCAGAAGTTAAAAGTAATTTAATGATGATAATTGGAATCTCAGAGTTTTCCATGTGTTCTGCATTAGTCTAGGATGCAACTTCAAAATGCGATCCACCATGAAGTACACCCACAACAGGTACCCTCTGAAAAAAAAAATAATAATACATTAATCAAATTTACAATATACTTATATGGTAAATAAAATACATAAATAATTATTTTAATTTCACATCTTTAAGTATATGAAGTACTTACCTCAGAAACATTAGGACTAGGAATCACCAGAGGATGCCTTAAACCAACAGATCACCTGAAAAGAACAAGTGCCTTAGCTAACGACATCGTTTCCACAACAGTGTAAGGCGATGTGTTAGTAAACGGATACAAATCCAAGAACATTCCCATCTCCTCCTCCGACAGTTCAACCTCATCGGTCTGATCTCCGGTCTTGGCAAAATCATCGCATGAGGCTTCCGGGCTCAATCGATCGGTGGATGCTCTCAAGAACAACCTCTTCTTTAACAACATGATCAAATGAGCCCGAAGAATTTTAAATAATTAAAAATCCTGTGTTTTATTTATTTATTTAGTTTTTTTCTGGGAAAATATTGAAAGTTTTGTGTTGATTTGATGATAAACCCACCGGAAATAACTTTTTAAAAATTTTAATTAATAAATATTTAATTTTTTCTTACATTTTTATTTATTATGAAACAAACTTTATACACTTAAAATATACTCTTGTGATTATTTGTACATTTTTTTAAATTATAAAAGTACAAATAATTACGAATTAGGAATACATTTCAAGAAATTATTGTTGTGACTATGACCAATTTATCGCTTATCTTGCATATAATATATCTTATACCGATTCATATAAAATTATAATATTAAATTATTTTAAAAGTTACTTTAAAAAAAGTATAATGAGGAAAAAAGAAAAAGAATAGTAATACGTTCCAATATTCTAGTTCAGAGATAATAATTCCAATATTAAAGAATAAGAACAAAGCATAAGCCCACCAAACAACCCAACCCAAACACTTAGTTCAGCCCAACAATTAAAGCCCAGAAAGTGGTTTCTATCCCACAGCGCTAGAGCTCAACATCATAACAAAGGTTATAATGTTCAACCTTAAACAAATGTTCGTCCCTTCGGGGACATCCGATAAAATTGGAACGATACAGAGAAGATTAGCATGGCCCCTGCGCAAGGATGACACGCATAAATCGAGAAATGGTCCAAATTTTTTTTTTGCAATTTCCCCCCTTATTTTTTACGGTTTTTTCTTCCCCAATTTTTTAAAATTAGGGTTGTTTTGTGCGTGTCTTGCTTATGTTTTGAATTTAGGGTCTTTTTCTGTTTCTTTGAGTTAGGATTCTTTTGTGTGTTGCTTTAGTTCTGAAATTAGGGTGTTTTTTGTTTCTTTGTTATGCTCTTGACATTTGGGTATTATTAAACACAGATTATGAATGTTGAAATCTTAATTACTGATTAGTTTGTATATGCGAATGGGTTTAGTACTCCATGTCTGACTTCTAATTGCCGGGTTTCTTTTTAATGTGGGTCGGGTCGGGTATTCTCACAACTGTCTCTTTCTGCTTCTATTGCCTATGATTTATGGTGTATCTTATAAGTTTCTTGTAATTCTTAAATTCCAGTAGCTACTAAGTATATTGAAAAAGAATGAGCAGCATGGCATGATTAATATGATTTCTAAGAAGTTGGAGTTATTTCCAATGTAGTAGATGGAAAAACATTGAGCATTATGAATGATGATTAATATGATCTTCAAGATTGTTACCAAATCCATATGTTACTTAGAGCTAAAAGATTAGCAAATCAAGAAAATAATTCTCAGAAAAGAGAGAAGAAACAGTTCTTCTTCTTCCAAGGTATTTGGTACTTGGTAGAAATTTTTTAGTAGATCCACTTCTGAGTAGTTTGGAACTATAGTCTAAGCTTGCATAAAGAAAATAATGCCAAAAAAAAAAAAAAGTTAATTTATTTAACTGGTTTTGTATTCTCATCTCCATTTGATTTATTATGTTATTTAACATTTCAAGATTTGTTATTGAAGGAATGGTGATCTTTCGTCAAAAAATTTACCAGCAATGTCAGGATTTTAACAGCAAAAAATAAATAGTTTCCAATATGGATCTTCACAATGAAATCTCTTCTATTCTCTTGTTCAACAGATTGGTTAGTATGTGATGTTGTAAACTCCAACTAAATTAATCAGGTGAAGAATTTAAAAAATTAAAAGTAATCATACTCGATCTAACCTAAAAGTTTGAATTGTATGCTTCTGCACTATAGTAAAATTTCAAAATTTTACTTATAACTAGTATTAATTTTAGTCACACCTTGATAATAATTTTGCAACGTGACATCTTCAACTCAGAAGTTAGAAGTAATTTAATGATGATAATTGGAATCTCAGAGTTTTCCATGTGTTCTGCATTAGTCTAGGGTGCAACTTCAAAATGCGATCCACCATGAAATCATGCCTAGTTAATACACCCACAACTGATACCCTCTGAAAAAAAATAAAAATTAATTTATCAAATTTACAATATTACATAAAAATTATTTTAATTTCACATCTTAAACTGTATGAAGTACTTACCTCAGAAACATTAGGACTAGGAATCACCAGAAGATGCCTCAGACCAACAGACCTGAAGAGAACAAGTGCCTTAGCTAACGACATCGTTTCCACAACGGTATAAGGCGAAGTGTTTATAAATGGATGCAAATCCAAGAACATTCCCATCTCCTCCTCCGACAGTTCAACCTCATCGATCCGATCTCCGGTCTTGGCAAAATCATCGCATGAGAATTGCATCAGCGCTTCCGGGGTCAATCGATCGGTGGGCGCTCTCAAGAACAACCTCTTCTTTAACAACATGATCAAATGAGCTCGAAGAATCAGACCATACAACAACGGAGATGTTGTCGTAGCTTCAGATTGGTCATAATCCACCACAGGGAACCCATTATGCCCTGTAGTTTTTAGAACATGTACTATGTTTCCAACCATTTCGAAGCCATTAAAGACCTTCACAGGGCCAGTGATCATGTCCTTAGCTGTCAGCTGCCTCGTGTACGCCTCGTGACCATCGGCTGCTAAGTAAGGCAGCTCCTTGGACGTCATGAGCATGTCGTATATGTTCGGATCGAATGCATCCGCAACAGCCTTGGAAATGAAAGAGACCAGCATGATGAGTGGCAATAAGAGGAGATCATCAGTCAGTTCAAGAATGATCACACACAAAGAGACAGTCATCCTCATGGATCCGCCAAGCAGAGAGGCGGATCCAAGGACGGCGAAGAGGCCATGGTTTAGAGTCGATTTAGGACCGAAACACATCCCAAATAGACGACCATAGGACGCGCCTATGACGATGATAGGCACGAAGATGCCTGCAGGGACTGCAATGCCATAGCCGAAAGTACTTAGGAAGAAGCTGGTTAAGAAGAACATGAGCAGTGAAGTGTAATGGGGCTCTGGCTGTGTGTCTTTGCTGAAGAGATTCTTGATCGCGTGGTCATTCGTGTCGAAAAACAGGCTTGCAAGATCATTGTATTGGCCGGGAGGACATTGGAACTTCTTGAAATTGCCTGATCTGCCTACTGATGGGCAGGGCTGTGGTGCATCGGTTGGACATGGTTGGCACGACCCGAACCAGGACAACCCGAATAGGATACAAGAAGTGAATATGGAAACCAAGCAAGCCAATGTTATCTTGTACACATTTCCTTTCCTGTTACATCATGAAATGTTCATTACATGTAGCAATAGTATTGCATGGGATCAGAAGTACTAATTGCAATTTCGGGACAGGGCTATCAATTATAGGACATTATGCAACACACTCCTTAAATTCACATGAAAATTTCATACTTAAAATATGGTTCCATCATCTGGCATTAGGAAGAAAAGGCTTACTTGTTGATTGATTTGTAAAATTGGACAACCTTATGAAGTAGAAGATTGTATAGAATTCCCAAACCACCCCCAATGAGTGCAAGAAGAAGGATAAGAGGGAGATCCTTGAGTTGATAGGAAGTGTCATCAGCGTTGAGATCATACTTTATAAACCCCCCTCTGCCAAACAGTCCACAGTTCCCTCTCAAGCAGATCATGCTGATGAAAGCGCGAAGGACCAACGCAACAACGACGGTGGTGAAAAAGGCTTGCCACAAGAGAGCACTTGTCCACCAAGATACCAATTCTTGAAGAGCAAACAAGAATCCACCAAGGGGAGCACGAAACGCAGCAGCTAACCCTGCAGCTGATCCGCAGGTTACAAAGTCGCGCTTGTCTAGATCGTTTCTAACGAGGCGTGCCCACTTCGTGTTCAACTTAAACATGCGCGTTCCGCCCTCACCGACTATGGCAGCTATGCAGGCACCCGTGTGAACCATAGGCCCTGCCCTTCCAATGTTCACTGATGAAGACACTGCCAATATGCTGCCAACTATCTGCATGTTATAATGCATATTATAAGTTATAACACTGCCTTTCTGATCCGTAGATCGACTAATTTATAGTACCATAAAAAATGCAAGCAAGAATAATGTACCTTGACTAGTAGAGTTGAGAATGAAAATATTTTGGGTGCATCTACACCGTTGAGATAGGCTTTAATCTCTGGTATACCTGAACCAGCAGCCTCTGGTGCTATGAAAGCAGTCATCAAACTTGCTAACACTATCAATCCAAGATTTGAAAACACAAACACAATAAAACCCATCCAAAACCTGCCAATAAAATATTGCAACTATTAATAAATAATTTATTTACTTTTTTTTTTTTCCTATGACCAAATGTTGGAGTTCTTACTTTCTTGCCAAAATCATGTTGGATGTAATAACAAACTTGAAGCCAACTATATTTTCAATTGCAAGGTTGATGAAGAAGCCAACAAGGCTGACAATAAGTCCAATGACAAAACAAAATGTCCATTTCATGAATATGTATTGATACATCTCTGATGTCATTCCTCTGTTCCTCCAATCTTGCTTCATCACATCATTCTCAATTATCCTAAATATCATAACATAACAAATGATATCACATTGTAAATTGTAATACTTCCTACTAAACCTTTCATATTTTTTTCATTTATTTGTCATACACAACTCTTCGAACCCCAAAAAAGAAACAACATTTTATCTAACAACCTCAAAAGTTACTTCAATTTCAAATTTGTCACTCATTTTTCACACTTATAGCATTACCTTACACTTACAGCTAGATTGGTATGACTGAATGGAATTAGGGGGGAATGGAATGAACTTATGAATGGAATAGAAATGGAAAATGAATGAGTAAAAATTATTTTTATCAGGAATAACTCAAGTAATAGAAATTGTATTCCTTAATTAGTTTATTTTCATAATATTAAATTTAATATTTAATTTATATAAAAATATTAAATTAATTAAACTTAATGTAGATTTTATATATTTTAATAATATAAAAAATATTATATTAAAATAAAATAAAATATTAATATTTTTAAATATAAATAAAATCTAAAATAAAAAAAAATAAAGAAATAAATTATATATATATTTAATTTAATTAATAATACAAAATTTTTTATATAATTTACTGATTTTTATTTTGAATAAATATTTAAATAATTATATACATTTATATTAAAAAATTTAAGAATTTAATTTAATTTTACATTTTTTTTACTAAATGAGTATATAAAAATATTGAATTTTTTTTATTTAGATTTTAAATGATTTATTTTTTTAATTAAATAATTTAATACCAAGATTTTTAATAAATATTATATTTAAACAGAAAATTATTTATATATATATATATATATATAGAAAATTATTTATATTAATATTATATATAGAAAGCAAAGAATGGAATGGGCAATACATGGGGTGTGGGAGGAATGTCCATTCCTTAAAATAAGGAATACACATTCCTTATGGAATCGGGATTCGTTATCATAAATTATACCAATCGTAAGAATGGAATAAAATTATGAATGATGATTCATTTCATTTTCATTCCCGCATACCAATCATGCCCTAAGATTGCTCACATTTGGTTTGAGGGATAAATATTACACAACATAATCCGTAGAGACAATTGCTAAAATAAAATATAAAGTCTTATATAACAATTTTACTTTAATTATATAACAATCATACTTTAATATGTCTCACAAATCATTTCACAAAAAACTTTATTGTAAATATATAAGTGGTAATACAAATTTATTCGTACTTTAGAAATATACTTCAATTATTAATAAACATATTTTACATGAATAACAATCATATTTTAACACGTCTCACATATGAACTGTCTTACAAGAAATTTTGTCGTAAATATATAAACATATATGTGGTAAAATACAAATTTAGAAATTTTTTTATACGTAAAAATAAGTTTTCTAGAACACTAAACTCTAGAGATATAAGCGAACCAAACCGTTCGCAAACTATTCGAGTCTTAACTTGATAAAATATTCGTTCGAGCTCGTTCGTTAATCTTAACGAGACAAACTAAGCTCAAAATTTGAGTTAGATTAGTTTATCAAACAAAACTCAAATTTAGGGGTATTCGGCTCGAAATCTCACGAACATATTCGTTAACGGGCTATTAACCCGCTTCTAAGGTGTCCATTTTATTATTTTTTACGTCCGGTTCAAAGGTATCAATTTCTCCTATTTAGTAAAAAAGTACATAATATGGCCCACCACTTCCCTCTAATACAACTATCCACTTTACATAAAATAATAATACTCCTTAATCCATGTGCAAAAAACAAATAGAGACCTTAGAACCGGACGGAGGGAGTATTATTTATTTATTAGTATTTAATAATTAAATATTTATATTAAAAACAAAAATATGCTAATAGTTTTAGTGTTTATTTAATTATTTAAATATTTCTTTTTATTTTTGTTATTATATTTTGTTGGTTTGTTTATTAAATAATAGATATTCATCAATGAAATATTTTTTAATGTCTACGAACAAAATATTTATATGTTCATAATTGTTCATAAAAAAGTTACCTTAAGTGTTCGTGAACATGTTCGCGAGTCTTAAGATGAACAATTTCAATTCGAGCTCAAGTTCAAATTTTTTTCTCGATGAATTCGAGTTTAGGCTCGAGTTCGATTATTCCTTAACAAACGATAATCAAGCGTAGTTATGCTCGACTCGATTAGATTTCTACTGAACTCTATGTTGGGTTTATCCGCCCAGGGAGCCGGGCCCACTCAATCCGCTAGCATGATATTGTCCGCTTTGGGCCGCCCATAGCCCGCACGGTTTTACCACTCTCGATTAGATTTCTACTGAACTCTATGTTGGGTTTATCCGCCCAGGGAGCCGGGCCCACTCAATCCGCTAGCATGATATTGTCCGCTTTGGGCCGCCCATAGCCCGCACGGTTTTACCACTCTGAGCATCACGCTCAAAAGGCCTCATACTAGGGAGAGTTCATCCCTCAATTATAAACCCCTCGCCATCCCCACTTCTAACCGATGTGGGACTTTGGTTGACACCCAACCAACATTTCCCCCTCAAACAAAGTCCCGCAGCTAGACCATCCAGTTTGAGGTCCGAACATCCCACCAACCCCGGGCTGGGCCGGTTAAGTTTGGGGTCTGGCTCTGATACCACTTTGTTGGGTTTATCCGCCCAGGGAGCCGGGCCCACTCAATCCACTAGCATGATATTGTCCGCTTTGGGCCTGCCCATAGCCCGCACAGTTTTACCACTCTGGGCTTCAAGCCCAAAAGGCCTCATGCTAGGGAGAGTCCATCCCTCATTTATAAACCTCTCGCCAACCCCACTTCTAACCGATGTGGGACTTTGGTTGACACCCAACCAACATTTCCCCCTCAAACAAAGTCCCGCAGCTAGACCATCCAGTTTGAGGTCCGAACATCCCACCAACCCCGGGCTGGGCCGGTTAAGTCTGGGGTCTGGCTCTGATACCACTTGTTGGGTTTATCCGCCCAGGGAGCCGGGCCCACTCAATCCGCTAGCATGATATTGTCCGCTTTGGGCCGCCCATAGCCCGCACGGTTTTACCACTCTGAGCATCACGCTCAAAAGGCCTCATACTAGGGAGAGTCCATCCCTCAATTATAAACCCCTCGCCATCCCCACTTCTAACCGATGTGGGACTTTGGTTGACACCCAACCAACACTCTAATACACACGTTTTAATTAGTATATATCACATCAAAACTCAAGTTGTTAAAAATACGCCCCGTTTTAAATGTATAACAATCACGCTAACAACAAAAATTTTTAACACATTAATTTCTCCTGCGCAAAAACAAGGTTTTTGAGATTATCACTCAATATTCGATCGATATTTACTCAATTTATTTGGAATGTTGTACTATATCACATTGAATTTTTTTTTTCTATTTTTATGCATCATTATATCATGTGACAATAAATTAATGAGTGACACTTGGATGAAAAAATAAATTCTAATACTTGTCCTTTGATTATTATTATCTATTTGTTTAGTATCATCCTCTCTTTTGAATGTTTGTCAAACGATACAACATAAGAAATTAATACTCCCGTTGAAGTATATTAATTATTTTGTGTGGGTACTATCAACCAAAAAATGAAATTTAAAAATCGAAATGAGACGTATAAATTGAAAAAATATAAATATTAAAATGGGATAGAGGGAGTATATAATTTATTAAATTACGGAAAATTTGGACATTAGAGAACATGCAAATGTTAATAATACTAGCACATTACCCACGTAAATATTAATAATACTACTATATTGTTGTTTGTGTATTCTTATATCTAACATAAGCGTACTTAACTTATGGACTAAATAAGAAATATATGCTGCATTGTGATCTAATTATTTTAACATTTCTTTTATATTAATATTTTAATTCTAAAGAGAAAATAGGATGTAAAACTAATCAAAGGAAAAAAAAAATCCATACTCATAGTCAAGGCTCTCAATTGGGCAGACATTGGAGTCAGCAGTAGCAACCTGCGAAGTCACGTTGGACTCCGATTGGTGCAAAGGCGGCGCCGGTGGATGCTGGCCCGCCGGAGCCTCCTCGTCCACCGCCCATACCGGTAAGGCGTTGGGAGGCGACATGGAGCTGATATGTTGAAATGAGGAAGAGAGAAGAATTTGTGTAATTGGAAGTTTGGCTTGAGTGTATTAAGTAGTAGCCATCCACTACTCAGCATTTTATTATGATATATGGCCCCATTTATGGTCCGAATTTCTTATTCCATGATATTTTACTTGGTGTTTTATAACTTATATTCTATTAAAATATTATATTTTAATTAATGAGCATTAAATTTTTCTACACGTGTCAATAATTTAAACATTATTTATTAGACATAACAAGTTATTATATAATAAATAAAGGGTAGGTCTTGCGTGAGACCGTCTCACGTGAGACCGTCTCACGTGAGACAATTTTTCACTTTTTAAAATAGTTATCACTTTCGCTGTAAAATATTATTACTTTCACTATAAAGTGTTACTATAAATTGTTCATGAAATAGCATTATTATTTTTCATTAATTTATTATCACACTTTTATGTAAAAGTTATCACTTTCTGGTCGTCTCATGTAAACCCTTATATGAGACGGTCTCACACAAGTGTTTGCCATAAATGAAATAGAGTCGAAGTTCAAAGCACCAATGATGCTAGGATTTTATTTTGTCATTATAATAAATTCATTTTTCTCTATAAAAAAATAAATTAATTAAAGATTGAAATATGGAAATAAAATATACAGGTGATCCCATTTGCCCTTGGGTCGGTTTACTATTCATGCTTGTCAATTAATTTCATTGACTAGAGAGCATTCGGTTCCCCCTTTATGATAAGAGAGAAATCCACACCAAATAATTATTCCCACTTTCATTTTTTTATGGAATTCCTCTCCTCAATATTTAATGGTTCTCATAGGCTAACTAATTAAACTAAAAGCAAAAACTCACTAGTAGATCTTTTTTAGTTGATGTCCCGCACACTCTATTCATTTAGATTTTATTCAATAATATATGTATATGTTTTTACTTAATAAGAGTAATATATTATCATTTTATATTTAATTGGTTACTAAAAAAATTAAAAGAAAATGAATATTAAAAATATTAGAGAAATTACAATTTTAACTCTTATTGTCTCAATTTCAATGAATATTGAAATAAATGTTAAAATTAATTGAAGATGAATTTGAAGAGATCCGTTTCTCATTAAGTTGGGCACAATCTGGCGCAGGAAATTATCATATCCACATTTTAAAAATGGTTAGTTTTTTATACAATAAATGTTATCATTCAACCTGACTATATATATACTCCTATATCCCTTAAAAAGTATTTATTTAATTTTTTTTAGCAACAAATTAAGACTCACACATAGTTCTATATCCTTCACCACTAATAATTTCATCAATGATTAGTTAATTTCGTTTAGTCTCGACTTAAATTCGAAAAGTAGTACTCCTTTTGTTTTACATGATGCTTTTACTCTTTCATATTGGTTTTATAAAAAATAAAAAATATCAATTTTATTAATTTTTTCAGGTTAATATTTAATAATAATAAATAATATGTGAAGTATATTATGTATTTATATAAAATGAATGTGAAAAAAATATGAACTATTTTAGGGGATGAAAGGAGTATTTGTTTGTTATGCATGCTTAAAGTTAACCGTTTTCGCAACAATAACTTAGTGTACTGTGTACCCATCATTCCATACGATTATTTGTCTACTAGAAATCTCATTTATATACTCCATTTATAAAGTGAGAATAAATTAAATTATTGAGGAATACTTGTTTGAGATGGTCTTACAGATATAATTTTATCTTTTTAATTATTTATCACTTTTTAATAAATACATTATCCCTTTTTATTAAAAGTATTATTTTTTATTTATACTACGAATCTTGAAATAGATTATTGAATGAGTATCACTTTTCATTAATCAATATCACTTTTAGTTAAAGTGTTTATCACTTATTATTAATCTCAAGAAACTCTTTCAATAAAATGGTATCACGCAATTATTTAACTAATTTGTCATATACTATAATATCAAATAATTTACTTTTTATATTTTGAGTGCAAACAAGTTGTTAAAGGTTAGCAAATAATGACACCATTTGCATACCATCCACTCGATAGTTAGACCATTTCTTCACACTCGTGTATTCAAATTTGCATGTATTTTCAACCATATATTAATTAGTTTGGTTATACGAATTTACATGTATTTTCAACCACATAAAAGTTTGGTAATACCTTCGTATTAATTAGTCATGTATTCAAATTATGTATTTCTGACTCTGGGATACCTATTAAACTGATATATAATTAAACCAAACAAGTGATTAAACTGGAGGTCAAAACTCTAACCAATATTGTATCTCTATCAAGAGAATTTGTATTAATTAATTCAAGTGTAGATTTTTCCAATTAGACAGGGATATGCTCTAATTAGATAGCTACTATATATATATATATATATATATATATATATATATATATATATATATATATATAAAATGTATTCATTTAACTGAGGTCAAAACTTCAATCAATGTATCTGGCAAAATTATCCACCACTAATTTCATCTACCAAAGAATTTTGCGCGCATCAAGTGGATTTGAATAACATTTATTGAATGGAGAGAAAATTGAAATAAAAATTAAGTAGAGTAAATCATAATCTTTAAAAAAAAAAAACTTATTAAGCAGGTTACTTTAGAATTTTAAATTTTTAACCGAACCCTAGAAAGATAATTTTGTCCTTCATTAGTTATTTTTGCCAAAACATATCGTTGTGTAATTTTTTCTTTCTAACATCCTCTATAGTTTCAACTTTCATATAATGAAAACATTGTTTAATAACAAAATCTAGTGAAAATAAAAATTAAAAATTTGCATAAGGGAAAAGAATTAATGCAACACAGCCATTATACGATTAGGGCAGTACGCCATCCATGGGTGAGACAATTTTACACTTTTTAAATAAGTCGTCATTTCTTATCAAAATATTTTTTAAAAATATTGTTATTTTTTATTAATACCATAAATTATTCATGAAATAGTTCACTGCACTATTAAACTTTTTTATTAAAATGGTATCACTTCTTATCTATTTCACGGACTGTGGGACGATCTCACCCAAATCTCTCTCTTACCATTAATAACAAAATAACACAATTCTTCCTAAAATGCACCTATCTATCAATTTGTAAATCATGTTAAGACAGCCCAAAATATATTTGCATCCTGTATGTTCGTTATAAAGATTATTCCTTCTTATATGTCTTGCTAAAGTCATTTCACCTTACACCCTAATTTACAAGAGACTCACACTTATAAAAATACATATATAAAACTCGTGTGCTCCCAGATTCGGCTCCCTCTAAACTTATTCCTTTGTATATTGAATGACATGTTTTAATATAAAGATTTATACTCTAGACTGGAGAAAAAAAAATCTTTATCAAACAATAATATCTTTCATACTCCTTTCGTGGAATGAGTCTCTTTTTCTTTTTGAACGTAGATTAAAAAGTATTATTATGTATAGTGAATAATTATATTAGTGATGTGTGTAAGTTTTATTTGTGTAAAAAAAGAAAATGGACTCTTTGGAACGAACACTCAAATGAAAAAAAAATCTTTCAAAACGGACAGATAGAGTATTTCAATTCAAAACTTTCAATAAAAACAATATATTCTTATCAATTAAATTAAATGTCCTTTAAAATATAATATTATATTCTCAAACAACTTGTGCACCGAGTGCACAATGTCAAATCAAAGAAAATACTATTACAAATTATGAAAACACGACGGTAACATGAGCCCACATGAAGTACAGTGGCCCAATTCAAATACTTTCTTTAGTCCAATTTGATAATCCCAGAAAGTAGATTTCTGAATGGCATTCTCATTAGACCTTGTAATAAATTATCCTTAAATCTTTCAATAAAATAAAATTATTAATGTAAAACCCACTATATATTCTTAATGGGTCTATAAATCTCTCATTTACACCAATAATCATACAATTATAGGATTTTTTTAAATATTTCATGGCATGTATAACATTTCATTTTTGTTTTGTTTAGTCAAATAATAAATAGTTTACATTGCAAGTTGCTCTTCTGTTTTACAGACTAGATTTTTGACTTCCTTTCCTCTCAGCTCAAAGTAATCTCCAATGATGAAGGTTAGATGAAACAAGGGAATTGAAATCTGAGAGTTTTCCATCTGTTTGAGAGTAGCCTAGGATGCAACTTCAAGATACGTTCCACCATGAAATCATGCCTTGTTAGTATACCCACCACTGGAACCCTCTGCCATACAACAAATTCACAATATGGTTAATACTCCATATAAGTAATTGCTAATACGGATTCTCCGTGTCATTTAGATGTATCATCTTCCATGGATGGCAGGTAGGAGAGAGATTAGATTTATTTCTCTCTTTCCTATAACTAACAAATGGGACATGATAAATGAAAATGACAGAAATTTCCATATGCTGATTATTCAAGTTTAAAACATAAACCTTCCTATTTTTTTCATCTTAGACCTTTTGCTCTTATTTCGCCCTAAAACAATACTCCCCGTTTTTTCATTTTGGTCGTCCCACCCAAAAAGTCCTCTTTTCTTTTTTACACACATGGGATCCACACACTCCCCTCTAATACAATTAAAATATGAGACACACACTCCCACTAATACAACTACCCATTACACATTAAATAATAATACGCCTTCATCTACGTGCAAAAAAACAAATGACCCTCTTGCGCTGGGACGGAGGGAGTATTTTTCACAAATTTTTATCTTATATAACTTTTGCAAAAGCATCAATTCAATTCCATAGTTTAGTCCCATGTAAGAAAAATTGAACATTTTTAAGTAAAAATAATAATTTTGGTAAGAATTTAAATTATGGACTATTTTGAACAAATTAAAATTTTTTAAGATTATTTTGGATAAAGTAAGTCTGTATGTACGATTTTTTTTATTTTAAACTCCTAATTATTCCGATTTGATATCATAAAGTATGTATACCAGTGCTTACCTCGGAAACATTAGGATTGGGAATTACCAGCAGATGTCTTAAACCAACCTCCCTAAAGAGAACAAGAGCTTTAGCCAACGACATCGTTTCCACAACGGTGTAGGGCGATGTGTTTGTAAACGGATGCAAATCCAAAAACATCTCCATCTCCTCCTCCGACATTTCCACATCATCGATTCGATCTCCGGTCTTGGCAAAATCATCGCATGATATCTGCAGAAGCACCTCTGGACTCAACTGATCAGTGGCTGTTCTTACAAACATCTTCTTCTTTAACAACATGATCAAATGTGCTCGAAGAATCAAACCATACAACAACGGATAAGAAGACACTTGATGATGTTGTTGATGATCCACCACAGGGAATCCATTATGCCCTGTTGATCTAAGAACTTCCACCACATTGCCAACCTTCTCCACCACACGAAACACCTTCACCGTCCCGGTGATCATGTCCTTAGCCATCAGCTGTCGCGTGTATGGCTCGTGGCCTTCGTCGTCTAGGTAAGGAAGGTCCTTTGATGTCATGAGCATATCGTATATGTTTTGATCGAACGCATCCGCCACTGCCTTGGAAATGAGAGCAACCAGCATTATGAGTGGCAACAAGAGGAGATCATCTGTTAGCTCAAGAATGATCACACACAAAGACACTGTCATCCTCATTGATCCTCCAAGAAGAGAGGCAGAGCCAAGGACTGCAAAGAGGCCATTGTTTAGAGTCGAAGAAGTACCTAAACACATCCCAAATAGACGACCGTAGGACGCGCCTATAACAATTATTGGCACGAAAATGCCTGCAGGGGCTACAATCCCATAGCTGAATGTACTTGACAAGAAGCAAGTCAAGAAGAAGATGAGCACTGAAGAGTAGTGAAACTCGGGCCGAGTGTTCTTGCTGAAGAGGTTCTTGATCGCGTCGTCATTCGTGTTGAAAAAGAGGCTTGCAAGATCGTTGTAGTGACCCGGGGGACATTGGAACTTATTGTAGTTCCCTGACCTTCCAATCGAAGGGCAGGGGTGCGGTGCATCTGGTGGACATGGATGGCACGATCCGATCAACGGAAGCCCGAATAGAACACAAGAAGTGAGGATGGAAACCAAGCAAGCTAACACAATCTTGTACATGATTCCTCTCCTGATAAACATGAATCACTCAATGTGTTAGTTTTAACACGTCTTAAATGAATAACAAACATAATGTAAGAAAAAAGGACTTAACCTGTTGATTGATTTATAGAAACAGAGGATCTTATTAAGCAGAAGATTGTATAGAGTTCCCAAAACACCCCCAATGAGTGCAAGAAAAAGAATAGGAGGGACATCCTTGAGTTGATAGGAGATATTAGCAGAGGTGACATTGTACACAATAAGACCACCTCTGCCAAACATCCCACATTGACCTCTCAAACAGATCATACCAATGAGGGCGCGAAGGACTAAAGCAACAATCGCAGTCGTGAAGAAAGCGCGCCACAGAAGAGCACTTTTCCACCAAGACACCATTTCTTGAAGAGTAAACAAGACTCCTCCAATCGGAGCACGAAAGGCAGCAGCAATCCCTGCAGCTGATCCACAGGTTACAAAATCCCTTTTGTCCAAATCGTTTTTCAGAAGGTGTATCCACTTCCAGTTCAAACGAAGCTTGTCGGATCCACCCTCGCCGACTATAGCAGCTATGCAGGCTCCGGTATGAACCATAGGCCCTGCCTTTCCGATGTTGAGAGACGAAGACACTGCAAATATGTTTCCTACTATCTGCATGTTGTAATGATACTACATTAGTCTAACTCCAATGGTATGATTAACACGTAAAAGGGGAAGTAAATCCAATCATTGCTCCCAGGGATGATTAGTTTTTCCTCACTCCTACGTGTCATACATTCAATGGTGTGGCACAGAAGATGTTACGCCAAAATGACATAGGAAATCTGAACGGCATAAAATGCATGCATGCAAGAATGGTGTATGTACCTTAACAAGCAGAGTAGGGAATGAAAATATAGCGGGTGCATCTACACCATTGAGATAAGCTTTGATCTCTGGTATACCTGAACCAGCAGCCTCTGGTGCTATTAAAGCAGTTATCAAACTTGCAAACAGTATCAGCCCAAGATTTGAAGACATAAAAACTATGAAAGCCATCCAAAACCTGCCCAAACAAAAATTATTAATTATTTAAATTTTACTAGTTTTTTTTTTTTAATCATAAAATATAAGATTACTTTCTTGCCAAAATCATGTTGGATGTAATAACAAACTTGAAGCCAACTATATTCTCAATTGCAAGGTTGTTGAAGAAGCCAACAAGGCTGACAATGAGTCCAATAACAAAACAAAATGTCCATTTCATGAATATGTATTGATACATTTCTGATGTCATTCCCCTGTTCCTCCAATCTTGCTTCATCACATCATTCTCAATTATCCTATAAATAATAACAAAGTGATTATTATAACAAATCACTTGTAAATTGTATTACAATACAAATCAAAGAATATTAAAAGAAGGATAAGGTAATTAAATTATTCTCGAACTTACTGGACTCATTATTAAAATATGTTCATTATATAGATAAAATATGTTTATTAGTACTTAAGCTATGCTTCTAGTAAATCATATTATAACATCCTACTTCATTTATTATAATTTAAAAAAACATACTTTAACTACTAATAAACATATTTTATTTATATAAAAATTAATTTTAATACGGTCCCATAAACGTCTCAGATAAGAACAATCTTATTTTTAAAAAAAAAAAAACTTTTTCATTAACAAAATATCTTACTTTATAGTATCGTTAACAAAATATCTTACTTCCCGTTACTTAGATCAAATTAACATTTCTCATTTTTTCATAATGTACAATTTTACTACTTCCCGTTACTAAGCTCAAATTCACCCTTCTCATTTTCATTTGTTCTCAATTCAAATTTACTCTTCTACTATATATCATTTAACGCACGATCTCACAATACATTCTAATTAATCTCATAAATGTCATCTCCACTTAATATAAATAATATACTTTATAATTTATTTATACCCAAAAACTACATTTCTCTTTTAAAAAAAAAAAATTTAAAAACCTTTTTAATATGCATGCAAATAGTAAATGCGAACATCAAACTTGAATCAGAACATAGAGAATATTATATTTACAAAATAAATTTTAATTTCAATATCGTTTTTCTTTCTGAGTTCAATTATAACTAAGCTAATATTTATTTATTTAAAATAAAAAATATAACAAAAGAGAATATATGTGAAAGTAAAATATCCTGTCAGATCTTGTTTAAAAAATTAAGGTATTTTTATCATGTTCGCCTTAATCAAAATGAAAATGATACGTACTAAGGGTTTTGAATTACAAATAATCATGCCCTTGATGATAAGCTAATCACCCACATTAATATCTCCATCGCAAATTCTGCTTTTCTAGAATTCAAATATTAACAATTTAAATAAGTAAGAAAATTATTTGTTTTTAATGTTGTGCCATGCAGACATGCATGTCACCCTAATAAATTAATTAATAACGTCACAAAATTTACAAAATACACATTAATTATTATTATACTATAATTCTTCGTGAAGTATTAATTAACATCTTTATCATGGACTAATGTGAATTGCTGTATTGAGATCCAAATATTTGTGACATTTTTTTTCCTTTTTTAATAGTATAACAAATTATTTGACATAATATTTAATTAGATCATTACTCCCTCCGTACCAGCATCCCAACATAATATTCACACCTCCCTTATAATTTACGAAGTGTGAAAATTGTGTTGGGACAGAGGGAGTATAACATAGATATATTATTACACCTAAAAAAAAGAACGTACTCATAGTCAAGGCTTTCGATGGGGCAATCGGAGCCAACAATAGCGGCATGCGACGTCGCATTGGACTTCGATTGGTGCAAAGCCGGCGGACGTTGGTCCTGCAATGGTGGAGCCTCCTCGTCCGCGGGCCGTTCGGATGAATTATTGGGAGGTGACATTGAGCTGATATGATTGGTGTGGAGATGAGAAAGAAGTTGTGAACCTGAAGAGCATTGGCTAAGAGTATTAAGTAGTAGCAATCCACTTGTGACTTGTGAGCCCTTTATGACCTCATGGAGTTAGAGCAAAACATAACGTAAACCTAATTAAATTTCAACTCATATATTCTGGAAAAGCAAAATAAAAGTTAGTAGTATTGTTATAATATATGGCACTCATTTCCCCCCATAATAGGATTGGTGGTCGGATCCCATAGGGCTGGCTATGGGTGGGATTCATATCCAACTCGTAATTATCTATCCTTACGTTTAAAATTTATATTTGACAAAGTCTATCGTGAAACGGTATTTATGTGAAATGATTTGTAAAACGTGTTTAAATATTATTGTTGTATAGTTAAGATATGTTTATTGGTGGTTAAAACTTAAAAGTATGTTTTCTATATATGATAAATGATAAATTAAAATATGATTTCACGTTATTAGCATATGATTCATTACAAATATACTTTAACTATCATTAAGTATAATTTACCTATATACTAAACATATTTTAATAATAAATCCACTCGTGTGTGTATATATATATATATATATATATATATATATATATATATATATGTGTATATATATATATATATATATATATATATATATATATATATATATATATATATCCCATCCCAGAAACTAATGTATTCTTTAATTGTGTCTCGTTTGAATGTAAATATTTTGTTATTTTGATCCGTCTTATTGTAAAGTATCAATTTTCTTTTTTAGGAATATGAGACTCATATATACCATTAATACAACAAAAGTGTGGGGCTCATATACTCTATTAATACAAAATTACACATAATATAATACTCAATTTGCTCGCCTCTAAGAGTACCGTTTTGTTATTTTGGAGGTACGCTTCAAAGTTTTTTTTTTAATATGGCACTCACTAAAACCACTAATACAAGACTCACACATTCAATTAATACAATTTTGCATCAAACATTAAATAATAATATTTATTAATCTATTTTAAAAAGAAAATAATACTTTAGAGGCGCGCGAGGAAGTAATACTCATAATTTACATTTAAAAAAAAATAAATTGATACATTTAAAGAGTTTAAAAGAAGTAAAACTTTTTAGTTGGGGGATAAATAATCTCATTAGAGAGATGTATGTAATTTGAAATATCAACATGAAATCGAACTCGTGTGAAACAAGGACTCTCATGCATGACAAAGTCAAACCGTTACCTCTTCAATATACGTAAAAGAAATTTTAATTAATTTTTAGGAGAGTAATATATAGTATAATTTCAGATTTAGTCTCGTAAAAATTGTTTAATGCCAAAAATGTTGTAAATCTGGTAGATTTAATCTCAGAAATTTTTTTTATCAAAATCTTTTAATAGTTCACGAAATATTCTGAACCATTAACAAGACCAAAATAGACTATGTCTATTTTGAAAGATAGAAAATAATATAAATCTGATAGTTTATAATAATATAAGTTAACTTGGGATGAAAATTTTCAAAAATTATGATTATAATATTTTTATGGGACCAAAACTGCTAGCTATGGGACCAATGTATTCCTACGAGATTATAATTAAATTGAAGGAATTCTTATGGGACCAAATGTGATATTTTCCCAACTGTTATGAATAATAGTAACACAGTTTCACAAAAACTTTATAGCTAAAATGTGACCCGGGATACCATTCTCCCATATTCTAGCTTTTTTTAAAAGTTATATCCTTTATTATTAAATAATATACCCTTTAATATAAGAACGTGTATTATTTATTTTTTTAAGAAAAAAAATAACTCAAACTTTATTTGGAGTCGTATCTACAAAACCATTTACGATCGATATTTCATTCAATAAATTGAAAAACTACAATTAAATATCATACATATATTAAATATTTATATGAGACATTCCCATGGTAAAATCATTTTTAAAAAAAATTAATTATCAATTTTTAGTAAAGAAAAGAAAAAGAAAAGTTATTTATCACTTTTCATAAAAATGTTATTACTTTTCAATTATAAGAATTGTTTATGAAGGTATCACTTTATTAAAATATTACTATCATTTATTATCAATCTCATATATAGAATAAGTTTCAAGAGAGGATCTCAAATAATTGTTTTCCAATATTAATTGAATAAATTTTGGATTAGTTGATGAAGTGAAAGTGATGTGAGTAAATTACTAAAAAAGACTTCGAAAAAATTGTGTGTTAGTCTTTTAATGGGAGTATTATGCAGATTAATGTCATTGATGTGTATTTGTAAACGCAATGTGGAATTCTTGTCCAAAGGCGATCAGCTTTTGGTGATTGGAAAAGATAGTGTTAATTAAGATGACCACTTAGTATAAAATTAGATTAAATTGTTAAAAATGAGCATTATTTAATATTTACTTAGTTATTCTATAAAAAGACCCTCTCTATATATATTGATGTGTATGTGTTTTAACCACACATGATAGATTAGTGATCTCCTCCTATATATGGATTACACTATGTAACCAAATTCTTTAGATCTGCAATCAAATCAAATTAAAAGATACATGCAACTTATCCCAAAATTAGGCACACATTATTTTAGTACTAAAATTAAAAATTCCTTATTAATAGACAGGCTATTTTCTAAGATTACTACTAAACTTATCAAACTAATTCAAATATGATTAATTTAGGTGGAGGTACATGAAAACACCAGCCAATCAATGAATCTTGACAATATCACAAATTTTGTGGGATCGAGTCACCTTCCTCTCTATTTTACCGAAATTACTCTTTAGAAAAATTTTAGAAAAAATATTAGGCCAAAAAAGTAGCTAAAAAGAATAAGAATAGTGATATTTGTTTTAGATAATGTTAAGATTTTTAGGCTTTGAATTAATAGTTTTATACTCCTCCCGTCTCACAATTGTTGTAACATTTATTATTTGATAGAGATTAAAAAATATAGTATTTTAATGTACAATCGATTAATAAATATAATATTTTAATGTATATTAATGGATAATTGTATTAATTAGTATTATATGTAGCCTCATATATAAATATATTTATTCTTTTGTTTGGGTTCCATAGATAAAAAAAAATAAATGTGACAATAAATGTGAGAACTTTTTAACTAATAAAATGTGACAATATTTCCTGCCACCCCAAATTAAATTGATAATTTATTTATTTTACATTCTTGGATTGAATTTTTTTTTAAATTATTCGACAAGACGGTATATTCAATGCGGACCCATCCAGTAATTTATAAATTTAATTACTTATTATTCATTATTATATCTTCAATAATTAATTATTTTTGCGGCTAATGTGTTCACATTTAGAGATATATCGCTAAGTGAATATGCACGCGAAAGAAAGTGATTAATTAATAAATAAACACGTGAAAAAAGACCCCCTTTTTTTAATTACTACTATAATTTTATTGTCTTAATTTCAAGAATGTGAAACAGGCCAAAAAAACTTTGAAAGTCGGTCAGATTTCGAAAATCCAAAGTTTATTATTTTATGTTTAATATAACTCAAGTGAGGGTGTGATAATTGGCTGCCATTTGTTCAATTAACTTCTTTTTTTAAAAAAGAAAAAAGAAAAGAAAAGAAAAGCAAATAAAACTATTTGTGATTGGATTCCGTATAAAAAGATTACATGAAGATTTGCAGAAAAGTTGGGTGCCATATATTGGATTAGTAGGACATCCATTTAGGTTTTAGGTCGTGAAAGATGCATTATTATTTTTAATTCTTTCTTTTTAACAAGTCAAGTGGGCAAACTCCCATCTAACACCCTATGAATACGTCCAAGTGACTAACTCCAAATGATCCAAACTGTGTTCGAAAGTTCGAGTGTAGTACTGAGGTACCATGATGCCTAAATTTGATGTAGATAACTTTGGCTAATTTATTTAAATATAGTAGTTTTACTTTTCTTTTAACCAAATATAGTAGTTTGAAGGTTGTTTAATGTTTTAAGTTGAAACGCCACTAGTAATGCCGATTCTTCCACTATTTATAATCCAACACAATTGAGTCGCCAATTCAACCGGCGCTTTTAATTTAATTATTTTAAATATTATTTTATTATTATTTATTAAAAGCGCCGACTGAATTGGCGACTCAATTGTGTTGGATTATAAATAGTGGAAGAATCGCCATTATTAGTGACGTTTCAACTTCAAACATTAAACACTCTTCAAACTACTATATTTGGTTAAAAGAAAAGTAAAACTACTATATTTAAATAAATTAGCCGATAACTTTTGATACTCCCTCCGTCCCAAATTCAACTTCACGTTTACTGTAGATACGGAGTTAAAAAAAAATCACTTTTTGACTTACTTTTGGGGATAGTATGATATTTTTTGGTAATAAATAAATGATAAAGTATGTTATGTGTATTAAAAATGTGATGACAAATTTGAAATTAAAGTATGTTAGAGGGATATTAGTTAGTTACTTTTTCTTTTTATGGAAGTGTGAAGTTAAATTTGAGACGGACCAAAACGGAAAATGTGAGATTGAAGTTGGGACGAATGGAGTACAATTTAATAATAGTTAATGTTACATTATCATTCGACGGAAAATTCAGTAACAATTTTATTTTTCTTGAAAACATTTATATTACCATTTGTTGTGGGCTGCATGCAATAAAATTTTCAATCTTCGTACCAAACTTATCAGTTTAAAAATAAAATAAAAATAAAAATTAAACTCTGAGTTACAGATGGAGCATTTATGTAGCCACTATCCATATATTTGCATACATTTGATAACTTGAACTACAAAATGAATATGAATGTTAAATAATATTATTCAAAACTTATTAACATAATAATAATTATTGGAAGTATTCAATGGAGTGAACAGTGAAGCTTTTGTGGTTACTCAATAAATTGCAATTATATCCTTAAAATTAATTATTAAACTATAAAAATAAATAATAATTAATCCTATGATAATAGGTTATAAATCACAGAATAATTAAGAGATTAATATAATTAATTATCATTAATTTTCAAAACTACAACCCAAAATTACAAATGTAACTTTAATTTTCAAGAATAAAAAAATAATAATAAAGTTTGAGCACGTGAAAGTTGAAACTACCAACCCAAAACTTTACTCGGGCCAGTTACAAAGGCCCACGAAACAACCAACTCAAAACTTTACTCGATCCAATTACGAAAAGCCCGCAAAATGTATATCTTGATTTGTTCCACATCGATATAGTTTAATTTGACAAACAATTTTATATTGTCGAACACCACACTCTTTGTTCATCCCTTCGAGGACTTCTGATAAAATTGAAAATATATCCAAAAGGATGACATTTATAAATCAAGAAATGGTCAAAAAAAATTTTTGTCATTTTCCCCCTTTAGTGTTATTTCTTCCTCAATTCTCTTAATTTAGGAGGTTATTTCTGAATTAGATTTTATTAAAAAAATTAAAATTATTTATTGGAATTTAAAATTCTTGAAATTTAAAATCCACTCATTTCAAATTCCAATATTGAATTTGAAATGAGTAAATCCAAAACAACCTTACACTCTTGTGATTATTCGTAATTTTTTTTAATTATAAAAAAGTGTAAAAATAATCACTAATTAGGAATAACATTTCAAGAAAATTACTGTTGTCACTTTGACGAATTTTTCGGTTATCTTGCATATAACATATCAGATTCATTTAAAATTATAATATTAAATTACTGTAAAAATTATTTTTTAAAAAAATGATTTAAAAAAAATGTAAAAATATTACCAATTTCTAGTTCAGAGAGAGAATCATGGTTCAAACATTAAAGAATAATAACAAAGCAAAAGCCCACCAAACAACCCCAACCCAAAAACTTAGTTCGGCCCAACAATTGAAGCCCAGTAACTGGTTTCTATCCCACATCGGTAGAGCTCTATATCATATACAGGTTTATAATGTTCAACAAAGCATGAGTGCTTGTCCCTTCGGGGACATCCGATAAAATTGGAACGATACAGAGAAGATTAGCATGGCCCCTGCGCAAGGATGACACGCATAAATCGAGAAATGGTCCAAATTTTTTTTTTTCAATTTCCCCTTATTTTTAGGGCTTTTTCTTCCCCAATTTTGTCAATTCTACCCCTGATTTTTTAGGGTTTTCCCTTCCCCAATTTCCCTAATTTATGGTTATTTCGGGCGTGTGTTGCTTTTTAGGTTTAGGGTTATTGTAATTTGTGATTGGGACTGGTGGCTATGGTTGCATATACCCCTCTCTGTTTACTTAATGTCTGTTTTTGAGCATCTATTTCATTTTTTATTTTTATTTTTGGGTCTTATTAGTTTCTTGTTATTCAAAATTGTAGAAAGTCCAAGTTTTGAAGCATATAAAAAAAAGTTGGGTAGAATTTGAAGCATATGGATGATGATTAATCTGATCTCTAAGAAGGTGCAATTATTTCAATTTTTATTGTTCTATTGCGGCTTTGCATTGATTTTTTTCTTTGGAGCTAAAAAGAACAGGAAATCTAGCAAATGTTACTTGTTGGTTGGTGACATGGTTCTCTTACATTAGTAGAACATTTTCTTCAATTGACTGATCCCTCTTGAAAACATTTGGACCAACAATATGATAATTGACAGTGGCATAGCTCTGTATGTACACCGTATGGGGAGCTGCAAATTCGAAATTATATAGTTTTTGGTAGATCCTCAAGTACATTGATAAGTATCATTTCCTTAACTGCTTCTAGAGTGTATGCACTGTGGGTGTTAAAGAACCACATGTTTGTGAGAGGTCGAACTGTAGGTAACAGGCGTGTCAACCGGGGTAAAAGAAAATTTCTTACTTGTTTTGGATTTAATTTAGTTCAACAGTCCATAGCTTTTTGTGATAGTATTGATTTTGAATTCTGGAATCTTATACTAGCATTATAGCATTATATTTTGGCTTATCTATACATGAAGAGTTTTTCTTTTCAGTGTGATATTAAGCCATGAAGCACCAAGAAACTGAATGCATTATGTGCTTCTTGAGTCATCACAGCTTTTCAGGTTTGGTAGCTCCAATGTTTTCAATCTCCAACTATATCTTTAGTCTATAGTTGGGCGAGTATCACGTAACTCAAAACATCATTTTCCTGCTTGACTGATGCAGTACAGGATGGTGGTCTGGCTGATCTATCTCTTCGACATGCTAGAACTGTTATCTGGTGAGTGAAAGCAATTTTCACTTGTTTCCGTATAGTAGGGAGTTGAGCCCATTCATGTTCTATTGGTGTATGAATTTTCTTCTGCTAAATTTTTAGAGTTAGTCTTATGTGAATCTGGGTGCATTCTTATCCTTTTACAAGAAAAGGACACTAACGCCCTAATGCTTAAAGACCCTAAACGCAAAGTTTAAATCCTAACAAGGACAAACATTAAAAAGCACTCGGGTGTACCGTATATCTGGATGCATTTAAAACTTTGTTTTCTGTTTACAATCTTGAAGATCATACTCTTTGGCAATACAATCAACTTTCACAATGCATGTACATCTAACCAAACCATATTACATTTCAAATGTTTGTTCATGTGACAGAATTATAGAATATATTGGGTTAAACAAAGCCAAGAGTCTTTCATGCTAGAATGGTGTGAAATAATTTTAATATTTGATACTAATTGCTCCTGTTTTATAGCATAAAAATGAAATGTGCATGGATATGTCTAATTGTGGCTGCTTTTTATCTGTTAAGAGTTGATCCGGTCCATGATGTTTATAAATTCAATAATTTTTCATGTTGTGAATCATTATGTCCATTCTTTTCCATGGATTATGTTGTTTGTTTGACGATTTGAGCTCATGAATATCAGGTCCAATCTGTGGACTCGCTAATCGTCTGAGCTGAAATAAGCGGCAGTTTTCTCGGGCATTCATTGAAGAGGAAGTTCCAAAGTTGCGAAGCATGATGCATCTGAGGCATGTGCATTGGTCTTGACTTCCCAGTTAAGAGGTTTTTATTAAAGAAAAAAGTATAAGTTCTATGCTGATAGATGACTTATGGATTGATTGTGCATTGTCTAAGGTTGATTTATTAATTAAACTTTCTCTCATTTAAAAAATACTAATAATTAATAATAAAGTTGGAGTAGATTTATATCAAAGGCTAATACCCTGTGCACCTGGATGCACCCCATGATACGGTGCACTCACTTTCAGATCGTATATAATTATGAACAAAATCATATACTCCCTTCGTCCCGGTCAAAGTGTGTCATTTGTTTTTTGCACGTAGATTAAGAAGTATTATTATTTTATGTAAAGTGGGTAGGTGTATTAGAGAAATGTGATGGGTAGTGTTGGGCCATTGGTGAACCCTTCTTACTAAAAGAGGAAAATTGTGCAATTTAGATGGGACGCCCAATATAGTAAAATTATGCTATTTGGGCGGGACGGAGGGAGTACAATTATGAATAAAAATGTATACAATTTATTTGTTAGTTTTTTTTAATGAAAAATTAAGTGTAAAAAAATATACAACTATTAAAAAATATGTATACACTATTGAATAAAAAGTTATACACATATGAATGTTAGTTTTTTAATGAAAAATTCAGTGTGAAAAAAGTATACAATTATTAAAAAACATATATATAAATAAAATAACATGTATACAAAATAAAATAAAAAGTTAATACAATGCACAAAAATCTCTAGATCGGAGTCAGCCCATTGTTCTAAGGTCAAAAGGAATCCTCTCATCTTTTGGGCTTATGATAGGCCCAATCGTAAATTTGTGTCGACCCTTAAATGAATTGTTTGTTAAAAAATGTATAAAGTTGGTACAACTGAGACGTTTTATTCTCTCGTGAAAACGAAAAATTAAAAATAAAAAATTTGATGTCCCTGCCACATAAAATTAGACAAAGTCTTAGATTATGTGAGCGATTCATTATTAAAACTGGATTGTTATATAAATAAAATATATTTATTTATAATTAAAGTATATTTTTTTTAATAATACATTCGTTCCACAAGAAAGTACGCGCTTCTTTGTAGTAACAAAGGAATGGCATACCTTTATGTGGGATGGGGGAGTATGATATTAAGATTTTATAATAGGAATCACTACAAAATACCCGTCTTACAAGAGAGGGTCATCCCACCTCAAATTAATGTATGTATTAAAAAAAATATCAGCAAGTGATATTGGTAAAAACCTATAAAAAATGTTTGGAAATTGTTTCTGTTTTTTTACTAGATAAATCCTCTAATTAATCAAACAAAGGTTTGAAAAGGGATAAAATGTTGAATTTTCAATGAAACAAAATACTCCAGAAATATGTGATTGAATGTCTATTAAGAGTATTTGTACATAATTGACAAAATGGTTGTGAAAGGGAAAATGAGGCCACCTGCCTCTACTTTCATTTTCAAAATGAGCTTATATTCCATATTAATTGATTTTATGGGTAAGATCAGTGGTGGACGCAGGATTTATATTCAGGGGCCCGAAATATACTTTATTCGTCTTACAACATAGTTCATTTTGCGATTTTATAGTGTTTTAGGCTCACAACACAATTCATTTTTGGGGTTTTATAGTGTTTTAGGGAAATTATTTTATTTATTATTTTATTGATTTTTTTTAGGGTATTCTTACGTTAAAAAATAATCTTAATATGTAAATTATATTATGTGTTAGGTGTGAGTGATAATTTTAAAATTAAAATTTTCTGAGATTATTGGATAAAGACGTAATTTTTCTTTTAAGAGAGTGAAAATAATGTTATAAAATAAAAGAATGAAGAAAATATAAAAGAATTATGCTATACATATAGTAAATTATTACTATATTACTTATTATAATAATAAAATTTACATATTTTTTTTATATAAAGAAAGATATAATATCAATTACTAAAGAGAAAAAATAAAATAAGAATTAAAATTATACATAAAAATAAAATAAGAATTAAAATTATACATAAAAAATAGAAATAATTAATTATAATTATGATATAGTATAATTTAAATTATTTTGGATATAAAAGAGGAAAGAAAATATAAAAAATAAATAAATACTAATAAATTGAAAACAGGAAACAATAAGGCAAGAAGTAGAATCGAACCCTGGACCTCGAACACACTCTATGATGATATCCACCACTTGACCACTTCAATATTTTATAATAATTACTACATATATATTAAATATTTACAAAACTTCAGAGGGGCCAGTGCCCAACCTAGGATGCGTCCGCCATTGGGTAAGATATGTCAGTTCTCTTTAAATGATAATAATTAATATTCTATACATAATAATAAATTATATTTATGATATAATAAAATAATTAAACTATTTTTCAAAAAGATAATAATTTTTCAAGTAGAAAGATAGTCCTCCTCCATTCATACTATTGTTATTTGTTTGTTTAAGAGTATCATTCACAAAAAATAAAATAAAAAATTAATTTATAATTTAAAAAATACTCCATTTTAATTTTAAAGTCCAACTAAAATGTATCTAACCAATCCTGTCGTCAATTTAAACTTTAATTAAATTTTAGTTATAAGAATGATATTTGGAGATTTGATTTTATAAACGATGCTGCCACGGTAGCAACTATGATTCTTTAATACAAATAATTGAATTTAGAAAATGCCAAAAAAAAATGTGAATAATAAAAGCAAAAAGGGTAAATCAGTTGATGGGAGAACATCTCCATCCCAATCCCACCAAGTTCAACACCTCCATAATTTTGTGACGTATCACCAAATGGCCCCTCCTCATTGGCCCAATTGTTTATTAATTTTTCATATGGGTCAGCGCAATGTCGGCAAGCAACGCTTTTAAACCCTAGGAATAGCGCCTTTTAAGGCGGGGCCCACTTGCATTAATCTTCCTAATTTTCTGTGTGCCCCTTCACTTCCACTTCACTTAATCCAAATTTCACCAATATACCACTCATCGGGACACTCTTTCATCATCCTAAATTTAATTTAATTTTCATCACTCTTATAAAATTCACAAAAACTCGTGTAGAATCGAATATTTTTAATATATGAAATTGCATGAATATAATTAATCACGTTAAATAATAATACTACAAAAAAAATAATAATTTATACCTTGACGCATATAGAAGAAGTAGAAAGTATAACACTATTATTGTTAATAAATTTTTTTGGAGTATAGTGATCAAAGAGTAACACTCAATATTTAAAGGAATCGTTCACCATCACATATATATACACTCACTTGCATACTAGTATTTCTTGGTAAAATTTATTTTCTCTCTTTGTGTATTTTTATCCACTTTTTATTTTGTGGTATCCCATGTATTTTTATCCATTCCATTTTTGGCAAAAATACATAATATTTTATTACTTACTTTTTAGAATCCCAATAACTTTAATTATTTTTTACACTTTATTCATCATTCTCAATAACTTTATTCACTTTTTCTTTTTAAATTACTAATTTATCTCTACTTTCTCTTACATTATATATTAAAAAATAAAACGTCTTAATCTCCGTGCCCGTACAAATGGGTAAAAATACCCGGGATGGAGGGAGTATATTTTTTGGTTATTAGAAGTATAATAATTTCAAATTTATTATTTTAATGTGATTTTAAGTTTTTTTTTTTATTTTTTTAATCAGAATTCAGCAAGACCAAAAATTACGGTTTTTTAGTTATAAAATCACCCGTTCTCAAAATCGTGATACACTTGTATCATTAGGGGTGGGTAATATCGGTATACCAAAAATACCGATACCGTACTGATACCATATCGAAAATTTCGGTATGGAAAAATACATACCGATACCGTTACCGAAATTTCGGTATACCGAAAAATCGGTATACCAAAATTTCGGTAAATTAAATCGGATATCAATACCGTACCGAAATTTACACCATACCGATTTTTCGGTAAATACCAATTAATACCGAAATGTTGACATACCGTTTCATACCAAAAATTCAACATATCGAAAAATACCGATTTACCGAAACCATACCAAAAAATAATACTCCTATTTAATTTTAATCAAAATAATAAAATTAATATAAAAATATTTCAAAACAATTAAATTTTCTAATCTCAAACATTATACTTATGTTGTTTTTAATTTATTCATGATTAAATAATAAATTTTTTATTATTATATTTTTATACTCCTATATTTTTATTTAGATGTGTATTATATTTTTATTTATTTTAATTAGAGCTTATTTTAAATTTTAAAAAATATATATGAATAAATGTAATACATAATAAAATAAAAATAATTTAAATATATTTATAATATAAAATATACTTAAATATTGTATTATGTATAATTAAATTTTAAAAAAAATTATATAAAATTTTCGGTATATCGGTATCGGTATACCGATACCGAAATACCGAAATACCAAAAATTTTAATATCCTATATCGATACCGTACCGAAATTATCGGTACGACAACCATACCGTACCGAAAATTTCGGTATGTTGAATTTTCGATATTTTTCGGCATTTTTCAATACGGCGAGCGCGGTATACCTAGTTTTCGGTATTTTTCCCCATCCCTATGTATCATCATGTAATGTACTATATAATAATATATATACTCCATAATACAACACTCTTATCATATAAAATAATTAATACTAACAATTTAACTCGTAAACAATACCATTAAATTAATTAAAAATGATCTTCTTGAAAAAATTCTAATGCAGGTGGGACTCCATATAAATCTGTTATTATTATTATTATTATTATTATTATTATTATTATTATTATTATTAATTAATTAATTAATTCTAACCTAGTAATTCTATATTCTTGAATAATATTCTTATTCTTCAATGTTTTAATTTCTTCTTTGAGATTATTAATCTCTTTTTGAAGATCTTGAAGAGATATTTCTCCTTTATTCTGATATTTATCTTTTAATTGACTCATAACTTCAGCCATACTATAAGTTTTTTTATTTGAAAATTCATTTTCTCCCTTATTAGAGGATGAAGCCTCATCATTAAAAGAAATTTCATCAATAATTTGTGCTTTCAATAATGGGTCTTTGATCATTTTTAATAAATCAAAAAGATTTTCATTATTTAAAACATTTATAGAAATGTCTGAAAATTGTGACATTATTTTATAAAATTCTGACTGGTTTATCTCTTTGGGACATATAAATCCTTCTTGACATGGTTTGCATACTTCTGATTCTGCTTCAGATTCAGAAATATCTGTGTCATTTAGATTATTAATCTCTTCTTCTGATTCAGAAGTTTTTGAAGAATCTGAAGATGATTTTTCAGCTTCAGTTTTTTCTTCAAGAGATTGCAATATTATTGCTTTAATATCATCAGGAATTTCAAGAGAATTTATTCTCTTTTTAGTCCAACAGAATTCCTTAGTATGACCAGGTTTACCGCATAATTTGCAATATCTATTCATTTTTCTTTTAAAAAATCTAAGAGGTTTTTTCTTATCTCTTTCCTCCTTTCTCTTATCTTTCTTTTCTCTTTGTTTAGAAGAATATTTTCTTCTTTTCTTAGGTATATAAACCTTATCTTTTTTACTAGTTTTACTAGTTGAAGGATTATCAATACCAAATTGTTGACAAAATTCACCTAATTGCTTTCTCTCATTTAGGCTTTGTCTTTTAATTTGCTGATTTAGCTTTATTTCATTGCATAAAGCTAATCATTCTTGTATACAAGTATCTATAAGGGATCCATATGTATACTGATTATAATCAATAGAGATATTATCTTTCTTTAACGTTTTACGTACTCTTTCAGCAAATAAGCTGGGAAGACCATCAATAAATTTTGATTTCCAATGAATGTTATTACATTCTGGAAGTTCCATAACTCTGCTTAAGAAAGTATCTTTATACCATCTGAAATCAGATAGAGTTCTACATCTCATAGTTTGTAACAGTGTACGAATAATATCACTATTGTCACTGAAACGACCAGTAAAATGTTCAATAATGTTGATTGCAAGTGTATAAACTGCATTTTCAACCATTATATTATCACCCTCTTGTTTAACAGTATTAATGATGCTATTACGATCATTAAGAGATAAATAATTATCCCACCAGCCTTTAAGCTGTCCTGTAAAACCAGCAACAATCATTGAAGCAATAGTTTTATCTGTATTATTGCTGTTTTTACATATAGTGGAATACATCAACATACGATGTACAATATTATAAATCTGTTTATTAGAAAATCCATCAATATTCCATTCATAAATTTTATTACCAGAATAACTGATATCAATAGTATCAGCATACTCCTCATGTAGAACATCCATAGGAGTAGGTCTAGAATAATAAAATTTATTTTGGATAGGCTTATCAGCCCATTTTGCGTTAATTTTATTAATCTGATTTTTGAAAACCTTTTTAAAATCATTATTATTTATTAAATCAGAAAATAACTCTTTATCAAGAGTTTTTATACTAAGTTTATCAAACTTTTCTTGCAACAATTTTTCTAATTCAAAAAGAGGTTGCATTTTGAAATTCGAAATAATTGGAGGAGGCTGAAAGCTTGGTATAGCTTCCTTTTTATTATCTATAATTACTTCAGATTGAATATTAAGACTTGTAGAAGCCTTATTCTGATCTGTAATAATTATAGGTTTCTTTTCCTCTTTTTTATTAAAAGCAATAATCAAATCCAATTTTTCATGAATTGATTGAATTTGTTCACCAATAATATTAAGGAACAGATTAGTATAATTCTGACATTTAAACATAGTGTTGATATGATCACATGTAATTCTAACTGTATCATCTTCTAATAATTTCGCAAAAGCAAGGAAGTTTTAAACTTTTCCTTCTTTTTCAATATGAAATTGTTGACATTTGGGAGGATATAATCCTTTAATACTCATTCCATTTTGAAAATTATAGTTTCTTTCAACAATATAGATATAATCTTTCACATATGTGTTCATAAACCATGCAACAAATGGAATTAAAACATTTTTCTCTTCACAAGTTTTATAAAACTCATTTTGAAAAATCATGGTTTCTTCTTGTGTAAAATTTTCAAAAAACCATTTTCTAAAAGGAATATAACCTTCATTAAAAAAATTCATCAGAAATAATTTTTCTGGCTTGAGAACCTTTTGAAAAATCAATTTTTTTAAATAGATCTGTCCAATCCATTAAAATGTAAAATTCATACCCGACATAGTCGGTCCTTCATCACTATTGTGAGTTTTTACAATATTATTCTTATTAATGAATAACTTCTCATTCATAGGAGTAAATACTGATGGAGTATTTTCTCTTATTTGAGAAGTTGAAGCTCTAGCCGATTCGACTATGTAATCAATTGGAGAAATATAACTTCTCATTGATTGGCTTTTATTAAAGGTGTTGTCAAACTGTATATTAACAGTTCCTTTTGTATCTTGAATAATATCAATCTCATTAGACTGATCTTGTACTTGTGTATGAACAGGTACAGCATTCTCAATAGTCCAATTATCTGGAAATTTTATTTCTTCCCATTTAATTGGTCTACGAGTCATGATATTAGATTTATTGAAATTTGTTTCAATAATAATCGTTTCATTTAACGATTTGTCTATAATTTTACATTGAGGATTCAATGTAATTAATGGTTTATAATATATTCTATAACAGATACATATTACTTCTGTTCCTTGAATATAATTATAACCATTTGTTTTAACATTTAATGTTAAAGCATCGAGTATATTAACATCAGACAATGATAATTGTAAATTTGGATAAACATTAAAATAAACAGGACCATTGGTCAAACTGGATTCTATAATACCCATTAAAGATTGTTTCCAATTTAAATTTCTTCCATCACGTAAAGCTGCTATAAAGCTTTCTGGAAGACCTTTTAATGTCAAAGGTTTAAATGCAATCTGCACTAATCCTATATGAAGAAATTTATGAGTATGTCTATATAGACTTATATCTTTTTCAGATAATAATCTGATTCTCATCTCATTATTATTAAGAGATATCGATTCCTCAGTAGTTTTAACTACTTGTCTAAGACTGATTATATCAAAAGTCCCTATTTTATATATCATCCTGGGATTAATCTTAGGAATAGTCCACTTATTAAGTAGATCTAAGTTCTGAGGTATATCATACTCTTGACATATAGTATTTTTAATACTATAATCATTATTCTTAAATAAGTTCATGATATTCATGATAAAAATGTGTTAATCCAATAACATACTAATTACTAAGTCCATGGCTCTGATACCATCTC
The DNA here is from genome assembly GCA_023678885.1 of Pogostemon cablin. Taxonomy (NCBI): domain Eukaryota; kingdom Viridiplantae; phylum Streptophyta; class Magnoliopsida; order Lamiales; family Lamiaceae; genus Pogostemon; species Pogostemon cablin. The sequence goes on from CM042975.1 coordinate 28,277,819, forward strand.
TGAACAGGATCTTATTTAAAATGGAACTCTTTAATGAAGATCAAAATTCGTTATAAAATCTAATAAGGAACTTTACAGAATTAAATATAGACTGACAACTTAATACCAAATTATTCTAAAAATAAAACGCACCTAAGCATGCCCTAAACGCCTTCATCAACGGCTGAAGCGGGACTTACAGACTAGTGTCTACATATTTTTAGATTAATCTGAATATAAGGCCTGTCTATTACATCTAACCTTATAAGATTATAATTCATTATGATCTTAATCTTCAAATTACCATATCAATAACATCATAAACAGTTATGTTATTATAACCATGTAAACAGTAAATAGCAGTTATGGATTAACACATATTGGTTTAGCCTATAAGGCTAACCATGAACATAATTTAAATTAATTAAACAGTAAAAATTAAAACTATAAATAATTAAAATACTTACAATATTTATTGCTTCTTCAGAATTATTACAGGATTTATATAACAATATGAAAGGAAAATGCTCAACACATGAGCTGCTAGCTTATGATCAGAGAAGGGGGAATTCTGATCTCTACCTCTAAATGAAAACTTCAAACCTATATATACAAAATGAAAATGCGTCCCAACAGTAGAAAACGCGTGAATAAACAGTAAAAAGCCAAAATTTTTGGCCTGCACAGTATTATTCCTGTAGATGAACAGTATCCTGTCTGGCTGCTTTACTGTTGATGAACAGTATCTTGTCTGGTTATGACGTAATCCATGACATCATATCCACTGTTTTTGACGTATGCAATGACGTCATCTCTCTTTCTGGCTTATTTTCCTGAATTCATTGATTTATCTGAAGATTTTTCTTCTTCTGATAGCAATTTTTCTACCAAAGTGTCAGTCATTGCTGCAAATATATCATCTATATTCATCTCATTTGGATCTTGTGCATCTTGCATATAATCGGAGGTTATAGATCCACTTTTTGTTTCTTTATTAAAATGAGATAATAGATCTCTTTGTACCTCTGCAAGGTAAGAAGATATCATCTGCTTTTGAGTCAAATTTTCTGACTTTATTTTTGATTTCTTTATTATAAAATCAAATGGAGAAGGAGAATGTATTAATCTCTTTTGTTGTTCATACTCCTCTCAATTTATAAGTCTTAAAGGGGATACTATTATTATCAATATATCTTTCCATTAAATCCCATGGATTATCAATCCAGTCCATATCTTCTTTTTCTAAGAGAAATATGATTTCTCTACTTTCTTTCTTATAGAATCCCACATCAGATTCCTCTTTTTCCACTATTTTGGAATAGGTAGGTATTTCAGCCTGTTTATCATCTCCAGTATTACTTGATGATGATTCACCAACCTTTTTGGATTTTAACCATGCTTCATATTCAGCATAGTCTCCTTGTAACATATTCATTGTTACAAGCTTTTTATTCCCTTGTTGAAGTATAACTTCAGGAACTTTGTTCTTTCCTCTTCCTATTTGAGGAGTATTTGAGGAATATGATCCTCTTCCTCCAGAATAATTTTGGTTTGGAGGTCGCAATCCTCTTCCACCTCTTCCTCTATAAGAGGAAGATCCTCTGCCTCTATCACTCATATCTGCAATAATAAACAGAAAATTATGAGAAATATTCTCTAGTTAAAAAATCTGGAAGATTATTATCTTCTCCTCTTTTATAAACAATATCAAAATCAAATGGGGCTAAATGAGCCTGCCATCTAGCAAACATTTGCTTTGATATATCATGTTTAAAATCTTTATTAAACATAAATTTAGCCGCATTACAATCTGTAATAACAGTAAATTTTTGATTATATAAATCATCTTGAAATTTTAAAACACATTTAACAATAGCAAGAATTTCTTTAGCTATTGTTGCATAATTCTTCTGAGCATTGTTCCATTTTCCCGAATGGAATCTTACTAAATGTTTCTGTTTATTAACAGGGTCTATTTGAGTGAGTATACCTCCATATCCTATATCAGAAGCATCTGTTTCTATAAATTTATTCCAATTAGGGTTACTAATCATTAAACATGGTAATGATTTAACCTTAGATTTAATCTTTTTGACTGCCTCTGTATGACTATTAGTCCATACCTTGGGGTTTTTCTTTAACCTATCATATAAAATAGTTGCATCTTTAGCCAAATTTTTATAATAGGGAGCAATATAATTAAGGCTTCCTAAAAACCTTTGTAATTGGGTTTTATCTGTTATAATATCTGGAAATTTGTCAGCAAAATCTATGCTTCTATTAATAGGAATTATATTTCCTTTTTCTATATTATGGCCTAAAAATCTAATCTTGGTCTGGAATATTTCCATTTTTGGTTTTGATATCACTAAACCATTTTGAACAACAATTTGCTTAAATATACGCAAATGTTTAAAATGCATTTCTATTGATTTAGAAAATACAAGAATATCATCAATATAAACAATAATAAACTCACTATAAGGAGTAAAAATATCATTCATAATCTTCTGAAATTCAGAAGGAGCATTCTTCAAACCAAATGGCATAACATTCCATTCATAATGACCTATTGGTACATTAAAAGCAGTTTTGTATCTGTCAGATTTATTAATCTGAATTTGCCAATAACCAGATTTTAAATCAAATTTAGAGAATATGAGACTATCATATAATCTATCAAGCAAATCCTTTTTATTAGGAATGGGATGTCTAATCCATTTTAACACCTTATTAAGGGGTTTATAATTAATAACGAGTCTAGGAACTCCTCTTTCTATCTCAGAGTGTTTATTAACATAAAAAGCAGTACATGACCAAGGCGACTGAGAAGGGCTTATTAAACCCTTTTGTAATAAGGAGTCAATTTCATTTTTACATAACTCTAGATATTCTGAGTTCATTTGACATGGTCTAACTTTTGTAGGAATATTATCCTCTTTAAATGTTTCCTCATAAGGAAGTGAAACAATATGTTTCTTCCTATCCCAAAAAGCATTAGGATGATCATTGCAAATATCTAATGCAAATTCATTCTTTAAAATGCTAATTTTATCCTGTAATTTAGGATTATTTAATTTTTCTTCAATAGTAATCATACTAATTTCTTGTTTTAAGAAATTAATTTGATTCTGTTTAACCTTGATATTATCATATAAATTATGTAATTCCTTTATAAAAGGTTCAGTAATAAATTCTAAGAAAATATCATTTCCTTTATAAGTTCCCATTATACCCTTTTTATCAATATTTTTTATAGGGTATATCATATTAAGAAATGGAGTACCAAGTATAACTTGGTTATTTATATTTTTCACAAGTATAAAGCTTTGTGATATACATGTGTTATTAACACAAACATAAGTTTTAGGAAGCTTATAATTAATTTGGAGTTTATCTCCTCCTGCATGATACAAGTTATGACTTGTTTTTTCAAAGTATCTTGTGGGTATTAACCCTTCTTGAATAACATTTAAATCTGCACCACTATCAACAAGCGCAGTAAATGTCTTTGTATAATGATTATCAATTAATAAGGATATTTTTATATACCATTTTTGTGATATTACCATTTCAATGGTAGATAAAAATTTATTATCAATCATTATATCATCCTTATTATTATCTTGAGGAATAGCAATATTATTCATTCTAGAATTTTCTAACCTAGTAATTCTAGATTCTTGAATAATATTCTTATTCTTCAATGTTTTAATTTCTTCTTTGAGATTATTAATCTCTTTTTGAAGATCTTGAAGAGATATTTCTCCTTTATTCTGATATTTATCTTTTAATTGACTCATAACTTCAGCCATACTATAAGTTTTTTATTTGAAAATTCATTTTCTCCCTTATTAGAGGATGAAGCCTCATCATTAAAAGAAATTTCATCAATAATTTGTGCTTTCAATAATGGGTCTTTGATCATTTTTAATAAATCAAAAAGATTTTCATTATTTAAAACATTTATAGAAATGTCTGAAAATTGTGACATTATTTTATAAAATTCTGACTGGTTTATCTCTTTGGGACATATAAATCCTTCTTGACATGGTTTGCATACTTCTGATTCTGCTTCAGATTCAGAAATATCTGTGTCATTTAGATTATTAATCTCTTCTTCTGATTCAGAAGTTTTTGAAGAATCTGAAGATGATTTTTCAGCTTCAGTTTTTTCTTCAAGAGATTGCAATATTATTGCTTTAATATCATCAGGAATTTCAAGAGAATTTATTCTCTTTTTAGTCCAACAGAATTCCTTAGTATGACCAGGTTTACCGCATAATTTGCAATATCTATTCATTTTTCTTTTAAAAAATCTAAGAGGTTTTTTCTTATCTCTTTCCTCCTTTCTCTTATCTTTCTTTTCTCTTTGTTTAGAAGAATATTTTCTTCTTTTCTTAGGTATATAAACCTTATCTTTTTTACTAGTTTTACTACAAGATTAAAATGCGGAATCTTAGTAAGTTGCAATGTATGTTGAAATAGAATCTACAGATTCTATATTAAATTTGGGAACTTGTATGACCACTAAATGGTGTAAAAGCCATTGCAAGGGTCAAAGGAAATAAAAGAGGATCATATGGAAAGGTAAAAACCTTGGAAGCAAAGCTTGTTGCGAAAAAGTGTACTCAGAAAGAAATGGTTCGATTATGAGGGAACATATTCGCTGGTAGCTATGCTTATGTTGATCCGGATTCTTTTATTTATTGCTGCTCATATTGAATTATGAGGAACAGCAAATAGATGTCAAGACAGTTTTCCTGATTGGAAGTCTTGAGGAAAACATCTATGTGAAGCAACCAGAGTGATTCATTGCAAAGTACTAATAGCATTTTGATAGTAAGCTTAAAAGTGTCCAGCGATGGACTAAAGCAAGCTTTGAGATCGTGAAGCATCTGTTTTGATTAGGTAATCCAGTGGCACGGATTTAAATCAATCAGCGGATGTATCTTGTGTATTGTAAAGAGTGACGGAAACGTGGTGGTGGTTTTTGTACTATACGTAGATAGTATCTTGCACATTGGAGACAATGAAAGAGTATTATCGGGCGTATGGGTACGGTTAATAAAGCGGTAGATATGAAGGACTTAAGAAAGGCAAATATATCCTTTTGATCACGGTAATACGGATCACAAGAAAGGACATTATGCTTATCTCAAGTTTCATAAATGATACAGTCCATACTCGTTTAGCATGTGAATTTATCTTAGTGAATGTGTCTTTGAGATACAAAAAGAAGATAAAGTAGATGAAAGCGGTTCCTTATGCTTCGGCGAATAAGGAAGCTTAATCTAAGGAATGCTATGAACGAAGTTGGATATCTGTTTTGCTGAATGCAAGAACAGTGGGTATCAACGTAATCCGGAACAAGAATGATGAACTGTGGTAAGACATATATGAAGTGCCTGAGAAGAACTGGAAATCATATATAGACTTACTGAGCAGATTCACTGCTTCTTGTGGATTACGGAGATTCGGATTTTTTAGTCAGATTGAACAGTAGTAAATTCTCCTCAAAGGTTATGTGTTTAATCTTAGGAAGTAGAGTCATAATGTGGAGGAGTGTTATATAGAAATATATTTCAGACTCCACATTCCATCATGGAAAGATGATAAATTGGAGCCTATGAGGCAGCCAAAGTATCTATATGACTCTAGAAACTTCAAGATGGAATTTGAAGTGTTTCTAAGTTTGCCCAAGGTAATCACAATTTACATTGTTGATATTGGTGCAGTTGCAAACTTGAAGGAATCACGAGTCCATAAGGCAATTAAACACATGGAGCGCAAGTACCACCTGTTACGAGAAATCGTATGATGAGGGGAAGGTTGTTGTCGCCTAGATTGCATCGGATGATGACTTAGTAAACTATTTACAAGGACCTTAAGGCGAGAGCTTTTAATGGTCGTGTAGTGGTAGTAGGAATCAGATGTATGGCAGAATACATGACAGCATAGTCTTTTAGTATAAGTGGGAGATTGTTGGATTGTATACTAAAAGTCTAGCTTTAGTATGAACAATGTCATAACAATATTTGAAATGAGAATCATTGATCAAATGATTGCATCTTATAATTTATTTTATATGCATGATGCAATAGTCCATTTACTTTATACTGTAGATAATATGTTGTGCGACAACACGCGGAAGATCATATTATCGGTTTCCTTATAAAGTATAAACAAATGCTCACAACTGAGATAGACGGGGACTCTCTATCGGTATGGTTGTAGTGTGGTTTGGTATTAGCTTGTCTTGGCTATAGAATCACATTAGTGCACTTGTGTGTATTGAGCAGGACCGCCTGAGATCGTTCTTCTTATACTGACTATATAGTAGAACTTGATCTCTGTTATTATGGAAGTTCGTGCTCTTAATCCCTATACAATAACCTCGATACGTAGGGCAGTATGTATTTCTTTGATTCATCAATGGGTGAGATTTATAAGTATTAAATCAAAAAACTCGGTGAGTTGGGAAGTAGTATTGTATCTATGGTGTGATGTTGATTGTAGAAGGAATCCATGTCCGTCATAGGTTGATGATGTCCCCTTGAGGAGCTCATAAGGTTTATCATGTAAATCTTGCAAGTGGATTAATTTCCGGCATGATAAAAAAGGTTGAGTGGTACTACTCTTGGATGAGATATTAATTAATTTGAGTTGTCAGTAACTTAATTAATTAATGGACATTGAATATCTTAAACATGGGGAGACTATCGGACTTATAATAAGAAGGAGCCCTGAACATAATTTGGGATTGGATGGGTAGTGCAATAATAATATTTTAGTGGACTATATTATTATTATTGGATTTAATTAAAAGATTTGGGCTAAGCTTGGTTAATTAAATTCAATTGAGGCCCAGCCCAATTTCTCCTACTGGTCCCTGCAGTAGCCCTTATAAATAAGTTATCTCAGTTCCTGTTAACCTGAAGTCAGTGCCTCATTTGACAGTTAGAAAGAACAGGAGCAGATTGAGAGAATCCTGCGGATTGTTGCCCACACAACAGCAGGATTCAACTTGGGACATACTGCAGAAGATTGAGAGGTGGTTCTCTGCAACGGTTCATCTTCTACATCAACCCAGAAGTACGGTAAACAAGATTTAATTGCTTCCGCTGTTTATTGTTTGCCTGTTGATTAGCCATAACTTGTAGTCGGGTTGACCAATTCAAGAATTTATCGAACCACAGGGAGGTCGATGCTAGCACTTAAGCGATATCACGTTTATCACGATTTTATAGAGACGAATCATAGATGGATGGTTTGGGAAACAAGTAATTAAATGAAAGTAGACAAGCAATAATCAAATGACAAGATAAAGATGATGAATGAGGGGTTTTCCAAATTAAGTAGAAGTGAGATTAACAACACTAATGAAGTGGTAACTTATGGATTCATGCATTAAACTCATATATATCAAGGGTTAAGACTAAGGGCCAACACTTATACCACCTAAACTTCCTCTCGAAATGATTAGGATGTAGATCATTTGCACAATCTCTAAATAGCTCAAAGGTTGGTTCTAAATTAAACTATTCCAACTAGGTACTAAGTTCAATTATAGAATCCCTTCATATAATCAATTGACTTCTCAATCTAACTAATCACATGTTCCATCAAAGGGTTCTAAATAATAAAGGACTTCTCAATCACTTTACCATTTATAATGCACATGAGGTGTTTGATGAAATGATTCACTTGACTATCCTAAGCACATAATTGATTTCTCAATCTAATCATATAATTAGAACAATCAAACACACAAAACATCATAAATCTCAAGATATATAAGCACCAATGATAGAAAATCAAATATCCCCATCAACATATGAATTTAATTACATAGATCCACAAATTAACCAACAACCTTCATGTTGCTAATCTCACAAGGGAGATTAGCCTACAATCTTCATAAGATCCATAACATAGACATTATAATTCTTACAAATCATGATAAACTAAAGGATTAACACAAAATTGGAATGAAAACTCCCTTGGAAATGGATCCAATTGAATCTCCCTTCTTCCTTTGGTGATCACCCAAGCTTCCTTGCTTCTTCACTTGATTTGGATGGAGGAAATTATGGAGAGATGATGTAAATCTAAAAATGGATGAATGGGATGGAGAATTGGGTGTGAAATCAAAGGAATGGTGTGTGAGGTGTGTGGGAACAGTAGAATTTCGGATCTTCTCTCATAAAATCTGAATGGAGGGGTATTTATACCCTTATGGGCCTTCTAGAAGGATTCTGATTTTTTTCTGGTCCAAGACACGACACGAGTCGTGTGGCGCAACACGGCCATGAGGTACCCGTGTTGCGTGAACTGATGTTCCCGCACGGCCATCGCTTACAGGCCCGTGTTGGCTACACGGGTCGTGTGTTGCAACACGAGTCGAGCTCCGCAACACGGCCAAGTGGTGGTCGTGTTGGATGAATAGATGTTGCTACACGACCATTCTGGACAGGCCCGTGTTAGCTACACGAGTCGTGCACTGCGACACGGCTCGTGCCACCGACACGGCCAGTCGTGTTGCTGCTGCCCTGATTCCTTCACTGTTTTGGCTCGTTCTCCCTCGTTTCAACTCCAAATTGAGATCCGCTTTTTCCTACATCTTCCTTATCATGTTTAGCATCAAATAAAAAGTGAAAATAGTAGGTTTAAGCTCATTCACACACATTTCCATGAAAACACAAAACACAACCAAATAACACATAAAATACGGATAAAATAATACTAAAACACATATAAAAAGACACTAAAATCTAGGTGAAAATATCACTCATCACACCCCCAAACTTAAAGTGTTGTGCGTCCTCGCACAACGAAAATGATAAACCATGAGGAGTGATTTTCACCTAGGAAAAGACTAAACGAACATAAGTAATAACACGTCAATAGCAATAAGAATTACAAACTATGCTAAGGCATCCTACATCAATAAAATCATAACATGAGAAATTAACAAGTTCAATCAAAAGAGAATAAAGTGTAATATAGTCCCTTTTAGTCCAAGCCTTACATAGGTTATAAATTTCACTCAACACTCTTTAAAGTAGGTAAATCAACACTCATCAATTGATTGGCTTGACTCGCTATAAGCTTGCTCGTGGACTACATTCACAAACCGCCAAGGTTTCCATTAATGATCAAAAAGGTCTTTCATTAAGGATGTAATGATAGGCTCTTTGGTAGGGTATGGAAGATATGGATAATAGTGACTAAGCAAGTGTAAGTAATCGAAGAGACGGCCAATTTCTCCAACTTCTCCACTTTTCTTTCTTTCTTTCTCAACTTTGGCACTCACAAGCTCTACTCATCAACATTCCTTTGGATTGAGCTTCTTATGATGCATGCTTCCTTTCTTTGAATTTTTATTTCCTTGAGCATCTTGTTGTTGCTTTACTCATTTTTCTTGTTTTGAGGTTGCATGTTCATTCTTTTTTATGCTCTTTTTCATCCTTTTTCTTGCTTGTTTACCATTTCCTTTTTCTTTTTCTTCCTTATCAAACCTTTCTAGTTACCATCTCCTCAATCACCCACACAAATGGTATATATGTAAGGCTTAAGTGGGTAATCATGGCTTGTAATGTGCTATATTCACAATAAAAAGGCTTAAAGGCTCAAAATGGTTAACTAGGGATGATGTACATGGTAGGAAAATATATGGCAATGACTATGAATAACAAGGATGGCCTAAGATCATTTCACTAATCTCCACAAATCGGGCTCGTTCCTATAGTCCTTGAGCAAATTCTAGCTTATCAAACACAAGTATCATTTCACTAATCTCCACAATCCACTTATCAAACACTTGGTTATTTATATTTTTCACAAGTATAAAGCTTTGTGATATACATGTGTTATTAATACAAACATAAGCTTTAGGAAGCTTATAATTAATTTGGAGTTTATCTCCTCCTGCATGATACAAGTTGATACCATCTCTGAACAGGATTTTATTTAAAATGGAACTCTTTAATCAAGATCAAAATTCGTTATAAAATCTAATAAGGAACTTTACAGAATTAAATATAGATTGGCAACTTAATACCAAATTATTCTAAAAATAAAACGCACCTAAGCATGCCCTAAACGCCTTCATCAACGGCTGAAGCGGGACTTACAGACTAGTGTCTACATATTTTTAGATTAATCTGAATACAAGGCCTGTCTATCACATCTAACCTTATAAGATTATAATTCATTATGATCTTAATCTTCAAATTACCATATCAATAACATCATAAACAATTATGTTATTATAACCATGTAAACAGTAAATAGCAGTTATGGATTAACACATATTGGTTTAGCCTATAAGGCTAACCATGAACATAATTTAAATTAATTAAACAGTAAAAATTAAAACTATAGATAATTAAAATACTTACAATATTTATTGCTTCTTCAGAATTATTACAGGATTTATATAACAATATGAAAGGAAAATGCTCAACACATGAGCTGCTAGCTTATGATCAGAGAAGGGGGAATTCTGATCTCTACCTCTAAATGAAAACTTCAAACCTATATATACAAAATGAAAACGCGTCCCAACAGTAGAAAACGCGTGAATAAACAGTAAAAAGCCAAAATTTTTGGCCTGCACAGTATTATTCCTATAGATGAACAATATCATGTCTGGCTGCTTTACTATTGATGAACAGTATCTTGTCTGGTTATGACGTAATCCATGACACCATATCCACTGTTTTTGACGTATGCAATGACGTCATCTCTCTTTCTGGCTTATTTTCCTGAATTCATTGATTTATCTGAAGATTTTTCTTCTTCTGATAACAATTTTTCTACCAAAGTGTCAGTCATTGCTGCAAATATATCATCTATATTCATCTCATTTGGATCTTGTGCATCTTGCATATAATCGGAGGTTATAGATCCACTTTTTGTTTCTTTATTAAAATGAGATAATAGATCTCTTTGTACCTCTGCAAGGTAAGAAGATATCATCTGCTTTTGAGTCAAATTTTCTGACTTCATTTTTTATTTCTTTATTATAAAATCAAATGGAGAAGGAGAATGTATTAATCTCTTTTGTTGTTCATACTCCGAAACTTTGCTTTCTATCAGACAGAAAGTTTCATCTCCTCTTATTTTTTGGGTTGTTGGATCAATTTCCAGCATTTTATCCCAGAATTTTACATGAAATGTCCTATGAAGACAAGGTATTCCAATATTATTGTATCCAAATTCTGGTGTCCATTTGACAATCCAAGGTATCGAAAATTCAATAAAGAAGAAACAAGATGCTATTCCTTCTATAAAGAGATTTGACTCTTGTTCTTTTAGAAATCTGGGAGAAACATCTACCCATCTATCAAAAACTTCCTTGATATGTTCTGGAAGAATATTTGGTGATGCACCAAAATAATGAAACCAGTTAATGAACCAGTAAGGAATACTTCTGTTATAAACATTTGAGCAAACTTTGACAAACCATGTATGTTTATGTTTGTCATTTTCGTAAAACATGACCATTTTAAATGAATCAATGTAATCCCAGTAATTATATCTCATTACTGCCTTAGTGTCATTATTTGTCACTTCTTTTTCTCTGAATGGTGAAATACCCCATTCTTTTAAGGATATAACCCTTTTTATAATGATTTTGCTAAAGTTATAAACTTTAGGATTGTTCCCATGAAAGTGTTGGATATCACAAGAACCACTTTGCATCAGAATGTGTTCATAATATCCTCTAAATTTATAAGTCTTAAAGGGGATACTATTATTATCAATATATCTTTCCATTAAATCCCATGGATTATCAATCCATTCCATATCTTCTTTTTCTAAGAGAAATATGATTTCTCTACTTTCTTTCTTATAGAATCCCACATCAGATTCCTCTTTTTCCACTATTTTGGAATAGGTAGGTATTTCAGCCTGTTTATCATCTCCAGTATTACTTGATGATGATTCACCAACCTTTTTGGATTTTAACCATGCTTCATATTCAGCATAGTCTCCTTGTAACATAGTCATTGTTACAAGCTTTTTATTCCCTTGTTGAAGTATAACTTCAGGAACTTTGTTCTTTCCTCTTCCTATTTGAGGAGTATTTGAGGAATATGATCCTCTTCCTCCAGAATAATTTTGGTTTGGAGGTCGCAATCCTCTTCCACCTCTTCCTCTATAAGAGGAAGATCCTCTGCCTCTATCACTCATATCTGCAATAATAAACAGAAAATTATGAGAAATATTCTCTAGTTAAAAAATCTGGAAGATTATTATCTTCTCCTCTTTTATAAACAATATCAAAATCAAATGGGGCTAAATGAGCCTGCCATCTAGCAAACATTTGCTTTGATATATCATGTTTAAAATCTTTATTAAACATAAATTTAGCCGCATTACAATCTGTAATAACAGTAAATTTTTGATTATATAAATCATCTTGAAATTTTAAAACACATTTAACAATAGCAAGAATTTCTTTAGCTATTGTTGCATAATTCTTCTGAGCATTGTTCCATTTTCCCGAATGGAATCTTACTAAATGTTTCTGTTTATTAACAGGGTCTATTTGAGTGAGTATACCTCCATATCCTATATCAGAAGCATCTGTTTCTATAAATTTATTCCAATTAGGGTTACTAATCATTAAACATGGTAATGATTTAACCTTAGATTTAATCTTTTTGACTGCCTCTGTATGACTATTAGTCCATACCTTAGGGTTTTTCTTTAACCTATCATATAAAATAGCTGCATCTTTAGCCAAATTTTTATAATAGGGAGCAATATAATTAAGGCTTCCTAAAAACCTTTGTAATTGGGTTTTATCTGTTATAATATCTGGAAATTTGTCAGCAAAATCTATGCTTCTATTAATAGGAATTATATTTCCTTTTTCTATATTATGGCCTAAAAATCTAATCTTGGTCTGGAATATTTCCATTTTTGGTTTTGATATCACTAAACCATTTTGAACAACAATTTGCTTAAATATACGCAAATGTTTAAAATGCATTTCTATTGATTTAGAAAATACAAGAATATCATCAATATAAACAATAATAAACTCACTATAAGGAGTAAAAATATCATTCATAATCTTCTGAAATTCAGAAGGAGCATTCTTCAAACCAAATGGCATAACATTCCATTCATAATGACATATTGGTACATTAAAAGCAGTTTTGTATCTGTCAGATTTATTAATCTGAATTTGCCAATAACCAGATTTTAAATCAAATTTAGAGAATATGAGACTATCATATAATCTATCAAGCAAATCCTTTTTATTAGGAATTGGATGTCTAATCCATTTTAACACCTTATTAAGGGGTTTATAATTAATAACGAGTCTAGGAACTCCTCTTTCTATCTCAGAGTGTTTATTAACATAAAAAGCAGTACATGACCAAGGCGACTGAGAAGGGCTTATTAAACCCTTTTGTAATAAGGAGTCAATTTCCTTTTTACATAACTCTAGATATTCTGAGTTCATTTGACATGGTCTAGCTTTTGTAGGAATATTATCCTCTTTAAATGTTTCCTCATAAGGAAGTGAAACAATATGTTTCTTCCTATCCCAAAAAGCATTAGGATGATCATTGCAAATATCTAATGCAAATTCATTCTTTAAAATGCTAATTTTATCCTGTAATTTAGGATTATTTAATTTTTCTTCAATAGTAATCATACTAATTTCTTGTTTTAAGAAATTAATTTGATTCTGTTTAGCCTTGATATTATCATATAAATTATGTAATTCCTTTATAAAAGGTTCAGTAATAAATTCTAAGAAAATATCATTTCCTTTATAAGTTCCCATTATACCCTTTTTATCAATATTTTTTATAGGGTATATCATATTAAGAAATGGAGTACCAAGTATAACTTGGTTATTTATATTTTTCACAAGTATAAAGCTTTGTGATACACATGTGTTATTAACACAAACATAAGCTTTAGGAAGCTTATAATTAATTTCGAGTTTATCTCCTCCTGCATGATACAAGTTATGACTTGTTTTTTCAAAGTATCTTGTGGGTATTAACCCTTCTTGAATAACATTTAAATCTGCACCACTATCAACAAGCGCAGTAAATGTCTTTGTATAATGATTATCAATTAATAAGGATATTTTTATATACCATTTTTGTGATATTACCATTTCAATGGTAGATAAAAATTTATTATCAATCATTATATCATCCTTATTATTATCTTGAGGAATAGCAATATTATTCATTCTAGAATTTTCTAACCTAGTAATTCTAGATTCTTGAATAATATTCTTATTCTTCAATGTTTTAATTTCTTCTTTGAGATTATTAATCTCTTTTTGAAGATCTTGAAGAGATATTTCTCCTTTATTCTGATATTTATCTTTTAATTGACTCATAACTTCAGCCATACTATAAGTTTTTTATTTGAAAATTCATTTTCTCCCTTATTAGAGGATGAAGCCTCATCATTAAAAGAAATTTCATCAATAATTTGTGCTTTCAATAATGGGTCTTTGATCATTTTTAATAAATCAAAAAGATTTTCATTATTTAAAACATTTATAGAAATGTCTGAAAATTGTGACATTATTTTATAAAATTCTGACTGGTTTATCTCTTTGGGACATATAAATCCTTCTTGACATGGTTTGCATACTTCTGATTCTGCTTCAAATTCAGAAATATCTGTGTCATTTAGATTATTAATCTCTTCTTCTGATTCAGAAGTTTTTGAAGAATCTGAAGATGATTTTTCAGCTTCAGTTTTTTCTTCAAGAGTTTGCAATATTATTGCTTTAATATCATCAGGAATTTCAAGAGAATTTATTCTCTTTTTAGTCCAACAGAATTCCTTAGTATGACCAGGTTTACCGCATAATTTGCAATATCTATTCATTTTTCTTTTAAAAAATCTAAGAGGTTTTTTCTTATCTCTTTCCTCCTTTCTCTTATCTTTCTTTTCTCTTTGTTTAGAAGAATATTTTCTTCTTTTCTTAGGTATATAAACCTTATCTTTTTCACTAGTTTTACTACAAGATTAAAATGCGGAATCTTAGTAAGTTGCAATGTATGTTGAAATAGAATCTACAGATTCTATATTAAATTTGGGAACTTGTATGACCACTAAATGGTGTAAAAGCCATTGCAAGGGTCAAAGGAAATAAAAGAGGATCATATGGAAAGGTGAAAACCTTGGAAGCAAAGCTTGTTGCGAAAAAGTGTACTCAGAAAGAAATGGTTCGATTATGAGGGAACATATTCGCTGGTAGCTATGCTTATGTTGATTCGGATTCTTTTATTTATTGCTGCTCATATTGAATTATGAGGAACATCAAATAGATGTCAAGACAGTTTTCCTGATTGGAAGTCTTGAGGAAAACATCTATGTGAAGCAACCAGAGTGATTCATTGCAAAGTACTAATAGCATTTTGATAGTAAGCTTAAAAGTGTCCAGCGATGGACTAAAGCAAGCTTTGAGATCGTGAAGCATCTGTTTTGATTAGGTAATCCAGTGGCACGGATTTAAATCAATCAGCGGATGTATCTTGTGTATTGTAAAGAGTGACGGAAACGTGGTGGTGGTTTTTGTACTATACGTAGATAGTATCTTGCTCATTGGAGACAATGAAAGAGTATTATCGGGCGTATGGGTACGGTTAATAAAGCGGTAGATATGAAGGACTTAAGAAAGGCAAATATATCCTTTTGATCACGGTAATACGGATCACAAGAAAGGACATTATGCTTATCTCAAGTTTCATAAATGATACAGTCCATACTCGTTTAGCATGTGAATTTATCTTAGTGAATGTGTCTTTGAGATACAAAAAGAAGATAAAGTAGATGAAAGCGGTTCCTTATGCTTCGGCGAATAAGGAAGCTTAATCTAAGGAATGCTATGAACGAAGTTGGATATCTGTTTTGCTGAATGCAAGAACAGTGGGTATCAACGTAATCCGGAACAAGAATGATGAACTGTGGTAAGACATATATGAAGTGCCTGAGAAGGACTGGAAATCATATATAGACTTACTGAGCAGATTCACTGCTTCTTGTGGATTACGGAGATTCGGATTTTTTAGTCAGATTGAACAGTAGTAAATTCTCCTCAAAGGTTATGTGTTTAATCTTAGGAAGTAGAGTCATAATGTGGAGGAGTGTTATATAGAAATATATTTCAGACTCCAGATTCCATCATGGAAAGATGATAAATTGGAGCCTATGAGGCAGCCAAAGTATCTATATGACTCTAGAAACTTCAAGATGGAATTTGAAGTGTTTCTAAGTTTGCCCAAGGTAATCACAATTTACATTGTTGATATTGGTGCAGTTGCAAACTTGAAGGAATCACGAGTCCATAAGGCAATTAAACACATGGAGCGCAAGTACCACCTGTTACGAGAAATCGTATGATGAGGGGAAGGTTGTTGTCGCCTAGATTGCATCGGATGATGACCTAGTAAACTATTTACAAGGACCTTAAGGCGAGAGCTTTTAATGGTCGTGTAGTGGTAGTAGGAATCAGATGTATGGCAGAATACATGACAGCATAGTCTTTTAGTATAAGTGGGAGATTGTTGGATTGTATACTAAAAGTCTAGCTTTAGTATGAACAATGTCATAACAATATTTGAAATGAGAATCATTGATCAAATGATTGCATCTTATAATTTATTTTATATGCATGATGCAATAGTCCATTTACTTTATACTGTAGATAATATGTTGTGCGACAACACGCGGAAGATCATATTATCGGTTTCCTTATAAAGTATAAACAGATGCTCACAACTGAGATAGACGGGGACTCTCTATCGGTATGATTGTAGTGTGGTTTGGTATTAGCTTGTCTTGGCTATAGAATCACATTAGTGCACTTGTGTGTATTGAGCAGGACCGCCTGAGATCGTTCTTCTTATACTGACTATATAGTAGAACTTGATCTCTGTTATTATGGAAGTTCGTGCTCTTAATCCCTATACAATAACCTCGACACGTAGGGCAGTATGTATTTCTTTGATTCATCAATGGGTGAGATTTATAAGTATTAAATCAACAAACTCGGTGAGTTGGGAAGTAGTGCTGTATCTATGGTGTGTTGTTGATTGTAGAAGGAATCCATGTCCGTCATAGGTTGATGATGTCCCCTTGAGGAGCTCATAAGGTTTATCATGTAAATCTTGCAAGTGGATTAATTTCCGGCATGATAAAAAAGGTTGAGTGGTACTACTCTTGGATGAGATATTAATTAATTTGAGTTGTCAGTAACTTAATTAATTAATGGACATTGAATATCTTAAACATGGGGAGACTATCGGGCTTATAATAAGAAGGAGCCCTGAACATAATTTGGGATTGGATGGGTAGTGCAATAATAATATTTTAGTGGACTATATTATTATTATTGGATTTAATTAAAAGCTTTGGGCTAAGCTTGGTTAATTAAATTCAATTGAGGCCCAGCCCAATTTCTCCTCCTGGTCCCTGCAGTAGCCCTTATAAATAAGTTATCTCAGTTCCTGTTAACCTGAAGTCAGTGCCTCATTTGACAGTTAGAAAGAACAGGAGCAGATTGAGAGAATCCTGCGGATTGTTGCCCACACAACAGCAGGATTCAACTTGGGACATACTGCAGAAGATTGAGAGGTGGTTCTCTGCAACGGTTCATCCTCTACATCAACCCAGAAGTACGGTAAACAAGATTTAATTGCTTCCGCTGTTTATTGTTTGCCTGTTTACTAACGATCACGTTTGAGCCACAAGATCCAATTGCCCAACAATTGGTATCAGAGCGTTGGTTTCGTGGTGAAACGTGATTCGTAAGGTTGGGTTTTTTTTGTGATTATTTGATTATATGGTATAATCTGGGTTAATCGCATATTGTGCAGTCAGTCTGTATGTGAATATGTGATTGAAGTTTTAACTTTGTAATCTCATATTGCTTTGTGTTCTACTGATGTGATTAGAAAAGTCAGTGTATTTTTCTTTGATTGAATACATAATACACAATTTTTTTTTGATCACACAAACACAAACGTCAATCGGTCAACTGTAATCATCCCATCACACAAACACACCACTGTTGGGTGTACATTCGAAACGTCGGCCCGACCCGGCGGTTCAAGGACTGACCGGCGCTAATTATCGAGGCGCTGGAGGCTGGCCGGTGGCACGTCAAGGATAGAGGACGTCGCGGCGGCGTCTGGGGCCGAGCCTCAGGATCGACGGCGAACTGGGCGGAGACGGCCTCAGACGGATCGCGACGGCGCGTAAGTGATCGACGAAGGAGCAGGCCATTCCAGACGGGGACTGCTGTGGCGGAACAGATCTGAGATGGCGGAAATGCCCCAGGCAAGTCAGAAGGGATCTGATAGAATCCCACCCGATCCCGATCGGATCGGAGAAGATCGGCGCGGATCTGACGGCGTATGATGGCTCAGCGATGGAATCGAGGCGGCGCTGTTGACGGCGGGCTTGATGGATGGCCGTGCGACGCTGGAGTCCCGATTCTGGATGGCTGGTGCGACCGCCGGCGAATGCAGCGGCTAGTCAGCGCTGCTTTGATAAATGGGCTGCAGGGTGACTTCTGGCTGCAGCGGCGCCAGGTTGCGGTTTCCGGAGCAAGTGGGCAGTGGGCGAGTCGACGGTGGCTTCAAGCGGGTCGACTCGCGATTTCGCCGTGCGGCGCTGGCGACTGGCAGCACTGAGTTGCAGCGGATCGGAGGAGATTGGCTACAGCACTCTACTGACCGCGACGGAGCTTGCTTCTGAATTGCCGTTGCTCGTCTGCAAGGTGGCAGTGTTGGAACCAGGCAAGTCCATTGAGGGTTCCGATCGAGTCCAGTGGGCGGCGGGTTACCTGCTATTGCCGATCGGTTGCAGGACGGAGGCGCTGGACTACAGCTTTACAGCGCGGCAGAAGTTGGCGGTTGTCGTCGGGCACACTGGATCATCGCACGATGGTGGGCTGCGGTTGCAGCGGCCGGCTACAGCGGCGCTAATTTGCACTGGTAGTTTGCTGGCAGTGAGTGCATGCGGCGGCATGTGATTAGGGCAGCTTTCTGTGATTTGGACTGTCCAGACAGGGCCCAATTTTTTAAATTATTGGTTTTTGGGCTAGGGTCTGTTGGGCCCAAATCCTTTTATTATTGCCTTGGGCCTGATTTGTTGTTGCTGTGTATTGGGCTGCTTGGTTGTATTTTATTAATATGCCTGTTGGGCCCAATTCAGTATTTTTTTAAAGGCTGCTCAATTAATTTTAATTTGGTTTTGGGCTGTTGGGCCCAATTTTAATTAAAATGGTATTGGGCTGCTGGGCCCATGGGCTGCTCAATTTTAATTTGGTTTTGGGCTGTTGGCCCAAATTTAATTAAAATGGGCATGGGCTGCTGGACCTTAATTGCTGGATTTAATTAATTGTGGGTTTGATGTTGGGCCAAGGTTAAATATTGGGCTAGACCTTAATGCAGAAATTGGCAAGATAAATGGGCTTAATTATTTTAATAATTGGTTGCTCATTTTATGCTAATAATGTTTGGGTCAGCTGGGCCTATTTAAATGATCCAACATTTTATGCAATTAATTATGATATATAACTGATTTAATTGTTTTAACTTGACAATTAATTGTTATATATGAATGACATGTTCTATGTGATTTATCTATTTAAATTTCTGTTAATAGAAGCATGTTAAGATGTATATTTTATTTATGAAATATTATATGCATGTTTAAAACCCTCGGTGTTAAATAACTAAGTGGGAGAGGGGATTGGTAATAAATTCCCGCGGCCTCCATTATTGGTTTGTAAGTGATGTGAGTAAACTTGCGTGTTGGCATAGGCCTTCCTCCCTAACGGATGAGTTTATTCACGGATCACTGGTACAGACTTCATAAATAATTATTGTTTGTAATGTGGCACATAAACTTGCGTGTTGGCATAGGCCTTCCTCCCTAACGGATGAGTTTGTGTGCGGTACACTGGTACAAACTTATAATTGATGATTGTAGGAAGCTACCCGAACGCGTGTGTACTTCTCCAACTGTAAGGCACATAAGCTCGCGCAGTGGACTTGGGATCAAATAATGGTGTACACTTAGGTGTAAATAATTAGTATCCTCCCCAACGGAGTCACTGCTATTATTTGCATGGCTAAAGAGTAACCGACTATTAATTATTTTGTCATAAAGTTAGGTTGACAAATGAAATTAATGGGTAAAACCTTCTCTTGTAAATGTTCGAGTTTGTAAACGTCCACACTAACGTGGCTTGCAGACTCACGGTGCTTGAGATGTCGGTGAATTTTATTTTATATTGTTTTGAGGGAAACAATATAAAAGGATAAAATTCGAAGTTTTGATCAGTAAATTTAATCGTGATTCTCTGTATTTCGAATAGTTTTAGTCTCACTAATTGTTAACTAAAAGAAATTATATTTACTTGTCCAAATTAACTGATTAGAAAAGAATCTTAATTTTTAAATTTACTGCTTAAGAAAATACATGTGTTCTCTCAAAGGACGGCTCATGATGTCTATTAAAGTCTTTAGTGAAGAGATGAGAGGATCATAGAAATATGATGAACTCATGTAACTCTTCAGATACTTGAGTAATTTAAAAGGCGCAAGATCATGATAGAATTTGATGAATGAATTGGAAAAGCTTGGAGTATAAATTGAAAGGGAAACCTAGATCAATTTTATTCTCCATGTTTAGCCTTGATGTTTTGAGAAAGTTCTACCTGAAATACTAGAGGATGTATATGGTGGGAGACTTCTGACAAAACATGTGGCAAAGAAAAGCCATTTTCATCATAAAGTGAACAAGTTTAATATCTTATTCACTAGTTGTTTAAACATGATTAGTGATGGCATCTATTAACACGAAGTGTGTAGATACTGGAATCACTAAATGTTTATTACTAAGTGAGGATAAGATAGTTATGACATGGGTAAAACTACGAAGGTAGTGGCTATTGCAGTGGGAGTTGTTTATTTATCTCATGATAAGAATAAACGATTGATTATGAGAAATTGCCTTTACGTACATTTCATAGAAAGAATTTGATTTCGGTTTCTATGCATTAACGGATGGACACTTCATTTCATTTAAATGACATGGTCATAGTAATTAGGAATGAGGCTTTAATCCATTAAAGTACGTTGGTGGATAATAAGTATACTCTTAAATCATGTTCATCCCACAGATGCAATAAATAATAATTAATAATGCATCTTCTAAAATTAGTAAGAGAAATGAACCTTCGGAGATGAACTAAACATACATTTGGTGTCTAAGACTAATTCATTTTACTTGAGTAGGATTCAAAAGTTGATAGCCGATAGACCGTAAGGTTTATCTGAAGTGGAAACTATCAGACTTGCGAGTCCTGCTTGGAAGTAAAAATGATTAACTGCCTTTTCAAGGCTGTGGGGTGTAGAGCCAAAGATATATATGTTGGAATTAGTTCATTCTGATTCAAGCGAACCTAATATTATCCAGGCGAGAGGTGGTTATGAATATTCGAAAATTATTCTGGAAACCAATATATTTATATGATGCACTGCATGTCTAAGTTCTTTGATTAATTCAAGAATTGTAAGGCTGGTACAGTGAAGCGTCATGAAAAATATATTAAGTCATTACGATTCAATCATGATGGCGAATACCTCTTGGGATAGTTAGGAGCTATTGATCAGAAGTTGAGATTAAATCTCAAGTTGACTACACCGGGTATTCCCCAGCTGAATGGTGTGGTGGGTAGAAGGTATTAGGCTCTTATGGTTATGATTAGATAGATGATGGATTATTTGGAATAATTAAATTCATTTTATGGATATGCCCCAGATACAGTAATTCGTGAAACGTTTGTCTGTATATGGGATATTCTAGAAAAATGGATAGTGATTTATTTAGTCCAAAAGATCGAAGGATAATTGTTAACTCAATAACTAGATTTTTGGAAAAGGACTATGTAATAAATCACAAACCCATGTATAAGTTGTTCTAAAGGTAGTGAGAGGAAAACACTAAGTATAAGTACCAAGTGTACAAGAGGATATACCACAAGGTAAACTGCAACGCGTGTCACGTCTGATACACAATTACATGTAGTGCCTTGTCGTAGTGGGAGTGTTGTATGACAACCCATAAATATATGTTTTGGGAGAGTCGTAAGACTAAATCCCTAGTGAACATGGTATTATCCCACGGATACGACGTAGCACTACAAGATTAAAATGCAGAATCTTAGTAAGTTGCAATGTATGTTGAAATAGAATCTACAGATTCTATATTAAATTTGGGAACTTGTATGACCACTAAATGGTGTAAAAGCCATTGCAAGGGTCAAAGGAAATAAAAGAGGATCATATGGAAAGGTGAAAACCTTGGAAGCAAAGCTTGTTGCGAAAAAGTGTACTCAGAAAGAAATGGTTCGATTATGAGGGAACATATTCGCTGGTAGCTATGCTTATGTTGATCCGGATTCTTTTATTTATTGCTGCTCATATTGAATTATGAGGAACATCAAATAGATGTCAAGACAGTTTTCCTGATTGGAAGTCTTGAGGAAAACATCTATGTGAAGCAACCAGAGTGATTCATTGCAAAGTACTAATAGCATTTTGATAGTAAGCTTAAAAGTGTCCAGCGATGGACTAAAGCAAGCTTTGAGATCGTGAAGCATCTGTTTTGATTAGGTAATCCAGTGGCACGGATTTAAATCAATCAGCGGATGTATCTTGTGTATTGTAAAGAGTGACGGAAACGTGGTGGTGGTTTTTGTACTATACGTAGATAGTATCTTGCTCATTGGAGACAATGAAAGAGTATTATCGGGCGTATGGGTACGGTTAATAAAGCGGTAGATATGAAGGACTTAAGAAAGGCAAATATATCCTTTTGATCACGGTAATACGGATCACAAGAAAGGACATTATGCTTATCTCAAGTTTCATAAATGATACAGTCCATACTCGTTTAGCATGTGAATTTATCTTAGTGAATGTGTCTTTGAGATACAAAAAGAAGATAAAGTAGATGAAAGCGGTTCCTTATGCTTCGGCGAATAAGGAAGCTTAATCTAAGGAATGCTATGAACGAAGTTGGATATCTGTTTTGCTGAATGCAAGAACAGTGGGTATCAACGTAATCCGGAACAAGAATGATGAACTGTGGTAAGACATATATGAAGTGCCTGAGAAGGACTGGAAATCATATATAGACTTACTGAGCAGATTCACTGCTTCTTGTGGATTACGGAGATTCGGATTTTTTAGTCAGATTGAACAGTAGTAAATTCTCCTCAAAGGTTATGTGTTTAATCTTAGGAAGTAGAGTCATAATGTGGAGGAGTGTTATATAGAAATATATTTCAGACTCCACATTCCATCATGGAAAGATGATAAATTGGAGCCTATGAGGCAGCCAAAGTATCTATATGACTCTAGAAACTTCAAGATGGAATTTGAAGTGTTTCTAAGTTTGCCCAAGGTAATCACAATTTACATTGTTGATATTGGTGCAGTTGCAAACTTGAAGGAATCACGAGTCCATAAGGCAATTAAACACATGGAGCGCAAGTACCACCTGTTACGAGAAATCGTATGATGAGGGGAAGGTTGTTGTCGCCTAGATTGCATCGGATGATGACCTAGTAAACTATTTACAAGGACCTTAAGGCGAGAGCTTTTAATGGTCGTGTAGTGGTAGTAGGAATCAGATGTATGGCAGAATACATGACAGCATAGTCTTTTAGTATAAGTGGGAGATTGTTGGATTGTATACTAAAAGTCTAGCTTTAGTATGAACAATGTCATAACAATATTTGAAATGAGAATCATTGATCAAATGATTGCATCTTATAATTTATTTTATATGCATGATGCAATAGTCCATTTACTTTATACTGTAGATAATATGTTGTGCGACAACACGCGGAAGATCATATTATCGGTTTCCTTATAAAGTATAAACAGATGCTCACAACTGAGATAGACGGGGACTCTCTATCGGTATGGTTGTAGTGTGGTTTGGTATTAGCTTGTCTTGGCTATAGAATCACATTAGTGCACTTGTGTGTATTGAGCAGGACCGCCTGAGATCGTTCTTCTTATACTGACTATATAGTAGAACTTGATCTCTGTTATTATGGAAGTTCGTGCTCTTAATCCCTATACAATAACCTCGACACGTAGGGCAGTATGTATTTCTTTGATTCATCAATGGGTGAGATTTATAAGTATTAAATCAACAAACTCGGTGAGTTGGGAAGTAGTGCTGTATCTATGGTGTGCTGTTGATTGTAGAAGGAATCCATGTCCGTCATAGGTTGATGATGTCCCCTTGAGGAGCTCATAAGGTTTATCATGTAAATCTTGCAAGTGGATTAATTTCCGGCATGATAAAAAAGGTTGAGTGGTACTACTCTTGGATGAGATATTAATTAATTTGAGTTGTCAGTAAATTAATAAATGGACATTGAATATCTTAAACATGGGGAGACTATCGGGCTTATAATAAGAAGGAGCCCTGAACATAATTTGGGATTGGATGGGTAGTGCAATAATAATATTTTAGTGGACTATATTATTATTATTGGATTTAATTAAAAGCTTTGGGCTAAGCTTGGTTAATTAAATTCAATTGAGGCCCAGCCCAATTTCTCCTCCTGGTCCCTGCAGTAGCCCTTATAAATAAGTTATCTCAGTTCCTGTTAACCTGAAGTCAGTGCCTCATTTGACAGTTAGAAAGAACAGGAGCAGATTGAGAGAATCCTGCGGATTGTTGCCCACACAACAGCAGGATTCAACTTGGGACATACTGCAGAAGATTGAGAGGTGGTTCTCTGCAACGGTTCATCCTCTACATCAACCCAGAAGTACGGTAAACAAGATTTAATTGCTTCCACTGTTTATTGTTTGCCTGTTTACTAACGATCACGTTTGAGCCACAAGATCCAATTGCCCAACACCAAAAAGCATTAGGATGATCATTGCAAATATCTAATGCAAATTCATTCTTTAAAATGCTAATTTTATCCTGTAATTTAGGATTATTTAATTTTTCTTCAATAGTAATCATACTAATTTCTTGTTTTAAGAAGTTAATTTGATTCTGTTTAGCCTTGATATTATCATATAAATTATGTAATTCCTTTATAATAGGTTCAGTAATAAATTCTAAGAAAATATCATTTCCTTTATAAGTTCCCATTATACTCTTTTTATCAATATTTTTTATAGGGTATATCATATTAAGAAATGGAGTACCAAGTATAACTTGGTTATTTATATTTTTCACAAGTATAAAGCTTTGTGATATACATGTTTTATTAACACAAACATAAGCTTTAGGAAGCTTATAATTAATTTGGAGTTTATCTCCTCCTGCATGATACAAGTTGATACCATCTCTGAACAGGATCTTATTTAAAATGGAACTCTTTAATCAAGATCAAAATTCGTTATAAAATCTAATAAGGAACTTTACAGAATTAAATATAGACTGGCAACTTAATACCAAATTATTCTAAAAATAAAACGCACCTAAGCATGCCCTAAACGCCTTCATCAACGGCTGAAGCGGGACTTACAGACTAGTGTCTACATATTTTTAGATTAATCTGAATACAAGGCCTGTCTATCACATCTAACCTTATAAGATTATAATTCATTATGATCTTAATCTTCAAATTACCATATCAATAACATCATAAACAGTTATGTTATTATAACCATGTAAACAGTAAATAGCAGTTATGGATTAACACATATTGGTTTAGCCTATAAGGCTAACCATGAACATAATTTAAATTAATTAAACAGTAAAAATTAAAACTATAGATAATTAAAATACTTACAATATTTATTGCTTCTTCAGAATTATTACAGGATTTATATAACAATATGAAAGGAAAATGCTCAACACATGAGCTGCTAGCTTATGATCAGAGAAGGGGGAATTCTGATCTCTACCTCTAAATGAAAACTTCAAACCTATATATACAAAATGAAAACGCGTCCCAACAGTAGAAAACGCGTGAATAAACAGTAAAAAGCCAAAATTTTCGGCCTGCACAGTATTATTCCTGTAGATGAACAGTATCCTGTCTGGCTGCTTTACTGTTGATGAACAATATCTTGTCTGGTTATGACGTAATCCATGACATCATATCCACTGTTTTTGACGTATGCAATGACGTCATCTCTCTTTCTGGCTTATTTTCCTGAATTCATTGATTTATCTGAAGATTTTTCTTCTTCTGATAACAATTTTTCTACCAAAGTGTCAGTCATTGCTGCAAATATATCATCTATATTCATCTCATTTGGATCTTGTGCATCTTGCATATAATCGGAGGTTATAGATCCACTTTTTGTTTCTTTATTAAAATGAGATAATAGATCTCTTTGTACCTCTGCAAGGTAAGAAGATATCATCTGCTTTTGAGTCAAATTTTCTGACTTCATTTTTTATTTCTTTATTATAAAATCAAATGGAGAAGGAGAATGTATTAATCTCTTTTGTTGTTCATACTCCGAAACTTTGCTTTCTATCAGACAGAAAGTTTCATCTCCTCTTATTTTTTGGGTTGTTGGATCAATTTCCAGCATTTTATCCCAGAATTTTACATGAAATGTCCTATGAAGACAAGGTATTCCAATATTATTGTATCCAAATTCTGGTGTCCATTTGACAATCCAAGGTATCGAAAATTCAATAAAGAAGAAACAAGATGCTATTCCTTCTATAAAGAGATTTGACTCTTGTTCTTTTAGAAATCTGGGAGAAACATCTACCCATCTATCAAAAACTTCCTTGATATGTTCTGGAAGAATATTTGGTGATGCACCAAAATAATGAAACCAGTTAATGAACCAGTAAGGAATACTTCTGTTATAAACATTTGAGCAAACTTTGACAAACCATGTATGTTTATGTTTGTCATTTTCGTAAAACATGACCATTTTAAATGAATCAATGTAATCCCAGTAATTATATCTCATTACTGCCTTAGTGTCATTATTTGTCACTTCTTTTTCTCTGAATGGTGAAATACCCCATTCTTTTAAGGATATAACCCTTTTTATAATGATTTTGCTAAAGTTATAAACTTTAGGATTGTTCCCATGAAAGTGTTGGATATCACAAGAACCACTTTGCATCAGAATGTGTTCATAATATCCTCTCAATTTATAAGTCTTAAAGGGGATACTATTATTATCAATATATCTTTCCATTAAATCCCATGGATTATCAATCCATTCCATATCTTCTTTTTCTAAGAGAAATATGATTTCTCTACTTTCTTTCTTATAGAATCCCACATCAGATTCCTCTTTTTCCACTATTTTGGAATAGGTAGGTATTTCAGCCTGTTTATCATCTCCAGTATTACTTGATGATGATTCACCAACCTTTTTGGATTTTAACCATGCTTCATATTCAGCATAGTCTCCTTGTAACATATTCATTGTTACAAGCTTTTTATTCCCTTGTTGAAGTATAACTTCAGGAACTTTGTTCTTTCCTCTTCCTATTTGAGGAGTATTTGAGGAATATGATCCTCTTCCTCCAGAATAATTTTGGTTTGGAGGTCGCAATCCTCTTCCACCTCTTCCTCTATAAGAGGAAGATCCTCTGCCTCTATCACTCATATCTGCAATAATAAACAGAAAATTATGAGAAATATTCTCTAGTTAAAAAATCTGGAAGATTATTATCTTCTCCTCTTTTATAAACAATATCAAAATCAAATGGGGCTAAATGAGCCTGCCATCTAGCAAACATTTGCTTTGATATATCATGTTTAAAATCTTTATTAAACATAAATTTAGCCGCATTACAATCTGTAATAACAGTAAATTTTTGATTATATAAATCATCTTGAAATTTTAAAACACATTTAACAATAGCAAGAATTTCTTTAGCTATTGTTGCATAATTCTTCTGAGCATTGTTCCATTTTCCCGAATGGAATCTTACTAAATGTTTCTGTTTATTAACAGGGTCTATTTGAGTGAGTATACCTCCATATCCTATATCAGAAGCATCTGTTTCTATAAATTTATTCCAATTAGGGTTACTAATCATTAAACATGGTAATGATTTAACCTTAGATTTAATCTTTTTGACTGCCTCTGTATGACTATTAGTCCATACCTTGGGGTTTTTCTTTAACCTATCATATAAAATAGCTGCATCTTTAGCCAAATTTTTATAATAGGGAGCAATATAATTAAGGCTTCCTAAAAACCTTTGTAATTGGGTTTTATCTGTTATAATATCTGGAAATTTGTCAGCAAAATCTATGCTTCTATTAATAGGAATTATATTTCCTTTTTCTATATTATGGCCTAAAAATCTAATCTTGGTCTGGAATATTTCCATTTTTGGTTTTGATATCACTAAACCATTTTGAACAACAATTTGCTTAAATATACGCAAATGTTTAAAATGCATTTCTATTGATTTAGAAAATACAAGAATATCATCAATATAAACAATAATAAACTCACTATAAGGAGTAAAAATATCATTCATAATCTTCTGAAATTCAGAAGGAGCATTCTTCAAACCAAATGGCATAACATTCCATTCATAATGACCTATTGGTACATTAAAAGCAGTTTTGTATCTGTCAGATTTATTAATCTGAATTTGCCAATAACCAGATTTTAAATCAAATTTAGAGAATATGAGACTATCATATAATCTATCAAGCAAATCCTTTTTATTAGGAATGGGATGTCTAATCCATTTTAACACCTTATTAAGGGGTTTATAATTAATAACGAGTCTAGGAACTCCTCTTTCTATCTCAGAGTGTTTATTAACATAAAAAGCAGTACATGACCAAGGCGACTGAGAAGGGCTTATTAAACCCTTTTGTAATAAGGAGTCAATTTCCTTTTTACATAACTCTAGATATTCTGAGTTCATTTGACATGGTCTAGCTTTTGTAGGAATATTATCCTCTTTAAATGTTTCCTCATAAGGAAGTGAAACAATATGTTTCTTCCTATCCCAAAAAGCATTAGGATGATCATTGCAAATATCTAATGCAAATTCATTCTTTAAAATGCTAATTTTATCCTGTAATTTAGGATTATTTAATTTTTCTTCAATAGTAATCATACTAATTTCTTGTTTTAAGAAATTAATTTGATTCTGTTTAGCCTTGATATTATCATATAAATTATGTAATTCCTTTATAAAAGGTTCAGTAATAAATTCTAAGAAAATATCATTTCCTTTATAAGTTCCCATTATACCCTTTTTATCAATATTTTTTATAGGGTATATCATATTAAGAAATGGAGTACCAAGTATAACTTGGTTATTTATATTTTTCACAAGTATAAAGCTTTGTGATATACATGTGTTATTAACACAAACATAAGCTTTAGGAAGCTTATAATTAATTTGGAGTTTATCTCCTCCTGCATGATACAAGTTATGACTTGTTTTTTCAAAGTATCTTGTGGGTATTAACCCTTCTTGAATAACATTTAAATCTGCACCACTATCAACAAGCGCAGTAAATGTCTTTGTATAATGATTATCAATTAATAAGGATATTTTTATATACCATTTTTGTGATATTACCATTTCAATGGTAGATAAAAATTTATTATCAATCATTATATCATCCTTATTATTATCTTGAGGAATAGCAATATTATTCATTCTAGAATTTTCTAACCTAGTAATTCTAGATTCTTGAATAATATTCTTATTCTTCAATGTTTTAATTTCTTCTTTGAGAATATTAATCTCTTTTTGAAGATCTTGAAGAGATATTTCTCCTTTATTCTGATATTTATCTTTTAATTGACTCATAACTTCAGCCATACTATAAGTTTTTTTATTTGAAAATTCATTTTCTCCCTTATTAGAGGATGAAGCCTCATCATTAAAAGAAATTTCATCAATAATTTGTGCTTTCAATAATGGGTCTTTGATCATTTTTAATAAATCAAAAAGATTTTCATTATTTAAAACATTTATAGAAATGTCTGAAAATTGTGACATTATTTTATAAAATTCTGACTGGTTTATCTCTTTGGGACATATAAATCCTTCTTGACATGGTTTGCATACTTCTGATTCTGCTTCAGATTCAGAAATATCTGTGTCATTTAGATTATTAATCTCTTCTTCTGATTCAGAAGTTTTTGAAGAATCTGAAGATGATTTTTCAGCTTCAGTTTTTTCTTCAAGAGATTGCAATATTATTGCTTTAATATCATCAGGAATTTCAAGAGAATTTATTCTCTTTTTAGTCCAACAGAATTCCTTAGTATGACCAGGTTTACCGCATAATTTGCAATATCTATTCATTTTTCTTTTAAAAAATCTAAGAGGTTTTTTCTTATCTCTTTCCTCCTTTCTCTTATCTTTCTTTTCTCTTTGTTTAGAAGAATATTTTCTTCTTTTCTTAGGTATATAAACCTTATCTTTTTTACTAGTTTTACTAGTTGAAGGATTATCAATACCAAATTGTTGACAAAATTCACCTAATTGCTTTCTCTCATTTAGGCTTTGTCTTTTAATTTGTTGATTTAGCTTTATTTCATTGCATAAAGCTAATCCTTCTTGTATACAAGTATCTATAAGGGATCCATATGTATACTGATTATAATCAATAGAGATATTATCTTTCTTTAACGTTTTACGTACTCTTTCAGCAAATAAGCTGGGAAAACCATCAATAAATTTTGATTTCCAATGAATGTTATTACATTCTGGAAGTTCCATAACTCTGCTTAAGAAAGTATCTTTATACCATCTGAAATCAGACAGAGTTCTACATCTCATAGTTTGTAACAGTGTACGAATAGTATCACTATTGTCACTGAAACGACCAGTAAAATGTTCAATAATGTTGATTGCAAGTGTATAAACTGCATTTTCAACCATTATATTATCACCCTCTTGTTTAACAGTATTAATGATGCTATTACGATCATTAAGAGATAAATAATTATCCCACCAGCCTTTAAGCTGTCCTGTAAAACCAGCAACAATCATTGAAGCAATAGTTTTATCTGTATTATTGCTGTTTTTACATATAGTGGAATACATCAACATATGATGTACAGTATTATAAATCTGTTTATTAGAAAATCCATCAATATTCCATTCATAAATTTTATTACCAGAATAACTGATATCAATAGTATCAGCATACTCCTCATGTAGAACATCCATAGGAGTAGGTCTAGAATAATAAAATTTATTTTGGATAGGCTTATCAGCCCATTTTGTGTTAATTTTATTAATCTGATTTTTGAAAACCTTTTTAAAATCATTATTATTTATTAAATCAGAAAATAACTCTTTATCAAGAATTTTTATACTAAGTTTATCAAACTTTTCTTGCAACAATTTTTCTAATTCAAAAAGAGGTTGCATTTTGAAATTCGAAATAATTGGAGGAGGCTGAAAGCTTGGTATAGCTTCCTTTTTATTATCTATAATTACTTCAGATTGAATATTAAGACTTGTAGAAGCCTTATTCTGATCTGTAATAATTATAGGTTTCTTTTCCTCTTTTTTATTAAAAGCAATAATCAAATCCAATTTTTCATGAATTGATTGAATCTGTTCACCAATAATATTAAGGAACAGATTAGTATAATTCTGACATTTAAACATAGTGTTGATATGATCACATGTAATTCTAACTGTATCATCTTCTAATAATTTCGCAAAAGCAAGGAAGTTTTGAACTTTTTCTTCTTTTTCAATATGAAATTGTTGACATTGGGGAGGATATAATCCTTTAATACTCATTCCATTTTGAAAATTATAGTTTCTTTCAACAATATAGATATAATCTTTCACATATGTGTTCATAAACCATGCAACAAATGGAATTAAAACATTTTTCTCTTCACAAGTTTTATAAAACTCATTTTGAAAAATCATGGTTTCTTCTTGTGTAAAATTTTCAAAAAACCATTTTCTAAAAGGAATATAACCTTCATTAAAAAATTCATCAGAAATAATTTTTCTGGCTTGAGAACCTTTTGAAAAATCAATTT
This sequence comes from Pogostemon cablin, assembly GCA_023678885.1. NCBI lineage: Eukaryota > Viridiplantae > Streptophyta > Magnoliopsida > Lamiales > Lamiaceae > Pogostemon > Pogostemon cablin. The sequence goes on from CM042975.1 coordinate 28,309,840, forward strand.
TTTTAAATAGATCTGTCCAATCCATTAAAATGTAAAATTCATATCCGACATAGTCGGTCCTTCATCACTATTGTGAGTTTTTACAATATTATTCTTATTAATGAATAACTTCTCATTCATAGGAGTAAATACTGATGGAGTATTTTCTCTTATTTGAGAAGTTGAAGCTCTAGCCGATTCGACTATGTAATCAATTGGAGAAATATAACTTCTCATTGATTGGCTTTTATTAAAGGTGTTGTCAAACTGTATATTAACAGTTCCTTTTGTATCTTGAATAATATCAATCTCATTAGACTGATCTTGTACTTGTGTATGAACAGGTACAACATTCTCAATAGTCCAATTATCTGGAAATTTTATTTCTTCCCATTTAATTGGTCTACGAGTCATGATATTAGATATATTGAAATTTGTTTCAATAATAATCGTTTCATTTAATGATTTGTCTATAATTTTACATTGAGGATTCAATGTAATTAATGGTTTATAATATATTCTATAACAGATACATATTACTTCTGTTCCTTGAATATAATTATAATCATTTGTTTTAACATTTAATGTTAAAGCATCGAGTATATTAACATCAGACAATGATAATTGTAAATTTGGATAAACATTAAAATAAACAGGACCATTTGTCAAACTGGATTCTATAATACCCATTAAAGATTGTTTCCAATTTAAATTTCTTCCATCACGTAAAGCTGCTATAAAGCTTTCTGGAAGACCTTTTAATGTCAAAGGTTTGAATGCAATCTGCACTAATCCTATATGAAGAAATTTATGAGTATGTCTATATAGACTTATATCTTTTTCAGATAATAATCTGATTCTCATCGAGATATCGATTCCTCAGTAGTTTTAACTACTTGTCTAAGACTGATTATATCAAAAGTCCCTATTTTATATATCATCCTGGGATTAATCTTAGGAATAGTCCACTTATTAAGTAGATCTAAGTTCTGAGGTATATCATACTCTTGACATATAATATTTTTAATACTATAATCATTATTCTTAAATAAGTTCATGATATTCATGATAAAAATGTGTTAATCCAATAACATACTAATTACTAAGTCCATGGCTCATAAAGTTCAGCAGAGAATAGTAGTACTTTATATATAATTATCAACTGTCAACTATAGCAATAGCATTCTCATGTTGTTGTTCCAATTCATTCGTTTGTCGGCTTCCCAACTCACGCAGTTTTGGCCGCCCCTGACATTGATTACAACGGCTAAATATTAAATCTACAGATATCAAATACCATAATCGCCATTAATCCAACACACACTGAGAAAGAGGAGAGAGAGAGAGATGTAGATGTGCTTCTACCATAATCAAAATCAAGTCCACATCCACACAACTCGAGGTCTTACTTCAATTTTTAGCTAACGATAACCAAGTCAGGAGAGGAACAGGTTTGAATTTCGAAGTCAGAAGTTCAAGTGTCAGATGTCGTTTGTAGCTGGTTTAGTGATCGGATTACTCGTCGGCTTAGCTCTGATTGTTGCTTTTGTTCGCTCCGAAAATGCCCGATCCAAGCAGCGCTCTGACCTGGTAATTGTTTTTTTTTTTTTTCAAATTCCCTTCAATTTGTGTCTACTGTTGGTTGAATTGATGTTCTGAGTGATTTTTTTCTTAATTGTTTTCTGGCAGGCTACTACGGTTGCGGCGTTTGCGAGAATGACGGTGGCGGATTCGAGGAAGTTATTGTCGCCGGAGTATTATCCCTCTTGGGTTGTATTCTCGCAGCGCCAGAAGGTTTGCTTTTACTTCCTCACCCTGTGTTTATGTGAATTGTTGAAGCTACTGCGATTTTTAATTTTATTTCTGTTGAATTTTTTTCAGATGGATTGGCTTAATGCTCACCTCCAAAAGATCTGGCCGTATGTTAATGAGGTGCATTTTTTTCTATGCGATATGTTGATATTTTTTCTTTACAAAAATATTTTAATTTGTGATTTTATCTTGAGAATGAGTTTTATATCCCCTCTTCAATTTTTCGCAGTGTATTGTGTTAATTTTGGTAAATTGATGTTTGAAGGCTGCGTCTGAGCTGATAAAGGCTAGTGTTGAGCCAGTCTTGGAGCAATATAGGCCGGTTATATTGTCTTCTCTGACTTTTTCCAAGTTAACGCTTGGAACTGTTGCCCCGCAGTTCACAGGTTTTTTCTGATTTCTCTCTTGTGTTAACATCATCTTTAGTAATTCTTTTTTTCTTTTTGACTTTTTTAGATTGTGTGCCTCTTTTGCATATGTATGATGAAGTTTGGTGGGCAGTTGAGAAATACTAGTGTTATAATTTGAAAATAAGAAAAAGTTTATTTGAAATTACTGTGTTTTCAAAATATTACACTGTCACTTGAAAAAATGAGATTAAGTGAAAATTAAAATTGAAGATTTCGAGAGTTGGGTACTGACTCAAGTTTCCCGAATGAGTTAATCAATGATGCTGCTCTCAGTTAAGTTATACATAAATGTGGATACTTTAATGCAAGTCCTCAGAGTTATTCGTGTCAATATCCTTCACAGTATCTTCATTCAGATACGCTTAATGATTTGTAATGCTTAATAGTACGATGCTCCAGGAGTTTCAATCATAGAAGATGGAAGTGATGGAATCACTATGGAGTTGGCGATGCAATGGGATGGAAACCCCAGCATAATACTTGATATTAAGACTTACATTGGTGTTGCTCTGCCTGTACAGGTAACTTGGCTTTTCTGTCTTTTTCCATTGTCAATAGATTATAAACGAACAAGCCAGTTTAAGTATCAACACACGGGTTCGATTAACAGTTTTTCTCTCATGTGTGCATATTGTGTGCGCTTCATTTCTTAATTGTTTATATATATATATATATATATATATATATATATATATTAGTAATGCCAATAAAACATTCCACGTTGTTTTCCAGAGCCTTACTAATGACCAGGGAATTTTATAGCTTTCTAAGTGTATCTCATCTAATAACATGGATAGAACTTCTGAGTTATCAAATTAAGTTATGGTGCTATATTGCATTCAGTTCTTGTCATTTGGTGGATACATTCGTGGAATAACTATATATATATAGTTAGTGTATAAAAATCCTCAGTACTTATTACCCTGAAAACGTCAACTGCTGCTTGAATGTCATTGTCATCACATTATCAAGGCCAATCAGACTTGCGGAGATGCATGTCTCAGTGAAGGGTGCACGTGTGTGTGAAAGACAGTGAGAGGGATAGAGAGAAAAAAGGAGTCTTTCTCTAGAGTGTTCATGATAATTCGAGACTACTTTAACATATTATAAGCTATTACAACAGATTTTACAGTATTGTGTGTGTATTAAAGCGGGAGGGACTGATAGTTAGTTGGGTGGTGGCAGAGAGAGATAAAGTATAAAAACAAACAGAAATCGGGAATTGACAGAAAAATTCTAGATCAAACAACGAGTTATAGATTGTCTAACTTTATCTTTGACATTCAGAGACTCCTAGTTTATTTTCTCTTAGCATACTCTTGCCTCAGAAAAAGCCTTGGAGTTTTTGTCCTCCTTTGCAATTGTTAGGCTCGGTTTTTTTCTGCTCAATGTCGTGAAGTGCATCTATTATTAATTGTTGAATGCTGTCCCTGTATTTTTTATTCTAGGCTGTCCAACTTGAAGCAAATAGGGAATTATCAGATAATAATATATTGATATATTGCAGATTGTGAGACACCAGGTATTAGATGAGAATTATGATATCTTGGCTTCTAAAGTTTCATTAGCATACAGGAGAGTCAAGTTTGCTCATCCATAACCTCAACCATATCATGACTTAGGATTAACGAAACTAGAGAACAGCCATTAATCATTATCATTAGGGTGTTGTGTAATTTTGTCTTTTAGTATGTTACTGTTATTTCATTATTCTCTGCATACAATATTTCATTACTTCTTTTGGTAGAAACTAAAAAATTCCTCAATAATGTATGGTGTTTTCACCTTTTATGTAGGTGAAAAATATTGGCTTTACTGGTGTCTTCAGGTTGATTTTCAGACCACTGGTTGATGAGTTTCCTTGCTTTGGAGCTGTTTGCTTTTCATTACGCCAAAAAGTAAGTATTTCTTACACCCAGTTTTCTGGTTTTTGCAGAGCAGTTAATATATTGACTATGATGAAATCGTCCAGGCCCATTAGCAATAGCTTTTTTTCTGGGCCTATAAATGCTCGATAATGCCACCTTTATTGTCATAGTGATGAAAACTTGTGAAACTGTTCCTTCTGACACATGAACTATTCCCTAGTCAATTTATTGGCGATTTATGTATGTTGATATTGGTGCATGGTATCATTAAAGACATGAAAGTATCTAAATCAAATACTTTTTTTTGACTTTCAGCAAAAGCTGGACTTCACACTTAAAGTTGTTGGAGGAGACATATCAAAAATACCTGGCCTTTCTGATGCCATTGAGGTCTGTATGCTGTTCTATTCTTACACTTCATGATTGATTGTTTCAAAAAATTAGGAGATTCACAGACTTCAATTGGCTTGGTTTTTATTCCTGTTCTTTTTTAATTGTCTGGGATGGCATGTGTAGCTTTTGCCATCAATGGGGATTAAGTTAACTTCTATTCTTCTACATTTAATGCATTTACCATCAAGTCAATATGTATGATTATTACTCCTATTATTTTTCTGTTCATTTTCTTCTAATGTAGAGTAAGTTTGGACTGGTGCGCCAAAAAGTTGAATTGTGGCATTATCATTTTATTGTGTCATTGAATGGAAAATTCTAAAGCAAAAGAAAGCTTAATATTGAGTAGTCATGCGCCTTTAACAGTATTACTTGAGAGGAAAATAACCATTATGATGATTAAAATCTTGTTATTTTTCCTGGAACATCCTATGTCTTCTTGTAATGACCAAGGGGTGTTTATTTTACAGAGTACTATAAGGGATGCTGTTGAAGATTCTATTACTTGGCCTGTTCGAAAAGTTATCCCAATATTGCCTGGGGATTATAGGTAAGTTTCATTTGGTGAGCTTTACTCTCTACTTTCTACTAGAGCCATCAGCGATCAGTCATATTTTACTGATAAAACAATGCAATATTCTTGAGTATTGATTGCAAATCTGATAGAGCAAAGTGGTTCTGTAAATGAAGGCTTTATTCATGCTTTATTGAACTATTATTTCAACAAATTTTTAATGTGGAAATTGATTTATTATGTAAGAAATTGTTGATAAAATTTTTTGTTGTGCCATTCACAAAACTATAACAATTCTGTGATTTCTGTGTTTAAAATAATTTGTTGAATAAACTGCCACTTGATTATTTAGCGGTTGCATTTAAATGTTTTGATTAAAGTATAGTTTTGATTGTTATCTCTCTCTCGTTCTCAGTGATCTTGAACTGAAGCCTGTTGGAACATTGGAGGTTAAGTTAGTGCAAGCAAAGGAGCTAACGAATAAAGACATAATTGGGAAATCTGATCCGTATGCTGTTCTATATGTGCGGCCTTTGCGTGATAGAATGAAGAAAAGCAGGACAATAGTAAGATTTTGAATCTGCTTATGTAAAATAGCTCTCCATGATCTTAGCATGCAGGGAAATATAATATCATTCGTACTCTCTCCTCTCCTTGCCAGAACAACCAGTTGAATCCTGTCTGGAATGAACATTTTGAGTTTGTAATTGAAGACGCTTCAACCCAGCACTTGGTAGTAAAAATCTATGATGATGAAGGGCTTCAGTCGTCTGAACTAATTGGATGCGCTCAGGTTCAGCTATCTGAGCTTCAGCCTGGCAAGGTGCAGGATGTGTGGCTGAATTTGGTGAAAGATTTGGAGATTCAGAGAGACAATAAAAATAGGGGGCAGGTAATGTTGTTTTGAACACCGAAAGCATACCAACCACACTTTCCTTGTTAATATTTCCATTTTACCATTATCTTCATGTAATGAACTTCTATCAATTCATAAATTTGGTAGATAAGTCTGCTAGTTAATAAGAAACTATATACATGAACTAACCTGAGAAGACTGGTATCGCTTTAACATGTTGCATCATGGATTGATTTGTCTTTGATTATTAAAAAAGCATGCGCCTGGGTTCTTTATGATCTTGAGCATGGTGTTCATCATTTAAAATGTTTATTTAAATTGTTGAATTGGAGGGAGGACTGATCATCTCAATAATGCAGATCTATAAATTTGTCCTATTCAAGACCATTATTTTTAATGTCACTATTATCCATTATTAGAAATTCATATGAGGATGTTTATGCAACAGTAGAAGAATTTAAATGATACATTCTCATTGTCCTATTCAAAAGAATATGCTCCTATTTGGACTATAAGAAGACGTCGGCTGCATCAGTTCTCTTGTTAAGATGGCACCAACTACATGCCCAATACTTCTGATTATTGATAACTCCTCATGTTTGACATTGTGAAAGATGCTAATTTTTTATCTGATAAAGAAATTGCTTCTTATTACTCGTATAGATTAATACATGAAGCATTAAGCAGGACCTTTATATTATGCTGAACGTTCTGCATCCTATAGCGTGGAAGCCCAACAAACCTTTGATATTTCATAACATTCCTTTATAGTACAAGCTTGGGAATAGGTCACCCTAAATTGTGCAATGTAGATGTACAAACAGTTATATAAGTATACATGTTCTCTAAGTTCACATTTCGTCTGTTTTAGGTGCAATTGGAGCTTCTATACTGCCCTAATGGCATGGAAAATGGGTTTACCAATCCCTTTGCTCAAAAGTTCTCCATGACATCACTGGAAAAGGTTTTTAAAAGTGGAGCTGATGGGGGAAATAATCGAGTTGGAAATGGTGATGAAGGCGGCAAAAGGAGGGATGTTATTGTAAGAGGTGTACTTTCTGTTACGGTCATATCTGCTGATGACCTGGCACCAGCTGACTTAATGGGGAAGGCTGACCCTTATGTGGTGCTTACTATGAAGAAAACTGAAGCGAAAAATAAAACCAGGGTAAGTTGTTCTTTAGACGAGTGTTTTGTGAGACTGTTGTACTCTTTTACCACCAGAAAACTAGACCCCACCCCAACCCCAAAAAAATGAGATTTTTAACTTTTAGAGGGTCTGTGGGATTATTGTCTTGAATGTCATTGGTTGTTTGTTTATTTAACATGGGATTTCATGTTTTAGGTCGTGAATGACAGCTTAAATCCTGTTTGGAATCAGACATTTGATTTTGTTGTTGAGGATGGACTACATGACATGCTTATTCTCGAACTATGGGATCATGATACATTTGGAAAGGTACTTTCCTTGTTCTCACAATTAACATAAATTAGATGCACTATTAATATTCTAGCTCTTTTGCAAGCTGTTTCTAAATAACTTGTAGAAATTTCTTAGCTCTTTCTGATAAATAAATTTCATAACATCAATGCAACTGGTGTTTGGGTGGGGGTATTGTGTTAAAGAAATTGTACCAATTAAGGACTCATTTGAAATAGGGAGGAACTTGAGAAGATTATACACACACGCACACACATATATCAATTGATTTAATGAATGATAGTTAAGTGATGTTTTGAGGATTTAAAACCTTATGCTAATATCAATTCATATGACTTTATCATATTCCTTAGTTTCAATTTGTTCTTCTTAAGTTTACCGTCAGTTATGTTTTTGGTATTTATTATCTAGAGCAACAACTAGAGTTATTTATCTCCTTGGCATATTTCTACATGCTCTCTATTTTGCAGGATTACATGGGAAGATGCATCTTAACATTGACAAAGGTCATACTGGAAGGTGAATATAAAGAATCCTTCCCTCTTGATGGTGTTAAATCCGGAACTATTAACTTGCATATTAAGTGGAACCCACAACCTATTTATCGCGACTCCTAGTATCTCTTCCCAGCGGCACCTAGAGACTTGTAGAATGTGTTCAGCTATATAGAGGCGTACAGTGTCATACTCGAAATTCTTCCTAGAGACATCAACCAACAATCACCCAGCAATGTGATTTTTGTGCATGTATTGTGTATATATATGGACCGTAATTGGAAGAAGATTAAACAAGTGGCCTTTGTTGGATGAGAGGGTAAGGCCATGGTGAATTTGCCTCATTCACAATGCCTTTTGGATGGTACCAAATTTCATCATTCTTGTACAACAAGAAACAGGATTATTTATTACAGTAGTGTAAAACAAATTGAGCCATGTCCAATGTACTATTCAAGTTCATTTAAAATTTACTTTGAGCTTTACAAATGGTGTTCACAACTGAGCTCAGTTACTTGAGCTAATCTTTTATTAGAATGTTGATTCTATAATCACTTGCACACTTTTGGACGTCATCTGATTTTTGAAAGAATTATTATTCAGATATCTGAATCTCTCGTATAAATCACTTACTGGTGATGTCAATGGATCATCGGCTGCATATTTGCAAAGGGCATGTCGAGTTTAAAATCTGGTCCTTTGAGAGGCGAGTATGGCCGAACGTCGATTGCTTTTCCTCAGCTTCCTTCTTCTGTTGTTGCTTCCCCTGCATCGACAGTCAACACAAGTCACAAGCTTTTCTATAACATATATGATAGAACGCAACGTATAATAAGAATGAGATCATTAGATCCGTTAGGAGATCATTAGATGATACACAATGAAAAGAATAGGGAAAGAACTAAAAGGACATGTTAGGAAGAACACATCTTCAGTTGACAAATAAGGCGGAATATGTGACCAACATGGTACATTTATTTTTGTTAGTGTCTTAATCGATGTCCACTAACCAGAACTGGTTGTGCAGCACGAATGAGTCTGTTGGTACTTGATTCCCATTATCGTTCCGATTCCAATGGTATAATGCGTGGGTTCTATTCTTGATCTCTAGTGTAGAATGTCCATAACTGGCTTCACGGAAAGCAGAATAATCGGGTTGAGGGTCTCTAAATCTACAGATATACAACATTTATACATGTCAGAAATATGAATTACATTCATCATATTTGCTACTCATAAATAAATAAATGAATAAACCTTTTAGCAAGACCCTCCTGGTTTCCACCATCCCCAACAGTTATGTACACTGGAGCTGATTCGTCTGGTGCTGAAGAACCATTTGATCCTAAGCTTGAGGTCAAAGAAAAACCATTTACACTTCCAAAACTAAAATGTCTGGTGCGCACAACTAACTGAGGTCCATTGATGTGTAAAAATGCTTTATGTTTGTTCGAGGGGTTTTTGGCAATAAATTAAGTTTCAGTTGCTTCAAACTAGAGTTTGCAAACAAGAGTAGGTAAAAAGGGAGAAAAGGAGAAGAGATACATGCACACAACATATTCAACTGGTTTACATATTGCAATTGGTAATAAAAGCTCAACAGAATCATCAACAGAGCAAATAAGAAAGTTAGTGCAAGAAAGTAGAAAATAAAAGTCGCAACAATATCATTTTTTAAGAGTTAAGGGAACATATATTTGATATCATCTGTCTCCAGATTATATATACCATATGTGGAAAGTACTCTATTTCATGATTTCCAGCTGACCAGATCCACGGCTGATATGCTGCACTCCGTTCAACCAATCGACCCCAGGAATCCCAGCGGACACGGACATCATGATTGTCATATCTATCAGCATAAGAAAGATCTCCAACAAATAAGATAGTTTGTGCACCGGTCTGCATACAATGCTCAAGTGTAGATAGAGAATTAAATGTTTGACCAAGATCACCTACAATAAACACAAGATATAATTCAAAACAGTGTACTACAAATCTAAATCACGTCTGAAACTAGAACATAATGATATGTATTGTATTTTCGTTAATTGATACTAATAAACATCTAAAAGAAACTATCTCCTTCTGCTTAAATAAGAAACTATCTTCTTCTGCCTAAATAAGAAAATATCTTCTTCTGCCTAACTCTTTCAATAACCATTCGTTCACGGATTCCTCCAAAAGACTAATGCCAAATTATGTTTCAATCAAACTCTCAGGGTTGATCAGGTCAAGTCCTTGAGTGAGCTTTGTGTAAAAATACTACACTTTTTAGGCTTTCCTAGAAAATATACTTTTTCAATATAAAATGAGTTCCACTGATTTTTCATCGTTTAACAAGCAGTAATATCTGTTATCACAGAACTTGGAAAGAAATTCTGACCAATTATCCCAAATTTGTAAGAAGAATCTGGATTGATAGCAGGTGGTGTTTGAAACCAAAATCTTCTAGAAGAATCACCATTCCCAATCTCATAGTAGTACTTAGTGTCATGCTGAACAAGTGAACACCCATTTCAGTTGAGATTGGATGATGATAGTAAACTGTGATCTGGATTCTATTGAAGATTAAAACATATAATCAGGAAAATGTTTTATCAGAAATATGTCTACTCCTAAATTAGAATTCAGACACTGGTGTTACTGTAAGCAATGCAGTGTCACACATCATTACCTGAAGACCATCAAGTAGACATTGATGAATAAATCCAGATTTATGGTTGTAAAACATGTAGACTTGCACTGTCCCTTCTGCCGTGAGATTATAATTCCCTTCTGATAAACCATATCTAATTGTGTTGGACCCAGGTTCCTTAGCTGTTACCCATGAGATTATAACAGCTTTTCCATCATAATCACCCTGAGTAATGTGCACCTGAGAATCAATAATTCACGAATGTTTCATTAGCCCTGATGTTACACAACCACAACTTATGAAAGATTGAAGGGAACATGCAAGTTTACTTGCTGTGGAGCATTATATCCTTCAGGAACTGCAAGAACTTCATTGTCCAGAGGAATATCAACAGATGGCCATTCACTACTAATAAAATCACTGGTAACACCAGCACTCCCACTGCTAATGCTGGTCAACAGAAGAGATGAAAAAAGCAGCAGTCGAACCAACATTGCTTCTTTTATCCTAATTTCCTAAACCATGATCAAAGTCATACACAGTATGTGCATCGAATGAGTAGACAATATTCTTCCATTGAAGTATTGATCAACAATAACAATGATATGTTTCAAAGAACTATATCTTAATCAAAAGACAAACTTTCCTAAATTCTCCAGTTACATAACCCAAACTGTGCCACAAATACAAGAATACATAAAAATTAAATATGTCTTGTTAGGAAACTTCAACAACCGAATCTTATCAAAATAACACGAACAGAGATTGAATCACTAACATGCCTTCGAAAACATGGAAGCATAAATCACTCAATGGAAAACTCAACACCTAATAATCCTAACAAAAAAAATCTGCATTCTCTGGAAAAAAAAAATCTGATCCCCACCTTCAGTGCAAGTTGTATCAGTTTTCATCAATGTAATCCACAAATTCCTTCTCCTTGCCAATAAAAACTCTCTCTAAGACATGATTTGATTTCGACATTTGCATATAATGCGAACAGAAATCCATCAATATAATTCAGCAAAATACACACAATTGTAGGGGGATGTGATGTCATTTTACCTGAGATTGTAAGCGAAGGCTGAGAATTTTGCTTTGAATCACAAGTAGTGACGTCGCAATAGAGCATGGTGATGACCAAGCACGCGCGCGCGTGAGAGAGGGGGCGCAAAGTTTGGTGAGGGGGGCGCAGCTTAGGAGTTGGTATGTTGAAACAGGAGGCGGTAGATGAACACGTGTCGTGGTATCATTGGGAGTTGTGAAGTAACCCGACCCGGCAATATGAGTGATGACCAATAATTGGGCCACTCTTATTTGGACTTTTTAGAAAGTCCACTTAAATAGGTTTAAGCTTTCCCTCTTTCGTTTGGCTTTTAAGTTTTAGGTTTAATAGCTATAAATATTAATTGATCGTACTTATGGCTGAGATTAAGAACATCTATGGCAGGTAATTCTCTTCCTATTGTAGTCGTCCATGATTTCATTTCTCAACCTTTTTCTTGCTCAACACTTCCTACACATCTTGCCTTCAATTTCATTGCACCCTACTTGCTGCTGATGCGGGAGAATTTAGCTACATTTTTCAAGTGGTCATGACACAAACTGTTCGATTAATTGCTTCAACCACAAAATTCCTAATTCACATGTTCTCCTTGATGCTAATACTCTTATTTTCTGCTCCCAGTTTTATGACTATGCTTGCTTAAAGCTTCTGGACTCCCAATAATTTACGAGAACTGAAAATTCGTCAGTCATAATGAACCCAAAAAAAAAAAAAAAAAAACTTGAAAAAAAACGTGTCATATTTCCTGATTCTTTTAGCTTTTTTGTGGAACTATTGCAGGTATGCTGCTTCTTGAATAAGTGATCCCTGGTACAAATTCTGTGGAGGTCACTCCGAAGTAAGGCCTGTCTTTGTGGAAGTTCGATACAGTTTCTTGAAATGCCCGGAATTGATGTTTCACAAGTACTGCGTGTGGGAGCTAAAGTTGCTGCTACAGTTCTTGGTGGAAGTTTTGCTATTGGTTTTCTATCCTCTTCACTTTCTGAACGCATTACCTTATATAAAAAGGTAAAAGGTGCATTCCATTAATGTGTGATTTTGTGTGAAGTGATTGTAGGTGGTGTTTTCTGCAATTATACATGAGAGATAGAGTTGTCATACAATTTAGTGGCAGTTTTGTTATCAGTTTCCCATCATCCTCCATTTTTGAACAGTTTAGCTAATATAAAGAGGTTAATGTGCATTCTTTTTTTTTTATCAAATGATAGGATTCATTTATATACTAGCCCATGTAGGCTACGTCGGACTCTTCGGTAATCAACCGAGAGACCAGTCCCTCCACAGGGGAGATTACAACTCTATGCCGGAGACTTTAACACCTCACAAGGAGGACACTCCATAAAGGAGACAAAGAAAAAATAAGCTCAAACAATCGAGCAAAAGAAAGAGAAACATCAGGAGTAACAAATGCAAACTGTTGATCAAAGCAACCTATGCTAGTTAGATCCATAGATGAACCCTCCCAAAACCCAATAATGAGAAAAGAAACAGAGAACTAAACAATAACAGAACATAGGCAATGGATCTAAAAAAATAAAAATAAAAATAAAAAAACAGCCAAAGTAGGCAATCCTCCTCTCCACCTGCCCACCGCACCGCCACCAGCTCCGCATCCATCGCCAACTCTTGCTTCACCACATATCTGCCCAGATCTGGCCTTTTCCGCCCTTTTCCGACCGTGCCGGAAACGCATTCCATACGGATGAGGATAAAACGAGCCAAGATCTAACACTAGGGGAGAAGAAGGGGCTGACCGCTTCCATGCTCCGTCACCGGACGGTGCCGTCGCAGAGGGAAGGGAGGGAGAAGGGTGGGCAGAAGGGGTGGAGAGGGGGGGATTCCAAATTTGAAATAAGAGAGAGAAAGAGGCTAGAGAGAAGGAGGAGCGTTTTGGAGGGGGGATCCCGGTTAATGTGCATTCCATTGTGTGATTTGTGTGCCTTTGACTGTCTGTTTTTATATAGAGGTAATCTTGAGTGGTGTTTTATGCAATATGAAAAGTCATTTCACGGTGATTACATGCATTCTTGTGTAATACATGTTACTTTTGCAGAAAACATCCGGGCGGCCATGTGAGATTTGTAGAGCAATTGGGCACTACGCATGCAAGCTTTGTAAAGGGAATGGCACTATAAGTTGGTCTCCGCTCTTCGATCCGGTGTTCATAAACCAGTGTGTTTGTCCAACATGTGATGGATTCAAGTGAGTGTTTCTATTTCATTACTTATTATATCATGGAAATTTCCATCTTAGGTGACAGGAGTTTGTGAAAGCATTCTTGTTGCATATTTATTGTCTTAGGGTTCAACGCTGTCTTAACTGCTTGGGATATGGCGCTGTTTAGTAATCAAGACTAGGATGTAAGCAGCTCGAAAGCGCCATCCTTCCCTAAGGATGTAAGCCAATACTTCCGTAGGATTTTATCGTCTCTAGAAAGTTAATATACACTTGTTAAGTTGTTATTAGCTCTTTTCTTGACAATGACCCTCTTGTGATGACTCATGTATTGTGCTAGTTATAGAGTTAGCATCAATTGGCAAAGATGACTTGGTCTTTGATCTTTGCAACTTCCAAATGACGAGCAGCGTGTTCAACAAGAAAAAACGAGGTTACTGCAGTAAAATAGGAAAACCACAGTAAATTCCAACTTCATTCTAGTGTTCTGTTGAAAGGTCGTATGATGAACATCAGGGTGTGAGTTGCTATGAGTTCATGTTTCTACTAATGGATGATTTAAAGATATCAGATTGATGTGTTATCTACTTAGATGAACAATGTTTTGATTGAAAATAAGTTTCATAATATGAGGATGAATCACACTTCACCCCCATTGGTGATTTTCACTAATTCACTTATTCCTCTTCTCATGCAACATGGTCAACCATGAAGCTCTTCTGCACAATTGCTTGAACTTTAATCATTTTAGTTCACTTTTTTTTTTCTTTTTTTCTTTTTCTGATTTAGGTCAAATAAATCATGCAGATTGTGCTGAATGTCGTCGTTTCGCGTGTGATGCTAAATCACCTTCGTACTCTCTCAGTCTCTTTTGAAATGTTTTCGTTATTTATTTAAATGTCTACTCAAATTGTATTTATTCTCTTTTAAATAAATGGGGTTCCACACCTAGAAAACTATATTAAAAAAATTATAAATATTACGTAGAATGTCATATATTTATATTAAATTCAAAGGGTGAAACATATAATACACTTGAAAAATTGTCCACAACACATTAAATATTGTTACCTCCATTCCACACATTAAATATTTGTGTAATATTAAAGTGTAGTAGATAGTTGTATTAGTGTTGAGTGTGAGTCGTATCAATCTAAAATGGATATTTTATAATGAAATGAACAAAAATAACAAAATTGATACGTATTAAGGGACGTAGGGAGGATTACTTATGATGTATAATAAAAAAAAAAAAAGTTATTCACCAAGTCAATGAATTGGTAGATTCAGACCCAAATCATTTGCATGTATGTACGGTAGGTTACGAAATTAATTAATTTATGAATCAAATAAGAAAGGCATTTATATCATGCCCCACGAGCTCACGACTCAATCACAATCAGATGCGAATATGCGAAGCTAGATGCTATATGTCCTTCCGCTATTAGTATAGTATGAAATTTTATTAAAATATTATGGAACTTGCCTATTTTATGATAATGTTCACTCCGTTTTATTTATTCACGTTAGAGTATTTGATTAAATATTAAATGATTTATTTCTATATTAATTTAAGATTTTAGATGAGGTTGTCATTTAACATGGTATCAGAGTCCATAGTTAACAAAGGTTTAGGGTTCGAATTCCACTGCCACCCAATTTTCCCGCCGGTATGTGATGAGCGTGTTAGAGTGGTTTGATTAAAATACGTAAGCCTTTCCGTTAATTTGGTTGATAGAATTTCATAATAAAGCAAAGGGACCAAAATTATTACTTCCCTCTGTCTCAACTTTAACTTCACACTTTTCGTTTTGGTCCGTCCCAAATTCAACTTCACACTTCCATAAAAGGAAAAAGCAACAAACTAATATCCCTCTAATATACTTTAATTTCAAATTTGTCATCACCTTTTTAACACACATAACATATTTTATCATTTATTTATTACCCAAAAAATATCATACTACCCTCAAAAGTAAGTCAAAAAGTGACTTTTCTTAAACTCCGTATCTACAGTAAACGTGAACTTGAATTTGGGATGGATGGAGTATATAAAGAATCATTTTATAAATTAATTTTCTTTATGAGACCAAAATACAATTTTTTTCAAATAAAATAAATTATTTGTTAGATGAAGATGCTATTTTTTTAAAAGAGAATATATTGAGAATTCATTATCTCTCAATCAAATCTAAAGTTAATTAAATAATTTCAATCCTATACAAGGAGTATTACTAATATACTGTCGCATGCACGTGTTCATGACCTGTAAATTCGTTGCTTCAACTTATAGCATCAACTATATATATTTAACTTGAGATAAACAAAAAAAAAAAAAAATATATATATATATATATATATATATATATATATATATATATATATATATATATATATATATATATATATATATATATATACTAGTACTATATTATTATCATTTTCTAACCACATTCTCAACGGATACATATGTATAAATTGGCGCATCCGTTTTCAGTGTAGACATGTTTTGTTTTGCGATTCATTTCTCTTGCACAAATTATATGTTTGATGAATAATGTAATTTTTTTCTTTAAAAATAATAATTTTCTCATCTTTTATATATATCATGGAGTATGAAATTGAGCAAAATCTCGCACAGAATCCAAGTATCTAACTACGGATCAGTGGCCAATTAAATTTTAAATAATGAAGTTCATTAAGTGCATTAATTAAGATATTGAACAATGATTTCTTATTATAATTAAATAAATATAATATCTTAATTTAGAAATTTTTTGCAACATAGATTAACTTAATTAGGGAATAGAATGCTTTTTTTTTTCTATTAGGACTGAAAAATATGAAACTATTAATTCAAGATCTAAATTTATAAAATTACTCAAAATAATGTAACGTATTCGTATAAATTTTTTGTTTAACATGTTATTTTAATAATAATAAATAATAAAATATTATTTTAAAAGACATGTTTAATACACTTTTCGACCAATGCAAAGGTAATCATTTGCTTTTTATGCGTGGATTAAGGAATATTATCATTATATGTGTAGTAGATAGTTGTATTAGGGGCATGTGATGTACTTTTTTTTTTTGCTAAAAAGAGAATATGGATACTTTGAATTGGACGCTCAAAATGGTAAAATGATACATTTGCATTGGCCGAGAGGGAGTATATGAAATTTTAAAGTAGTTCTTGAGTTGATAGTTACAAATTTTTCGGGCGTGGATAGAAATTTTTTTTCGAATTCCTAATTAATAATTAACTTATTTTTTAAAGTAATGTATAGAAGAAACCCTAAAATTTTGTATTATTTTATACTCCATAGCAATTGTTGATAATTAAATCCTTATAATTTGACAGCTATTTATAATCGGTTAAAACTTGCATGTTCCCAGCACACCGTGCTTCCATATCTCGCATTCTTTGAAATCATACCCTTTAATATTAAATGGTATACCTTTTATCCCGCTTTTTTTAAGTTATATCTTTACTATTAAATTGTATACCTTTTATTTCCTAAAAAAATTAATTTTTTTAATAAAACATTTATATTATTCATATTTCAATCAATTTTTTTAATAAAAAATTATATCCTTAAAACAAAATAGTATACTCTTACACATCTTGTGCACGGGAACACAAGAAACACACACTTTATAATCTGGGTTTAGTCTGTAGTTTAAATTATATGGCTATTTACTAATTCAAGTTTAAACATGCATGTTTTTAAATACTTTACAAGATAACTCAATTTTTTTGCAATTATTTTGCATTGATTTATCCTTTTTGACTTAATATTTTGTACACTACTCCTATATATTAATAATAAGAAGAAGAATAATATTGTACTTCCACTTTCACACGTTTAATAAAACAGATATGTAGTAGTTTAGTACAATCTGTTTTCTTTATCTTGGAATTAGAATTTCTTAGAATGAAATTTTGGACCACTAGTTTCTCTTTACTTTTCTAAATTGATAATGAGAATGGCCATAAATAATTGCCAAATTCCAAAACTTCTCTTTCACCAAAATTTCTTCCATATACGTCCAAACATTATTTTTTTTATTTTCCTTATACTTGATTCTATTAATTCCTAAATATCCTATTTTTTCACTTAATTTTAATCTGAATATCTCATCTCTTATCTTTATAATAATAATATTATATAATATTAATATTCTTGCAATATTAAAAATATGCAAATCACTTTTTTATTAACCAAATTCAAATCCAAAAATATTACTCTTTTTTCCACTCCATTAAATTATTTATAATTTCCTTATTTTATTTTAAAACATACATGAAAATGTATGCTTTCTTATTTTCATGTGCTCGTATATATACGTGAAAAGAGTATTAGGAATTTACTTTTGTGGTGTAGATTATATTATACCCCTTCATCTCCTAAAATAATTCACGTATTATTGTGCGCGAGTTTAAGAAAAAAAATTATTTTATATATAAAGTAAGAAGGAGAATAAATATTTTAATTAATTTAATGAAAAGGGTGTGTAAAATTATTGGAATATGTGAAAAAATGAGTATTATATTGGGATATGTGTAAAACGTAGATATTGTTATAGTGTATTTTTTATCATTTTAAGTAAAAGTAAAATGTGAAATACTTTGTGAGAAGAAAAATGTGAAATAATTTGGGGAATAGAGGAGTACAGTCTTGTACTGTATTTCAATAATTTGATTCGCACCATCGGATTTTGTATACGTATATTCATTTATTCCCACTTCACTTGCAAAATTATACTCCCTCCGTCCCCCAAAGTATTTCACACTTTCTTTTTTCATCCGTCCCTCAAAGTATTTCACACTTTACTTTTACTAAATTTGGTAAAAAATACATTATACTAATACTCACTTTTTACACATATCCCAATATAATACTTACTTTTTCACATCTCCCAAAAACTTTACACACTTTTTCCACATCTCTCAATAACTTTACACACCTTTTTCATTAAATCAACTAAAATATATATTCTCTTTCTTACTTTATACATAAAAATACAAAATTTTCTTAAACTCCGCGCACACCAATACGCGAAATACTTCCCGGGACGGAGGGAGTATACACGTACACTTCTCTCTCTCTCCTGTTTCTCTCTCTTGAATTTTATATGATGGAGGAGAGAGGAGGAGAGCCACCAGAAATGGAGACACATCAACGCTTAACTACCATTCTCGAAGCTGTGAACCGAGTCACCCGAGATTTGCAACTGAGTCACGACTCACCCGATTCCGACTCTTCCGCCATTAAAGCTTTGCTCAAGCTCCGAGCAGCTTCAGTCTCCGTACTTTCCTCCCACCCACACCTACTCTCTCTCTCTCAGAGCCTCTCCAAGCTAGCCGATTCAGTTCAGGACCTCCATAACTCCAAGCCATCAACACACGGCATCATATCCTTCATGACTCGCCGAGTCAAGCACCACGAGGTTTCTCGACTCGCATCCGAGATCGATTCGGAGCTTAACGCGTTGATCGATCGCGAAAACGTGTCGAATTTGACCAGAACTCTGTCCGCGATGCGTCGTTCCCCTTCGGAGGGTTTGAACGAACACCAACTGTTCGACCAAATTTCTGCTCTGCAACAGAGGCTTTCGCGAGGTTTCAACATCAGTTTCCAGGATTTGCTGTTGAAATCGGGGATTTTCGCAGAGCTCGAATGGATTCTGTGCAATCCTCTTCTCACGAGAAGCGTTCGTGAAAAGGCGGCGATCTCGATGAAAGAGCTCGTTCTGTTCAACAAGGATGTGTTCGTAGGGTCAATTCTAATCGGAGGTAGTGTGAAAGCTTTAGTTTCCATGGATTCCCTCTGTTCTCTGCAAGTTCTCACAGCCCTAATCAAGGCAATCAAGAGCCCTCTGGTGGATGTAATGGAGTACTACGGCGGCATCTCGAAGATCTTCGGCCATTTATCGTCGGAAAACGTTGAAATGAGAGTAGCAGCGAAGGAGTGCGTGATGGAAATCGGCTACTTCGGAAGAAAAGAGGCGGTGGAAACGATGATCAACGGCGGATTGATACAGAAACTGGTGGAATTGCAGAGCTCAGCAATGGAGGATAATCACAAGAATCCATTCTGGAGGTGCGTAGCTGGATTTGCAGTGCAGTTGGAGGTGGGAGAAGGGTTGAGGCAGAGAGAGAAAAGGGCATTCAAGCAGATAATTTTGAGCAGAGTTAGAGAGAGAGGGACGTGTGTTTCTGATCATCAATGTGCCACCATTGTTGCTGAGGTTTTATGGGGTTCTTCGCCATGAGATGATGATGATGATCAAGATTGTTTTCTTGAATTGGATTCATCGGTTTCTTCGAGATTTTGGGGGAAGAAATTGATGGGATTTGGTTGCTCATTCATGGCTGTCTGTGTAATTTGTTGTTTCATTTGGGGAAGGGAGGGTTGGTTGTTGGTGAATTTTAGTGGAGTAATTTTTTGTTTTTTTGGGTAAATACTTTGTACATTATGTTGGGTAGGAAGGATAGATCATGGAAATATTGATTAAAAATAAATTCAGTCACAATATATACAAAACAATTGTTAATTAACGGATATATATGAGATGAATTGTATGAGAAATACCACGACCTACTATTAAAATATTTTAACTATACCGTTAATCGTACGTTTATTGATAATATCATATTTTGGAATCATTATGCGGTAACTTATCATCCATTATATTTTAAAAGATAAAATCATACTCCCTTCGTCCACCACAAATGTATTCGTTTGTTTTTTTCACGTGAATTAAGTAATATTATTAATTTACATAACATGAGTAGTTGTATTAATAGAAAGTGGTTGAGATTGGTGGATCATGTACTTTTTTTTTTTTTGCTAAAAATGGAAAATTAAGAATTTAACTTTAGACAATTCAAAATGACAAAATTGATATGTTAATGATGGACGGAGTGAGTATATTTGATTATGTTTCGCACACGATTTCACATTAATTCGTTAGTAACAGAATTTCTCTTAAATAATGCTGCTGCTACTTTTTTCAATCACCGTGCTCCCCAATCCTCAATGATGTTCACAGTTCACCTGCTTTTCAAACACTTTTTTTTTTTTCTCTTTCTTAAAATTGTTAAGAAACTCTTGTGATAAATGAAATTGTCTTTTTTTTTATATATATATAAAACAACCCTTTTTGTGATTCCACATGAATCTCCTAACTTTTTTGTTATTACTGAGGACGTTGATTCAGTATTTTTTGTCATACTTTTGACTGTATTTAAAGTTTGGTATGAATTGGTTTATTAATATTAGTGGAGCATGACAATTTTAAAAAATTAAATTGCTAATTAAAGGATAATTAGGAGGTCAAAAGAGTCTAACAAGAGATCTTCATCTAACTTAATAAAAAAATAAAAATAAAAAATAAAAAAAACAAACAAATATTAGAATACAACTTTCCTGCTAATTTCAAAATATACAACCTCCTTCCTTCACCTTCAGTGTGTATGTTTTTTTAAACTATTGATATTACTGTATTTTTTTTTCGTTTTCTTTTTATTTATTTAATTTTAGGGATATAATTGTAATTTTACCATTATAAAAAAACTCCTTTTTACCAACGGATTGATAACGGAAATTGAATTCCATTGGTAATTAGCAAGAGATTGCCAATGGAAATTGAATTCGTATGATAGCAACGGAATATTTGCCAACGGAATGAATTCCGTTGGTAATTAGCAAGGGATTGATAACGGAAATTGAATTCCGTTGGTAATTAGCAAGAGATTGCCAACGAAAATTGAATTCGTATGATAGAAACGGAATATTTGCCAACTGAATGAATTCCGTTGGTAATTAGCAAGGGATTGATAACGGAAAGTTGAATTCAACGGAATATTTACCAACTGAATTTGAATTCCGTTGGTAATTAGCAAGGAATTGCCAACGAAAGTTGAATTCGTGTGACAGCAACGGAATATTTACCAACGGAATTTGAATTCCATTGGTAATAGCAAGGGATTAGCAACGAAAAGTTGAATTCGTGTGACAGCAACGGAATATTTACCAACGGAATTAATTATGTTGGTAATTAGCAAGGGATTGGCAACGAAAAGTTGAATTCGTGTTACAGTAACGGAATCTTTACCAACGGAATTAATTCCGTTAGTAATTAGCAAGGGATTGGCAACGGATTAAATTTTTTTTGCCCCATAAGTTTGGCCATGTACAATTTTTGCCCCAAAAAAGATAACATTTGGGCATTTGTCCCACTATCTTCATAATTGCGCCAATGTTGCCCTGTTTTCGTCGAAATTTGACATTTTCGCTGGAATCGATCACGTGCATGTCATGTGATCATCGGATTTGGCATTTCCCGGCGGGAAAATTTTTTTTTACCCCGTAAGTTTGGTTATGTACAATTTTTGCCTCAAAAAAGATAAAATTTTGGCATTTGTCCCAATATCTTTATAATTGCGCCAATGTTGTCCCATTTTTCCCGAAATTTAATATTTTCATTAGAATCGATCACATGCGTGTCACGTAATTATCGGATTTTATATTTTTGGCGAATTTACTAACCTGGTGATACAATTGCATCCACATCAATAACAATAATAATAATATTTTATTAAAAATTTAATTAAAAAATAACCCTCTATCAATGCACTCAATTCTCACGTGCCCTCCACGTACTTCCACCATCTTCGCAAACTCATCTTTTTATCAATTAGAGGATCCCTCATGTACCCTCTCACCACCATGAGCGGCAGCCATTGAATCTTCCGCTCGCGCCACCCTACTCACGTCACCAAGCTCCCCATCATCATCTACTTCCACAGCGGAGAATCGTATTCTTGAGCGCCACTACTTCATGTTCTTTCACGAGTCATGCAATCGTATGGTTGCTCACGTTCCTTCCCTCATCGCTTCCATCGAGTAATACCTAGCATTGGAGAATCGTCTTCTGGAGGCTTACGATGACCATATGGACGAAGTGCAGTGGGCTAAAATCTAAGCACTCGTCGGTCGTGATGCCAACCCTTCGATCGAAGAATTCGCAAAATTCTCTAGGGTTTATCTTATGGAAAGCAGCTCGCCAGCAACATGGTCTACCACGTGGGGATATGTGCACTTAATATTGATCTCCAGATCACAATTAGAATTGTGAGACTGATAATGAACCATCCATTCTTCAGTGGGGTGCGAAGGATTGAATCGGAGCTAAAAAACCAACGACCCCATCCTCCTATGTATGGCTCCGATATCATGTGGTTTCTCACACTGTCGGAGGGTATGGATTGAGGCCATGTATAGTGTGATATGTTCGTTGGTGGTAGGCCCTTAGAGGAGAAGATCCGACAGTTGCCGCCCATGGTGGTGAGATGGTACACATGGGATCTCTGATTGACAAGAAGAGTGAGTTTGAGTAGATGGTGGAAGCACATGGAGGGCATGTGAGAACTGAGTTCATCGATATTGAGGGTCTTTTTTTTAATTAAATTATCAATAAAATATTATTATTGTTAATGTGGATGCCACTGTGTCGCTAGGTCGGGAAATTCGCTGGGAAATGCCAAATCCGATAATCACGTGACATGAACGTGATCGATTCTAGTGAAAATATCAAATTCTGGGAAAAATGGGGCAACATTGGCGTAACTATAAAGATATTGGGACAAATGCCCAAATCTTATATTTTTTGGGGCAAAAATTATACATGGCCAAACTTACGGGGCAAAAAAAAAATTCTCACTGGGAAATACCAAATCCGATGATCACGTGACATGCACGTGATCGATTCCGGCGAAAATATCAAATTTCGGCAAAAATGGGGCAACATTGGCTCAATTATAAAGATAGTGGGACAAATGGTCAAATGTTATCTTTTTTGGGGCAAAAATTGTATATAGCCAAACTTATGGGGCAAAAAAAATTTTATCCTGATTGGAAATGGATAGTTGAATTCGTGTGATAGCAACGGAATAGCAACGAAATATTTAGCACGACGCGCGCCTCCACTGTCCGTCGTCATTGCTAATCCGTTGCTAAAAATTTCGTTGTTATTCCGTTGGTAAGTATATTCAGTTGTCAATCCCTTGGTAAAATTCCATTGCTATTCCGTTGATAAGTATATTCCGTTGACAATCCATTAGTAAATTTAAAAATGAATTAAGAGCTCATTTCATAATAATATATGCTTATTTCTTTTCTCTATACCTTAAATAAAATAAATAAATATTCTAAAACATATACTTAAAACTTAACTATTTCTTTTCTGCACTGCGCTTGCTCAGGTATTTTCGTATTTATTCTCCTGGTGACTTTGTTGTCATTCCGATTTCTGCTGTGGTCTGTCGTAGGTTCACGAGCATCTCCGCCGTGTGTTCAATGTTTAATTAACATAGAATTTAGCTTGTACTCCCTCCATCCCATACTTATGTTCACACTTTCTGTTTTCGTCTGTCCCACACTTATATTCACCATCCAAAAAAGGAAATTTCACATAAACCAACAACCTCAAAAGTTATCTTAATTTCAAAAATATCACTCTCACCTAACACACATAACATACTTTATAATTTATTTATTACCTAAAAATACCACAATACCCCTAAAAAGTCAATAAAGTTAATTAAAAAGTAACTTTTCTTAAACTCCGTATCTACAGTGTCGGTGAACTTAAGTGCGGGATGGAGGTAGTACATCTTAGTTGGTGGTGAATTGACCTATGTTTTTTATGCGTCTCTGTTTTGATTCCTATTCTTCTACTGTCGCATAGGCTCAAACATAAGTCCGATGGTAAGTGTTTTTTCTGTGTGAGTGGATGGATACCTGAGATTATTAATGGTTATCGGATTCGTTAAAAAAATTTTAGGAAGCAAAACAATATTAGATGCATTTTTTCATACATAATAAATGCATTTTCTTTTTTCTTTTTTTAAACTATTGTTGTTACTGTTTTTTTTTTATTTTTTATTTATTTATTTAATTTAGGGATATAATTGTAATTTTACCCTCGTGATTTAGGGTATAATTTATCCCTAGGGTTTAGGGTATAATGTAATTTTACCCTTGTGGTTTAAGGTATAATTTATTCCTAGGGTTTAGGGTACATTATAATTTTACACATGTGGTTTAAGGTATAATTTATCCCTAGGATTTAGGGTATAATTGTAATTTTACCCTTGTGGTTTAGGGTATAATTTGTCCCTAGGGTTTAGGAATTAGGGTATAATTGTAATTTTACATTTGTGGTTTAGGGTATAATTTGTCCCTAGGGTTTAGGAATTAGGGTATAATAGTTATTTAAATAAAATAAATTTAAAAATAAAATAAAAAATAATATTAATAAAGAAAGTATGAATTAATTAAAAAGAGTGAGAATCAAATGTATACCAATAAAATTGGTACCTAATTGTATCACAGTCCCTCCCAAAAAAATTAAAAATGTATGGCTTCATGATTATGAATTACTATCTATAAATTCATTTCAATCTTTTGTGTGATAGAGTATTAACTTTATGTGACCGACAACTTCTTTTTTTTTTTTTAATGAGAATTAATGTTACTAATCTTTCAAGAAGATTAAATGGTTGACATTTTTAAAAATAATACTCGACATATCTGTAAAGCAATGTTGTCCAAAAATTTAGCACATATTAGTATATCGCAAGTTTGATAATAAATCTTGTTCACAAGTTTGAAATCACCTCAATATAAATAAGGCTACTCACAAATTTTGAATCAATTATTAACAATTACTCGTCTCAACCTCCCTCATTAAATTTTATAAATAATAATAATTTATGAGTATTTATTGGGTTGATACTTGAATATCCCTTCATATAATTTAGTGATGACTGGTTGCTTTTCATCGTGATATATGCATGCAATATGATTTTCCAAATAATAATAATAATAATAATAATAATAATAATAATAATAATAATAATAATAATAATAATAATAATAATAATAATAATAATAATAGTAATGGTAATATATGACATGTTACTTAGGTTTAGTAGTCCACGCGAACGTAAGTTAGATTAAATCCTTTTATAATTGACAAAACCGCCAAAAAAGGAAAAAAAAAAAAAGAATAATAAAAATTAAAACTTGGTTACAACGGCCATTAATGGATTATAATAATTATTTGTGTAATTGATTTTGACGAATTGTTAAATAGCAGTTGACCACGTGTCTGGTCAGTAGTTTAAGACCAAACTCATGACACAATTACTTGCAAGAAAATATTTATTTATTTTATAGTTTAAAGGGTTAATTGCAGCCTAACCCGATCTTTATTTAATTTACGAACTAGTGCATACCCACGTGCAACGCGTTGTATTTTATAATTTTTTTATTATTTTAAATTTATATTTTTTATATATAGTTAATCATATTAATTTATAATAATGATTTTTTTAATTTTATAAAAAACATTAAAACTATTATTTATTATTTGGGAGGATTACTACTAGGTACACAAAAAAACCCTAAATTACTATGAGATACAAACATACAAAAGTATTACTACTAGGTACAAAAATATATAGTGATATTCCAATATTACCCCTATTAATGTGCTGCACATAAATATTGTGTGCAGCAAAAGTTCATGTACAGCAAAGTGTGTGCAGCAAAAAAAGTGTGTGCAGGAAAAAAAAAGTGTGTGCAGCAAAAAAATGTGGTGGTCAGGCGGCGGCGGTCCGGCAGCTTTTCCGGCGGCGGCAGTTTTTCCGGCGACCAGTTTTTTTTTTCCCTTTTTTTTTTTGGACGAACAGTTTTTCCGGCGACCGGCTGCCGGAGCTCCGCCGGCGGCGGCGCGGCAGCTTTCCGGCGACCAGTTTTTTTTTTTTTTTTTCCTGACGAATAGATTTTCCGGCGACCGGCCGCCGGAGCTCCGCCGGCGGCGGCGGTGGTCCGGTGGTGGGTGGAGGTTGGGGTTAGTGTTTTAAAGGTATATGGGTTTAGGGGTATATTTGGTATTTTACTTTAATATTTTGTATTAAATAATAATTATTTTAAATCAATGTATCTAGTAGTAATTAGGGATACAAAGTGTGTACCTATCAGTAATTATTTCTATTTATTAGAACCACAGTGATTAGAATATATAAAACTATTATAATTGAGTAATCTAATTCATTGTACTAATACGAATAATTAATTTAAGAATTTGTATGCACTATTAAAATGATAATAAAAAGAGAAAAAAAAATTGTTTTTATTTTTTCGTTGAAGCCACGCTCTATCGATTATACTCTTAATTTAATTTAGAAATATTAAGTTATAATAATGTGTACTTTGATAAATTATAACTAAAATAATGGTTTATACGTAAAGAAAATTTAAAAATTAAGGTCCAATCAATTTCACCGATGATAACAATGGATAAAACTCCTTATTAAGTAAGTATAATTTATTGTACTAATGAAATGAATGAGAATAATTTAAGTTTTATTATACACCATTTTAATTATAATAATAATAAATCAATCTTATTGTTGATGCAAATGCTTAATTGATCATTTTTTTATTTTATTTTATTTAAATCTAATTTATTAAGTTATACTCCCTTCATCCCACTAAAGATGCAACAATTTTTTTGGTATGGAGATAAGGAGTATAATAATTTAATGGATAGTGAGTTAATTTGAAGATATAATATTTAATGTGTAGTGGGTAAGTGTATTAGTGGTGTGTGGGCTCCATATGAATAAATTAATTATTTTTGATGGGTCTCATATGCTTAAAAAGGACAACCCAAAAAGAAAAATGTCACAATACATGAAAAGTAAAAAAAATAAAAAATCAAATCATCAATTAACATTTGAAAGGTTTAGAAATTCTAAGGCTATATATTATTCTTTTCAATTAGTTACATTTTGTTACACCTAACTATGATTTAATATAAAATAATAGCATTTGAAAACAAATAATATAATAGAATTCACTAAATGAATCAAATATATTATTGTAATTTTGATCTATTCGAAATAATAATAAATAAAATAAAAAATCATCCCCATATCCAACAGTGAATGAAGCAATGATTATTAAGACAATGTTGCACTTAAAATTTTTTAACTATCTAATTTTAGTAAGTCATAGATGAAAAAAATTATTAGAAAAAATACTTAAAATTAACTCAATCCTTGTTATTATTATTATTAAAATTAATATTTTTAAAATAAATGAATAGAATAGATAGATTCAACTAAATTTATCTTATAACTGAAATTGTGTCTAAATTAAAAGATTTTATCAGATCAAATATATTGAATCGTGTATAACTATATAACTTACTTATTCATTATTAATATAGAGTCATGATATTATAATGAAAATAATTGTATAAAATGTTTTGTCTTGGTGTTTAGACAATTTAAAAGTAATATAATAAAATAACTTAGAGTATACTTGGATTATTTGAAATAATTTTAAATATTATTTAAAAATCGTGTGAGAAAATTAAATTTGAATAATTGTAATAAAATCATATTTTTAAAGAGATGTGTAAAAATAATATATTTACTCCAAAATTATGTTTTAAAATAGGGCAAAATAATAATAATAATAATAAATCGGGCCATTGGAAAATTGAGCCTATAATGAATTTTAAAAAAAAATCAATCAGCTAATTAAACTTTGAAATCCAATACAAACCAAACAATATAAAAATAACTTAGAAATAATTAGTTTTTCTCATAAAAATACTCATTTAACCTTGTCATGATACCTCACATTTTTACAAAAATTATAAATACACATTTAATCTTATGAGGACACCTCACATTTTTACAAAAATTATAAATACACAATGAACCTCATCATCACACATCACATTTTTTCAAAATTAAATTTGGTAGCTTATTTTGCTTTAATATATGATTAAGTTTGAATATTTGAGGTATACTTAAAAATGATATCATCGTAGAATTTTTGGCAATTCAAACTAGATAAATTACATTAAGATATTCATCTCCTTCTATATCTTGATTTAAACATAAGAAAAGCGATGACATGTGGTATATTCAGCTTCGATTCTTAATTTCGTGAAACAATCTTTGTCGTTGAAAGTTAATTAAAAGTCAATTAAGTATTATTTTTTCATTTCCCTGGTCAGGCATCCTCGCCGATCTAATGAGAAAGATTCCACCGACGATATTTTCTTATAAATTTTCATTAATTTTAAAATGTCTAAATTTGAATATATAATTATAATTATAATTATTTGTTTACGCTTTTTGTAATATGCAAAACCTCTTAATTAAGTATCGTTACTACTCTCTCGTCCGAATATTTTCACTCATTTGTACAGGCATGGAGATTAAGTCGTGTTACTTTTTAATATATAATATGAGACAAAGTAGGGATAAATTAGTAATTTAAAAAGAAAAAACGAATAAAGTTGTTGGGAATGATAAATAAAGTGTAAAAAGTAATTAAAGTTGTTGGAATTATAAAAAGTAGGTAATAAAATATTATCTATTTTTATCATTAATAGAATGTGTAAAAATACGTGGGATAACCCAAAATGAAAAGTGAGTAAAAATACGTGGGATGGAGGGAGTAACATTTATAAGCTCCATTATAAATACCAAGGTTCAAATTAATGCAATTTCGACTTTGAAAAGTTCAGACAAAAATAAAAGAGTGAGGCTTGAGTGCACCCCGGAGCACATCTTGCGCCTTTAGAATTTAGTATTATGGGTAAGAGTATATTATTTTGTTGTAAAGGGTATACACTTTAATTAGTAAGCGTACACTATTTTGTTCTAAATGTTATACACTTTTTATTAATATTTTTATTTTTCTTCAGAAAATAAAGGGTACACATCTTTATATTAAAGGGTATACAATTTAATACAAAATTCTAAAGGCACACACCCGTGCGCCCACAAGTTTTTGCCAAAATAAAATCATCCAAATTAATCTTAAAAAAACAATCGTCACAACTTGGAATATAATACAGTATATTATGTTACACCTAATAAATAGATTTATTTAGAACTAAAATGAAATTGGCCATGATAATTTATTTTTTTTATAAGTACTCGTCATAATTACACGATTGGGTATCAACATTTCATATCAATATGACTTCTCGAAGTGCACACTATATGAAAGAAATCAAATTCAATCCGTCAACTCTCTAATTTAAAACGATAAAAAATTTACTCTAATTCAAATATCTTTTCTTTAATAAGATAAATTACTTAATTTTTTATACTTTATTTATTAATCTCAAAAAACTTTATTTATTTTTTTATGTAAAAAATTATCAATTTATTCATATTTTTTTATATTATATATTTAAATTAAAATTAATATTTCTCTATTTGTGTACCATACAAATTGGTATAAATATCATATATGGAGAAAATATTAAAATTAATTAATGTGAAGAAAGTATATAATTAAAAACGTTAGGCGGTTGGGCTATTTATATTGACTGCATAAACTCTATTTATAGAATCATTTTTTTGTTACCTGCATTATATTCCATCCATTAGAATCATTATTTTCTTTCCTCATTTTCATTTGCAGAGCATTTTGTAAAATTATCCATTCCTTAATATATATATATTCTTAATCTAAAATCTTTAAAATATAAAGTCACACGTACATAAAATAATGCATAATTGCTATAAACTACATAAAGAACTAATACTTATAACTGTACAATTATAGATTGTAATATCATAAATACCCCTATGTATTTGCACAATTTTATTTTGCACAATTTTATTTTTGGTCCGGCGGCCAGCCGGCGGCGGTCCGATGGGTGGGTTTGTGGTTTAAAAGTGTATGAGATTATAATGAATTAAGATTATATTTAGTATTTTATTTTAATATTTTGTATGTGAGAGTTATTTTTTGAATTTATTATATCTCCTAGTAATTTAGGGTAAAAGTGTTTACTTAGGAGTGATTTTTCCTAAAATATATTTTAATTTTAATTTTTTATCCATTTCTAACACACTAACATCTTTTATAATAAACTTATTATAATAAATTAGTTAAATTTTTTTTAAAATTAATAATGTAGACTAGTTAAGATGAATGATTTTCGGATGAAGGAAATTTTTAATTTCGAAATGAACTGATAATAAAATTTGTAATGAGCAAATGTAATCGATCTTAAGCTGAATAAAGAAGTTCAATATATGTTTGGTGTGCCCAATTTAAGGCCTAGCTACTAGACATGCACCCGGTTCATTTGTGCATGTCTACTAGCTACCATACATAATTTTAAATTATGACAATTTCTGTATGGCCTACATATGTATCATGTGAGACGTCTTGTCCAAATTAGACTGATTTTATTCAATTTGACGTTTTAATGTCACAAAAAATTAAATTAAATAAAGTAAACTTATATTAAATGGACAGACCAACTCATATATGGAACTATGGACTATCGAGTGCACTTTTCTTTTCTTTTTCTTTTTTTTAATAATTTTATAATTTTTGATTAGTTGTTGTATGTTAAGTATACATAGCAGGAATTTTTGATGACATGTCGTCTTCAGAGCGCTCCAATGTGACGTGTAATTTTCTCAATTTTTTTGAATTTTTAATACTTTTTTTAATATTTTTTTTTTTACTTTTAATTAACTTTCTTATTTAATATTTTCCTTTTTAAATAATGTGTTTTTAATTTTAATAATAATTAAATTTTTAATATTTTATTTATTTATTTGGATATCATTAATTTTTTTAATATATAATTAATATTTATTTTAAACAAACAGTAAAATTAAAGATTTATTACCAAGAGTTATATGCTTTGATCATAATTGCACTTAAATACAATGAAAAAAATGAAATACCAACAACTACATAAATATACAGCAAAGAGACAAAATTGTCCGTATGTAGTTGTACATTTTTTTAGAGAGGCCGAGGGAATAATAAATAGTTTTCAATTGAATTATGTTATAAAGTAACATTTAAAAAAATACAAGTTAAAATTCTTTCAAATAATTATAATATTTGTAAATATAAATTAACTTCTTACATGATTTAGTTATACATTACATTATCAAAAGTCAAATATTATAGTAATTAGTTGCAAATTCTTTACATTGATGGAATAAATTGTTTAGGCATAAGGAAAAAAATCTCCTTAATTAATGTTGTTATGTTATATAACACAGATTATTCAATTATAAAAAATAAGAATAATAATTAAATGATCCCGTATACGTTTCATACTTAGTTTATATATAAAGCTCTCACAAAAGAATTCTTTTAAATTAATTGTAAAATATGCTGACATCATCAATTCAATAAATTTTCAGTTTTTTTTAATCTTTTTTTTTGTGATAATTTTAAGTAATTCCTTTGTATTATATAAAATTCTATATAAAAAAAAGTAAAGGAAAGAAAAACTTCATGTACATGGAGAATCATTTTACTAATATCTTGCTTTTTTTTTATAAAAATATATATTATTTATTATTTATTTTATCTCGGGAAAAGAATTTCGTGAACAATCTCGTACTTAAAAAAAAAATCTGAAAAAGTAATAGGTCAATGCATATACCACCAATATGATGTTCTAAATGTGATCAATCTCAAGATTGGTCAAGAATATTGCAACTTTAATTGTAATAATTGTGGTTTGTTGATGGATGAACTTGACCAGACAAAACCTCTTTATTTAAATATTTGGGCCCAAATTTGCTACTCCTTCCGTCCCACATTTTTACCCATTTGTACGGGTACGGTGATTAAGACATGTTATTTTTTTAATATATAATGTAAGACAAAATATGAATAAATTAGTAATTTAAAAATAAAAAGTAAATAAAGTTATTAGGAATGATGAATAAAGTGTAAAAAAATAATTAAAGTTGTTAGAATCATAGATAATAAAATATTATGCATTTTTACCATTAATGAAATGAATAAAAATACATGTGACATCCCAGAATGAAAAGGAGGTAAAAATAGTGGTGTGGGCGCGTATTTTCTTAACTCGAGTTACCCAATGAGGACCTGAGGTACTATTACTCACTCGAGTTTATGTGAAATTAAAATATTAGGAATATTTTAGTATTTGTAATTCATAGATATTATTCTATATTTCTCTCTCAAAATTAAAATATTAGCACTACATATATAATCTTACATTGATTAAACAAGCCATGGTCCATGGTTCGAGTTTGTTCCCTAATCACCTTCATTATTGACAGACTCAACGATGCAGCCATCTGCCATCAAACAAAATTAATTAATTAATTAAATATATTAGGTAAGAATTGATTATCAAATGTTAATAACATCTCATTCAAGATTATTCATTTTTTTAACGAGTTTGATCTCCTGTGTCTTCGATGCATAAATTATATAAATGTATAACATTTTGTTCTAAAGATATTTACACTTTAATTAATAAGAGTACTTCCTCCGTCCGCTTTCAATGGTATCATTTTTTCATTTTGGACGTTCGCCCCCAAGGGTCTCATTTTCTTTTTTTATCCACACACCCACTAATATAACTAAAAAATAGAACCCACACCTCCATGAATACAACTACTCACTACACATTAAATAACAATACTCCTTAGTCTCTGTTTCCAAAAGCAAATGGCACGAGAGTATTATTTTTCATTAAAAAGGTCAAAAAGTATTAAGATTTTATAACAAGATATACTACAACTTTTGAAAAATATGAAGCATTTTTTTATTTTTTTTCCTTTAGACATTCAGCAAACTTTAAAGTAATTAATAATTTCTTTTTTGAATGAAAATTTTTAGAGAAGCTCTAATTTAATTGCGACTCTCAAAAGAGTAATTCTTTCTTTGAAAGATAAAAGGAAAGGCTGTCAAAACCTTTGATTATTGGATTCATCTTTCAGTATAAATAAGCTAATATCCTCCACATAACAGAACCAATCACTCTTATTTTCTACAATTTCAAAATATAACACTATTACAACCCAGAAACAACGTTGAGAAAAAAAACTCATGATAACATCAAAGTATATTTAGAACAACAAAATCCTAATTAGCTTCCAAAATTGAAAAGATGTTCATCAACCTGCTGCTCTTCAAAGGAGCTTCTCAAATGAAAATCAAGAAACTTTACTAGTTTCTTCGATACCCATTACAGATTATTCATTTTTGCATGGTGAAGTTAGTTCTCAAGGATCCTCCGTCTTACGAGACTAACAATAATCATCAGCAGTGAATGTTAGATAAAATACACTAACCTGTTTCCTGTGTTTCTTTACTGCTAATATTGTTGTGTGACTTTCTACGGAACAAGCTTCTGAATAAGGTGATAACAGCAATGAGAGCGACTTCCATGTGCTCGGAGCTATTTATCTTTACGCATAACTGGCCCATTTTCCGGCTATTCACATTGGCATTTACAGACATTCTTGTGCCCCGGCTCAACCTAAAGTCGGACTGTATGCTTCCACCCAGAACGGTCTCTTTTTGAAAAGAGATAATCGTCATTGATAGATTCACTTTTTCATCTCTCATGGGGTAGTCTTTCCCATTTAATGTGACTTCAAAATTACCACCATGAGCTGTTTCACCACCCCCACTCACCCCTCCAACGTTCATTTTGAAATTCAGCCTCCTTTTGGTAATGCTATCCTCAATCTTGGCACCATAATAGGACTTGTTTCCATAAGACATCACAGAAACACCACATTCTGTAATGTTGTGCTGAAAAGGCTTCAGCTTTGTGTTTCCTCGAAATGTGCAGATCAGTTCCTTACCTGCAGATTGGACATCAAGGCCTACACTGTGGGTGAGCCCTCTAGGATCTAAGAAAGCTGCTGTAGATTCACATTGAACATTAAAATCTTGTTTGTCCTTGCTCATTTGTCCTGCAATGTAGGTTATCACATTCTTCTTGACTTCTCCAGCAATCTCAATGTTGATTCCATCAAAGCCTACATCGTGATCCCAACCATGTGGATCGAGAACAGGCCTCATGAGCCACTGGTCGCTTGTGATAAAACAGCGGTATCTATGAGCAGCCGAATCAGAATCAAAACTTGGAGGAACAGCTATATCTGAAACCACGCTTGCCTCTGGAGGTCCTTCCTGATTTTCAGGATTATCATCAGAGGGAACACCATCATTGGCTTTCTCCTTTCTTCTGATGTATTCATGTTTCAGCTGTTTCTTCAAATAAAGGGTCTCCCGGTAGTCCAACTCATCAAGATAGTCCTTTTTCTGAGAGGGGGTCAACTTCTTGAATTGAGCTCTTGACAGAATACGGATAGGAGGTAATTGATCGTATTCATCTTCCTCATCCATTTCAGAAATCAAGAGTTCATCAATTTCCAAATTTGCTCCATCTAGATTCAATTTGATGTGATGGTTAAGAAAAGATGATAGCAGATGCGGCAAAGAAGGCAACCTGGAATTATGGGACGGTCCTAACTGTATGCTGTCTCCAAATTGCAGAAGAGTATTAACATCACCAAGAATCTTGGTGCATATGCAAATAAACAAGAACCGGGACATCCATACCTGTCCATTAGGAAGAACCTTTGTCCCAGAGTTATCCATTCTACACGACGGATGATTCTCCACCAAAATTACAGGATTTTCAAGTTTGTTATCCAAAATTGCCTGGTGAATATGGTGTTGAACGATCTGTGTGCAGTAACTGACGTAAGAATCATAGCTTACAGGATATCCATTCTGACCTTCAGGAAGGGCGGCAGAGGAATGAGTCATGACAATGTTGGTGCTGAACCAGATTGCAGGGCCAAGAATGTCAGTAACAAGCTTCAGTAATGGAAGATCAGAATAACCCATGTGAAACAAATCAAGACGTTCAAAATATAACACCACGTCTGGGCGTGATTTTCGAATAAAACGCTTGATAGAGTGCAAGATTTTTCGATTCTTACTATCAGAATACGATGAGGAAGGCAACAGACCAGGAGTGTCGATAAAAGATATCCTGATGCCATTTACAGTTCCCACAATCTCACGAACTTTATCAGTAGCAGGTCGAAATGCATCAGTTATCACCTTTGATTCACCAAGTATAGAATTTATAGTGGAACTCTTGCCAACACCAGTTTTTCCCAAAAGAAGTATCCTAAGAGAGAAGGTCAATTCAGGTGAACCAGTCTCTTCCTGCTGAGCAGCTATTGCTCGAGCTCTATCACTTCGGAGATTAGCTCTTCCTAAATCAGATTCCCCTGATCGTATCAATGTTGCTAGGTGAATCCGATATAAAACTTTAGCCACAGCAAGATTATCTAAAGATGGGCCAAGTCGACGAAGAAAACGCAAGAATTTAATTTGGAGATCTTCAACCTTAGCAAGAGGGTCTAAGTTTTTTTCCTCAGAACTGGAATTAGATCCAGAAGAACTTTCCACTTGTGAAGTTAAGGGATCCTGAGCTATTGGTACATCACTAGATGAACAAGTTGTGTCAGTAGAAAGAGGCTGTGCAATGAAATTTGTAGTTGCTTGAATTTGGCCTAATGCATGAAAGAGCAAGCAGCAGATGTTACATTGTTACGCAATAATCATTACAAGTAATACCAAAAAAGATGCTTCCATTTTTAGCAGTAGTATTCCTAGATTTCCCACTTGGAGACAAATTAGCATTATTTTTATTTTTTAAGCATAAAATTATTAAATAGCAATGCTCCTAAGAACTAGAAACAGAATCCCCAATGAGGAATACTTCATAGATAAAATATAATTTCCCTTGTTTCGTTGCTCTTTTGCAATACACCTAATAAACTAGAAATAAAAAAAAGAGCGATTACCTTGTATATCAAGCTCTTCATTCTGAGAGTCCCGAGACAAAAAACTTTCTGATCCTGACAGTGGTCTAATGGAACCAATAGGTTTTGATATCACTTGAGAGAAAACCCAATCTTTAATGCTTGTCATGGTACTGCCTGTGATTAAAGAAAATGAATTCATTACAAAACATCCAGATGCAAAAGAGAATGGCACAAATTGCAGAAAAAGAAAAATCAATGAGATAGTTGACAAGCCAATTAAATCAGGAATCAGGATTCCACATACATATTTGTGAGTGTATATGCATGCATTAATGCGAAGTAGAGATAGAAATCAACTGAGCAGCAGACAAGTAGTGACCAAAAGGGTTAGAATTAATTTTTGGGATGAAGATGAACTCATAAACCAAGTAAACAACCAGATTCCACCGCTTCTTAGGGTGTAGGGACAATTTGGATGCAGGAAACATAATCTTCCTAGAGAATTATTTTAGATAATAGTTCTATAGTCCATAGATTTTGGTTGACCTTGACTTTATTATATATTGTGTTGATCATCAACTGCTTCTAACCCTTATGTGTTCCACACTGCAATTCAATCTATTCTATTCATGCAAACTCTTACTCTACTTTGCAGGGGTCCCAAAAACAGATTTATATATAATTTTCTGAGTATAGGTGTAAGGGGAACAGAAAATTATGGAAGGACTTCTCCAAAATCTCACCAATAGCATGTCAAATCTAAAAACAACATAGAAGTTCCTATTTGGAATGGTCTCAATCTCACATAGACCGGTACAACTGGTAAAGACCCATCATCCATGAGCTGACAAACTGATGGCTTTTGATAATTTATCTTGAGAGATGTTGTGAAAGCCTCTCAACAAATACTAGGGAAACTTGTTCTTCAATAAACAATTACATAATGGGTGCAGCATATTACTAATTTCATCATAAATGTGACATCTGCAGTTGCATTGACCCTGAAACCTTGATTCTTCAATACTACAAACCTAAGATATTTTATGAAGCCTAAGTATCACAATTTCCCAAGCTTTTCTGAGCACAAACCAAAAAAAATTGCAACCTAAACAGTTAATTTTCGCGAAGCACAAGCCTAAACATAATTCCCTGTGTATACTGATGGCCTCAAATACATCTTCGCATAGAACATCGAAGCTCTGAACTTAACAATAACATTATATGACAGTATAAAAGCAATTAAGCAAAATAAGGTAAGCTAAAAACAAAGAAACGAAGTGTGTTCTAGGTATTTACCTGAACTGAATGAGAATTGGCAACTCCAATAACAAGGATTCACAACTTCAACGGTCAATTATGCATACAAAATCGAAATTCAAACAGAGTTCCCCCAATTCTTCTATCCCATTGACGAGATACCGCAATTAGGGAATTGTAGAACAAAGTTAGGCTGGTTTGTGGGATTGTTTTTCATGGATATTCAGATGAGACAATATTGAAGAAAGCAAATGAAGGATTTTTGGGGGTTCTGCGAAGTAACCAATCGTATAAGAGCACAAAACGACGTTGTATTGTTTTCAAACAATTTTGGGCCATTAAAATCGTCCATTCACAATGAGATTCCAAAATTTTTTTAGTCTACTCTTCATCTTTTTATTACTTTTTGTTCTATTTATTTTTCTCTTTTTTTCCACTTCATACTACCATTGCTACTAACAAATTTTTAGGTTATTGTGGGAGTGCAGTTTGAGTTTATATAATATACTCCCTCCGTCCCAGTTAAAGAGGGTCTTTTTTTTCATTTTGGTCGTCTCACTCAAAGAGTTTCCTTTCCTTTTTTGCACACATGGACCACACACCCCTCTAATACAATTAAAATATGGGACTCACACTCTCATTAATACAACTACCCACGAGTTCCCTTTCCTTTTTTACACACATGGATCAAACACATCTCTAATACAATTAAAATATGGAGCTCACACTCTCACTAATACAACTACTCACTACACATTAAATAATAATACTCTTTAATCTACGTGCAAAAAAACAAAAGACCCTCTTTTAACGGGACGAAGAAAGTGAAGTTTAGGGTATGGTAGATAGTTTCATAAATTTACTATCACTTCTACACTGAAATATTATCGATTTTTATCCACCCCTTACAATTTTTGCCTACATTTTATTATTTCATTTGACAAGTTTAGAAAGTTGTTTATCACATGCTATCCTCTCTATACTAGTAACATAGTGGATCGTATTCTTATGATCAGTTAAAGCAAAAGACAATGTCTCATGTTTCATTAGACAATAATAATCTAAACAAACAATACACGATTAAATAATTGTTGGCTTATAGAATTAAGTAGTCAAGTGTAAATTTTATAACTACTCTCAAATGACGTAAACACTCATATTTTAATGTCACGAATTAGAAAGTAGACTTCTTTTCTTGAAAGAAATCAGTTCTCAGCAGACAATTTAAAGCTCCATAAAGAAGCCAAATAGATAACACAAAAGGTTCCCAAATAATTGTTCTTATAAGTTGAACAAAATTTCATGAAAGTAACACCATCATCTGGTAATATCATCAAGTTGTACTTCCACTTGCTCTATAGTACAACATTTTCTGCACGTAGAACATCATGTATCCTTGTGCACTCCTAACCACATCATCCTTCACTCGACTGATCCATGCATCATCACACTTGTACCATTCATCGCCTAATCTCAGATACGTCACGTAATGACCCGCGTCGAGCTTACCCGAGTGGGTGATCACAGCGAACAGCTCCAATTGTGAAGAAGATACGTCCGGCTCGTCCATGTCGGAGGGGAAGATTCTGTTCCCGTACCTGCTTCTGAGAATAGATGATGAAAGATAAGGTGCCATGTCCAGAGAGAATGGGAACTGTAAGTACCGGTCGATCTTTCTTGACATTTTACGGATGGGAGAGTGCTCGAACCGTTTTATATGGAAGCAGGAAACCATAGGAAGCTTGCGTATGGACATTTGTTTGAGAGATTCTTGCCTCACTTGGCACTGCTGGCAGAAGAATTTTTGGTCAGACCCCAAGCGCTCTGGTCTCGTGAAACGATCCAGGCATCCTACCAAGGTAGAAACACTAGGGTTCATTGTATCTGCTATGTTATTGACAGAATGATTGGATTTGGTAAACGTCATTTTTCCAGAACCAGTGTTATTTGGTTCCAAGTCCAATGAGATATCAACGCATGGATCGTATGTTGTAGATGTGAAACCACAGGATATACACATCACGTCGGATCTCAGGATGCCGGAGAATACACGGTGAGCAATACAACAATCTCCACTGCCTGCAAGGCAGAAAATAAGGTGGTTTAGAAATATTATACTAACAACCGTGAAAGCATGCATGTAGATTCCACATTGATGAACTAACACGGTGTAGCAACAGAAAGAGAGCAGTCTATTAAATTTATTAGAGCTTCACGTATTAACAAATTAAATTTGGAAGTTGTAATCTGAAAATTTAATTGTTGAGATTATAGAAGTAATTCAAGGCATCTAATCACCAAATGGATAATTTGAAAGTAACTGAATACATGCAAGGATAAATCATATCTATCAATCAATCAACTCCTCTCAATTATAAATAGACATGTAGGATCAAAAAGAGAAGTAATGATTGAATGAGAGGGCCTACCAGCATATTTTGAAGGACAGTCACAGCTACAGAGGAACGGAACCAGAGGCAACTCTACATAATCTTAAAATGTAGAACCATCAAATCTCCTAATGCTAGGAATAAAAATGCTAGGTACAAAGGGAGTTGGGACTCTCAGCCTACACCATATGTCCAAAACTTTAAATTCAAAGAATCCAAACTTCGTGACGAGCCAAACTGACGCAGGCTTATAGAAACTGGAAATTTTCATATTCTGATGTAAGGATTCTAACAACGGCACAGCTGTAGTTAGCGAATTAAGCTTTGGGAGGTAAGGACCCTATGACGAAAGCCAAGTGTGCCAAAGAAAGCGACTTACAGGAGTGTAGCAGATGGCAAGCTCCCAGTGCCTAAGGCAATTGGAAAACCTAGACCAGTACCCTGCATTTAGAAATTGGTGTTACTCCATCTGTTAAAAGATTTAGGGGTGCCTAGATCAGATGAGATGCTATGTATGATACAGGATGCTAAGTGGATGAGAGGAAGTCATGATTTTTTATTACAGTATTTTAAAACTTTATTTCAAGATAATTTATTCATCATCAGACATCTAAAACAAGAACATGGCATAGAACAGCTCTCCTGCTAATCACTTCACTATCATAGCCGAATAAGTTGTCCAAAAAGAAAATAAAGACATCACAACTTAACATATTATCTTCATTGTCTTCACATCACTCATCTTAAAGATCCAAAAGAATTAAGAAGCTACAAGAATATCTGAAGAACACCATCTTAAAAGCATGAATAAGACAAACTACACAGTAAAGCCAAATGTCTACCCTTTTCTTGATCCAAAATAAAATTTAACTTCTAACAACTAAGACCTTATGCTTCTACTCACACACTCACATTTTCCTATAAAATTTTCAAATCCATTTTATCCACTTCATCAATCAAGATTATTTCACTAATAAAAGATATTGCTAATTTGCTACTTAAGAAAATACTTTCCTAATTCAAAATTGGTATGACATGCTTTCTTATACTGTCAAACACCTCCCAGCTAAAAAAAAAAATAAAAGAATCGAATGTTGTCTTACCTTGACTATGGGGCCTGCGTCTGTCCTTCTGCATCTTTTCATGGATACCATCAAGCATTGAAATAAGAAATTCATGTGCATCCTGTTGTTCGTAACTTGCAAGGTTCGATGCATGCTGCCACCAACTGCACCATAAAATGCAATTCTCATAAACAGGTGAGTCAAAATCTAACTTAGCCGCTTAGAAGTACTAATAAATTTCCACTCGCAGAGGTGAGGTATTCAAAATATGCAAATCGTGCAGGTGCAGCCCATATTATAACAACC
This sequence comes from Pogostemon cablin, assembly GCA_023678885.1. Taxonomy (NCBI): domain Eukaryota; kingdom Viridiplantae; phylum Streptophyta; class Magnoliopsida; order Lamiales; family Lamiaceae; genus Pogostemon; species Pogostemon cablin. The sequence goes on from CM042975.1 coordinate 28,351,217, forward strand.
AAAATGAGATCTTTATTTGTATATCATCAGCATAAAGAAACATAAAATGTCAAACTCAAACTACAGGCGGATTACAGAAATAGTTTATAACAGAAAAATTAAGGAGCAAGCAAAAGGAGAAAATTCCAAACAAAAAGACTCGCCTGTATAAGAACTTTGCTGGGCTATATGGCAGCCGATCCCCAGAGAACACAGCAGAAAAAATGGCGTCCAAATCACAAGCTAGACACATCTGCACATTCTTATTATTGCCTTTATTGGTCTCGCTCTTTCGAGTAACAATGGTTCTATTTTCTCTCTCGCAATAAAACCGATTGTGCTTATCGCTTAGAAAATAGTTCCTCAGTGGCGGCGTATGAAGCAACGCTTGCAAAACAGAGTTCATAAAACACGTGTTCCCCAGATTGTTGAGACCTCTCAACCCCCAAGGGATCACCAGATCAGATTCGTCACGACTCAGCAACTCACCACTCAATTGACTCGGTGGCAAAGGGCTCGAGTTTTCCGCAATTACAGCCTGTTCCTTTGGATCAGGGGTCCACGGTTTGTAATCCACGCGCCTCCGTTTCCGAAGATTCTCCGGCGGGAGAAGGGGGCCAACTCCGATTGCGACCGCCACGACAGCGGCGTCGAAGTCGCGGTCGTATACTTGGTCTCCACAAGCCCAGCACATAAGCTCGGCCCTGCCGACGTCCACCGAGATGCGGTGGGAGGTCTCCTCCGCGTGCGGTGGTCCATGCTCATCACATGCAACGGCGGCGCACGACACACATGCGTAGAGCCGCGTCGGTGAGTGTCCACACGCGCCGCACCGGATGCCTTCTCCCAGGCGAATGGAGGCGCGGCCGAGGGGGCGAACGCGGATACAATCCCGAAATTTGAGGAACGGGTCGGGTCCCAGCTGGGATCGGAGCTCCAATAAATGCTGGCAAAAATAATTAGGGTTTTGGGATTCTTTCAAATTAGGAAGCAGCGATTCAGCCGCCAATGGAGTTTGCTGGGGATTGATCTTCAACAAATTGAGCCGAATTTTGTGATCTGATGATGACATTGCGCCCTAAAGGGCCCTAATATGCAAAAAAAATAAAAAATCCAAAATTAATCGAATTCCCGCATGAACTACAGATATTGAGCTCGCACTTGGTGACAGTAGGATCGCAAATGAGTAACTATATAGTTATATCTATAGCAATGAGCTTAAATACTGTGAAATCTGTTTATAAATTGGCTTACTACAATACTTGTATTCTTTCTTTTCTTCAAAATTAGAAAATGCGATAATAATCGTGGAAAATGGGGGAGGCGGTGAATTAGGAGGGTTGGAATGGTTCACAGATTTGCTAATTTACTAATTACTCTTTGCTAAATAAAAAATTACTCTTTCAAAAATTACCCTTCGTCCACCCCAAACATTCCCATTTACTTTTACTATATGAATTATGAAGTACTCCCTCCGTCCCGTCCTTTGCTTTTCACGGGAATTAATAAATATAATATTTTAATGTGTATTGAGGTGAGAGAAATAATAATTTAATATAAAGTGTGTTGGTGTATTAGTGAGATGTGTGGGTCTATGAAGAGAGAAATAATTAATTTGTGTGGGCCCCATATGCTAAACTGGGCCCCTGGAACACCGTGCCCCTTTACAATTTCCGTGTTCCTTTGCAATTATATGTGGATCTTTTTGCTAGAAGAGAAAATTGGTAGTTTTTGAGCGATGAAATGATGAAGTACATTTGAGATGGATGAAGGGTATTTCTCTTCTAAATAAAATATTACTCCTCAAATAATTGCACTTTAATTTACCAACGACTCTATGTAGATATGAATTATTAATTTTTTTAATGAAAAATATTATTTTTCAAATTATGATATGTTATGATTTTTTTAATCTTGTTGACAGAATATAAAGGGTAATATTCTTATATAGAAAAAAAAATTATCTATTTACAAAGTAATTTTTTTATGTAGTAATAATTTTGCATAAACAATGTGCATAATAAACTTGATTCACATGAGGCACACTCGAGTTGGAATACCAAATGTTGATTTTTTTTAATTGCACTCTTTTATGATACGATTATTTGTGAGACGGGTTGATGTATAATTATAGTATGATTATTGTATAGGTAAAGTACATTATTATTAAAGTATAATGATATGAATGATGAATTAAAATAGAATCAATTACTATCAAATACATAATATAATTCATTATTATTTTAAAATACAATTATAAAATATTATTATTATTATCAACTATATAATTATAATATAATAGAATTACACTTGTATGATTGCACATTGTATTGTTGCATTTTATTTATTTATTTTTATATATTTTAGTTTTATGCAAATTTGTCTCAAGCACAATACATTAGGTGGAAAAATGTCTTCTATAGTATTTTAATTTTGTGCATATTTACCTTATGCACAACTTTTTCTGCTGTTATTCAAAAAAATTGGAGTAAATAAATAGATTAAAGAAAGTAATGATATAATTTGAAAAGGGCAATGCTTATCTTGAGCAGTTACATATCCAGGGCCCCTAACACAAATCGACGCGCTACAAGTTCCATATAGATTACTTCTCAATACAATTTCTTTCAAATTCATTATAATTTCGTGGACCGATTCTTGAATACCCGTTATAGTCGAATATTCATGGGGGACGTTCTCAGATTTTACATGTGTGATACATGTTCCTTCTATTTCTCCAAGCAAAGCTCTTCGAATCGCAATGCCTATTGTGTCGGCTTGTCCTTTCATAAGTGGAGACAGAACAAAGCGCCCATAATAAAGGCGTTTACTGTCTTTTCTTGATTCAACCCTATAATAAAATACTATTCCTTTAAAAAAATATATATAATTTGAATTTTTGATATAAAGAACAATGCGTGGAGAGCACAAAAGTGCAAGTACCAAAAACTGAGTCCATAGTAAAAATTAAGGGCAAGTCCTACCTACTTTCATAATCCAAGATGCAAACAACAATTCATTACATAGAAGATAACAGAGAGAAAATATAACTTGTTTTCTTCCATGGAAGAAGAATTTTCATGGGTTTATTGAATCAAAGTGGGAGAGATAGAAATTGCAATTGTTTCATTCGTTGTAGTTGCCCTTACAGCAGCAGCGACTGCACTGAAACACAGAGCCCACCCCTGCTCGGGCTATGTATATGGATTTGAACTCTCAAATTCACCTGCAGATTAAGAGAATACACAAATATGATGGTGCTGCTGTCCAAAATCTGTACTCCGATCATCTCTCATCAACGCATAATCAAGAAAACTGGACTCCCTCGCTTCTCAATTCAATGCCTCAACATCTCTCATAGCCCTCAACAAAGTGGAGCAACAGCTACGGAAATCACCAAGATTCTGGCAATTTCTTCTGGATTCCTCACATATCACGCGAAATCTTGATCCTCATGTGGTGCATTTGGTGCTTCAAAGAACCCTTTTCTCAATTCATTCCATGCGACTTCTTGATTTCTTCAACTGGGCAAATCACCATCTGGGTAATACTCAAAGCCTTCATTCTTTCTCGATTCTTGCATCGGTTTTATGCTGTTCTAAACTTTATTTACCTGCCATAAATGTGCTGAGCAAATTGATTGAGGCCCCATTTCCAGTTTCTGATGTTTTGAACTCGATTTTGAATCTTTATAATGAGTACCCTAGACTTAGGTCGAGGCTGGTGGTCTTTGAGGTATTGATTGATGTATATAGGAAAAAGAGGATGTGGAATGAAGCTGTTGCTGTGTTTTTGGGCATTAGGGGTGGTGATTTTGAGATCAGTTTGTTGTGTTGTAATTCTTTGTTAAAGGATTTGTTGAAGTGTAACAAAATGGAGTTGTTCTGGAAGGTTTATGGGGAAATGTCTGAAAGGAAAATGGATATGGATGTCTATACTTATGTTAGTGTTATTACAGCTCACTGCAATGTTGGAAATGTTAAGGAGGCTAAAAGGATTCTTTATGAGATGGAAGCAAAGCAGTTTGATTCTAACTTGATTGCTTATAATATGGTCATCAATGGCTTGTGTAGAAGTGGAGCATTTGATGAAGCCTTGCAGCTGAAGTTAATAATGGCTGAAAAGGGTTTGTCACCTGATAAATACACTTATACAATATTTATTGATGGACTTTGCCAACGAAAGAGATCTTCGGAGGCAAAGTTGATTCTGGAAGAGATGCGTGAGAGAGGCTTAAACCCTGATCATATTGCATATACGGCATTGATTAATGGATTTATGAAAGAGGGTGCTGTGGATGAGGCCTTTCGAATCAGGGATGAAATGGTTTCACATGGAATAAAGTTGAATTTGGTGACTTATAATGCTCTTATACATGGTCTCTGCAAATCTGGAGACATGGCAAAGGCTGCTAAACTAATGCAAGAGATGGTTGATATGGGAATAGCCCCTGAAACACAAACGTACAATTATTTGATTCATGGATATAGTCAAGAGCGTAATATGGGGAAGGTCACTGAAGTACTGTGTTGGATGAAAGAACGAAATTTGGCTCCTTCAGCGTTTACCTTTGGTGGTGTAATAAATGATTTAAGTCGCACTGGAGATCTCAAACAAGCCAATCTTTTAATGGACCATATGATTGCACAAGGCATCACACCCAGTATTGTTAGTTACGGAGCCATTATTAAAGGTTATGTGAAAGAAGGTAAATATGAAGAGGGAATGAGAATTTTGGATGAAATGTGGCAGAGAGGCATTTTGCCTGATGTTTTCTGCTATAATTCTATAATCATTGGTCTAAGCAAGGCAAACAAGATGGATGAGGCAAGGACTTATCTAACCGAAATGCGGAAGAGGGGACTAATACCAAATTCCTATACCTTTGGGGCTTTGATATCCGGTTATACAAAGATAGATCAGATACATATCGCAGAAAAATACTTCTTGGAAATGCTTGATCATAGCATAGCTCCCGATCTTTACACTTATTCATGTTTGATTGATGGCATCTGTAGAAATGGGAGCATAACACAGGCCTTCTCTATATTTAACTTAATGCTCAAAAAACATCTACTTCCAGATGTAGACATTTACAGTGCGCTTATAATTGGTCTGTCAAAGAATGGGAGACTGGCAGAAGCAATGAGAATTTTCTCAAACTTCTGTGACAAAGGTCTGGTTCCTGATGTTTTCACTTACACTTCACTAATTTCTGGTTTCTGTAAGCAAGGTAATATGTCTGAAGCTTTCAGTCTTTTTGATCAAATGTGTCAAAATGGCATTACTTCCAACATTGTTACTTATAATGCCTTGCTGGGTGGGCTGTTTAGATCAGGTGAGATAGAGAGAGCAAAGGAATTGTTTGTTGGGCTCTCTGGTAAAGGATTAATACCAAACAAGGTTACGTATGCCACGATGATAGATGGGTACTGCAAGTTGGAAAATTTGGATGAAGCATTTCATTTGTTTGAAGGGATGTCATTGAAGGGTGTATCGCCTGATGGTGTTGTGTACAATGCTCTTATCAATGGATGCTGCAAGCTAGGAGAAATGAAGAAAGCTTCCACATTATTCCATGAAATGATGGAGAGAGGTAGTGCATCTGTAATCACATTTAATACAATGATTGATGGATATTGTAAGTTGGGAATGTTTGCTAAAGCAATTGAGTTGGTCGAAGACATGGTTGATAAGAAAATCATACCTAACCATGTAACCTTCACAATTTTAATCAGCCACTATAGCAAGATCGGTGATATGAAAGAAGCGGAGAAGCTTCTTTTAGAGATGCAAAAAAGGAATATTGTGCCCACAAATGTAACTTACACTTGTCTTTTACATGGTTATAGCAAAGTAGGAGATAGGTCCAAGGTGATTGCCCTCTTTGAAGACTTGGTGGAAAAGGGCATCGAACCAGATGAAATAGTTTACAAATTGGTGGTGGATGCATTCTATGAAGATAGTAATTTAGACAAAGCATTGAAGACCTGGAGTGAACTATTGGACATTGGTGTATTGAAAGGAAAGGTAAGTGAGATGCTCGTAGAGGTATGGTGTGGAAATAAAGATAGTTCAGAGATATTGACAGTACTTGATAAGATGAGAGAGCAAGGATATAAGCCTAGCGTTCGTACTTGTGGCACCTTGGTTTATGGTTTGGAAAGATTAGGATACAAAGAACTAGATAAAGTTCTTGATGTTATGGTAAGCTATGGTTGGGTCACCTCGTCGCAGGGTTTAATTGACTTGGTTAGCCACTATCAGCAGGGAGATATCCAGAACATGGGTGGCCTTTCTGAGCAAGTAGCAACTGAAGTTGTATGTCAAGTTTAATCCTAACTGATTGAGATTATTGAAACTTGTGACTTTCTTTATATCTATGTGAGCAACTGGTGTCATGCTCACCACATCGGTAGGACCCTTCGCATTGTTTCTTTCAGAGGCCTCACCTTCCTCTAGAACTTCGTGGCGTCTCATGTTTAAGAAAGTAAGCTTTCATTCTAGCATTTTTAATTCTGCTTGAAGTTTTCTTCCTTGATTTTGGTCCGATGAAATAAATCCTTTATTAGTTATTACTGTATGATATTAGTAAGAGCAATCAACATATATGTAGATCAGCTATAAAAAAATCTTTTTTAAAATTTGTTTTTCTTGTTTGCTCCTACATTTCTCAATGTGATTAGTTTTATTCTCTGTGGCAGTGGGATTTAATCAAGATTCAATCCTTTCTTTGTAATTACATGTCCATTCACGATCAAGTTTCACCATAAGAGTGCTGACATTTGGGTGAAGGACAAGTTACTTACGCTGAAAAACACTGGCAATGTTTTTAGACTGAATTACACAAGAAAAGTGAGCATTTGATTTTCTGGTCCAAGTTTCTTAATCTCTTAAGCACTGGCCTACAATGTAAGTTGATACTCCCTCCGTACCGATTATTCTTTCACGCTTATTGAGAAAGTTGAATTTTAGGCATATAATGTATGATAAAGTAGGATACTTGTGGTAATTCAACAAGAAAAAGTGAATAAAGTTGTTGACTTTCGGTTACAAAAGTGTAAAAGTATGCGACATTTTTGTAATGTTGTGGTATTACGAGAATACTATATTGTGTAGTTCTACCATATTTTTTAGAGATGTGGTGGAACTGATAGACCACTGCTGATTGTGTATAAGAGGCATTTGTAGAAAAGCAGCTGATTTATTTATATTATTAATTATTATTTTTAAGAAACTAATGTAATATATATATATATATATATATATATAATATAAATAAAATTAATTTATATATAATATTCTTTTAAATATTCATAAATTTGTAATGAATTTATTAATTTTATTTTTTATTTAATTTTATTAGTTTCAAATTATATAAACAACTAAAGAAAACAAATTTATAATTTATATGTGATATTGAATAATTAAGATATATGTAAATAAATAAATATTAATATACTAAATTTAAAAAATTAACAAATATTTAGAAACTCAATTTAATGTTATTCTATATATGAATTAGTTTTTCAACCTCTTATTCTTTAGAGGTAAATCGATTTAAAAGTACTTGAATCATCGATCCTCTTGAAGAATACTTGAATTTATTCTTAAGAAGTAATACTTGAATCGATTTTTTTTTCCTCTTGAAGAATTGATTTTTAAGATGTACGTAAATAGATTCAAGAATACTTGAATCGGTCCTCTTACTCTTGAAAAATCGATTTTTAAGATGTAAATCTATTCAAGAATACTTAAAGAGAATCATCGATTCTTAAGATGTAAATCGATTCAAGAATACTTGAAGAGAATCATCGATTCTTAAGATGTAAATAGATTCAAGAATACTTGAATCGATCCTCTTACTCTTGAAAAAATTGATTTTTAAAATGTAAATCTAATCAATAATACTTGAATCGATTATCTTCCTCTTGAAGAACAGATTCTTAAGAGGTAAATTAATTCAAAAATTACATGAATTAGTTCTCTTCCTCTTGAAGAATACTTGAATCGATTTTTTAGAGGTAGATCTCTATTTGATTCTTTCTATCAAAATAAAATTTTATACTTTCATAAATAAATTATCTAGAGTACTTTGAAGAAAGCTCATATCCCTCTTGGAGAATCGAATGTGTGTAATTAGAATGAATAACCAAAAAATTTTATTTATAAGTGGGGTGAGAGAGAATATTATATGAAATATTCTTTTTTCCCTTTATATATATGATTTAATTTGATATTAATTTTATTATATTAAAAGATTTAATAATTAATTAAAGATACCCAAATAAATAAATAAAATATTAAAAATTTAATTATTATTAAAAATAAGAAACACATTATTTAAAAAAAAAATTAAATAACGAAGCTAATTAAAAGTAAATAAGGAAAATATTAAAAAGAGTATTAAAAATCCAAAAAATTGAGAAAATTACACGTCACATTAGAGCGCTCTGGAGACGACACGTCAACAAGAAAAGTTTCTGCTATATATATATATATATTAAGATTAAGATTAAGATTGTATTTCACATATTTTTGTGTGTAGAATTAAAAAAAGAGAATATATTTTTTAATGTATTAAGTAAGAAAGAGAATAAATATTTTAATTAATTTAATGAAAAATGTGCGTAAAGTCATCTAAATATGTAAAAAAATTGGATATCATATTGAAATATATATAAAAGGTATTATTATAGTGAATCTTTTATCATTTTTAGTAATAAAAATAAAAATATAAAATACATTATGAGATGAATAAGAAAAGAAAGTATAAAATATTTTTTTGGGGGGGGGGGGGGGGGGGGAGAGAGAGAAAGTAATTATTAATTCTAAACTACTATCTCTATTGCACTCGCTCAAATTGGCTCTCATTGTTGATACAATAATATTAATTACTCAAATCCACTTTCTCTGGAATCTCAGAAATTTGAAGCCCTCTGAAAACCAAATCTCAGCCGTTGATCACGAGGTTCATCGCCACGTCATCCTCTGGCTACTTCTCACTCTTCCTCCGACTTTTCCCAAACCCGATTTGAGCCCAATAATAGACAAACGCTGAAACCCAATTTATTACACAAGACAACCCACTTCTATTGATTTGAGCCCAAAGCCCAATTTCTGGTTTGGACTAGCAAGCCCGAACCAAAACCACAGCCCGAAATTTCTTACTACGTGAAATGGGAGATCTGTCCCTCAACGTAGAGGAAGTCTCAGAGAGTTGAACTGATCAGGTATCTCGTTGTTTTTAATATTTCCGATCTCAATTATGGAATGCATTTGCAAATCAAATAGCTGATCTTAGATGATTGTTTGTTCTTTTTGAAAATTTTAATTTTATTTACGACAGTATTTTGGGTAATTTTGTTCCGAGATTGGAATTTGTTGAGTACCGATGAATAATTTATTGTTCATTTAGTGATTGATGGATGAATCATGGAAATAGAATTTGCCTTGATTTTCTTAAAGTTTCCGCATTGTTACTGTTGTTTCCTTCAGATTAATCAGGTTAAGTATAATTATAAATCAATTAGGTTTGATTAATAGCTTGATTGATTTTTTGATTGAATTACTGGAAAATGTATCAGGATGGATATGCGAAATTCTTATGCGGTTTTACTAATGATATGAATAAATTTGTTTTTTCTATCTTTAATCAGGAACTTTAACTGTGTTTAACCTGTGTGTATAGAGCTGGGGAGGATGGGGTATAGCAGGTAGATCGAACTGAGCTAAGATTAGAATTGATATTGCTTTCGGGAACAATGTCCTAGTTTTGCTAATCTAAATGCTAAAAGAAGCCAATTAAGTTTTTTTTTTTTTTTTAATCTTCTTGTTTTATTCAAATTAGTAGAAAAGTAAGAGTAGACATCAATCTTAGCACATTGTTCTCTCTTATTATATGAATTTGGGTAAAAAGAACATAAAAATGTAGCATAATTAGTAGTAACTATAGCTTGAAAATTCATCCTATTGATACAATAACAATATAAATGCAGATAAAAACTTGCCATATCAGACGAGGTTCTGTGATTCAGCAATACAGAGACTGTTACCATAGGATTGACATGGTGAGGGTCCTGTTTTATTTCCATCTTTTCAGTGTTTATTTTTCATTTGAAATATAGGTCCATGTCGCTCTATGTCATCATGCATTAATACTTTGCCTCTGGATTTTTTTTTTGATCTACTGAAGATCCATTTTTTTTGTCAGACATCATGAAATTAAGGAGCTTTGTTTGTCTTTATTTTCTTTACATGTTTATGTTGATTTGTATAAAATATTATGCAATGTAGAAATCACCTTTTATGTTTCTAATTTTCTTTTTTGTTTTGGGTTTGTGGCTATGTTAATTGTAATGATATCTCACATTGGTTCCTCATGAAAGTGTGGAATGACATTTGAGTGGGACTTTTTACCTTCAACTATAGACTTGGGTTAAGTTAGGGCTCCTGGCTTGTATGCCTAACAATTTGGTCCAGCCCAAAGTATGCGGTCTGCAGATGTCCTGTTTTAAGGTGGATGGATTGTTCCCATATCGGTTCTACATAAAAGCGTGGACTGACATATAACTGAAGAAATTTCTAGTAAGAGTATAATTGACATGTTTGTGGCACTTCCAGCATAGAGTAAATCGAGTTTTTATAGTTTTCTTAGCACTTTTGTGTATTCATCCTTTTGTTATATGAGTCTGATAATTTGGTTTCAGATTTATAAGCGGAAGCATTAATACTATATCAATATCATCATTTTGTCCTCTGATACAAATCATGAAAAAATGGATGCCATTATTTGAAGAAGCATATCATATTGAATTCTGAGATTTTCTCATTCACTTTGTTTGTGATTGGAAGTTTTAGATTCTTGTGTTCCAAATACGGAAATAAATTACTGTTGCAGGTGTACCACTCCAGTTTTGTTGGCACTGAAGAAATCGAAAAAGCATGTGGTTGCCCTCTACTTTCCCTTAAAAGCCACATAAAAGGACCGGCTCCAGTTTCCGAGCAAGGTCAGATTCACTCCTTAATGTCATATAGGGTAAAACTGAATGTATTTTAATCATTACTGTGGTATGTTCTATGCAGATAGCACAGATATTGTCGATGAAGCAATTACATTCTTTCGTGCCAATGTCTTCTTTAGAAACTTTGACATCAAGAGTTCAGCTGATAAGCTTCTTATTTATCTAACATTCTATATAAATATTGCGCTGAAGAGACTAGAAGGTTGCAGAACATTGGCAGAAGGAACCAAAGCGATTATCAATCTGGGATTGGAGAAGGTACCTGTGCCTGGAGAACCGGGATTCCCGTTTCCAGGGCTGTTTTCTGTTCCACAATCTCAACAGGAGGCAGGTAAATATTATTTAATGTATAGTTTCAGTTCAGATTTGTAACTAGATGGATCTTGTTCTTTGAAAGTTTTGATGAAACAATTTTAAAGCATTAATTTCTTCGTTACATCCTTCACATTGTTTTCCATTATACGACTGTTGAAAGCAGAGCTCTTCAGAAATTATTTGAAGCAGATACGGGAAGAAACTAGTGGTAGACTATTAAGTGTGGCTTATCGTTCCAATGGAACTCCGAACAAATGGTGGTTGGCATTCGCGAAAAGGAAGTTCATGAACATCATCACTCCATAACGAGCGTTGTTTCTAGAGATGGTACAAAAAAAATGGCTTGATTTCAGAGCACTCTGAGTACAATCCACGTGCAGTAGTGTTGAAAATCCTAGGAGCAAGATGTACTCTTAGAAAACACGCGAACATGTAGAAATACAATAGATACTTATTTCTTTGGTTATTAACGAATAAACTGTCAGGTAAGTTGAGGCAATGTTCACTGAAAACATGTTTGTGAGCGACGTAATCAGATTGCGGTGTCTTTGCTCAAGTTGTGGGAAAAAAATTGATGTGAAAACACGTTCTCTCTCGAGTTTTAATCGGCAATCTATTTCTGCATAATACAGAGCACAATGTTGTTCTGGGTCACAGGCCACCTGAAAGTGCCTCTTTCCCCATTTGCTGCGATCTAACACTATCTCTCATACTCTTTTTTCTATTTCAACCCTCCACTTTGATCTAATGTGATGATACGAATGCTAAGATCTCATAGGGTACCTGAACCATCTTTGTTGAGGGTATTATCCCTCAACTTGGGAATCAATTTTTTTGTGGTTACCTGACCTGAACAGAAATTATATTATTGCAAGAATTGACTACTTAGAAAGTTTTATTATTGCAAGAATTACATTTTTCCACATGGCAGCTTATCTTCTATGTTGGTGGGACGTGCCTCAAGGCTCAGGCTGTCATGCTTTTGATCTAATATTGATTTAGTTAGGTTACTTTATTTTCTCTATGATATGGTGAGAGACAGATTGTCCTTGTGATAGCTTTTCTATGAGGAGTCTTTGAATTTATATTTGATTTATTTTATAATTTTATATATTAAAAATTTTAAATATAAAATTATATAATTTTTTTAGATGGTGCAATTTGCCAAAAATATAATTTAATGTTCTTTTATGCCAAAATTTTAAAAGTTGGGAGTAAAACGCAACTTAAATAAAGATTGAGAATTTTCATGCAATTAATCAAAGATGACATGAAAACTGATGTGGCAAAGGTCAGCCACGCCATCACTTTGTCAGCATTGATTGTACAATGAGTGTAATTTGCAATTAATTTAAAAATTGTGGTTTTTTTTTTCAAAATCTCAAAAATTAGAACTAAATTACAAATAAAATAAATATTAAGATTTTTTTCAACTAACCCAAAATATTAAGGTAATTTTATTGTCTACCTTATAATCAATTATATTACCTACCAATAACATATTATTAATCTCAAATTATCTCCTCTACCAAACAAAATCACCTATCCATATTCCTTACCTTTTTTTTTTTTTTTTTAATCTCAAAACACAATTGATTTGGCCCATTTATTCTAAAATAGGCCCAGACTCGCAAAATTTAATCAAACCAAACATTAATAATGATTCTACTCTGTTGGCTTGAAGAAAAAGAAAAGCGTTCCTTCACTCCTCTACTGCTAAATAGGGAGAGAGACAGAGATACAAACTGTGCTAAAGATACAAAATGTTCAGAAACCAGTACGATACCGATGTCACGACATGGTCGCCGGCGGGTAGGTTGTTTCAAGTAGAGTACGCCATGGAGGCGGTGAAGCAGGGCTCGGCGGCGATAGGGCTGAGATCGAAGACTCACGTGGTGCTCGCGTCTGTCAACAAGGCGAATTCCGAGCTCTCTTCACACCAGAAGAAGATTTTCAAGGTCGATGACCACATCGGCGTCGCTATCGCCGGGCTCACCGCGGATGGACGGGTGCTTTCCCGATATATGCGCAATGAGTGCATTAATTATTCCTATCAGTATGAGTCTCCGCTTCCCGTTGGTCGCCTTGTTGTTCAACTTGCGGACAAGGCTCAGGTAAATTTTTACCTTTAAAGGGTTTGGTATTTTTATTTTTATTGTGTGCTAATTTGTGATTCATCTGGTGCATTATATGATTTTGAGGATGGTTTTAGGAATTAGGGTTTTTAGTGTGGGGGTTTCCATTAATGTGTTATTTACACATTTACAGAATGGTAAGTAAACAAACTTTTATTATTAGTGTCAATATATGATATATGATCTCCAGTTGCCATCCGAGCTTCTTACGCCAATACACCAATTTTGAAAAAATACCTCCGGATGATTATGATAATGACTATGTACAAACCTTTACTTAGAATTACAGCCCAGCAATAGCTTTGTGGCCGCCTGGATTGACGAAATCCTGAAATTTGATACTTTTGTACTTCAAAAGATGATCAAAATCTATTGGAGAAACATACAAAATTTGTTTTGTTAGTCGACATGGTTATTGTCTTATGGTAAGTCCAGATTCGGATTTCAGTTGGAGCTCTCTGTTAAGATCTGAAATATCTCACTTTTAACATCAGCGGAGTAAGTTGCAACCATAGTTAGGATTTCTTAATACACTTGAATCTTTTGTAAGAAGTTTTCATGTTTAGGGATTCCGAATAATGAATCCTTGCCCACACACAAATATTTCGTATATGTGTTGATATCCTGTACACCCGGGTGCACATTCATGTGTATAAATTTTTATTCAACGGTATATGGAATATATATTTCTTAATAATTATATTGTTTTTTATATTTAGTTTTTCAATTAAAAAAAACTAACAGGAAATTTATTAACAAAGTGTGTATGTTTATTCATTAGTGTATAATATATTTTTGAAATGTTACGCTTTGCGTTTTGAATTATTTTTAATTTTAATTGCGGGTAGATGATACAGAAAACTTTCAAACTGATGTGGCTTTTAAGAGATATCTTTTGTGAACTTTTATTTGGTTCATGTACTTAGAGTTTTGATAATGTTACAGAAAAGAGAAATCTTTTTTATTTTAGACTACGTACTGAGAGAGTAATCGCACATTGACCAGGTTTTTGAGTGCAGAAGGATTTTCTTATGCTCAAATGTTTTTAATAATAAATGATACTTTGTGATTGAATGGATTCACACGTGAAGAGAAAAGGGAAGAAACTATAATTTGAATCTCTTGTTTTTTTGATGATTAACTCCTCATAATTTTTGGTATAGGTAAACTTGAACTGCCATGCTATAAACAACATGGTTTTGAAGTGTTTATCTGTCAGTTGTCAAATTTGTTCAGTTGGAACACTGTTTCATTGTTATGATAAACTTTAAGTTGCATAGTCAGACACCAGTTGATGTTAGAGTGTTCTCTAAAAATTTAGGAAGGTGTGGAAGAAGTTGCCTTTGTTCTTGGTTCTGGAGTGAATTTGCTTATGAATGTTATAGAACTGCCACTAAATGCCGATGCTATGTCAGGCATTTTTTTAACATTTAAACTAAGAGAGATCAGCCTTGAAGGATTGGCTGCAGTGTGGCTGAAATTTGTATTTCGGCTTCTCTGTAGTTAATCTATGAAGATTGCTTCTTGTTATCATGCTTAAGTGTAGTTTCAGAGTATTAAGTAATGAAATTTTAGTGACAATTTTGTTTGCACAATCTTGTCAATTTTTCAAATCCTAACTTGTGTGATGTCTAATTTGGAGAGGGAGAAAACGCCGCTGCTTCTTACTCCAGGAATTCACGTCTGTTCTGCCTATGTGTCTCCTCCCAGATTAAATATATCTCTTCCTTATTTAACTTCTTGTCCCCTAAGTAATCTGCTTGATCTCTTTCCTTATTTCTTCCTTCCAAAAATATCTCTTGCACGTGTTTTTTTCTTTTTCTTGACCGTGACTTTTCAGATTTGGGAGAGATCCGATCCTTCAAATATGTGGGAGATATGCTGGCTGATTTATTTCCTAATTTGCTCCACTTAACAGCCTGTTTCCACATCAATTTATATAATTAAAGTAATTATCTCTTAAAGATAAATTAAATCAATATTATCACATAAAAACATATAATTAAATTAAATAGACTTGAATTTCCACCAAATAATCATGCTAATATATGACTTATCATTTTGTTAGCAGAAAAATTCTTTTAAAGCAGCTTATTCTTTTTGTTGTAGTTAGCTTCACAGCTGTTATGGCTTGTGGGCTTTTTAGGGTTGGGAGGACATTAGTTGATTGGTTATGATTGGACATCTGACACATGGTTAATCACTCCCTTGGATATCTTGGTGACTGTATAAGATAATCATTTATTGAGTGCCAATAATTTACATACTGAAACAAATGTTTTTTGTTGAATTCTTTATTTTGTGTAACTGCTTTACTCTCCTTTTCTGGGTTAGGTGTGTTCTTTATACTCAGGGGTTTTGGGTGCTATGGAATGTGTCTTGTGTGGATATTTATCATTATAAAAGTCTGTTATGTTAAATTCATGGTGATTAGCTGGTAGGTTTGATTTAATATTAAAAGTCTATGGAGTTGCAACCAGCACTAAGATGTGGGTGCAAAATGCACGCTTACGGGTTAGATGATTATAATCGCTGCTGGCAGTTCTTTTGCAAAGCCAATAAAAGATTGTCCCTCGTTGCATTTTGTAACAATAAGCCAATAAATGATTAGATGCTAAGATACGAGTCGATGTTAATTGAAATCGACGGACTTGATCTTTTTTTCCTTGAAAAGTTAATGCTACATGTGTGTTTGACATTACTATTTGGGCTGTCCCATAAAATGACTCATGTATTCTTAATTGTATTGCTGTTGCTTATTTTAGAAGGGTTTTGTAGTCCATATCATTTTTTTCTGGGGATTTTAAATTGTATTTGTATGCTGTTATGTTTGTTTGGTCGTAGTCTCTTGCTTTCATGTGCATTTCCAAAATTTCAATTCTTCCATTTGGCGAAGTCTTTTTCCTTTTGTTTGAATATTTGGTGTATGTCAAATTAAGCATGTTGGATTTTAAAACAATATAGCAATTTTTCTCTGGTTCTTCTTCTTTCCATACGCTACGTAGAAAATCTCTTTTAAGCTCTAAAACATATTACCAAGCTTCAGTTCATCATTGATTTATTGCAGGTCTGCACACAGCGATCATGGAAACGACCATACGGTGTTGGCCTGTTGGTTGGTGGTCTTGATGAATCAGGAGCTCACCTATATTACAACTGCCCAAGTGGCAACTACTTTGAGTATCAAGCATTTGCAATTGGGTCACGGTCACAGGCTGCAAAGACGTACTTAGAACGCAAGTTTGAGAGCTTTACAGACTCATCACGGGAAAATCTGATCAAAGACGCACTTTTTGCGTTGAGGGAGACGCTGCAAGGTGAAAAAATGACGAGCTCCATCTGCACGATTGCCGTATTGGGGGTAGGCGAGTCATTTCATGTATTGGACCAAGAGACTGTGAAGAAACTGATCGATGAATTTGAGGTAGTAGGCGAAGAACCCCCTCCCCCTGCTGAGGAGGCTGCTGCTCCAGATGTTGCTGAGCCAGGTCCGGCTGCTGCTGAAGAAGGTGCTGCTCCAATGGATATTTAATGATTAGTCTTTATCTTGTGATGTTAAAAATGGGTTGTGATGTTACTGGAACTGGCATTCACCAGATGAGTTCACATTTATGATGTTTCAGTGCAACTATTTTGGGTTATATCTTTTTTTTTTCTCGGTATTTGTATTCTGATGCGGTTTATGGAATATGATATTGGACATAGCTACGTTATTTGATTACTTTTTTCAATTATGCAAAAAAATCTGACTACTTGGACAGTATATTTGTGTTTACTGTATACTATAGTCTATATCCTTCTAAAATTCTCACTAGCACTATATTTTAGCTACCCTTGCATGAGATTGTAGGGGTGTGAACTGGTAGGGTAGGTTACCGTATGCTACTTCGCATACTACCCTCAACTTTATTTTTAGTACCCTTATTTTACCCTATTATACTTAAATATATTATTGGGTAGGGCGAAGATATTATCCATCGGATAAGTGGATAATTCGCAGGTAAACCAATCCGTGGGTCATTATGATGATCGAGACTCTCTTAGTCAAGAGGAGGATAACGAGAATGACAGTCAATCAGAAAAAAGAGGAACTTGATGAAAGTGAACCAAATAGCTGATCTGCTCAGGTAAGTATATCGCAAATTTTAATATTTCGGGTCCCAATTATGGAATGTATCTGCGACCCAAATAGTTGATTTTAGAGGATTGTTTTGTTCTTTTTGAAAATTTTAATTTAATTTACGACAGTTGTTTGGGTAATTTTGTTGAGTTTGGAATTAGTTGAATACCGATGAATAATTTATGTTCATTTAGTGATTGATGGATGAATCATGGAAATAGAATTTGCCTTGATTTTCTTAAAGTTTCCGCAGCGTCGATTGTCAGGTTAAGTTATAATTATAAATATTATAAATCAATTAGTCTTGATTAATAGTTTGATTGGTTTTTTGATTGAAACTAGAAAATGGTTTTTTGATTGAAACTAGAAAATGTATCTGAATGGATTATGGATATGAGAAATTCTTATGCAATTTTACTGATGATATGAATACTTTTGTTTATCTATCTTTAATCAGAACGTTAACTGTGTATAGCCTGTGTGTATAGAGCTGGGGAGGATGGGGCTGCAGGTAGATCGAACTGAGCAAAGATTAGAATTGATATTGCTTTCGGGAACAATGTCCTAGTTTTGCTAATCTAAATGCTAAAAGAAGCAAATTAAGTTTTTTTAAATTTTAATCTTCTTGTTTTATTAAAATTAGTAGAAAAGTAAAAGTTGACATCAATCTTAGCACATTGTACTCTCTTATTATAAGAATTTGGATAAAATAAACATAAAAATGTAAAATAATTATTAGTAACTATGGCTTGAAAATTCATCCTATTGAATTCTGTGTTTTTCTCATTCAGTTTGTTTGAGATTGGGAAGCTTTATATTCTTGTGTTCCAAATACGGAATAAATTACTGTTTCAGGTGTACCACTCCAGTTTTGTTGGCACTGAAGAAATCGAAAAAACATGTGGTTGCCCTCTACTTCCCCTTAAAAGCCACATAAAAGGATCGTCTCCAGTTTCCGAGCAAGGTCAGATTCACTCCTTTATGTCATATAGGGTAAAACTGAGTGTATTTTAATCATTACTGTGGTATGTTATATGCAGATAGCACAGATATTGTCGATGAAGCAATTACATTCTTTCGTGCGAATGTCTTCTTTAGAAACTTGGTCATCAAGAGTTCAGCTGATAAGCTTCTTATTTATCTAACATTCTATATAAATATTGCGCTGAAGAGACTAGAAGGTTGCAGAACATTGGCTGAAGGAACCAAAGCGATTATCAATCTGGGATTGGAGAAGGTGGCTGTGCCTGGAGAACCGGGATTCCCGTTTCCAGGGCTGTTTTCTGTTCCACAATCTCAACAGGAGGCAGGTAAATATTATTTTATGTATAGTTTCAGTTTAAGATTTGTATCTAGATGGATCTTGTTCTTTGAAAGTTTTGATGAAACAAATTTAGAGTATCAATTTCTTCTTTACATCCTTCACATTGTTTCCCATTATATGACTGTTGAAAGCAGAGGTCTTCAGAAATTATTTGAAGCAGATACGGGAAGAAACTAGTGGTAGACTACTAAGTGTGGCTTATCGTTCCAATGGAACTTCGAACAACGAAAAGGAAGTTCATGAACATCATCACGCCATAACAGGCGTTGTCGGTACAAATAAATGGCTTGATTACAGAGAACTTGAGTACAATCCAGGCGCAGTAGTATTGAAAATCTCTTATGTGCAAGATGTACTCTTAGAAAACGCATGAACCTGTGCCTATTTGTACAAATACAGTAGATACTTATTTGGTTTGACGTCTGTGTGAGACTATGGATCTTATTAAATACATCTGTAGCTCGTCTGACCCAACGAAGTTTCTTATTTGTGACTACGTAGGATGTTTTGTAACACTTAGGTATGATATCTACTTTGTCACTCAATGACACCATGGAAAGAGTAAATAATTTACTCCATTTCCTGTCTTTCTTCAAACAAATAACATTGTATATGGTGCACCAAAATAAGAAAATCTTGTATCTGAATTGAAATTTCTGTTAATTTTTTAATAAAAAATTGAATATAAAAAGTTATATATTTATTAAAAAACATTTAGTATATATTATTAGTAAAATTAATACAAATATGTTATAGGATATCAACTCTTCGACAATAAGTTTGTTCACACATGTTTATAATATCACTCTGATATTTTATATTATATTACTTTCCTCTTCATTTTTTCTTTAATGAAATGCATGATCAACTAAATATTAAGTTAATCTTATAAGAAAAAGTCTAACAATACAATTGATTACATATAAATATGAATTTGAGCTTACGTAAATTTTTTTAAAATTAAAGTTTCAAAATATTTATTAGTATTATATCTATTAATGATCTCAGCAATATTTTGATTGGTTTAAATACTTCCAACTAGGAATTAATAACTGAATTCCATATCTTTTTAACTAAATTCCAAGTCAAATGATTAATTGGATCCAGTACAATAGCGAATTGACAGATTTATAATAATTAATTAATTGATTAATTAATATTTTCTTCACTAAATTTAAGAGTGATTGGATTTTTTTCTCTCTGTTATGATAATAATACAATTGCTTTAATCATCTCTTGAAAATATCTATGGTCATTATCACGCATTAAAAACCAAGACATCGAGTGAAGAATCTCAAAATATATGGCCTACCTTAAACTTTAATTGAGTGCATAATTGGAAAAGTTGTTCTTTAATTATTTAATCTGCGTTCCTGTGGAGATAAAGAATGATTTATTAGATTGAAAAAGATACTACTCTTTAGGGTTGAAGTATTTTTTAGTAGGATAAATAATGTATTAAAATATAATTTTAGATATTATTCATTATAAATATAATTAAATTACTAATTAAAATATTTGATCGCATAACTAATTATTTCCAATTTTGCTAATGGTAAAAGAATTATCTATTTTAATCCAATGTTTTTTTTTTTAAAGTCTCTATGTTTTTCCTTATATATAAAAGACCTTAGTGACGCTAAGATTAAATAATGAGCATATTGTAAAATTAAAGCGAGTTGATATTACAGTTTTTTTAATGATAAAAGAAACAATTTATTTTTGTGAATAGTAAGTTAGGAATCATTTCAATATCAAAACTAAAGTTGCAATTTTGTGATTAAGAAAGGTGAGAGATAGAGTTGGCCACTTGTATTTAGTTGCCATTTTTAATAATGACGGTTTCCAGATTAATATGCCATACACCAAACTTGCAAGCAACTAATTAATTTTTTAAAGCAACGAGTTGGTCCATTTTCATTTTTTTTAATACTTGTGAGAGGGTTGTTTGTGAGACGGGTCAACCCATTACTAAAGTATGCTTATTATATAAGTAAAATATGTCTATTTATAGTTAAAGTATGTCGATAATGAATTATATTATAACATCCAAAATCATATTTTAATTCATCATTTATCATACTTTAGAAAACATACTTTAACAATAATTAAACATACTTTATTTATATTATAGACATGTTCTAACATATCTGTTTCACATATGTATCGTCTCATAAGAGAATTTGTCTTTTTTTATTTAATAAACAATGTAGCCTAAAATTAAAAATATCAATTACAAATCTGAAAAGTAGATCTAATCAACCTTAAAGAAAAATATATAAGACAAAGGGGGTGGCAGTGGGGAATTTAGGACAAATATTAGAACGTTTTATGTAAGATAATTTTAATATTTTATTAAATAGTTATTATATTTTATAAAAAAAATAATATCACTTTATTTTAAAATGTACTATTATTATTTTTAACAAAATTTTCTCGTAAAACAATGTCACACAAATGTGCACGCCAGTAAAAGAAAATTGAGTCTTCAATTAAATTTCATAAAAAAATCCTCCAGTAAACCACTTTCATCAATCAATCTCATTAAATTTAATGATATTCATACTATTATCTTTGTAAAATTTAAAATTAGCATTCCCTTAATATAAATTATACGAGCAATATTAGATTTATTCCCCTTTTCTATTTTTACTTCTATAACTAATAACACAAGTAATAATTTTAAAAAATACAAATTGTGTAACAAATACAACTCAATCCAAGAAAACCCAAGCTTAGAATTTAACAAAGGAATACTCATCCTCCTATTTTGTTAAACTAACACTAAAAAGAATACAACAACAATCAATATTTCAACCCCAACACCCTATCTTCTTCTTCTTCTTTTTTTCCTTTTTTTGATATAAATAATTTTTACAGCTTACAGAGCAACTCTAATGGTCAAATAATACTGTCATTCCTTCCCAAGCTATTTGAACTGAACTTGGCAAATTTGATCTCTCAATCCTCTTGTTGATCACATGTCTACTCGATCAAGCTCGAAAACGACGACGTTAGCATGTACGGAACGTTGGCCATCGGACCCCGTTGGCAAGCCAGCTCATGAATGTCCCTAACAATGTCGAAAACAGCATCTGGTTGTGCAAGTTTGAGTGCATTTTCAGACATTTTTTGAAGCTCATCTTTCTTGGTGCTGAACCATTCGGACACAATCCGGGCCGTTTCCTTAGGGTTCTTGGTGTATACACCCGCCCCGTTGTTGACTACGTATGGAACGTTCCCTTTCTCCTGTCAATATAAAATGAAAAAATCAGCTACAAAACACTTGATGATCACTTACATTAACCTTAAAAAACAAAAACTTGTTAAGGTTATTTGAAGTCCCTTGTCTTGTGTATTGTAAAGAGGTTAAGTACGAGCAAGGAAGCAATAGTTAAGACGTAAGGTTCACTTACTTGTCCGGGAATGTAGTCATTCAGGATAATTGGAAGGCCTCGTATCAACGACTCAGCTATGGTGCCCGGTCCAGCCTATGCACACCAAGGTGTTGTCAGAAAACGAGACGATAAGAGTATGTAACATGTTAGGTTGAGCGTATGAAACGAAAAACTACGTACTTTAGTGATAATGCAGTCACAAGCAGCCATCCATTTCTCCATCTGTTTCTGAAATCCTTTAATCTACAATCAAGAACAGAAAGGTTAAACTTCGAATGAGCTCATAATCTATATTAGTATATAGTTGATGGTTATAATAAGCTCAACTAATCATTAAGAGCAAACTCATGTACCTTGACTGGAATTTTCCACTCGAAGGATTCTAATGTGGCTGCTAATCCTTCATTACGGCCACAGATGACGATGAGTTGTCCTATTGGCTTCTCGTTTTCTTTGTCATACAAAGACTCTCCTAGAGCCTTCGCCGTTTTCTTCACAGGTCCCATCCCCTCTCCACCTCCCATTAGCAAGACGGCTGGCAATTCTGGGTCCATCTCTAGCTCGACCCTTAAATCATCCTATAGCCCACATTTAGATACATAGACCAAAAAACGAAATATGAACTTTCAGACATATACAGCACCTTAGATAGGACAGCTCTGCAGAAGGAAGGTCTTATAGGCAAGCCAAATACGCGAGCTTTGGATTCATCTAGGCCGTCTAGCACAGCCCTCTTTGCTACTTCCTCCGAGGGGCAATACAATCTATTCACTAATGGATGAAACCTTGAGATATATACATGGTTCGAATATTAGCTCTTTTATTACATTCTTGAATCTTAGAAGTATGTGTAAACTTCAAATGAGACGAGCGTGTTTACCATGTTCGGTGGCAAGTGCTTAGGTCCGTGATGACGGTAACAAAAATGACCTTCTTCTGTAGTCCTTGCCATTTCAGCACCCACAGTGGGATGTGCTGCATTAGTGGATGCACACTGATGATGATATCGGGCTTGAATTCCATTAAGCCGGCCTCTACCTCCCTTGAAAACGATAACCATCAGCATTGTCAACAAGAAAGCATATGGATCATCATCAGAATTTAACTAGAAATGGAGATGACGAAGGAGGCATACTTGGCATAAAAGGCAGCAATGGCCGCAAGATAGATGGAATGTATCCATTTAGGAGAAGTACCATGAAATGCAAATTTCCAAAGCTGGACATGTTTAACCATGAACTTATACTGCGATTCCATATCGTTCAACGGCCACCCCGTGTACTCCTTCCACACATCTTTCACAAAAATCTGCACAACCAACCAGACCAAACCAAGAAAAGAGCTAAGAATAGTAGCCTTTCATCTAACATGATCACACCATAATCCACAAGTACTATGTCCTAATATTGGAATTCAAGATGATCACCTAAAACTATCTCACAATTACATGAATATATTGTTTATACAACTCAACAATGAAACTAGACATTCTAAGTGTACACAAAAAAAGCATAAATGGCAATCAAGGTAGATTCATATGTCATAAAATTTGATTCAAAACGTGCAAGATTGACGTTATAAGCTCTGCCAATCACCTAAAACCATCACACATCATAAAATTGATCAAATACAACTACAAAATTAACACTAGACGTCCAAATTGCATCTATGGTAACTCCAAAACATGACATACATTGTACTGATCCCCATATTCGAGCTGGAAGGCATCCCGAATCGCCTCGGCGGAGGCGCGGTGGCCGCCGCCGGTGTCGCTCATCAGAATGAGCACATTCTTTGTCCTGTCTGCCCCAATCTGCTCCAACTCCATAGTCTCATCTTCTTGTTCTTCCTCAGTATCATATTTGACCCGTTTGTGGCTGGTTGACCCGCCAAATCCATACACCCCAACCCTTTCAAACACCTTGCTGATGGATTCCCTTGGAGAATCCGCCTTCGTCGTCATATCTATATATACAAAACACAAACTGTATATATAGATATGGGGTTTCTGTATGTAGATTTTTCTTTAATCAACTAAAAGAAATTGAACATCAACAACAAAATTGTATCAAGAAACAGAGGGGAAAACGACCCTTTTGAAGGTACAACAAAAGGGACCTCCTCCTCTGTCTTTCTCATGAAACGCGATTAGACAGAGAGAGAGAGAGAGAGAGAGAGAAAACACGTTTCGAAAACAAGTGAATAATACTTAATGTGCAAACTTAAAGCAACAAACAAAAGGAGAAAAATTCAAGAACTTCAAGAAAACATTGTTCCTTCGAGATAAGAAAAAGCAAACAGCTCGAAATGGGAGAGGGGAAAAACAGAGTAGGTATAAAAATGCAGCCTTTATATATTCTTTTTTACCTTTCTGAAACGAATGAAATCAAGAATCCACGGGGAGAAGAAACCCAGAAAATTTTTGATTTGAGGAGAGAGAAAGAGGTGGAGAGAGAGAGGGAGAGAGAGAGGGTTTGGAGGAAGGGCAGACAAGTACAGTTGGAGGGTGGGGAGTATGAGATGGCGATTTCACAGTTGAAAGGGAGAGGAAGTCGTTTTTTTGATACTCCAATGATGGCCATTTTTCTTTTCCTGGTAGAGTGATTCTCAGCCGTTGGATCGGAACCTGACATCTGGATGGAGAATGTTCGGTCTGCAGATTCGAATCTTTTTGCTTACGTTGTAAACATTTTGTTATGAAATGAAATTTGGGACCGTTTACATTTATTTATTATTAATCTTTTATGTTAATATCCCAAAAATTTCCACTAATCTTGTATCTTCATAAACAAGTAAATGACATGCATTGAGAATTAATTATTCTAAAAAATACGTAGTTTATGGCTTTAATTAACAATAACGTTGTCTCAAGAAAAAAAAAATTCTATCCAGAGTAATACATTCTCAATGTAGTGTAGTGTTCACATTTAAATGGAAAAACTTTTTTTTAACCACTATAAAATATCTCTTAAGACATTTTTTCTATCCGGTTATTGTGATTTTGTTTCTAAAACACTGTTCATCCGGTTGTTAGAAAAAAGGTGTGGTAGGGAAAAAAAATCTTATGAAATAATGGTTGAATAAGAGAAAAAAAAAGTTTCAGTTGGAAAAAAAGAAAAAAAAAAGAATTGAATATAAGAAGGAAAAAAAATAGTTGGTCACTTGTGCTACGTCGATACATTTTAATATTAAATAGTACCTTTAATACTAAAATGTATGGGCGTACGGTGTGCCACAGGACACATAATTTGAAAAAAAAAATTGTCTAATAGACAAAAAGAGCCAAATAAGAAAAAAAATTGAATAATCAAAAAAAATTGGCAAATAAAAATGCACAATATTCTTATCAACATAAATTATAATCCCAATAAATATGACTAAATAGATCAACAAATTTTTGACCGAAAAAGTAAAATATAGATAGAATGGACAAAGAAAAATTGAATAGAAATATACTTTCTTCACACCTATAGCAAATAATAATAATAATAATAATAAGAAGAGTAGTCAAATAGATAAATAAAAATTTGAACCTAATAGATTAAGTTTGTGTTGCCAAAAACAGATATGTACTCCATTTAGGAATGTAAATTAATTATTGAGCATTTTTTATATTTTTATATGGAGTGGAAATAAAATGTTTATAAGGTTATTTTTTTAATTTTCTCCCAAAATATTATAATTTGTTTTTAGGCGCTTGGCTCACCCTAAATTTATTTCCATATTTTAATTGATTTAAGGTCACTTGCCTTTTCACAAAGATGGAATATTTTTATTACAAGTACAGTACTAGGCTTTATTTCGATTGGTTGTCTGGTGGGACCACACCATGTATTCTGTTTTCTCCATCTTTCAAACAAGATGAATTTAATAACGCTCAGCAGGGTTTAAACAATTATGAGAAAATATCACAAATGGTCCAATAAGTGTGATAAAACTTGTAATTCTAAGACTGATGATTTACAAACAGATATGAAAACATCATGAAATAAGACATCTTAGAATTGAAATGGGAGGACCACGTCTCTCCCTCAAAACCATCCATTAGATTTCAACACGACTTTGACAACAACTTGATAACCCTATCACAGTTACTTGCCTCGTATGGCTCTAACTCTAGATTTATCCTTAGGACTTGTGATCAAGAATCCCTCTTGATCTTAACATTGATATTATAAGAACTTCCCTCAAGAAATAAAACAAGAAACAAAAGAAATATAATCAAGGAATTCTCTCCCCTAACAAAAACTAATCAAAGTATCTTTTTCTCAATATCTTCCTTGTTCTTGAACTCTCCAATAAATAAGCTTGATGACTTGAAGACGAGATCTTCATTAATAGTAATCAAATCAATTTCCATGCAAACCTTCCTTAATAATATCACTCAAATCAATTTGCTTTTAATCCTTCAATCTCAATATCAATTGCTTAATTAATCTTCTTTCCTTGTGAAAGTCAATCATTCAAACCTGCACCACCAAAAATAAACACAACACGTTTTGCCATATATACTCGTGATATAATTTCCAAACTTAACAAAACCCACAAATAATCCTCTAACTTTGTAAATTGTCAATTTTAATCATTTTTATACTAATTTTGATCCTATCTGTCCAATTTAAGTCCAATTCCTTAAAAAATTTTCAAAACCTACCGGAAGTCCATCGATCCCTCTAATTTGGTACTTCCCCAGCGCACCCATTTCTTCACAATCCTACGTGGCAACACACAGCTAAAAACTTACATGCCACATCATTTGGAGGGAAAATGGTAGGTAATATTGTAAATAATCAGTTTCTTAGGGTTTTCAATTTTAGAAGCTTAAGACCAACTGGAACTAATCATTGAGAGATGTTTACCGCCAGCGTATCGTCGGGGAGGAGCAGCAGCGACGACGTCACGGAGATGGGGTCTTCGTTTTGGAGGAGAATTGAGGGGTGGAACTGGAATCTGAGTGAGTAAATTTGGCCAGCCGATCGCCCATTCGTCGAAGGATTTCGAGGTCGTTGCCGGTGCCGGTGCCGGTGATGCGCAGTGTAGCGACGGCGATGGGTGGTGAAGCTGATTATGAAAGGAATTTGGACATGAACCAATTCACACACCAACTCCACCTCCTCCTCCTCGACTATCCCTAATTTCAAATTCAATTCACACACAACCCATTCACCATTCACCATCTCCAACAGCTTCCGGTGATACTTATTCTTCTTCCCCTAAAAATGGAGCTCAAGGTACTCGTTGGGCTCCACCACCACCACCACTCGTTGTTCCCGTTCCGGAGGGCAAGGAATCTCACGCAGCCGCTTTTCCTCCGGCGAATTGAAAAGTGATGACACGCGCTCGCTGATGAAATAAATGCCACCGTTGTGGTTCATTCCGGCTGAAAATTGGTATCTAATACTCCGGCCGTTTGTGGATTGCAGTATTTTAATGTAGGAGAAATTTGGCCAGCTGGTTATGCGCAGTGAAGCGTGGGTGATAGACCCGTTAACGGCGGCGATCAGGCGGAGAAGCTGGCTAGAGAATTCTTGGGAAGGAAGTGAATCTCTGAAGCTTCGACATAGCCGGATTCTTCCAGCAGGTTGAATTCAGAATGGGCGGAGCAGTGGATGACGACGTTTAGGTGACCGATTTTCTCTCCAAATGATGTGGCAAGTAAGTTTGTAGCTGTGTTGCCACTTAGGATCTTGGAGAAATGGGTTGCCGGAAAAGTACTAAATTTGAGGAATCGATGGACCTCCGATAGGTATTGAATTTTTTTTAAGAAATTGGACTTAAATTGGACAGCTAGATCAAAATTGATATAAAAAGGATTAAAATTGACAATTTACGAAGGACTATTTGTGATTTTATCATATTTATTGGACCATTTGTGATAATTTCTCAACAATTATCGTTGCCCTTCTTTTAGCACAAAGTTTAAAAATACTAAAATTAATGGAAAAAATCTTGACTTGAATTTTACAGCTCAATTTGATATTCCCTCCGTCCGATTTAAGGTGTCCGTTTGTTTTTTCACGTGGATTAAGGAATATTATTATTATACGTAATAAAGTGGGTAGTTGTATTAGAGAAAAATGATGGGTCATGTTGTGCATTTTTTACTAAATAGGAGAAATTGATACCTTTAAACCGAACGCCAAAATTGTAAAATAAACACCTTAAAAGCGGATGGTGGAAGTAAAAAATATAAAGTCAAGTATATTGAGTTATTTTTCTTAACTGAAATATTATCAAGACAATTTTTTTAACTTTGAATCGATATTTATTTTGACTCAATACTGATATGATATTCTAATGTTGGCTTAATATTGACTTGATACTCTCAAAATATATTGTCTTTATGCTTTTTTGATTCGGTATTTATTTAATATTCTAAAAAATATGTCTCATTACATTTTATGACTCAATATTATTTATTAGTATCGTCTTAAAAAGGGGCGGCAATTCATGTTAATGAGTTGGATTTCGTGTCGACACGATAGTGACACGACACGATAAGGGCAAACTCGAACACGACACGATAAGGATTCGTTCCAACACGACACGAACACGAAAAATAATGGGTTGACACGACACAATACGATAACAACACGATAAGAAAAAAATAAAAAATACGTACTAATTAGAATAAATAAAATTTTTAAATTAATATATTTTAAAATTATTAATAAATATTTTTATCATATATTTTTCTAATTTTATATTTATATTGGGTTGTTAACAGGTTATTGGGTTGTTAAAGGGTTAATGGGTCATCTGTTAATATTAATCGTGCTTAACGGGTTGACATGAATCCGACACGAAATTTTCGTGTCCTTATTGGGTTGACACGATAATGAAACGAACCCAATAAGACCAAACGCTAACCCGCAATTATCGTATCGTGCTCGTGTTGTGTTATCATGTCGTGTCGGGAATTGCCACCTCTAATCTTAAAATCGAGTTAATGGTTTTTTCGTCGAAAATGGTTTACCTTTTTCCTCATTGATTTGTTCAATAAAATGATTCACTCTAAAAAAAAATGAAATATCATTCTAATTCAAAATCTCTAAAGTATACATTAATTGAAAAAATATAATTTTTTTTCACACATAACATACTTTATAAATTTTATTTATTATTTAAAATTACTTAATTACAGTCAAAACTCAATAAAATTAATTATAAAGTAATAATTTTTTTTTTTATTTTAAGAGTGAGCCATAGCACAGTGCCATGAAGGAGTACATCATTATTGTGATATATTTATTAAAGTTATAAATAAAGTATATTAATTAGTTTTAGGTGTCAATTTTGAAATTAAAATATTATTTTTCATTCCATTTATATATTTTACATTCATTTTTCAAGAGGAAATTTAAAAATATAATATAATAATATAATATTTTAAGGGAGGCGAGCAAAAATAACCAATTATATGCTTTGGAAATCATTGCCACCCTTAAAATAAGTTGTATACTTTCCATACTCATTTGTGCAATTATGGACCAAAATGTCCCCATTCAAAAAATAATGAAAAATTCGTTGATTTAAACCCACCCCCACATACCCCCTAACCCAAGATCATTTATCATCTCACATCCCACCTACCCCCCACCTACCGACTGAACCCCTACCTCCCACCTAGGAAATAAATACACATTCTCCCCCCTTAGCTTATAAACACATTAACATGCAGAGAAGAAATTGAAAACACAATCTGAGACCTTCTTTATGTCGCCACACTCTCGGGACCTCGGCGGATATGAAGATCCGACATCGGTAACCTCAATGTCTATCTCTTGAGGTTGTTCTCTACTATTGAGTTTAACTCAGAAGATGACGAACCCTGATTTTCCATAACCTGGTAATAAAAAATATAGTGTATTGAATACTGAAGTATGTTTCTGGAAAAATTCATATTTCTATGTGTATATCCAAGATAAATCTTCAATGTCTAGTAATTATAGGAATGGTGAAATTAGATAATTTTTCCGTGTAGCTACGTGGGTTGTCCACCTGATGCAAGAATATTAGTAGAAAAATATGTTCGAACACATTAAAAGTGATATAGTACTATAGATTGAACATCGTAGTTGGATTGTATGTATGTTTTAGGAAAGTCATTATTCAAGGTTTTGTTATTTTATCCAATATCTAAAATTTGTGTTTTAAATGTAGATGGCAAATCAACGTATTGTGGTACATGGCAATGGTGTGTGGCGGGGTTCCTGTTATGTGGGTGGTGATGTGTGGGGTGTTCGGTTGTTTCCCGAGGAACAAATAATTATTAAATTACAGAAAATAGTAAATGAGCTGATGAAAACCCAGTCGTATGGTTTACAGTATGATATATTTGAAATAGGCATGTTAAATGGACAGACGATACAACTCCCAATATTGGAAGACAGCGATGTTGGCTTTCTATGTAATGGTGAAGAAGATCCGTGAGATATTTGTGGAGCAATTTGTCCCGGAGGCCTCTAACCAGAGGCCATTGAATTTGATGATGAATGTAGATAATTTGGATGCCGGACGTATTTTTGAAATGCTAAATGCCATCGACGCAGATCCGGCTACATCGCCGTTGGATGTGGAAGAGTTTGTAGAGCCTGATTTTACAAGTCATAATACGGAAGGTGATGACTATGAGTTCAATATGGCCTATAACGAAGAAGTCTCTGTGCATGACAGCTCTGATGAAGATTATTCTTCCGACAATGAAGTTGCAGCATAAGCTGACCATGTTTTACCAGCGACAGGGACTGTTAATTCATCATCAGCAGAGTCTCACCCCCATTCATAGATTCTTCCATGTAGAGCTCCTTTGGTTGAGGAAGACATTGAAACAATTGAAGATGAGATGGAACCGGTGGTTGGAATGAACATAAAAAAGATATACACTAGTAAGGATGACATGTTGATTGATTTGAGTATATACAATCTTTTTGGATGAGTTTGTTTCCGAGTTGTTCGTTCTGACTGTGAGAGATGTGAGCTGAAATGTAAGGGGGCACATGTTTGCTCTTTCTTTTTTCATGCTCAGGGGAAGCATGGGATATGGAGGTGTACCTCCTTCACACCACACTCTTGTGATTGGCTTCCCAACCGGCTGAAACCTCGATCATGCTATTCAAAAATTATTGCGAAGATGTATTACGAACAACAAAGGAATCCATCAACGGTAATAACATCAAAGAGTATTGCAAATGATTTAAAGCGAAAGTACGGATTGGAGATACAATACTCACATGATGTAAGAGCACATAAGCGTGCAAACGAGTATGTATATGGTTCGGCGGAGGAATATTTCAGACTCCTACCTTCATATTTGCATATGCTGGAGAAGACGAATCCCGGCTCTGTGACAGAGTTATTGACGCATGGTAATGAAAAATTTAGATTTGCTTTTGCTGCACTGGCTTCATGCATACAAGGATTCACCAAATTTGGTAGGCCCGTGATCGTTATTGACGCTGCACACTTGAAGGGTGAATATAAGAGAGTCATATTTATTGCGATTACACAGGACCCCAACCGCCAAATATTCCCTTTAGCAATGGGTTTTGGAGATAGTGAGACATCCCAATTGTGGACCCTATTTTTGTCAAAATTGAAGCAAGTTGTTAGTGTCCCAATTGGCCTTCTTATTGTGTCTGACCAGCATCCAGCTATCATACATGCTTTGGATGTTGTAATTGAAGGAGTGGCTCATGGATTATGTTGACGTCACATAGCTAAGAAGTTTGTACCTTTTGGTGCAAGTGTTGTCAGCATTTTTGAGAGGGCAGCTGATGCGTATATGGAACCAGAATTTAAAAGGTAATAAGGTGCATGTTTTTAATTATCGTTGCAGTGTACTTTATCCATATGTGTATGTAATCTCATTTGAAAAGTAACTTTGTGATCTGCAATTCAAGGTTGTTGAATGGACTCCAGCGGTACGACCAGAGTAATCAAATATTTGAAATACTAAATAATGTAAGACGCGAACGTTGATCCAGGCTACACTGCAGCGTTCGCAGGTACGAGCTCATGATGTCAAATGCAGTTAAGTCATGGAACAATCAAATAAAGTGGCTTCGTAAATTTCTCATTATGTACCTGCTGGAGTCCATTAGGCAGATAATGCAGGAATGGTTTGTGACCAGACGGTATGAGGCCGATAAATATAATAGTTTTATATGCAAGCGAGTGTCAAAGTTCTTAGGTATAATGGGGCATAGTGCAGACAAGCTGAAATCATAACATTTAGCGGGTGGACGATACAGTGTCGTTGTAGGCACCAGTACTTTTTTTGTTGACCTAGAGCAACGTTCGTGTGATTGTGGATTTTTCCAACATGAACAAATCCCATGTGTCCACGCATTGGCTGTCATCAGGTATGATGTCATTTATAGTCTCATATATGTAACCATTTAGAACAGTGATATAGTTAATTTTTCAATCAATGGTGTTATAGGAAAGAGAACTTTGATCCCGAATTGTACGTTGGTGAGTGCTTCAGAAATGAGAAAGTGAAGTATATGTGGGGTGGTGCTATAAATCCGGTTCCTGAACCCAAAGAATGGGATGTCTCTAATGCAGTGAAGTTGACAGTTTGCCTTCCTCCCAATTGCCCGAAGCAATCTGGTAGGCCAAAGAGAAGTAGGGTGCAGTGTCCCGTAGAGCTAGTTGTATCTAGCCGTCGTTCTAATAGATGCTCATTGTGTGGAGAAGTTAATTACAATAGAGCTACGTGCATGATTGGTCGTTATAGTCCGGGCGACCAAGCAACAAAATATCGAACCACAGGGAATTTAGGATTCATGGCCTTTAGGTATAGTATCGTGATTAGTTAGGGACGATCGGAAAGGAGGTTTAAAAATAAAAGAAAATAAAATGCATGGAAAAATAAATCTAATTACAATATTTTTGGATTTTCAATGCCATGGTAGTCTTCATGATACACTCATATAATCAATCATCCAACATCTTTAATTGTTTTCCATTTTTAAGCAAATCATGGTAAGGGCGATCACTATTTCCACCTATCCCCAAGGGCCATGGTGAATAGGATGTAGATTATTTTCATAACCCCTAAAAAGCTCCTAGGATCGATCCTACTTACAATTCCCTTCAAGGTACTATGCTCGTATGGATGGGGTTCCCTTCACTAGTTTAATCCTCGGGCACAAGTGATCTCACTAGTGTTCATTTATGTTGTTCTAAATATAAGGACTCCCGGCCAGGCTCCCTTTATATTAAACCCACATGTAATAAATGGAAAAAACTCACATATGATAATCATGCAAAGCAACTAAGGGTAAAGCAACGACAAGACATGTCGATACACAATACACAACCTAATCACTGTACACTAATACCAAAGACATAAATCCCATATTATTACAAGACATGTGAATTTCATAAATAAAACCTAATCAAAGCCGGAAATTCAATCAAGACATTTTCATAAATTAATCAATAATCATGCCGTCAATCAACCACCAAAACATAGAAAATAAAGATAATAAATAGGATTAGATTACACCTTAATGAAGTTTTTACATCCATGAAGATCATCTTCTCCTTGGTGTCTCCACCTTCTTGGAAAGCAAATAAAATCCTAAACTAGAAAAATATTAAAACTACGGATCCCTCACCCCGAAGGGGGGAGTGATCTCAACTATGGAGATCTTTTAATTAAAAAGCTCTCTCAAATATTTAAATGAATTTAAATGGAATGAGAATGGGAGAAAGGATCTGTGAGGCTTCCAAAATGAGAGGTATTTATAGTGGTGAGGAGGGTGGAATCTTGTGATGGTTTCCAATGTGGGACAAGGATGGAAATGGGTTTTTTGGCTCAAAATTCGATTCCAGAAAGAGGGTTTAAGGCCAAATCGAGCGAGGATTAATCGCATGTGGTGGTCTGGCCAAGTGGTTGAAGGCGCCCTTGTGCGTGCATGAGGTCTCGGGTTCGAATCCCAGCCTCTACAAATTTTTCTTCAAAAGTGCATAAAAACACGGTCGTGTTTTTATGCATCTGCCCGTGTTTTCTTGCAATTTTTCAGCTCTCTGGATAATTTTTGCACTTCTGAATAGACAACACTTTTCTGAAAAGTGTTGTCTTTTCTATGTTGTCTTTGCCAAATTTTCTCTTTTTTTCGTCTTCCTCCCAATTTAATTCCCGTTTCTTCCATCACTCTTTCAAGCTCAAAACACCCCTTTTCTGCAAAAATACATAATAATACCTCTCTCAAACTAATTAAGCGATTAATAATATTTTCATTAAAATCATGCTTAATTATTGAATTAAATCCAAATAAATCCACATAAATTCATGCAATTTAGCCCATAATTCTAGGTGAATTTCACACCGATCAGTGCACAAAGACGAATGTGATACCTGACTCTCATGCCTCCAACAGGGGTCAGTCGTCATCCTCTACACTCCAAGAATCTGATGGGAGATGTGAAAAACGTAAATGCTCTATTTTTCGCCATGAAGGGCACAATAAGAAGCGATGCCCTGATCGATTTAATCGAGAAGATGGCCCTGCTCCATGTTAGGAAAAAAAACTATTATAAAAGGGATAAGGTCGACTGTGTTATTAGCCATGCAATTGTTATCAAAATTATGATTGTGTCATGTTGACTAGATTGATAACAGTCTGACAAAACTTTCATTTCCAGCATGGTTTGTATGAATAGTTTTAGTGTTCCTTTTGTGCATGGTTTTATTTAATGATTTGTTTTCTAAACTTATAACGACACCTGACCATATTGCTATGAGTATTGAAGATCCATAATTTGCAGTGTTGTTGATTACAAAGTTATTGTAGTGTTGTTCCAAATCTCCATGCTTTCTCGATGTTGTATTGGATGGAAAGACTGTCA
This sequence comes from Pogostemon cablin, assembly GCA_023678885.1. Taxonomy (NCBI): domain Eukaryota; kingdom Viridiplantae; phylum Streptophyta; class Magnoliopsida; order Lamiales; family Lamiaceae; genus Pogostemon; species Pogostemon cablin. The sequence continues at coordinate 28,386,373 of CM042975.1, forward strand.
CTAAAAATCTAAATAAATAAATAACGTTGCACTTGTACTTTGGCCGTTCCAATAATGATATATTTTCGGATGAACATGGGCTTCTGTTATAGCATCCATGTTAATATATCAATGTATTCATTTCACATATGGTTTTGATAAACTGTTCTTATGGTCCAATAAGATTTCTCCACGTATGATACAACATTTCAGTTATATTATTTGGCCACCCTTATGGACGATGATGTCTTTTAATACAATGGAGGACTATTTAACTACCCGTAATAATGGCGTCAACAGGAAACAGTTCCAATGGAGAGACATAACTGTTCAACATGGTTAGAGGAGTTATATAAAATGACATACATTGCACATCCCATGCTCTCTCTCATATCTGACTTGTTTGTAAATCGGCGAAATTGCACATACGACGTACATGGCGAGGGAATTGGCACAAAACCCGACACTATATGATGAGAAGTGGAATGGAGAAATGGATGCATATTTTATTAATTCTCTCATACATCAGAGGATTTTGGGTGAATGGGGGACACATGGACCTACCTCAAGGGCGTTGGGTGTGGCGAAGGATGTTAACTTGTCAATGCAAAAATCGCTTACGTGGAAGGATGCTTACGTTGAGGGATTTTCTTAAACTTTGATTCGACGCTTACTCATTGGTTCTGCAATGAATGGAGGGCCACGGGTTGTTTGGGGCTGCCCGTCAAAGATGAAGTGATGCAAATATGGAGGACGATTATAGAGGTAAATATGTTTTTACTTTGAATTTTTGTAGTAATCACACATCCACACTGTCAATCGGTGCCCTCTGTGTTAATTTTCATCCTCACAACTGATGGTGCACATCTTCTGTTATGTAGGAGACTCCTTTTGCCAGTGCATACATTCAATACACTGAACCTGAATTCATACGGCTTTCGGAGTTGTTCGAGGTGGAAAGACCATGGGCCAGGAAAATGAGGGTTGAGGTCCTTCTAATTGGAGTAATAGATGGGCCTCGTTGACTACTATTTTAATATTGTAATAGTGTTTCAGAGAGATGTTACCCTAAAATATTATTTTTTCTTTGTTTATGAAATACCAATTATGTATCTGTAACCCAATGGTGGTTTGTGGCCATGGATATATTTCGTATAATTATATAAAATCTTTTGTCTGGGAATTGAGTTGGAAATTTTAGTCATCGGAATGGAAGGTAAAAATTTACATAAATAATACGGAATAGAAGAAATTACAAAGACATGCAAGAGGATTATAGATATTAAATGGATCAAAAGATAATATGAAACGGGGTAACACATATTAAAACCCGCAAATACATAAAGGGAAGAGTATTAATTCAGAACAGCAGAACATCATAACATTTACATATGGAGTGGAGTACAGTTAAAACTACGAAGACCTTAACAACCAATTACTGCCCTTATCGAGAGTAATCCGTTCGTAGTTTGGCAACATGAAAATCTCGGACATAGGTAGGGATGGCAATTTTACCCATCGGGTTGGGTTACCCGATGGGTACCCGCGGAGTGGGCACATAAAATCAGGTAAAATTGGGTAATGGGTCGGGTAGTACCCGAACCCAAAGGTGAACTGTGCGGGTAAGGGTAGGGTAAGGGTTCCCTTATTTTTACCCGTACCCGACCCGAAAATTACCCGAATATATATATATATATATATATATATATATATATATATATATATATATATATATATATATATATATATATATATATATATATATATATATATATACCCATCGAGTTGGGTTACCCGATGGGTACCCGCGGAGTGGGCACATAAAAATCGGGTAAAATTGGGTAATGGGTCGGGTAGTACCCGAACCCGAAGGTGAACTGTGCGGGTAAGGGTAGGGTAAGGGTTCCCTTATTTTTACCCGTACCCGACCCGAAAATTACCCGAATATATATATATATATATATATATTTATTTATTTAATAACTACTAATAGCATTATGTCTTATTAGTTATTAATTTAACTGTAACAATGATAATTTTTTATAGAATTAGAAAGAAAGGTCATTGACTAAACTTTGACTCAATGACACAAGTCCAGTCCTTTTACATTGCTATGAAAATAATAAAATTAAAAGAAATGATCACACGACTTTCCCACCCATTTCGCTTTTCCCCTGTAAGCCCTCTTTCACTTTGACCCCTAAAATGGCAAAACCCTAGTTTCTCGCCGCTCACGAGTCACGGCCCACGGGCACGACTCCTCAATCAAAAATCTCCAATCTCCATCGTTGTTCCCGCAGTCCTCTAGTCCTTGACTCCTTAGGAGGTGCCTATCTTCAAGACATCTCCATTCAATTTTTGGAGGAAAAAACAAATAAGGTAAGAATCTTTTTCTAAGATTCGGTATTAGTTTGTTTATGCTCTTCAAATAGAAATTATAGACTCTAAATTTGGGAGTGTAGTATATATCATGAAGCTGTATGCTCTCTTCTCCTCTCTCAGTTTCTACTTTTATTTTTTCGGGGGAAAGGTTTAAGGTTTATTGGTTCGTTGATGTGTGATGAATACTGATATAGTGCTTAATTTTGTTATGTTGCCATATGTTCTCTAATTTCTATTTGGAGATCCAATTGTACCTTAGATTATTTTTCGTAATAAATCTGTGAGAGATTATTTATTTAGAAGAATTTGCAACTTGTTTTTTTGTAGAATTCTTATTTGAATGCATAGTTACATTCCAAAAACTGCCATGTCTTGGTTGTGAACTTGTTGTGTTTTGTAATTTGTAATATATACAGATGAGTACTCCATCTGATGTGCCTTCACAACAATCGGGTCATCATAATTCGAAACATGCTGAAAATATGATGGATATGGACTCAAATCCTGAACAATCTAATACTATAGAAGCTGAAGTAGATGGCAATAATGGTGGTGAAGCAGATGGCGTTCGGAAGAGGAAGCATTCTATGGTTTGGGATCATTTCAAGAAAGAGAAAATTAATGGAAAGGACGACAAAGCTGAGTGCAACTACTGCAAAAAAAAAGTTAAGTGCAGCTCCTAAAAATGGAACAACTCACTTAAAAGAGCATTATTTAAGATGTCCTTCAAGATCCACAAAGGATATAAGACAGTGTTTGTTGACTATTACCAAAAACAAAGATGGGACAACAGAATTGAAAAATTATTCTTTTGATCTAGAACTAGCTAGACTTCATCTTGCATACATGATCATTCTACATGAGTACCCACTTAGTATGGTTGAACATAAATGGTTTAGAGTATTCATGAATACTTGTCAACCTCTCTTCAAGCCAATCACAAGAAACACTCTTCATAGTGATATTATGAAGATTTTTACTGATGAAAAGAGTCAAGTAATGAGCTTGTTGGAAAGCAATGAGAGTCGTACTGCAATAACTACTGACATGTGGACTTCTAGCAATCAAAAGAAGGGATATATGGTTGTAACTGCACATTTTATTGACAACACGTGGACTTTACGTAGTAGAATTTTAAGGTAATATCTACTTCTGTATTTTTTTCTTTGTGATTTATATTTGGAAAAAAATATATTAACTCTTTATTTCTAATTTTCTAACTTCAAATGACAGGTTTGCGTATGTTCCTTGTCCACACACCGCTGAAGTAATTGCAGATGCCTAGTTTGAGTGCTTGTTAGATTGGAACATAGATAGTAAGTTGTCTACTTTGACATTAGACAATTGTAGTACTAATGATTCTGTTATTTCCATGTTGGCATCGTTGATGAATAGATTTTCCTCTGATTCATTGTTGTTGGGTGGAGAGATTTTACACATGCGTTGTGCAGCTCACATATTAAACTTGATTGTTAAAGATGGTATGGATGCAATTGGAAGTAGTATTGAGAGGATCCGGGATAGCGTACGAATTTTACTGTTTTTTAAAAAAAAGTTTTTCCCTTTTGGGTTTTAACCCCTCCGATTTTTGCTCTAAAAAAATGGGGTTGCATAAAATGTTCTCAATTTACTTCTTTTTTAAATGGGGTTGAATCTGGTTGTGAATGTATCTCAACTACAGTAAGGATTTATAAGACCAAAAATATAATCATATTTATTTATTGAAATATTGGAGTTGATCCCTTATATTTAATGATATCCAATTGTAGTCCTGTTCATTATAACCCTTTTATATCTTAAGTCATGTTATATTCATTTTTAGACCTTTTATTAGCTTATATATATTTCAATGTATTTAAATTAGTTTAAAAATTTTCATTTATTTTTTCAACTATCGAATGTGAGCCTGAATGAAGTAAAGACTACTTTCAATAACTCTAAAGAGTAATGACTACCTATCCACTAAAGAAATGCACAACTGAGAAATTAAATTTGGTGTAAAATAGTTAATCTGAATGGCCCCAAACTTTGGGGTTAGATAGATGGCTATAATTGGGGTCAGAATGGCCGATTTAAATAAATTTCGTAAGTTGAAAACCATTGTCCTACCCCAAATACTCCATGCGACACTTGCAAAGGGTAACTTTTGATTTTTGTGTAAGGGAGTAAGGATTATTATTATTTAATTTATAGTGGGTAGTTGTATTAGTAGGTGTATGACCCTATATTTTAATAGTAGTTGTATTAGTAGGTGTATGGGTCCCTTTATTAGTAGCCGTAGTGGGTAGTTGTATTAGTAGGTGGGTAGTTGTATTAGTAGGTGTATTACCCTACCCAAATACTCCATGCATTAGTAGTTGTATTAGTATCTGTATGGGTCTCATGTGTATAAATTAGGAAAGAAAATACTTTGGGTGGGACGTCTAAAAAGGAACAAATGAACCATTTGGGTGGGACGAAGGGAGTAAGTTATATAACTTATAGAGCCAGTTATCCATTTTTTTGACCAATAACACCCCATCATGTCGGAATGATTCGTCGGGATTCTGACACCTAATCCAACATCTGACCACCATTTCCTGTAATGCTATGTCGGGAGCACCGGTGAAAAAAACCAACATTCGACCACTACTCTTTGAATGCTATATTGGAATTCAGATACCGAATTCGACATCCCCATTAGTGGATCGGACATCCGATGATATCTTCATGATGTCGGGACTATAACACCTGCATTTTTACTTAAACTTGCGTCATAAGAATTTTTTATTTGTATGTACGCCCAATATAGTATAATGAAAAATTTTCCATGGGAGGAAGAGAGTATCATCTATTGGAGATTGAGTCAAATGAATGTAGTAAATTGGGATATGGAAATATATCTTAGTGGTTGGATATGGTATTATTAGTGGTGTTATTGAGTTAGATATGCATCATTGTCAAATGTCAAATATGCAAATTTAATGTCATATTCATGTACTCATCTTCAGTCTCACGTTATATGTTATGTTGAAATAATAATTTTTTAATATCATCTCCCAACGTTGTTTAATTGACGATGTGAAGAATAAATGCTAATTTTTTACCCTATAAAACTATTATTAAATACTAGATAGACCTTGTCAAAAAGAGATGGCGTAAATGGGTGTTATTGTCAAAACCTAATAATATTTCACATTGTTTTCTTTATTTCGCATTAAATTTTATATACCCTGCTCCGAGTTATTACACGCTCTCTATTTAAATGTACAGCACACAACACTGATTCCTTACTCCTCTCTTACGATATTACTTATTACATATACTTCTCTGCCATTCAACTACAGATGGGTAAGAAAATGTCTTTGTTCTATGTATAGAGTGATAGGAATTTTGGTGTTAGATAAGTAAATCTTATTTATGTTTTGAATTTAACATCTGAAAAAGTAGATGATGCTGACTCATTAACCTGACTTTGGTTTTCTTGCAGCGCACATGGGTAATAACGGTAATCGGAGAATTGATGAAATATTCGGGGACTATCATAAGTGGTCGATAGTGGATGAAAAAGTTCTGTTGGATATCGTTTGGGAGTTTTGGATGGATAAGAAGATTGAAGACGTATCTCCACCTGAAGAAGTGCTAAAAGAGATGCTTGACGTGACTCAATACAGAATTGGACTGCAGTTCGGGATTGCAAATATGAAGAAGAAGTTAGCTGACTTGCTGAGGGTTACCAGGTGTGCAAGATCATTTCTAAACAGAGAGGTGTGATGTACAACTCCCTGCGCGATCGATTTGAGGCTTGTTCGGAGACATGGGAACGCATAATTCAGATAACTATTGTCGAATTAAATGTGGATGCTCGATTTTTCATTAAAAGCTACCACTATTTTAACGTAAAGGATGTTACAAGAATGAAGGATGAACCTCGCGCTGTGAAGCTCGTAGGTGGGACTGAGGCGTTATGATATGACATGAATCTGACTTTCTCTTTCATGGATTGTATGAACAAACAAGACAGGAAACTCCCTGTTGGAAGTGCCGAGCCGCCGATCAACGTGGATGAGGATATGGGATCCAGCGATGACGAGGACGGTGTAGTTGATGACCCAATAGAAGGTGATGAAGTATGTAGGGCTGGGGAAAAATACCGAAATTTTGGTATACCGCCCTTATCATAACGAAAAATACCGATTTTACCGAAATTTTAGGTATGCCGAAATTTTTGGTAAGGTATGATACCGTATTGAAAATTTTGGTACGATAAAGGTATATAAATAATCAATACCGCGGTATTTTGGTATATGCCGAAATACCGTAAAATATTCAATTTTTTGAGTTATATGATACGATATTACCATATTAGATGATACATACAATTATAATTATTATTTATGTATTATAATTTTTAATTAAATTATATATATACACTATTTTATTAAAGATTAAATCTAAAATCCTACTGTATATTTCTTCATAATTATAAATTATTGATAAAGATCATTGACTTACATGATATTAGTACTTATTTTTTAATTAAGTAATTCTATGTATATGGAAATTTAAAAGTGTTGATTTTAATATAAGTTTCATATATTTTTGTGTAGATCTCTTAGGTACTATTTATTTAATGACAAACACTTTGTAAAACGGGTTTAGATATATTAATTATGTAAACTCGGTTACTGTTTAGTACATAAAAAATTACTCTTTAGCACATGAATTGTTACTTTTTAAATTAAAAAATTACTCTTCAAATTCTTGTAAATCTCGATGTATCGATTACTTTAAGTACATGAAAAATTACTTTTTAGAGATACGAATTATTACTCTATTGTGTAAAAATTATTACTCTTCAAAGAGTTATTTTTTATATATTAAAGAGTAATATTAAAAAATAAGGCTTACCTGTAAACCCGGTTTTCATGAGACTTACTCTTATTTAATTTGGTCATTTGCAGATTGTCGTATATTTTTGAATTTGTTATTTATTAGAGTATGTTTTATAGCTATCTTTCACTTTTCTAGTACGTGGTTTTTATAAGATTTATTGAATTTTAGATGTATAACGGTATAGCAAACTATGTAATAGGATGATATATACCGATATTTTAGGTATGGTATGGCATACCGAAATATTGGTAAGTAGAAGGTATACTATTTTCTTATACCGAAATATTGGTATACCGAACTAAGGTATACCGAAAGTTTAGGTAAGGTAACGATATGATTTTTTAAATACCGAAAATTTCGGTACGGTATATGGTATGACCAAAAATCTTCGGTATGCCATACCGCCCACCCCTAGATGTATGCTGAAGGTTTGCAGGAACTGTGATGATGTTTTGTTATAGATGCATATTACATGGGTTGACTATGTTATAAACTCTATGATGTATTTTCTGTCGTAGCAACGTCGTTATTATGTCCGTAAGTCGTAAGTGCGTGGACATATTTTTCTGATGTACTTGTTGGATCATCTTTAATGAAAAAATCTATGATGTTAATGTATAAATGTTGCTTCTATTATGTTATTCTATAATGGGATGCAACAATAGAAACAAACCATAAAAAAATGCTTGATGGCTCAGATATTACGACCATAAACCCTAATCACACACATGCACTCCACATTACCTTATGGAATCACCATGGTGTGGGAACTATGTCTCCCAAGTAGGGTGTAGTTAAATTGCTTCGAATAATCGTACGAAATAATGACAAATAATGGTACGTACGCAAATCGCAATTATGTCATTATTTTCTATACATTTGACAATGATCCATATCTATACAGCAATCACATGTGACGAATTATACATATAAATAATACAATCTATGATATTGTATGGGTTAATGATGGCATTTGGTGTAACATTTCATGTGTCACACAGTTAAATGGAAGACATGCTAGTATACATAAACTACACCACAAAACAACAATGTGATGGTCAAAAATGGATTATAAGATTTTTTGTGCTATAGTATTCATTAAGGTAACAATTAAAATGGCGACATCAAATCCCATATTGCTAATGGGGTATAGTTTCAATCATAATTAACCTTGCACGTATGACTCAATCCCACTATTAACATTACATGTGAAATAATTGTTGAAATGTACCAAATCCTAATAGATGCAATTTTCGTTTAAATAATTACGTAACATTAAATAGTTGTCATAACTTCTGATATATTAGTGGGTAATTTTTGCCACCTACTATGGGTGTACACATGTTAGTAGGAATGTGAATTATCCCATTGATTTAGAGTAGACAGAATGAATATTGGTGTAGTTGACGCCATTAAAACATCCACATTACTTATGAAGTATGATTTGGTGTCAACTGGATTTGGAGGTAAGTCAATATGTGAACTTCTTGTTTTATAGGACCTTTGTTTACGCCATTCAAATGGATTCACACTTCAAACCCCAACTACGTCATTGAATGTTTCTACCCCCAATTACACGTTTTAGTTGTTCAATTGCCACTTAATGTAGGATGTAATATCATTCACTTCAATAAAAAATTATAATATTAAAGATGAGACAAACAAATAATAATAATAATAATAATAATAAATAATTTTACAACCTAACTTTATCGGCACAATTCAAGATTAAATAACATCAGCCAATGCTAGGATTTTTGTTATAACCAACAATAATAACATTAGAATCGTCCTAATAAATTCATCAACCATTCGATTCCACGACTACATTTGGTCGTTATTGTGATCATCCCAACGACGCATTGACTGGTAACCGCCTCACCCCATCATGGTGGTCAAACAAGGATTGACGGTTGGGACTAAATAATATCTTCAGCCTTCTATATTCTGGGTCCTCGTACTTCATATAAGAACGTGCAAACGAATCCTCCTACAACATAATGTTATATACATACACCGAATAGTTAAGTTTTTTTATTCTAGACATGAAGATGAAACCAAACACGCGACACGACTATAGTTCAAACAAACCTCTATGATGGACTTCCAAAGGATCCGAGAGACTTCGATTCCCCTCTGTGTCAGAGTGAAGATGCCCCATCTTTCCAACCGATCCACGAGATGGGAGTAAATTTCGTAATGCTTTTAAAGAAAATATACGCGATCATGTGCATCACTGTATGTCAGTCGCTTGTGCATGGAGAGGTTAATCACATCCTTTGACACACCGACAACCCTGCTAGTTGGACCATATCCACTCCAGTGTTCCCCTAAATTCTTTTGATGTATTAGAGTATTCACAAGACAAGCATCCAATTCGGAGTTCCACTTGTCATCGTAAAGGGCAGAATTTTCGGCAATGTATGTATTCATCGTAATGGGCGTAGCCATTTGAGTATATTCTCCTCTTATATATATTTGGGAAAATGACCATTCAATATATTGAGAAGCAGTCTGTCAATAAATTGTGTCATTCCGTGTACATCATTACGTTAACCACTGCAGAACAATATGAAATGTTACGATATAAACCGAGAGGGTATATGTGTGACGTATTTATGGCTAGAGATATTAATACGTAATTTCTCGTTTAACCCGGAAAAATATAGTTATGATTTGTATCAGCAGAGGCCTGTTTAAATCAGTTCCTTATTGGCCTGGATCGATGAGCCCGCTGCCCTATAGTACTAGCCTATAGGGTAATACGACTGGCCCAGCAACCCATCAAATTGAAAAGAATAAAAATTAAATAATAATATACTTAAATTATTAAAATCAAAAGAAATATTTTGTTATGCTAACAAATAATTTCTATTGACAGTCATATCTAATAGTAATTTAATACCCTCTAACTTACTACATTTTTTGTTAGTTTGTTATTTTAAAATAAAATATAATAATATTAAAGTATGTGAGATATTTTAAAAAAATAACATTGAAATTAAATTGCAGGAATTCACAAATAATATTACTAACTTTGGAATCCCATAATTCTTTTTTATTTTTTATGTATAAACTTATAAATGATGTCCCGTTTAATATGTACCGCTATCCTCGTGGGTAGAGTGTCCCGTAACCATATTGTCTGCTGCCCTGTACCAAGGGTCCATCCCATTTAATATCCCTATATATGGCAATGTGAACAGACAAGTATAGATGACTAATAGGAATTAGTGATAATTATATTTTCAAACGGGGTATTTTCAAATAGGGACAGAATTTAAGGTAATTTCGGGTTGCAACTGAATTTACAGGTTAAGTCTGTTTCAGGTGTAGATTTTTGCTTTTAAAAAAATTACTTACTCTTCTTTGTCTCCAGATATAGGATTTACGTTGTACTTATTGTTTGGGATTACGTAGTCTAAATGTGTAGTGTTTCTATTTTTCTGGGTTTGGGGTTTATTGTTTTAAGGTTTACTCCATCCGTCCCAAATCAAAGGTAGTTTTTGCGTAATGGCACGTGGATTAAGGAGTATTTTTATTATACTCCCTCCGTCCCACTCAAAGGGTTACTTTTTTCTATTTTGGTCGTCCCAGCCAAAGGGTCACATTTCCTTTTTTACACAAATGGGACCTATGCACACCCACTAATACACTAAAATATAAGGGATCCACACTCCCACTAATATAACTAGCCACTACACATTAAATATTAATACTACTTAATCCACGTGTCAAAAAACAAAAATAACCCTTTGGACGGGACAGAGGGCGTATGTGTACTGGGTAGTTTTATACGTGGGTGTGTGAGCCCTTCACTTTTAATTATATTAGTGAGTGTGTGTATCCCATGTGTATAACTTAATGCGGGACAACAACAATTGAACACGTAAATCAGTTCGACCTGAAACATGGAGTACTGTTTGTGTAGCAAAATTTGAATTCCCTCTAAGGGAAATTTTAAAATTTAAATTTTTTGAATTTCAAATTTTGAATGGGTGTTTCCTCCCATTATATTATCCTGCCTCAACAATCACATACTGAAGGTCCTCTTAATCTGATACACACCAAGTTACTAAATATCATTTGCCCCTTTCTAAATCAAATTCCGCCACTCAGGTACCACAATCGCCAAGATACCTCACAGTTTCGTTATTTCAACCCTTTATCTCAAATACCCTAACAACTAAATATGAATTTTACGGCAATGAGATTCATCGATTGAGAACTTCTGCATCAATTCTTTTGGGTGCAGGACATTGCTAATTTAATGTCCACCAGCCCGTGGTTCAGAATGCTCGAGCTTAATAAACCCATATATGAGTCGGTGACAAGGGATTTCGTCAGCAGTGTGGATCTCCATCATAAGGACCCACTGTACGTAGACGATTTTTTCATCACATTCACGTTGAAGGGGAGAAGTATAAGCTCACAATGGAGGAGCTGAATGAGATATACCATATAGAGTACGCAGAGATGAGGACTGGGTATGCAGAGTTTGACCCTGATATTTTTTGGAAACGAATCACAGGGATCGATGTTTTCGATGAGATGACATCATGTTCTCTGGATATTGTCAACCCCATCATTAGATATATGCAGTGCGCTATAGCAAACACAGTATTTGATCGTAGCAAGGGAACAGATCGTGTTCTTAGACGTGATCTGTTTGCTACGTGGAGTCTCATGAATGGTAACCATCTGAACATGGTGTACTTTATGATGTTGCATGTTGTTGATTTTGTGCGACTGCAGATGAGTCCTATCACAATCAGAGGATTAATAACACCAATAGCAGAGTACTGCGGACTAAAGATAGATTCGGATGATGAGATAATGGGGAATCAAAAGTTGGATATATGCTATCTGTCGGATTAGGGTATGATTACCCAAGATCCAGAAGGACAATGGTACTTTAAAGTTTCTCGTGGGCTTGACATCAAGATGCCCAATGTTGAACGTATCCGTCTCGACAACCCTGCTAATTGGCTGCTGGAGTAGAATATAAATCATCCCGTTTGTAAGTTTCTATTCCTGCACTGTAATTTAATTTCATTTTTGTCAAATGAACAACCAATCTATGGATTATCTTAGTACTGATGTTGGATGAGGTTTAATTTACGAATATTATTTTGTTGAATAGTCATTTCTAATGAAATTTCAGTGTAGCCGTACACATGCTTCGACGAAAGCGAATGACCAATTTTAAATGTTGGAAATCATTGCCACCCATCAAATAAGTAGTCCACCATACGAAGAACGACACCAAATACTTTCGCATGCTATGTCAGTTTTTGACATTGAATCCGAGAATCATAAAACATCCACATTGTCAGACCATAATGTTAGAGTTCCGACATTCATTGCTATATCATGTTCCGATATCTATAACAAAATTATGAGTAAAAAAGAGTTCAATGTCAAACATAACCCAAATGAGAACTCGTAAATCATTACCAGCCATGAAGATATTCGTGATAGTTATATAACCAATTGACCACTGTTGGACCAACGTATCATATCATACACCCACCTGGTCGGAATCATGTAGGGGGATACCGATACAAAATCCCAACTGCATCGGATGATTGAACCCAGTGTCGGGGATGGATGTCGGTCTGGTGTCGGAATCCTGACATAGAATTTTGATAAATCAGTTCTAATTTGGATTCTCTGTCGAAATCCTAACATAGCATTCCAACATGATGTCGGACCAGTTTTGTTCCAAACAATGCTTGAATCCAGTGTCGGGGACGGATGTCGGCTTGATGTTGGAATTCTGACATAGCATTCCGATAAATCGATTCGATGATGGATTCTCTGTCGAAAGCCCATTATAGTTGTCATTCTGACATGATGTCGAAACAGTTTTAGTCTAACACATGGTTGAACCCAGTGTTGGGGATAGATGTCAGCTTGGTGTTGGAATCCCGACGTAGCATTCCGCTTAATCCGCTCGATGTTGGATTCTCTGTCGAAATTCCAACTTAGCATTCCGACATGATGTCGGACAAGTTTTGGTCCAAACAATGCTTGAACCCAGTTTTGAGGATGGATGTTGGCTTAATATTAAATTCCGACATAGCATTCCGATAAATCAGTTCGATGATGGATTCTCTGTCGAAATCCTATTATAGTTATCATTTTGACATGATGTCGGATCAGTTTTGGTCCAAATAATGGTTTAATCCAGTGTTGGGAATGGATGTCGGTTTGGTTTTGGAATCTCGACATAGCATTTCGATAAAATCCATTCGATGTTGGTCTCTCTGTCGAAATCCTAACTTAGCATTCCGACATAATGTCGGACCAATTTTGTTCCAAACAATGCTTGAACCCAGTGTCGGGGATGGATGTCTGCTTAATGTCGGAATTTCGACATAGCATTTTGATAAATCGATTCGATGATGGATTCTCTGTCGAAATCCCATTACAGTTGTCATTCCGACATGATGTCGGACCAGTTTTGGTCCAACACATGGTTGAACCCAGTGTCGGGGATGGATGTCGACTTGGTATCAGAATCCCAATATAGCATTCTGCTTAATCCGTTCGATGTTGGATTCTATGTTTGAAATACCAATGTAGCATTCCGACATGATGTTGGACGACCAACTTTGGTCCAAACAATGTTTGTACCCAATTGTAAAAAATGAAAAATTACCCTGAAGTAGGATGACCAAAATAGCAAAAAGAAACCCTGTAGATGGGACGGAGGGAGTATAACTTACAAATCCAATTGTCTATTATTGGACTTTATGTGAGGTTTAACCCAGTGTCGGGGATGGATGTCGATTTGGTGTCGGAATCCAGACTTATCATAGGGTTTAGGGTTCAGTGTTTAGGGATTTCAGTTTAGGGTCTAGGGTTTAGGGTTTTAGGGTTTATAGTTCTCATTTTGGTAATTTTTGACAATGAACTCTTTTTTAGGGATTTCGGTTTAGGGTCTAGGGTTTAGGGTTTAGGGTTTTTAGGGTTTACAGTTCTCATTTTGGTAATTTTTAGAAACAGTGTCGAAACCCCGACATAGAATTCCGATAGCATAAGGGTAGTCCATCGCAAGTCGGATTAGGCAACAGAAGTCGCAATACCCCATTCACCCATTTCGGTGGGCTATGTCTGAATGCTATGCCGGAGTTCATACACCGTATCCCATGAAATACTCCCACACTATAGAATGATATGTCAAAATTCTGACACTTGATCACATAATCGATAATGTAGGAATTAGATGGTGGAATCCCTACATAACATTCCGACATTGTGGGGGTTTGTTGGTCAAAAATTTAAATTGGGTATGGAAATTAAACAATTATCTTCATGGATGGAATCGATTTTTAACTTCTCATTTAGGTTATTTTTTATAATTAGCTATTACAAAAAAAATGTTAAATATCTTTGTCTCCCGCCCAAAATATAATTAGTCACCGAATATTTGGTTCCAAAGAACACATAACCCTAAACACAGCAACTCTCAAAATATTGCATTACAAAAGTTGATAGTCTATAACTCCATTTATAAACAAATGCTAACAAAATGCCATAATATCATATACAAACCTTGATACATTTACACCATCATAAATGTTATCAATTAGAACCATAATAATTAATACATATATGTACTACACAATAAGTACACACAATACGAGTTTATAAGCAAAATAACCGACCATTCCAAATCCCCATTCAACTTACAAGTTGAAACATCCACTACCAAATTCGCAAACAATTTCAGGTTCCATCTAGTTGAATTTTCACGGACGAATGAACTCCTCTTTATATAATTCCGAGTATATCCGCTTTCGCATATGCACAGTGGATGACGGGTCCACTTGCATTACCCTGAACCCCTAATCAGTATTTTTAAGAACAAGTAGCACATGATTTCACAGTCGAAACCACCAATTTGTTGCGGGGGGGTGATCAAACTTCTACCACTTTAAGACGGGCGTCTTTGCAGGTCTCTCAATGATGTTAAAATGACAAATAATACTCCCCATCATTTCTATGAATGTATTCATCTCCGATTTGTACCTCTGTCTACTGCTCTTGGACATGGAATCATATATCATCACATGTCGCTTTGGAATGTGCAATTCGTATAGAACCCAGTGGCAGCGCGAAACGTTGGCAATGCCATAAATATAATCGACATCTTTCCATGGCTGATTTGGACCCCACTGAGGGAGGTGCCCCTCGATAAAACTAGCGACTCCCCTTCCCCTCTTGCCCCAATCCCACTCCACTTTCTTCTTTCAATGTGTCGCTCTTCAATCCGTACTAAACTCCTGCACCATTTCCTGTAAAAGTCTTTACATTAAATGCACGACCTCAGGCAAATTTGAACATAAAAGGTAAATGCATTAGTAATATAATTACCCAAAAATGGACATCAACAATCTTCCAACGTGATTTTGAATAAATCTCTGGCCAGTTAAGCGCCTTGTACATAACCAGACAGAAGAGCAGATTCATAGTCTACAATAACGTGTATAGATCACCAGTCAACACCACAAAATAAAAAGAATTTTTTTTAATAAAGTAACACAGTGAAGTCACAATATTAGATGATGGTATACCAATTGTCAATGTCAAAAATGGTGATGCTTAAACAGGTCATGAAATTCTAATCACAAGTTCAAATAAATTAACAAATTAATTTGAACTTACATCAGAGCATATCCATTCCGTCAAGTCCTGTAGTCTTTCAAATATAAGGTTATTTAACTCTCCATCATCCCATAGGTGAATACTCAGCAGGGGCCGCTTGTCTTTGAAATCATCCCACCAACACTCAAACTCTGAGATAAATTGTTCTGGAAATGCCTCACCATCTGGCCCCGCATAATTCACCAAACCGGAGATGCCCTTTGATCCTTTGGCTTGCCTTGGAGCCAAGGGATCCGTCCACTGGGATTGGATTTGTTGCCCAGACTTCCAAGTACGCTTATTCTTGTTGGGTGGACGCTGATCTTCGTCGATATGCTTTCCATACACAAACAATAAAAATAAAATAATGAATCAGAATTATCAACATGAACCTAATTTTAGACATACATTGTAGTTACAATACAACATAAACTAATGGTTATTTACTTTCATATCATCTCCAGCGGGTGTACTAGTTACATTCTTGTCGTCGTGTTGCTCTCCTCCTACAGGCTGGACGGGAGTGTGTAAAAAACCATTCACCGTTTGTAACTGATCATTCTCACAACTTACCTCGCGCTGTTGTTCAATATTAACCTCTGCAGATTCAACTCATTCGATTTCATCACCAGCGGATTCACTTGTTGCATTGTTCTCGTCGTGTTGCTCTCCTCCTATGGGCTGGACGGGAGTATGCAAAAAACCATTCACTGTTTGCAACTGATCATCCTCAAAACTTGCCTCAAGCTGTTGTTCAACATTCACCTCTGCAGATTCAACTCGTTCAAAACCTGGTATTACACTTTCCCTAATCACACCATCACCACCAAATGAACCTTTATTTTGTGAGCCCTGTGGTTTACCAACCCTGGCACTGTTTGATGGTGTGTCATGCCCTTCACTTTTGACTTCAGCTCTATGATTTAATATATCCAACGATCGTTGAATGTCCAGCTGTCACTGCTCCATCCTCTCCTGTCGACGGTCGATCGCATCAAGTTGACTGAAAATAGCATCGGCCAATCGCTTCATTCGATCTTCATCATCAAACTCATGGTTACTAGTCATTGGGATAACATCCGATTCTACAAAATTTTCTCTTGTTGTTGGTGGTCACCAACATCCTCAGCCATGGAATCCGTCTATTCCTCGAAACAGATCGCACTTTGGTAGTACTCATTAGCTTGCTCTTCCGAATTGGGATCCAAGTTCATCTTCACCTCGATCTGCAAAAAGAAAATAACAACATAAAGGGGCGATTCGAGGATGACAACTTTTGAGTTTAACAGATTACAATTCCATCAACATAAACATCTCTTACCAAAGGTGTACTTTCAAGAGTTCTTGTCCTGGCAATGAACACATTTTCCTTCAAATGATCGAAGCTTGGAGTAACTTCAGGGGCCCAACGGAGTATTCGAGGGATTATATCCGATGTATTCTTTTTGGCACCACCAAACATCTGCCCCAACAATGGAATGGCTTCGTAAGCCCATGCCAGTACAGCATACACAAATCCATTCGCGTCTATCCCCTCTCTATGGTCGAGTTTCCATCGACTACGTGAACGCTATGCTTTGATCCGATTGCGCATGCAACCATGAATCTCAGACACAATGTATTCAAAAGAAACTCTGCCCCACGGATACGCGTTAAAAGCTGTAACATTGTCTACCAGCTTGACGTACTCAATATCCAAGTTCCCACACTTTGAGTATCTAAGGAGTAATATGCATCCAACAACCATCAACAAAGCAAGCTTAACCAGATCATCAGTATTCTCACAGTTATTGAACGCAGTTCTTATTTCCACCATAGACACTTTTTTGGATGATCTGAATAATCTCCGATGAAGATCTCCATCTGATATTACC
This sequence comes from Pogostemon cablin, assembly GCA_023678885.1. Classification (NCBI taxonomy): domain Eukaryota; kingdom Viridiplantae; phylum Streptophyta; class Magnoliopsida; order Lamiales; family Lamiaceae; genus Pogostemon; species Pogostemon cablin. Next base: position 28,404,135 of record CM042975.1, read on the forward strand.
TTTGGAATAGCCCCAAATCGTAGCCCCGTGACGAGTGCAAACTCCCGCGGACCAAATTCCGCTACCTGATTCTGTACTTGAAAGAAAACTTTTTCGACAGAATCCAACTTGTCCTGCGAAAAGAGAAGATTGAGGTAAATCTGCCCTTTGAATTGCATATCGCTTAGTTCAAGTAGATGCCCAAAGCAGCTTGAACCAAAAATATCTCTGCTGCTTCCACTAAGCTTTTTTCTGATTTCCGATAATACTTTTAGATCACCCCGTCTGCCAACACGGGCTGAGAAGTACCCAGGCTGTGTTACTTTTGCCATCGATACCCAACAAGTGTTAACCTGAAATATTCAACAGACCATAACTAGATTCCTTCGATGTGTGCCATCCAAATAAGGGAAGCAAAACACACCACTAACTCACTACGATAACTAGTGTCAAATAGATAAATAACATGGCTACATATTTACTGACACCACTACCGAAATCATATTGCATGATGTCTCCAACTACAAGTAGATACATCAGGGGTTCTACATCAGATGACATATTACCCGAATTCATCTATTGGTACCACAACATTGTCCCTAAAAAGTATCGAAAAGGATTACACGGGTTGTCTCACGATATAAAAATACTAATACAAATTTCATTAATAAGAACAACCACGACATTCTCAATACCCCAAATTTCTCAGGACATAGCAAATTAGTGCCCCAGGAATGACAAAAAATTAACATTAAATCTTCTAAATCAAAGACCCAATACTGACATTGCTTTCAATAGATATAAGGGGACAAAATAAAATCCGATGGCTGCAATAGTAGACTCCACCCTCAAATTGTGGCCTCTTTCGCTTTCACGGCGTTTCACTTCAGCGGATATTTCTTCTATCCCACCTGATAATGTCGAACTCGCTGCACGATGATGAATTTCTTTTTTCTTTGTAAAAATTTGAACTAATTGGGCGGGTCTTGTGAAATTGTACTGCAATTGAGATCCCAAATGATAATGTCGATGTTGCCGCACGATGAAGAACTTTTTTTTTAAATTGTGGAACAATTGGGCGGGTCTTGGACAAACGTACGCCACATAGGAAGGGGGAGAGATTGTATCAAGGATGGGAGCAAGGGGTTAAGGGTGGGTGGTGGGTTAGGGGGCATTTTGGTCAATATTTGCACAAATGGATATGGAAATTATGTATTATTGTTGATGGATGGCATTGTTTTTTAGTATTCATTTTGGATATATTTCACAATTGGCTGATATTTTAATATGTTGTTAGTATTAGTTTGAGGTGGGACATAACGAGTATTTGAGTTACAGTTTTTGATAGTACATGTTGTGAATGAAGATAATGTTATGAAGACAATTATTGAACAGGAAAAGTAGTACTCCCTCCCGTCCCATAATTTTCACATTTGACTGATCATAGAAATTTAGAAAAAATATAATTTTGGAAATATTATGAATATGTTAGATTTATTATGTGTGAATATTTTTTTAAAAAAAATAAAGTGTACAAAAGAAGATTGTTGTTTTGATTTTGTGAAAACTTATGTGGAACATATTAAAATGAAATTTTGTAACAGAATGAATACTAATTTATTTGTAATTATTCACCCAAATATAGTTTCAATTAAAATTTATACCACAAAATATTTCACATTCCAAAAGTAAAGTTAGAGATTAATGTTAAACCGATCGTATTCATTGGGTAGCCCATTATCACTGAGCAGATATTAGCAGGCCGGCCCATTTGTTAGGAACCGATCCCTGTGTTTCATGTTTACGGCCTATTCATGATTGACTGCTCAGATATTAGCGGGCTGACCATCAATTTTGTTTGATGTATATGGCCCATCAACTATTTTCTTTAAAAAAAAAAAAAAGAGGATGATAACAATATCGCACGATACAAACTCCTTATGATTGTTAATTTTTTCTCCAACCACTTTGGACAATTTATGCCAACACGTGCAATTATTAGTAGACTAAGATCGCAATCAAATTAAACAATCTATGCAACACCAACTTCAATAATTAAATTTCGATATAAACGCGACGAAAGTTGATTGTTTCTTTATTGTTACATATGGTAAAGATATATACCTTTCTTTAAATACACACATTTTCTAGGTTCATGTTTCATGGGATTTAATCATTTATTTTTATGGTTTAATATATATAAACTCCGTCCCACAATAAAATTACACATTTTCATTTTGAACTTCACACTAGTTATATTTTTTTTTTTTGATAAATGAGACATAAAAAAACGTTACAATTACTGACGGGTATTATCGTTATCTTTTATGCACTCCCTTCATCCCATAGAGATATAGTAATTATTTTGTATGTGTCCAATTTACCAAAAAGGGAAATATAACTATTGAAGTGGGACATCCAAAATGAAAATGCACAACTATTATTGTGGGACGGAGGAAGTAATATTTTATCATAATAATTTTTGTATTGGAATATATATTTAGAGTCTTTATCCTTAAAATTCAATATAATTTTTTAAAACATACTCCAATTGATAAATACTTGTGTGAGACAATCCCATAGAAACCAAGGGCTTTCGTGAGACTGAAAAGATGTAAACTATTTCATGAATAATATATAGTATAAATAAAAATAATATATTAAAAAAAAACAGTCATAACATTATTAATAAAAAATGATAACTAATTTTTTTTTTTTTTAAAAAGGTAATATAATCTTACCGTTCCTGCCTTGCCCCAACATAATTATTTCTTTCATAAACAAGATATACCTACTATAAGAGATGCAATTGACTTGCATAGCTGTTTTCAGAGATATTGTGCAGAGTGTGGAGTTATTCAATTGGGATTTTATTGGGATATGATACCAAATTCTAATAATTGTCTAAAATAATGACAACTAAAGTATGGGCATGGTAGTTGCAATTAATAACCCTATCCTATCTATTAAAATCTTTGATCTCCCCTATCTCCCTTTCACACAAAACACCCTAACATTTGACGAATTGGAATTTCTAGTACAGATCAATCTATGCTCATGGAGCACGACGAAACCACTTCTTTTGTTCCCGTCATTTCACGATTGGAACGGCTTGATCATGCGGTTCGTCGTTCTTTCCATATCTGATGTTCTAACCTTCCATGTTAGGACATACATTTGATCATAGGAGTGTATAATATTGTTGTTTAAAAATCAAGCAGCTTCAGCTTTTGGAAGACAAGCAGAGGTTGTCAAAGAAAGAGATGTTTGAAGCTGAAAGTAAAAACGAGTGCAAGACTCTTTCTTCAGCCTTGGAGGAAGTCCAACACAAAGGCACACTTCTGGAGAGGCTAACCCTACTCGAGAAACGAGTTTTAGAGGTCGGTTTGGTTCGTTTCAAAGCGTTAATATATATTTTTTTGTATGGTCCATGTAACTTGTAAATCATACTAGTATACTGTCATGCAGTTGAGCCTGGAAATCGATGAAGGTAACACACCGAAATCGAGCTCTTCTACAATCGAAGTTTCAGAAATGACGAGCACGAAAGATTACGAATCATCCATTCCAAGTGGGAAAGATGAGCATGGAGTAAAAGTCACTACGAAAGAAATGCTTCATCCTCCCACAATTCAAGAACAAGTAACTCTTCTTTTCTACTTATGATTTCGTTTCTCTTGAACATTAGAACAAACACTTGGTATGCACAAGTTTTAACTAATAGAAAGCTACAAATTATGCTTGATTTTGTAGGAGAGAGCTTCTACAGATGGATTAGTGAAGGAAAAAACCGATGAGCAGAAAAGCAGAGGAAAGAAAAAGATATCACAGAAGAAGTGGCTATGGCTGCTTCGACTTAGATGCTGACCATTTTCCATCTCGTGTTAAAACAAACGAACACGAAATAGGGCAGCGTTATTGTCATCCGTGTTTTTACTTGGCACACCCCACCAGGAGCTTAAGATGCTGATGTGCTTAGTAAAAATTCGGGTGGCAGCAGGGGTACCCTAATGAATATGGCATCCGGCGAAAACCACTGGAGATATAGCATAGCTTATACCATGTTACATGTACTCCCTCAGTCCCAAACTTATTTCACACTTTTCATTTCCATCTGTCTCACATTTATCTTCACCATCCAAAAAAGGAAAAATCACATCAACCAATAACCTCAAAAGTCATCTTAATTTAAAAAATATCTCTCATCTAACACACTTTATATTTTTTATTTATGACCTAAAAATATCACAATACCCCTAAAAAGTCAATAAAATTAGTATAAAAAAATTATTTTCTTAAACTACGTATCTAGAATGTCGGCGCAAACAAGTGTGAGACGAAGGGAGTAGTATTTTTCAGAAAAATGACTTTGTCAAGTTTTGCACAATTTATGCATGTAAAAGATCTAGGGGAAAAAAAGAAGCAAGAAACAAATACTCAATGCTGCATTGAGGAAAACACCCAACAATAGCTGTTTATTACATTCTCCACTCCCATCAGTATCACTGAAACTGATATTCAGATACTATATAGAAAGACTGCAAAACCAGCCTTAATACTAGCGGTAGAGCACCCAAAAGACGGCACCTAATATACACGTTATAGTTCAACCTATCCGAATTCTGATATTAGAGACTGCTTTCCTATGCATCATGTCAGAAAACACTGTACTTAAACTCCTATATGATTTAGGCAGTATGTGATGAACTTACACAAAGTGGACACGGTGGGTCCTGGCTATCTTTGTGGCTCGTTTTCTGTTCCAGGCAATCTGCATGATAAGCATGACCGCAGACTAAAACTGCCACGACCGAAAGATCATTGGATGAGAGAGAATTCTCGAAAATGAAGGGGTGCTTCCTCAGTCGCTTCTGGCATATCCTGCATTCCATTTTCCGAGCATCTCCGGACACTGAATTATCTCCGTATAAACTTGACCTTATCCTTTCCGGTTTTTGGAACGTCCGGTCCCTGCTCTCTGAAATTTATCACATAAAAGCGAATAGGAGATGATAATACAACTATATGAGAATTCAAAAGTTGTTTTGAAGGGCCTCATTATCTATAAATCTAATTTAAGTAAGTGAGAATTCAGATTTACTCACTTGAATGCAGAGATGAAAAGGAGAAATAGTGATATACCTCTATATGGGAAGGCTGGAAGGTCTTTACTTTCTGGTCTGAAGGACAACTTGGAATCGTACGCAGCATGACCTTTCGAACTAGAAGGAGATGCATCAGAATAGTTAGCAGAGCTTCGTCGAGAGTAATGGCGTCCAAATGGATGACAGGAATGTCTCAACAGAATTTTGTGGCTAGAACTATGATTCTGATTAAGAGGTGTATGTCCCGGTGATCCCTTATGAGAGTTATCCGTAGCATCCATCAGTAGAGCCCGTGTTGCACTGTTGTCAGCTTGCTCAGAAGATTTCTGGGAACAATATATTGAATGTAAAATGAGAGAAAGGGGGGAGGAGAAGCAGAAAATTGAACTGCAAATGAACCTGTTCTGACTGAAGATCCACTCGAGGTGAACATGGTTTGATCTCTGAAATTCATAGATTAAATGATCACAGTAAAGTTGAGGTGATTTTAATATCAACATTATGCGTAAAAGATAAAATGCAAATTAAGCAGGTGGACAATCTTTAAAGGAAGACAATAATTATGGATAATAAAAAAAAATGAACACATGCTTCATACTGATCACTCTACTGCTTATGGATTAAACAATAACATGACCTAAATACACATATTGTGACCATAGAGACTCTATCAACAATACTATTATGACCTTGTCAATATTTAAAATTCGCACAAGAATTTTTTTAAAAAATTAAAAAAACTCGCATATAAGAAAATGGGTCAGAAACTTCAGTTCATAAAAGAGAAATAACATCTCAGATATAACTTGAATGAATATTTTTGCAATGGAAATCCAAGGACACTAAACAAGAATGGTGAGTACCAGTTCTCAACGGTCACAATAGTATTGAATAACATTTCTCAATACCAGAGGCTTGGTAGGGACACTGTTTTTATACCCATCATGTCACTAAAATGCCAACATAAAATTCTCCAACTTGAAAAATTTTCAGAAAGAGCACAATTAAATCTGCATCAAGCTGGTCTCGTGGTAAGTATAAGCACTGACAAAAAAAAAAAAAGAGGATCCACACGAGCCTAAATTAATCACTCAAGTCTGAAGTCTCAAAGATGGATCCTTTTGGGCCAGTCTGTTGCTTGGGCAATTGAGAAATTATTTTGTGACCAAAATATGTCATAAGAGATTAGAGCATATTGGGTATTTTATATTATAAAATATTTACTCCATTAATTAACATTGGCCAGCATGCCAAAAGAATCTTCCACTTTGACATTTTGATAGTAATGGGCTTAGATAACAGAATAGTTGGAGAATTGAAGGCCGCCAGGCAATGATTTCATATTAGTCAACTAAGTCAAGTGAAGGCAACATAAAATTCGATGCTGGGCATTTTATCATCCTAAAACAACCAAAAAAAAAGAACAAATATGTAAAGAAGTAATGAGCAATCCAGAATACACAAGGCAGGGACAGAACACTCTCAAAACGAATCACCAAGACTTTGGGTAGAAACTAAACACAATAGCAACACCATGTCTAAAATAGATGGCACATATAATGTTGGTGAAAATGAAGAATTAAAACACTAATAGGCGATGTAAACATAAATTCATGAAAGGAAACAATCAAATTGTCTTATATTAGCTTCCTCATAAACATAAATTCATGAAAGGTAACAATCAAATTCTCTTATATTAGCTTCCTCATAAATATCCATCACCCATTCAATAGGATGTTTTCTCAGTTAGTATATAAATAGTCAGACTTTTATAAGAAGCAATCGCTATTTCACCGCAAAATCCATCATAATGGAACACTGAACAATCAGCTAGTCATAAACTTTATCAGTCCATGAATGAAACACGCCAAAATTTTGTAATGCTGTATGGTCATATGCTGCTACCATTCACCAGTAAAACCAGCATTTCTAATAGAATAAAACAGAAATGATCGAGTGGAAGGCTGTGTATTTGATTGTATCTTTAAGTATGAACAAGAATTGAGACAAGGCAACCCTTACTTACGAATGTGAATTCAAATCATGCCCCACAAGCTGATAATTTTGCATATCCAAATGCAGTAAAAGAACAGTACACAAATCAATTAAAGGGTCCTACAGCTCTAGTTTTCTTGATAGGAAATGTAAATCATGCTCGCTCAAGTGATTTGATCATCTTTAAATTAAAATTTAAAAAGAAAAAAAAAAAAAAAGAATGCATTAGTGCCCTAAATTAACACAAGAACTGAGACCTAATACTTTAGCACTGAAGTTTACTCTCAAGCCAACAATGGGGAAATCGGGACAACAAGCCACCCAATCACACAATACACACATCAAAATTACCAATGAGGATAAGGAAGTGTATCACCACTCATGCACCAATGGCATTGATCAAAAACCTACCAAAGAAGTAAATATAACATATCTATTTCTACCATAGTCACTGAAACGAGTTAGATTACAAATTAAGCTAAAATCTGAAGGGGGAGGGGATGGACAACGATGATTGATTTCATCAACACACAATCAATCATCAAGATTCTAAAGCAAAAGTTGCAACCCACATTACAGCAATAACCGACGAACCCACCTCGAATGGATCATCCAATGACCCAACAAAATTAAAGAAAACCCAAAAAAATATCCATCAACCATGAATTGATCATCCAAATTGAAAAAGTACGAATTTTAGCAGTAAATTGGACACGAGAAGAAAAAGAAAAGAGAAATTACCTGAATGTGGTGGAACTTTATTAATATCAACCCTTCTTTTTCTTTTTCCCATTTAGTTTTATTTAGTATTTAATTAGCAACACTTAACAATACCAACGGAATTCAATTGAGAGGATTGGAAGGCAGAAAAGTTAGAGGGTTTAGGATGATTGATGGTTTAAGGGGTAAAAGGACATGAAAGGTTAAGCGGTGATAGAGCAGGCAGGAGCGGAGGTGCCAATCAAGAAAATCTAGCAAGGGAATTCTTGAGAGAGAGAGATTTTGGAAGTGACAAAGAAAAGGAGATGAATCGGTACAAAAATATAAGGCGATAGCTACTGCGCCAGCCATTATAATTTTTTCCCTCCTTATTCTATTTATGTATTATTAGAGATTTAAATTAGAGATTTAAATTGAAAAAGAACACAGAAATTATAAAAAACACAGTGTTTTCGGGAGCACAAAATCCTCACTCAAAATATATATAAATATAAATCACTTGTATCGGTGCTACTCTCGTGTACGGTTCAACATCAGACAAACCGAACCGGAAAACTAACGTGAGATGGATGAGAATGTGAATTTTATTAGTAAATAAATGATATACGAAACAATGAGAAATGATAATAATAAAGTAAATAATTTTATGAATGGTTTGTAGTATACTCTCTCCATCCCGCGTTAAGTTTTATATTTTTCATTTTAAGTTATTTCAAATTAAGGTTTATATTTCTTTTTTTGTCAAGTTGAGTCCACTCAAAACAATTAATTATTTCATGTAGGACTTACATTCAATACTAATATAAATACTCGCTTAACGTCAATGTTAATGTGAGATGAGGGAGTATAAAAAATTATTCCAACGTCACTTCACTATATATTCTTATAATATACATTTTAAGAAAATAAAAATATAATATATAATTATATCAAACACTTGTATAAATTGTATTTACATGTAAATCCTACTTTCAATTAGGGTAGATCTTGAGTGGGATCGTCTCAAAGATCATAATCGTGAGATGGATTATCCATTAACCCAAATAAATATATTTTATATTAAATTAAAAACAAATTAAATAAGCTAATTAAAATACACTTACTAGTTACTACTCCCTCCGTCCCGTATTGACACATCTTTTTTGGGCACAGATATTAAGGAGTATAATAATTTAATATAAAATAAAGTGAGAAAAATAATATTTAATGTATAGTGGGTAGTTGTATTAGTGGTGAGTGTGATGGGTGTGTGGGTCCATATAAATAAATAAATTATTTTTATCTGGGTCCCATGTTCTTAAAAAGAAAATATATCAATTTTTGTGGGACAACCCAAAAAGAGAAGTGTGTTATTAATATTTTTGGGATGGAGGGAGTAGTAACTTTCAAATTTCGGCAACCTAGAACAAACGTAATTTTTATTTATTTTTACACTTTTAATAAAAAATATTATATATATATATATATATATATATATATATATATATATATATATATATATATATATATATATATATATATATATTTATCATTTTATACACGTAACCTATTAGTAATATGTTTAAAAAAATTCATTATAATACAATGATAATAATATTTAATCTTCAATTTAATTAAAACTATTTAAATAATTTTTATACACGTAAACTATCATTTTATACACGTAAACTATTTAATTTTTTTTTTAAAACTACAATATTTAATTAAAAATGCCAAATATAACCAAATGAATAGAATTTCAACAAATCTAAGTTGTTGATTAACAATGATTTAAACTTTTGTATTGGCTATTTGGGCCATTTTTGAAATGGCATGTACTCCCTTCGTCCGGAACTTATTTTCGTCGACACTATAGATATGGAGTTTAATTAAAATTAACAAACTTTATTGAATTTTTAAAGGTTATTGTAGTATTTTTATATAATAAATAAATTATAAAATATGTTATGTATGTTAGATGAGAGTTGTATTTTTATAATTTAGATAACTCTTGAGGTTGTTGATTAATGTGAATGATTAATGTGAAATTTCTTTTTAAAAAATGAAGATAAAGTATGAGATTAACTAAAATGGAAAATGCGAATATAAGCGTGGTGGTGGGGGAGGGGGGAGGGAGTACAATCTATGCTCCATTAACTACTACATTGAACTTTAATTGGGTTATCCATTCTAGCTACCACTTAATCTCCAATGGATCCTATCAATCAATTTTGTTGCAAAACTATTGTTTCACATTTTCAAACAATCTATTGTTTCAACTTAGAACTATGTCCTAGACTTACCTTCTATTGACTCAAATTTTGACCCTTTATTTTTCCACGTGTTTTAAGCACATGATTTCCATGGGCCACTTTTTTTAATTATCAACCTAAACAAATATTCACAACAATTTAATCAATTTTTGTCAACATTTCATTCGTATGTGCGCGCATCATCCTTGGATTTGGAATATCGATATACTTTGATTTGCACAAAAAAGTTCCTTTTTTTTTTTTTCCCTTCATGCATATAATATCCCCTAAAATTATGAACAAATAATACAATACTTAAAAAAAATCCTTTTTTTCTAAATCACTTCTCTCTCTATCTCCCTTATCCCTTGTATATATACATAGATGGTAGCAAATCAAACATTTCTTATAGATATTTAAAAAAATCAAAATTTTATTGATTGTGTATATATATTCTCAATGTAATTATATAGAGAAAGAAATTAAAATTAAAAATCTAAAGTGCAAATATACTTATATTCCCAATTTCCAATATAATGCAACGTAACACTTTTTTTTTCTTGGTTGTGTACCCATAACTAGGGCCCGCCCTGAGGATTGGTGAACGAGGTAAATAGAAATATATGCTTCAAGAGAAAGATTCACTGTTTAATTTGTGCTTGCAAAGGGCTAAATTCATGTCAAATGCATGATTCGAACCACACTCTGCAGCAACCAAGTTCAGTTGGAAGGTCTTCCCACCCTCCCTTCTACCACTTGAGCTATGCCCTAAAAAAAGGAAATGATGACATGAAGATTTGTGTTCTTGAAAATTATCTTTATGACTTATTTAGGATGATAAGCTTTTCACTGCATTAAGAAAGAAAGAAATAAAATGAATAATTAGTTTGGATTTCCCTATCAAATCCAAATTAAAAATCAAATATTCTCATCTAAGATAAGAATGACATTCCAATAACCTTTTTTCCGGTTACATGTTCACAATAAATTATGTTCGCAATAAAATTAAAAATCTAATTAACTCAAAGCATGGATGAATTAAACATTTTTCTACTCGAGTTATTATTAATTAATAAATAAAATCATCATTAATCTTATCTGTTTTATTAGTCAAAACAAATACTCTCGACCGTTGCCACAATATAATAAAGATGAAGAAGAGTAACAAACGGTGAAGAACGAAGTTAAGAAGATAAGAATCGACTCATTTTCCTAATCTAGAATTATCCCATAGTGTAATTACCAAGTTGCCCTCAGCTCTGAGCTACCCGTTATAAATGGCCACGCATTGCGAGAGTGACAGACGGGACATTGTATCATTATTTTTAGTGAGAGAGAGAGAAACAGCTTGAAAATTCTCTTTCACCAACCAACCATTCGTATTTCGGCTTCCCTTCGAATTTCTCTCAACGGAAAAAGCAATGGGGGAGTCGACTCTGCTTCCAGATCTCGGAACCGAAATATTCATCCCTATTTGTGCCGTTGTAGGTATTGCTTTTGCCCTCGTGCAATGGCTGCTCGTGTCCAAGGTAAAGCTCTCGAATGGCGAGGAATCTGGTGGTGTCAGTGAAGCTTTACTCGAGGAGGAAGAAGGCGTCAATGGCAACTCTGTTGTTAGCAAGTGCTCGGAGATCCAGTCCGCCATTTCCGAAGGTAGTATTGCTCTGTTTTAAGTTACTTGCATGTAATTCTCTGGTTCTCAATCAGTACGATTGCTTTTTTTCTATTTCTTTTTTGTGCAATTTATATTCAAATGAATTGAAGACTCATGTTTATTTCATTTTCTGTGTACGTTATTGCACTTTTTTTTAAAAAAAAATATGCACTAGCGGATTGTATAGCTGTGTTGATGATGAAAGTGTGAACTATCTAAGTGTTTCTCTACCCTTTTCCCTCATCCTTCCTTATTTTTCAGCCCTAATTGAAACAGTATAAATCTTATTGAAACTGGAATATTCTTTCTATGATTGTTTGGTGATCATTTTCTGTTCAAGTTCAATGAATGAAGTACATGAAAATTTCCCCCTTTTTCTTTTTTCTAATTTCCGATAGCTGTGGCTGATGAAAAAAAAGTAAAAAACCACTTGTTTAACTTTTCTGTGGATTTTACTTTTTCTTCTTCATTGATATTTATAGTTGTCGTCACTAATTAATAATATAATGATTTCTCATTTACACGTGTCGTATGCCTAGACGTATTCATTGGTCCGCTTAAATTAAAGAATTTTTAAAATTGAATAGCTGTTTGGACCTTCCGGGATAGGGATCGAGGTCTATTGCAAATTGGAGAGGAAATAAAAGTAAATAACACAAATAAATAATTATGGGACTTCATAACATCATTTTTTTTTTCAAAGTTCGAAATTTTATATACTTGGTTATATTTTAATGAAATTACAAATGATATATGTTACTCCATCAACTTTGGTATTAACCAATAAATATTATACGTCCATGTTCTATGCTTCATTCATGCATCATTTTAGTGTTCAATTAGCATAGCAGATTATTAATTGAATTTTTACGATACTGATCGATTCAGAACCTATTAATCACATTGATATACAAAGAAACTAAGTAGCGAACATTGTAGGTGTTGTTTAGTGATTGAATTTAAGTGTATTGATGATCTTGGACGACTTTTAGCTAACTAGCTTTATTCTAATCTCAACTAACGAGAAAGAAACGATTTTTTTATATTTAAAATAAGTGTGATCAAGGTGAAAGTGAAATAAGAAACATATGCGTAAAAAATGCTGATGTGCTATTGAGACACAGACTTAAATGTTTTCTTGGTATACTGGCGATTTTGGCTTGATTAATTAATTGGTAATGTGATAATTATTTATTCGATCAAGACTTTTGTATATTCTGTCATCTTTTATTATTCGTTTAGAAAAGTATTCTGAGACGACGTTGCATTAATTAAGGATACCTGGATACTATTCCTAGCTAAAAAAAAAAAAAGGAAATCTTATCAACATTTGTGCAAAGACTTTCTGACAAGCTAATTTGAATGCTGCAGGTGCAACATCGTTTCTGTACACGGAATACCAGTATGTTGGCATATTTATGGTTGCTTTTGCCATATTAATTTTCCTTTTTCTCGGGTCCGTGGAAGGATTCAGCACGAAGAGTCAAGCTTGCACATATGACATCACCAAACAGTGCAAGCCTGCTCTTGCCACGGCAGCTTTTAGCACTGTATCTTTCCTTCTTGGAGCTATAACATCCTTGATCTCTGGTTTTCTTGGAATGAAAATTGCCACTTATGCGAATGCCCGAACGACCTTGGAGGCTAGAAAGGGTGTCGGAAAGGCTTTCATCATTGCCTTCCGATCAGGCGCTGTCATGGGTTTCCTCCTCGCTGCAAATGGTCTTTTGGTCTTATACATTGCCATTAACCTCTTCAAGCTATACTATGGTGATGACTGGGAAGGCTTATTTGAGTCTATAACGGGGTATGGTCTTGGTGGATCTTCAATGGCTCTTTTTGGGCGAGTTGCTGGTGGTATCTACACGAAAGCTGCTGATGTAGGGGCCGATCTTGTGGGCAAGGTGGAAAGGAACATCCCAGAAGATGATCCCAGGAATCCCGCGGTATGGCTGTACTAGCACTATAATTCTTTTACCTTTTCAAAAATTGTGTACTTTGTTCATTGAGCAATCTTTTTTGAGATTCTTACAGGTAATTGCTGATAATGTTGGTGATAATGTTGGGGATATTGCTGGAATGGGATCCGATCTCTTTGGCTCATATGCGGAATCTTCCTGTGCGGCTCTTGTTGTTGCATCCATCTCATCTTTTGGGATCAATCATGACTTCACTGCCATGCTTTATCCTCTTTTAGTTAGCTCTATTGGGATTCTTGTTTGTCTTCTGACAACTTTGTTTGCAACTGATTTCTTTGAAGTAAAGTCTGTAAAAGAAATTGAGCCAGCTTTAAAGAAGCAACTCATTATCTCCACTATATTGATGACTGTTGCAATTGCTATTATAAGCTTTGTTGCCCTTCCTTCATCCTTCACAATATTTAATTTTGGAGCGCAGAAAGAAGTTAAGAGTTGGTGAGTCTCAATTTACTGCCTTCTCCTTTTCATTTGCCTCAATTCTCTCTCAAGAGTCCAAATATATAAAAACTATATACCTGTACTACTACTTGATCTCTATTACAAATTACTAAATATATTGGATATATTGGCAGGCAATTATTCCTATGTGTTGCTGTTGGTCTGTGGGCTGGACTCATTATTGGATTTGTTACGGAGTATTACACAAGTAATGCTTACAGGTATGTTTCTGGAAACATTATTTATTCTTATATCTTAAAGCAATTTATATATGCATGTGAGTTTAATCATGTCTTGTTCTCAGTCCCGTGCAAGATGTTGCTGATTCATGCCGTACTGGAGCCGCAACCAATGTCATATTTGGCCTTGCATTGGGATACAAATCTGTTATCATTCCAATTTTTGCCATAGCAGTTAGTATATTTGTCAGTTTTAGTTTTGCTGCAATGTACGGTATTGCAGTGGCTGCCCTCGGAATGCTTAGTACAATAGCAACTGGTTTGGCCATAGATGCATATGGACCAATCAGTGACAATGCCGGGGGCATTGCTGAGATGGCTGGCATGAGCCATTCTATTCGTGAGAGAACTGATGCCCTTGATGCTGCAGGGAACACCACTGCAGCTATTGGGAAGGTAAGTCATTTATTTCATTACAACTTGTTACAAATTATATTTTCTACCCAATTGATTGTCTTTTAATTGGACCTATGATAACCTTTTTAATCTCTTTTTTGTACTTTCCTTTAAAGAGGTTATAAACTCCTCTATACTCCAATAGATTTTTTTACTGCATTCAGAGACTTAATTTGTATTAGAATTTGTTTTCAGAAGAGTATACTGGCATTTTGATTGCATTTCACCTTTTAAAAAAATCTGTCTTCAAGTTGAATGCTTACGTTTTGCACTTTATAGGGATTTGCAATTGGCTCTGCTGCTCTTGTGTCCCTTGCTCTCTTTGGTGCATTCGTGAGCCGTGCAGGCATCTCAACCGTAGATGTCTTAACTCCAAAAGTATTCATTGGTTTGATTGTTGGTGCTATGCTCCCTTACTGGTTCTCAGCCATGACAATGAAGAGTGTTGGCAGTGCTGCTCTGAAGATGGTTGAAGAAGTGCGTAGGCAGTTCAACACCATTCCTGGTATCATGGAAGGCACTGCAAAACCTGACTATGCAACGTGTGTAAAGATCTCTACAGATGCGTCCATCAAGGAGATGATTCCTCCTGGTGCACTTGTTATGCTCACACCCCTCATTGTGGGCACTTTCTTTGGTGTTGAAACTCTCTCTGGTGTCCTAGCTGGAGCTCTCGTCTCCGGTGTTCAGGTAATCATAATGATTTTTTTTTTTTGTGGAATTTTTTTTTTTTTTTTACATTAATCTGGACAATAGAGTTGCGTAACAAAGAATAATGTCACCTCGAGTATCAGAATACGATTTTTGTATGATTTGGAATCTTACCATACACCTCGAAGTGAAACATATTTTGAGTTTTGAATTTCAGACCTGAATTGGGAAAATTTATAGCAAATTAGGTGTTGATTATATACCTCAAATAAATTTGAGTCTTACTTTCAAGTGAAATCTTGAAAGCAGCCCTTCTTCTTTCAACCCGCATGGATGTCTTTAAATTAAAAGATAAGAAAATCTTCCCGGTGCACCTGTAAGATTCACACCGTTAGATTTTATAAAAATTAATCTCTACCCTTAGTTTTAAATGAATAACTAACTTTTTAAAATATATAATTACTATTATACCCTATTTTAACCCTAGGGTGCACCCCAGAATTGCCCATAAATTTGTTGTTTTTGTTCATGTATTCCAGTATTTTCTTGACAAACATAACAAGTTGTTGCCTAATTATATAATGCAGATTGCCATCTCTGCATCCAACACTGGTGGTGCTTGGGATAATGCCAAGAAATACATAGAGGTAAAATCTTCGACACAAATCCATATTTGCATGGTGAAGCTAACACTATACCTGGGACAATGACAGGCAGGTGCATCGGAACATGCCAAGTCTCTTGGTCCCAAAGGGTCAGACGCCCACAAAGCAGCCGTCATTGGCGACACTATTGGTGATCCTCTAAAGGACACATCAGGGCCATCACTGAACATTCTGATCAAGCTAATGGCTGTCGAGTCGCTCGTTTTCGCCCCATTCTTCGCCGCCCACGGTGGCTTGCTCTTCAAGATTTTCTCCTAGTAAGGACACCACCACCATCCACATCTGTAAGATGTGTTTATTGAATCGTGTTTCCATAGATTTTAGGCTTTATAGAAAATTTTTGCCACACTTGCCAACATTCTCTAATTTATTAATTAAGTATTCCTTATGTCACTAATTTCTTTTTCCTTTGAATTTCTTCTTTTGATAAAAATGGAGTTGGTAAGTGGTAACTGTATCTTGGTGGAATATTGAAATTGGAAATGATAGTAGACTGGGTTTACGTTTGCCCACTATGAATGCAGTATGTGGGCCTAAGCCCAACGAGCTTTGCCTTTGGAAAGTAATAAAATGGGCTAGCGTAACATGAGTTAATTAATAATTGGAAATGCTTGCATTATTGCATATAAACCTAAATACGTTCCAGTCCCATTTAAAAAAATTACAACAATATGAATCTACATAAATTACTTCAGTCTTTCTAATATTTTAAATCTCAATTTTAGTTATTATTAAAGTATGCTTATTACATATAAATAAATATGTCAACAATAAAATAAATTATTATACACTAAAATCATACTTTAATATATAACCTAACATACTTTAGAAAACTTAGAAAACGTACTTTAATAATCATTAAACATATTTTATCTAAATAATTGACATACTTTAACACGTCTCACAAACCGTCTCACCTAATTAACGTATCACAAGATACTTTGTCCAAAAGAGAGATGAGGCACCACATACCGAAATGTTCACATGCTCAATAATTTTTTTTGGATTTCTCTATTTTCGTGGCTTCACAATCATTATTAAAATAAATAAAAAATAAACCTACACTGGAAAATTTACCTGCAACCCAACTCATAAAAATTGAAAATCAAACTCACGAATTTCCATCTCAAACAAATAAGATTCAAATCACTTGTTTCAATCTCAGAGAAAAGCTTAGATCTTCCTCCATATAACATAATCCAAATAATCCTCCTAAACTTTTTTATTTGTGAATTTGTGAAACTAGTATCGTTCTTTATCATGAATTGTTGAATTTTTCGGTCTCTGTGAAAAAGTTGTCTCTATAAAAAAAATTGTTGATTCTAAAAATAACCTAATCCTAAATATAACTTACTCGGGATAAGAAAGAAAAGAATAAAGTTTGTAACTGTGGTCTATTATTTCCGATTGATTAGTCACGTAAATCACAGAATTTAATCATTTATAATGTTAGTCACCCGCTTGGATTAGATGTTATTTACCGTCTTAGAGATCAATATTGTAATTGATCTAACTATTTATTAATATGAACTCTTGCATATATTTATTTATTTATTTATTTATTATGTTACATGTGCTGATGCTTATTTTTTTGGATCTATTAATGGATTGGATTAATGCTTGGAGTAGTAAATAAATCACACTATAACAGACACATCAAATAAGATGTAGGAAGATTGATAGAAGATATACACTCTTTTTCATGATGTTTTGTATACTTTGTACACATGCAGTCAAACTCTTAACCCTCAATCCAGCCGAAGATATATAATATGCCGAGCCTATGGTATAAAGCCAATTTTCATGCTCCAGTTTGTTCTTCCTTTATTTAAGGTTAGACTATTTATGGGGCAGGATTTATCCTCGGCCCAATATAGTCTTTTCCAGTGCTAGAGCCTTTTGAAGTGTTTTGCCTATTCATACCACTTCGTCTTGGGCCTAGGCCCGTTCTTGAGAGTGGATAACACCCATAATAACATTAGTATTTGTGTATTTATATGTGTGTTTGAATCAATTAAGGTTGAAGTCACAAATAATATTTTTTATTTAATTCGGTTTGACCTAGTTTATAAACAATTATTTGAGATTATGGATTATAGTGTATTAAAGTTATATTAAGTATTTTGTTTTAAATTTTTTGTATTTAAGAGCAATTTCTTTAAATTGATATATTATGGCATATAGGATTAATGGGTGTCAAAAGTGTATCTATTTAGTAATAATTTAAAAAAAAAAAGATAATCAAGATAGCACGGGAGAGAAATATAGGGAGATGGATCCTCTGCTACAATGAAAAGAAATTAAGATAAGATAGTTGAGAGAATCCGAGGTCCATGGATAGATAGACATACAATATTATTCCTACATAGCAGCACTTAGAAGACACGGTTCGATTTGAAATTTTATTTATTTAATTTAATAAATGGCAACGATTGGGTTGGTGAAAATTTTGGTCAGGATATTCACGTGGGGTTTTATTTATTGAGTGAGGCTCTTGTGCACCCGGGCGCACGGAACACATTCCGTGAGCCTTTACAATTTTCATGCCCCTTTACAATTTAAACCCCTAGCAATACATATGTTTAAATAGGATTGGAGGGGAGGGTTGTGTTCACATGGGGACACGGAGCATCTTTCCGTGTCCCCGGGCGCACAGGAGCTTTTGCCTTATTTATTTAAAATTTTTGTTGTATTTCGGTTATAATTAATCAAATATAGTTGTCTTATTTTTCGTACAAAACTACTCCCTCTGTTCCAGGGAAGTCTGCATCTCCTTTTTCGGTACGGAGATTAAGAAAGTGATAACTTTTAGGAGTATTATGATATTTTTTTGGTAATAAATAAATGATATAGTATGTTAGGTGTGTTAGGTAGGAGTGATTTTTTTTGTAAATAAAATGTATGGAGAAGGGTGATTGTGTTTGATCTTTTGCTTTTTTAGAAATGTACAAACTTTTATGGTACAATCCAAAATGAAAAGTGTGTCATCTAAAATTGGACGAAGGGAATATCTTGTTTACCTAGCATTTCACAATTAATGGAGTAGAAGTTAATAGTTATGCCGAGTGCGATATTAATTACCAGCATCATTATAATTGGAGTTCGTTGGATCTGCATTTACGTTAATTAATGTTAAGAGTGTTTATCTTGTTGGATGGGTTATATATGGAGTCGAAGAAATCATCAATTATATGTTGTGCAACTACAAACTATTGTTTGCAGTTACACGCGTTTAGAATTTAGAAGTATAACATTTTATTCAAAAAGTATACACTTTAATTAATAAAAAAATTATTTCTTCAATAAAAAAATAAGTTGAAATATATGAATAATATTAATGTTTAAATAAGAAAAATATTTTTCGAAAAATTAAAGTTACATTTTTATATTAAAGAGCACAATTTTATGAGGTTGTTGGATCTAGATTCATGGTGCGCCCGGGAACACGTAAGTTTTAGCCGCACCTTGACTCAAAAATTTTCACCGTAACCTTTAACATTACTCCTTCTCAAACACTCATTACTATATATATATATTTCAACCATATGTATCATAAATTATCAAAATGAGCTAACATTTGTTGTGTCAATATGAGAACCTAATTTTTAGAATGAGGAACAAGCCAATATCATAAAATAAAATAATTTAAACAACACACTATCTTGGTATTTTTACTTATTTACTTTGGAAATGAAATAAAAAAATTAATAGAGAGTATATAATATTACATATTATATATCAAACATTAAACTACTTATAATAAGAATTATATAATGTTAATCTCATTATTTATACATTTTTACTAAAAAAAATCATTTATTCAATTATCCACTAATATTAATCCACATAATACTTAATTTCATAAATCAAACTCCAAGTTGCATTTTGTGTAAGTTGTAGATGCAAAATCGGCCAAATCTATCCACGAGCATTTAAGTATCGGACAAAATTTTTTAAGTATATGGTGCATATTTAATCTTGGACTAGGAACTGTGGGCCAGAGGAAGGGTTTCACCTTAAACTTAATCAATTAATTAACTTATGACAAATATTTAATTTATATGTTTCTTTAAATTAGTTTAATTTCGAATAGCAGAGCGTGGTGATGGAACACACAAAACAGAATATCTCTGCCATTGGTTGGATTTAATTTATATTGATATTCTGGATCTCGATAACATTTTAAACTATATTTAACAACTTTATGAATGACAAATGGAATCAAATTAATTGCACAAGTGTTAAAGTTAAAAATTATGAGTAAATATGTATTAACAAAACAATTAGCTAGATATTAGTCTCTAAGCATAGTCTTCTGCATAACGCATCACATGTAGTATTAGTATTAGTATAGTTGGTGAATTGAGAAATAATAATAATAATAATAATAATAATACTCCATATCTCCCACGTATTTTTACTCGCTTTCCATTTTGAGTCTTCCCACATATTTTTACTCATTTCATAAATGGTAAAAACACATTCTACATCTTACCTACTTTTTAGACTTTATTCATCAATTCTAACAATTTTATTTGTTTTTTTCACTTTATTCATCATTTCTAATAACTTTATATATTTTTTCTCTCAAATTTACCAATTTCACCTCTCTAAAGAGTAAATTTTCATGTACTAAAAAGTACTCCCTCCGTCTCGGAGAAGTTAGCACATTTTTTTTACACGGAGATTAAGGAGTATAATAATTTAATGTAAAGTGAAGTAAAGTGAGGTGAGAGAAATAATATTTACTAATGTGTAGTGGGTAGTTGTATTAGAGGTGGTATGTGGGCTCCATGAGAATAAATTAATTATTTTGGTGTGGGTCTCATGTATTAAAAAGGAAATGTGTCAAGTTTAATGGGACAAACCAAAAAGGAAAGTGTGTCAACTTCTATGGGACGGAGGGAGTAATCAATGAATTAGAGTGCGTAAGAATTTGAAAAATATTTTTTAAGAGCAATAATTTATCTTTATAAAAGATACTCCCTCCGTTCCGCCTAAAGGTGGTCATTTGCTTTTGTGCGTAGATTAGGGAGTATTATTATTTCATGTATTACGGGTAGTTGTATTAGTAGTGAGTGGTGGGTCACATGTGGTACCTTTTTATTAAAAGTGGAAAATAAGGACATTTGGATGAGACGCCCAATATAGTAAAAATGGGGACCTTTCTGTGGGACGGAGGGAGTAATTTTTAATATACTAGTAAAAAAATATAATCCATAAAAACAGGATTCATGTGTGAATCTCGATCACTTTTCTTTTAAAAAAATATTATTTTTATTTATTTATATTTTAAATTTTAATTTAATAATTTATTCCATATCACTTTTCACGAGTTTTATTCTTTAATTAAAATATATTATCAATTTTTATTTATTAAAATCACATAAGTAGTAAGTCTTTGCCGTGTAGAAAGTTACTAAGCCTATAAGTCATCACAATTGTTATTCACACGTGTGTACCATAACATGACATATTTTCTCATCATTTATTAACCCTAACAATAAAAGTACTATCATATGTTAAAAATTAATTATACCATACAATATTTAAGACGTTCATTAACGGAGATATCACCTTCCTAAGTCGATGTTAATATTGAGAATTTCATTTAACTATCTTCTACTCGAAACCATCGCAATAAATTTCGAAAATGCAGAAACAAGAAAAATAGTTCCTATAAATTAAAAATTTTAAAATAATCTCAACTACTAGAATATTAATTAATAAAATGTATTACTTGATCAAATCATTGATAATATTAATCTAACAACATTTCTCACTAACTCCATTTTACTGGTTGCTAGTGACAGCCAAACCTTTTAATTTACGCAAACTTTACCTCCGGAAGAATTAATAATATTTTAATAAAAATATAAATGATTAACTATAATATTTTATAAATTGTTATTCCTTTGTAATAGTTTAACAATAATTAATTAAGAAAAGATAAAAATAATCTCATCTAAAATATGAGTGATTTTGGTATGCACTGATCCAGGCTAAGTTTTATCAATTCAATGCCCGAATTATATATAAACTATCAATTCAGGGTCTGAATTATTTTTTTTATCAATTCAAGGCCTGAAATATATAAAACTATCAATCAAAGACTTAAATTTATCAAATATCATTTCCTATTTTATCAATTTAGGGCATAAGTTCAGGCCCCGAATTGATAGTTTTACATAATTCAGACCTTTAATCGATAGAAAATATAATTCAAGCCCAAAATTGATAGTTTACCTATTTTTCAGGCCCTGAATTGATAAAATTCCGATTAAAATGTGTTAGTCAATTTTTTAAAATTAATTATATCATTTTATTTAATAATGGAAATTAAATTTAAAATCAATCTAAAAGTTAACATCGTCCTAGTTAAGATCGTCCTCCACAGTTAGACTCTTAAAATATTTTAAGGCTGTTCTTTAATTTAATTTTTCCAATATACTCTCTTCGTCCTAGATATTTTTATCCGTTTGTACGTGTATGAAGATTAAGAAATGGAGTATTATTTTTTTAATATTCCATAAAATGTAAGAGAAAGTAAGGATAAATTGGTAATTTTGAGAGAAAAAGTAAATAAAATTATTGAAAATGATAAATAAAGTATAAAAAAGTAAATAAAGTTGTTGTGATTGTTGATTAAAGTGTAAAAAATAGGTAAAATGTACTATATTGTATTTTACTATTAATGGAATGAGTAAAAATAAGTAGGACATCTCAATACCAAAAGTGAGTAAAAATACGTGAGATGGAGGGAGTATTATATTCAAGGTAAAATTCAAAATTACAAATAGTCTTTTGTGCTCATTTTATTACTTAATACCGACTGTTACTTTTCCCAAAGATCAATGTTTGGACAAAGAACTGGTGTCGCTATCATATTGTATAAAATTAAGGTTTTAATATAATTTAATCTGTGTAAGAATATTACGAAACATCAAAGCAACCCACCGGCGCCGCCTCCCACCCGCCTCCAATCC
The DNA here is from genome assembly GCA_023678885.1 of Pogostemon cablin. Classification (NCBI taxonomy): domain Eukaryota; kingdom Viridiplantae; phylum Streptophyta; class Magnoliopsida; order Lamiales; family Lamiaceae; genus Pogostemon; species Pogostemon cablin. The sequence continues at coordinate 28,427,173 of CM042975.1, forward strand.
TCCGCTACCTCCGCCACACCAAACTCCCTCAGCACGCGCGCACGCACACACCTTCACTGTGTGTCCACTTATACACACATTTTGCTCTCCGCCGCGTGTTTCTATCTCTGCACACTATATATTCCCACTTCTTCAATTGCTCTATTGGGGACTTTTATCAAACACCTTAAGTACCCTATTAGCAGCCATGGTTTCCCTCGCTTTCGTTCAGCCCGCCGCCGCTCAAGCGCCGCCGATCACCTCCTCCACCACCCGCGCATCCATCCTCCACCAGCGCCACTTTGACCAATTGTCATTCTCTTCCTCACCGCCGCCGCGCCTGCATTCGCGCCGCCTCCGGGTCCGCGCAATCGACGCCGCGCAGCCGTACGACTACGAGGCGCAGCTCGTCCACCGCTTCGCTCAGTCGACGAAGCTCAAAATCGCCGTCGTAGGGTTCGGAAACTTCGGTCAATTCCTGGCGAAGGCGTTCATCCGGCAAGGCCACACAGTTTTCACCCATTCCAGAGGGAATTACCACGCCGTCGCGCAATCCCTCGGCGCCGCCTTCTTCTCCGATCCACACGATCTCTGCGAACAGCATCCCGACGTTATCCTCCTCTGCACCTCCATAATTTCAACCGAATCCGTACTCAAATCACTACCTCTCCAGCGGCTCCGCCGCAACACTCTGTTCGTTGACGTTTTATCCGTGAAGGAATTCCCCAAAAATATCTTCCTCCAAATTCTCCCTCCACATTTCGATATCCTCTGCACGCATCCAATGTTCGGGCCGGAAAGCGGGAAACACAGCTGGCAGAATCTCCCCTTCGTGTTTGACAAAGTCAAAATTGGGAATGAAGAATCTAGGGTTCACAGAGTGGACACCTTCCTCGACATTTTCAAAAAGGAAGGTTGCGCCATGGTGGAAATGGCCTGCGCAGAGCACGATAAGCATGCCGCGGGTTCACAGTTCATCACACACACCATGGGTAGGATCCTCGAGAAGCTTCAATTGGAGAGCACTCCGATCAACACCAAAGGATACGAAACTCTGCTGAATTTGGTTGAAAACACATCGAGCGATAGCTTCGATCTGTACTACGGCCTGTTTATGTACAACAAGAACGCCATGGAACAATTGGAGAGATTGGATTTAGCATTCGAAGCATTGAAGAAGGAGCTGTTTGGACACCTACATGAGGTGTTGAGGAAGCAGTTGTTTGGGAAGGCGGAGGGGGGAGGATTCCGACGGCCGATGCTGGCTAAGTTGCCCAAAAATGGGACTCCATTGTTGCCATCTCCATCAGAGACAACCCTTTCTAACAACAATAATTAGAGTGGATCATTCAAGCTGTAATGAGTAAGTTTTGCAGCTTAATTCAATAATTATAGATTTAGTTATTACTCTTGAAATGATGGGGTGTTCATTTCCTAATGTGACACCATTTGTAAATTTCCTTGAATTCTTTCTTTCTATATATTTGTTGTATGATCACTTGAGATCATCAGGATCATTTTCCTTGTTGATTCTTGAATCAAGGGGATGTGTTCTGGTTTAGTACCTGATGGATTGGCCTAAATTGGAATTGGAATATGATATTATTCCTTTTAATTTAGTTTTTTTTTTCTTTAATGAGTTTGTCAACATCTGACCAATTATTGTTTGTTCACGAGTTGTTATAGTCTCATAGAGAATGTGGGTAATTTTGTTTATAAAATAATTACTCATATAATTTAATTTGCAATGGTCTCATTTACCTATTCATTACATTCTTTACACACAAATAAATAAATAAATAAATAAATATTTCAAAATCAATAATCTTTTAATACGTTATAAATTAAAAAATGTGACTCCCATCTCCAAAGATACACTATTTTTGTGTAAAAAATGGATTATTGTGTAAATTGCTGCTTTGCAGTGCACAAAAAAACGCGCTGCATTTTAAGGGATGGACAATTTTGACAAATGTGGTGGATTTTAATACCTGCGTCATCTTCTTTTTAATATTTATATTATATTAATATTTATTTGTTTGATATAAAAGTATATATATTATACTATATTTTAATTCTTTTATTTTTTAATAATAATTATATTTTTTTTAAATAAAATTATAAAATTTCTAATAAAATATTTAAATAATAAATTGTAATAAATTTTGTATTAAATGTTGTTTTAATTCTATGCATGCTCTACTATATTGATTTTGTATTAAAATTAAATCTTATAGAGGAGTAATATATTATTTTAAGTATAAAATAGTGTGAAGGTTGGAGTTGAATTACTATTTTTACATTATTTTTGTGTGAAATGTGCCTGTAAACCGTTGCCTAACTTTATTACTTGTTCCCTCCTAAAAGGTCAAAGGCCATTTCTTTGGGATATAGAAGGAAATATTTATTATTAAAAAAATTATATTACTTTAAAATGTAAATAAAGTTGGTATAAAAATTATAGGAGTATTTTAAATTTGAAGACTATGTCATTTGATTTGTTAGGTCTCTGTTGTTTATGGGCTCGTGTCTAAGTCAACAAAGGAAACCTCAACTACCAAACTAGTCTACCTTTCCTCTTTTCAAACTTAAATGGAGTAGTTTAATTTAACACTTACTGGAGTAATATTTTTAGCCAAAATTTTATATTTTAGTTATATAATTTAATGGAGTAATTATTTTAAAAATTATAATTAATTTTTAAAAAAATTTGTATTTTGTACTCCATTTATTTATTAAGAGATACTAGCTTTGTGGATAGTACAACCTTTTGTAATGGAACTTTTAAAATGTATAGAGGTACTCTACTTAAAATAGTTTATTAATAATACTCCCTCCGTCCCGGGTATTTTTATCCGTTTGTACAGGCACGGAAATTAAGAAGTTTTATTTTTTTAATATATAATGTAGAAAAAAAAGGGATAAATTAGTAATTTAAAAAGAAAAAGTAAATAAAGTTGTTGGGAATGATGAATAAAGTGTAAAAAAGTAATTAAGGTTGTTGAAATTGTAAAAAGTATGTAATAAATATTATGTATTTTTTTTACCATAAATGGAATAGATAAAAATACGTGAGATATCCCAAAATGGAAAATGAGTAAAAATACGTGGGACGGAGGGGTAGTAATATTAATTTTTGTATTAAAGAATAAATCATTGTTATAAGAAGTAAACCCTTCATTGTAATATGAGTTAAGTTTTACTTATGGCTAATTATATTGTGCAAGGGTGCACCTAAAGATAGGGTGCACCACATACAAATATACATAAAAACATATACAATTAAGAGCAAAAATGTATACAATTTAATTGTTAGTTTTTTTAATGAAAAATTGAGTGTAAAAAATATACAATTATTAAAAAATATGTATACACTATTTAATAAAAAAGTTATACACATATACATGTTAGTTTTTTAATGAAAGTATACAATTATTACAAAACACGTATATAAAATAGAATAAAATGTATACAAAATAGAATAATATATGGATGCACCCTTGCACCCAATATACACTATTTACTTATTTATTTACTTATTCTTAAAACTTTGGTATTCCATAATTGTTATTGTATAAATTGTTTTTTCTCAAATAAAACCGAATTTGCATATTTGTGTTCAGATTATAATTTTTTCTTTGCCTTCTACTTAAAACGTGACACATTAATTAATTAGAAAGAATGGGACACTTCTACTTAAAATTGATACGTTGAATTTATTGAACACAAGTAGCTATCATTTAAACAAAAGATGCGAGCACATTACATTTATTTCAGAAACGAAACGCCATTATGAAATATAATTATCCTCCTCAAATGTTTAATGTTCAATTATGACTCTCACCTTTGAATGTTCAACTATGACTTGTCACCTTCACAATTAATTCAATAAAAAATTATGAATATTCTTATAGTTTTTCTTTTATCAAATTGGCCGCATCCAAGCTGTAGATCTATTACACAACATAAGTTGAAGTTCAAACAGCATTCATTGTACCATCCAAGTTCTCAATTAAAATATTACCCCTGTCAAAAAGTCTATTTTTTTCATTTTGAGCGTCCTACCTAAGGAGTCATATTTCATTTTTTACACACATAGATCCACACACACTCACTAATACAATTAAAATATAGGACACACACTCCCACTAACACAACTACCCACTACACATTAAATAATAATACTCCTTAATTCACGTAAAAAAAAAACTAACCCCTTGTGCGGGACGGAGGCAGTAATAGTTATAGACTGATTAGATGAAGAGCACTGAATGTAGGTAATAAATTTGAAATTTTGTGTACGGATTGTGATCTCCTAACATACGGTCGAGAAAGAGACCAAACGTCCCTATTAAAAATAATTTAAATGCAACAGCATATCAGCAAACTTATTATCCCAATACCCACAATTTAATCAACTCAGCAATGAGGGTGACCTGCAAAGATGATGCTCCAGCAGTGTACCTTAGAGAGGCAACAAGTGACAGTGAACAATGGCTGAGTCTTGATCTCCGAGGGAGCGTTTCGAGTGAGCATCAGCAACAGCTTGGTTTGCCATGATTATGAACATTACGTATGCTTAAGCCCGTAGAAGGCCTGTAGATCAACGAGAGCACTGAAAGCTTCGAACGCTTGCAAGAAGTAAGTAGCTGTAAGCAGTTATGCAGTGTTGTATCCTGCATGGAGAATTCCACTTCAGAGAGAAATGGAGTTCAGTTAACACCACATTTCGAGCGATGTCACAAGCATAAATATTGATAGAGAACATAGTAACCATTTAACAAGACACTTGAAAAGCTTTGAATCTCTAATTACGTATACGAAAACCAGACTATATTCTAACAGCATCAATTGGCCTTTTCCCCTGCTGATAGTAGTGGAAATAAGTCTCTGGATAATTCACTACTTTCTTGAACATTCTTGGCCTTCCATCATCAACAAGTTCTTCCAGTGGTTCGATCTCTTTTGCAGGATCCGGAGAGATAAACATAGCCAAGGTATTCCTCTCTCTCTCTGAATCCACAACTGCTCTGTGAACAGGGCTTTTGCATATGCCGTTGCTCATTATCTGCACAAAACAATACACTACAATCAAACCCAAATCCAGCCAATGACTCTAGTGATCACATTCACAATGTTTTGATTAGATTATATAGTCTGTTGGTATCAGGGTAGTAAGCTTTAATCAATCAGGTGTTTATGGGGTGCAGCAGGTAATGAAATATTGTGATGATGATAGCTGAAGCGGTTTGCTGGTGCAAGGTTTGGAGCGGGTTTTTTTGGAATCAAAAGGACGAAGTTTGATTGAATTTCAGTATCTCATTTCCAGCTGTCAGTTAGGGGTCTTGGTAGTTATTTTCAAGATTGTTTAAGCTGCTACAAAAGACCGTACAGCCCGGTTAATTTGATTTCGTCTTAGGCATTTCTATTGCTCTTTTGGTGTATTTTAGCCATTAGAGTGTTCTTTCTCCACACTTGTAACCTATGATCAATAAAGTTCTCCCCCTCACTCAGTGGAGGTAGGAACTACTTAAATCATCTTGCCATTCGTTTTCTTTATTCTTCATTCACAGTTAGTCCAGTAACATTTAGTGTTTCTTGTTCAAGTTTTCTGTTGAATCCACAATATACTGCTTTATAATACCTTCTCATTTCAGCTAAACACACTTAATCTCATATCTCCTACTTATCAATCATTCAATCAAAGGATAAGCTAAGCTCAAACCAAAAATGAATCCATATTTGTAGGTGAGTTAAATTTAGGACACACCTCGATTTGATCCCCAACATTGACAAGCAGTGCATGGGGCATTATGGGAACCCAAAACCATTGATCATCTTTGAGCACCTGAAGTCCTCGTACTTGTTCGTCTTGTAGGAGAATAGTTAACGCGGATCCATCCGCGTGTGGTTTAACTCCAAGAATTTGATCCGCTCTCGGACATGGAGGATAGTAGTTGAGCCGTGCATACATTGTCTGTTCATCCCCAAATTTGCTAAAAAAACTGCCCTCTGCCAGCCCTAATGATTTCGCAATCGACTCAAGATGTTGCTCTGCCATGCGTTTAAGCTCAGCAGTGTAATCGTGCAACACTTTCCTGCAACACATTAGTCATTCGACACACGAAACGATCCGACATTCATTTGCTGATAATTAGGTAGAAAGAAATGTTACATGAGAGATGGTGGATTGTGGGGCCAATATTGGGGTTGGAGGTGGCGTTGGGAAGCAAGTTGAAGGTACAACCGGTCGTTCCAGTCGAGAGTTTGGTTCTCGAAAAGCACTAAATCCTTACCGTAGCCTTGGTAGTCATCCCCTTGCCTGGCGTATTTTAGCTTCTCTGCCATTGGAAGGTGGAAGAATTCTCGGGATAACTTGCGCACTTCATCCAGGAATGAGTTTTCAATGCCATGATTCACTGCCTGACCACCAGTTATAGTTTAGGTACACAAACAGAACAGATTGCTTAAACATGCTTTTATATAAATGTTTTTAAGGATGAAAACATGTACCCACACGAACCCACTAATACAATTAAAATATAGGGCCCACATTCTTACTAATACAACTACCCACTATACATTAAATAATAATACTCCTTAATCAAGTGCAAAAAACAAAGGATCTTTTGAGTGGACAAAGGAAGTACTATTTTGATCGGCCAATCAAAAGGTTTTCATTTTCATTTTTAATAAAAGAGGCATCACATCTCTCTGCTGCAAGCATGCATGTAATTAGGTGTATAAAATATCAACTTAATATTTAATGTATAATTTATAGTTATATTAATATTATATGCTTCCAGTATATAATAAGTAAAATATAACATTATAACCATTGGCATGGGACGCTATGAATAATACTCCAACTATTATGACTAGTAGAGGGGATCACTGTGCCATTTTCGTACATCATTTCCGGTGCCACCGCTTAGATCGTCGCTACGTAAGAGGTGAGAGAAAAAAAATTAACTCCCCAGGTAATGCTGTTAAAAATCAGTTTTATATTATTATTAGGCCACTTGATAACGTTAAATGAAAATATTTATTTTTTTTTCTCTCACCTCCTACGTGACGACAATTCAAGCGGTGGCACAGGAGATGATGTACAAAGTGCACAAATCCAAACCGAGCAGAGTATATGCTGCCGCTGATCCTAGACGTAATCTCAATTTTATTTACGTCTTGTTTTGGGCGGACCCGAGCTGCCTTATTCTGGGCTGGATATTAACCATACATAGTATTGCCCGACCCGTTCTATATCGTTTATTATATAGTAAATGTTATATGGAGTAATATATTATGTAAATATTATCTTATCAATATTTATAAACATTTACTTAATTAATCAATTAAATTAGAAAAATATGTAATATTATTATCATTATATGTAAATATTATCCTATCAATATTTATAAACATTTATTTAATTAATCAATTAAATTAGAAAAATATGTAATATTATTATCATTATATGAAAATTAATTAAATAAAAGTATTATTTTTAATATAAAAAAATTAGTAAAATAAAATAAATAAATAATGTGGATTGTCATCCCTAATTTCGAGCAGGTCAAAGATTAATGAAAAGTTGGACATTCAAATTAGAATCCACGGGGTAATATGATATTCGATGAAAGTTGAGGGGTAAAATCGAGATTAACCTTTTCTGATTGGGTATGCACATTTTTGGAAGCATTTGCATTAAAATCTAATGAGATAAGAGTGAAGAAGAACCTGGAAGCATCCCCAAGAGGAGAGAGCAGATCGGAGGCTGAGCAGCTCCTCCGGTGAATCCAATCGCCGGAGATCGATCACCGGAAAATCGGCGGTGAGATCTGTGGTGGGCCCAACATAAGCAGTAATATATCTCTGTGGAAGATCGTCCCCATTTTCGATCATTTGTTGAACTGTTTTGCACCAGCTGGCTGCTTCTGGATTTGTGGACACATCCATTTCTTCTTCTCTTCTTAAGCAGAGTGTGTAGACTTTCTCCACTTCCAAATTATGGTAGTGATAAATGTTGGGTATGATTATATGGAGTAAAACTGTAAAAGATGTGGAAAATATCGATTTTAGTTGACTCTTTTAAATAATAATACTCCCTCCGTCCCAAGAATACGTTCGCCCTTTCCATTTTGGTCCGTTCCAAGAATACATTCACCCCCTAAAAATGAAAATAATATACAATATCAATAACCTTACAATACTACAATATTACAAAAATGTCATCTTCTTTATATACACAATTTATTCAAAGTCAACTATATCATACACTTTATTTTACTCAATTACCCAAAATACTCATTCTCTTTCTTACATCACACCACCAAAAAATTACTTTTCTTAAACTCTGTGCCCAAGAATACTCGAATGTATTCTTGAAACGAAGGGAATATATTTTACTTCTATGATTTCAGTCTATGAATTGATAAACTATGAATATTTTAGTTCAGGTTTGTTTTGGGTGTTCAATAGTATTATCTTCTTTCGCTCCAAAGAAACCAAACTCCCGTGTTTTATCTCTTATTTCATCTATTAGATGTTTGTCACGTGTATTAATAAATGCTTAAAATACAACCACATGCCCCAAGAGTTTAATGATCATTAATTAGGGTATATTATTTTTATGAAAAATAAGTTATGAAACATGGAGTGAAACAAGATTGTGGAATAGGGATTCGGAGTGCAAAGAAACTCATCGATGGTCAGTAGTATTATCTTCTTCGGCTAAAAAAAAAACTCATTTGTTTTTTTTATCATGTGTATTAAAGGGTATTACTCTCTTCGTCTCATGCATTTATTTATTTTTTTATCAATTTTATTGATTTTAAAAGATATTGTAGTATTTTTAAATAATAATAAAGTATAAAGTAATGATATATGTGTGAAAGAAGAGTGATAATTTTGAAATTTAAGTAACTTTTAAGATTGTTGAATAAAGTAATATTTTCTTATTTGCTGAATAAAGTGATACCCCTCCGTCCCAACTTCAATTTCACACTTTCTATTTTGGCCCGTCCCAAATTCAACTTCACACTTCCATAAAAGGAAAAAACAACAAACTAATATCCCTCTAACATACTTTAATTTCAAATTTGTCATCACCTTTTTAACACACATAACATACTTTATCATTTATTTATTACCCAAAAATATCATACTACCCTCAAAAGTAAGTCAAAAAGTGACTTTTCTTAAACTCCGTATCTACAGTAAACGTGAACTTGAATTTGGGACGGAGGGAGTATTTCTTTTTTGAGGGTGTGAAATTTTGTGGGACAAATAAATAAAGAAAGTGTGAAGGGTTTTTAGAATAAATGGAGTACTCCCTCCGTCCCTTGTTAAGAGAGTCTTTTGCTTTTTGCACGTGAATTAATGAGTATTATTATTTAATGTGTAGTGGGTAGTTGTATTAGTGGAAGTGTGGGTCCCATATTTTAATTTTATTAGTGGGTGTGTGTGGGTCCCATGTGTGTAAAAAATGAAAGGGAACTCTTCGGGTGAGACGACCAAAATGAAAAAAAGACTCTCTTTAAAGGGACGGAGGGAATATTATTTAATGTGTAAAAAAGTCCTAAACCCTATTTGGGGAAAAGAAACATTTGCTCTGATTTTTGTTATGTGACAAACAAGTATCCTTTTTTAGTGATTTTAGCATTTTTCCGTGAAAATGGTGCTTTTTAGTCCCGAATAATGGCATATACTCGCTCTGTCAATAACAGTTTTAAAATTTTCCATTTCTCTCCATTTAAAAAAAAATAAAAAAAAATCACTCCTAAAGTGATAAAAAAAAGTCAAAACAACTAATATTTACATGTGTTGATGATTATTTTTAGCGGGTTAGATTAAGATAAATCAAGTTTGAAGTAACGATTAACCGGACAATAAAACAGACACATCAAACAAGTAATTTTCTCCGTCGCCCCATAAATCCTTTCCATATATTGATATTTGTATTCAAAGTTCCATGAAGGAACATTACACAGTGAAGAGAGAAATAGAAGTGAGTTTCTAGAGAGATAAAGTAGAATGAAGAAGATCATCTTGGAGTGTTTTCTGCATTCTCATCTCAAGGCGGTTATAAAATATAGTTATAAAATATGGTTATTTTTAGAATTGTTTTCTGCGTTCATTAACGTGAATTCAGACAACTTTTCTGAAAGGGTGTCTTCTTGAGAAGTCACGACTCTTTTAAGAGATATGATGAATCCGTACCACTATCCTATAAATAGATAACCACGGGAGAAGAAAAGAGATATACAACTATCAAACTTTAATCTTCATCCTCATGAGCATAAATTCAAAAAGTTCTTTCGTAGTTCTGTTGTGATTGCTGACTTCAGAACTTGGTGCTTTGTTGTATCTTGGAGGTTTATTGCCTTAACCCTGTAGCAAATATAGTGTGGGCGATTAAAACCTTAAAGAGAGTGATTCATCACTCCTCAAAGCCTATTTCTCCATTTTTCTATTGACAACTGCAATAACAATTTTAAGGTTTTAAACTTCGCAATGGAGACCAAATCGATGATGATCAAGAGTTTGTTAAACTGGATCGCTTTGATGGAACTAACTTCACGTGATGGAAAGACAAAATGATGTTTCTGTTAACTGCCCTGAAAATCTCTTACATCCTGGATAACAATCTTCCTGATCTCCCTGAAGTAACCACGGAAGATACTGATCAAGTGAAAACAGATCGCATAAAACGTGAAGAAGATGAATTGCTGTGTCGAGATCACATTCTCAACAATCTGTCGGGTCGTCTCTATGATCTATTCACATCCGTCAAATATGCAAAAGAAATCTAGAATAAACTAGAGTTCAAATACAATACTGAAAAATAAGGTGTGGACAAATTTCTTATCATGAAATATTTTGAGTTTTCCATGGTTGATAATGTGTCTGTCATGGATCAAATACATGAATTACAAGTCCTTGTTTCAAAACTCAAAGACTTGAAAATTAAAGTTCTTGAAGCACTGCAAGTTGGAGCGATAGTTGCAAAACTTCCTCCTAGTTGAAATAATTATAGAAAGAAACTTCTACACAGTACAGCAGATTTCTCTCTAGAGCATATTCAAAAGCACGTAAGAATTGAAGAGGAAATCAGGAATCTTATTAAAACTTTCATTGGTGAACATACAACAAAAGTTAATCTCATGGAAGGAAATCAAAAGGCTCCACGAAAGAATACTGGACAGAAAAGAAAGTCTCCTGATGATGCAAAGAATTCTAATAATTCTAATCTTCCCAATGATCCAAGTAACTCCAAAAAGAACAAACCTTGCTATCACTGTGGCAAGAAAAGGCATTTCAAACGTGAGTGCAGGATTCTGAAAAAGCAAAAACAAGAAGGCCAAGTCCAAGTTCCTAATGGTGTAAATATGATCGCTCATGATAATAAACCAGCGCCGCAAGTAAGTCAACTTGTTACGATGATTACTGATTTACATATTGGAATGATCACTGAACTTCATATGGCAACTAGTGATATGTCTAATGACTGGTGGTATGATTCAGGTGCAACAATACATGTTTGCAATAATAAAAATTAATTCAAGTCATATGAAATTGTAAGTGATGGTCAAGAAGTTCTCATGGGAAACTCAAATGCCGCAAAAGTGATAGGAAAGAAAAATGTTGAATTGAATTTCACTTTTGGGAAAAGTTTGTTGCTCCTCAACGTCTTGCATGTACCTAAAATAAGGAAGAATCTGATCTCTGGAAATATGTTTTCTAAGAAAGGCTTCAAGGCTATAATAGAGTCTGATAGTTTAATTTTATCCAAGAATGGATTCTTTGTAGGAAAGGGCTATTCATGTGATGGAATGTTTAAACTCAGTATTAATAATAATATGAATGTTTTTGTTTACTTGGTTGACTTATCTTCATCCTTATGGCATGATCGGTTAGCACATGTTAGTTTTTGATCATTAAAATATATGTCTAAACATGATTTAATTTCTTATAAAAATAATGACAAGAAAGTATGTGAAATATGCATTCAAGCAAAAATGGTTAAGAAACCTTTTCCTAAAGTTGAAAGAAATCCAGATTTGTTAGATTTTGTCCATTCTGATATATGTGAATTAAATGGTGTATTAACTAGAGAAGGCAATAAATATTTTTATAACTTTTATAGATGATTATTCTAAGTATAAATGAAACATAAAGATCAAGCATTTCAAATGTTTAAGACATACAAAACTGAAGTAGAAAATCAAAAGGGAAAGAAAATAAAGATGTTAAGAAGTGACCGTGGTGGTGAATATTTTCCTGTAGAATTTACTAACTTTTGTGAAGAAAATGGAATATTGCATCAAACTAGTGCTCCTTATACTCCTCAACAAAATGGTTTAGCCGAAAGGAAAATAGAACACTTATTGATATGCTTAATTCAATGTTGTTAAATGCTAAATTGCCAAATAACTTATGGGGAGAAGCTTTACTTACTGCATGTCATATTCATAATAGAATTCCTTCTAAAAAATCAAAAGTTTCTCCGTATGAACTATGAAAGAAAAGAAAACCAAACTTGAATTACCTTAGAGTTTGGGGATGTCTTGCATTTTATAGAATCTAGAGATGTGAAATTTATTGAAAATAAATTTCAAAATGACTCAAACACATTAGTGGAACCAATTAATACTACTGAACCAACAAATGTTCCTAGAACTGATTCTAATCTGAGAATTGAAAAACGTCAATTGGACTATCCTATTGAGATTAGGAGAAGTCAGCGTACTAGAAAAGAAAAGAACTTGCATTCTGATTATATATCTTCCCAATCTATAATTTTCCTTGTTGAAGGTAATAGAACTAACGTAATTAATAAAATTCCAATTTTGTTGATGGTGGATGATGACCCAAAGACATATAAGGAAGCAATTATGTCTCGTGACTCAGCCTTTTGGAAAGGCAATCAATGATGAAATGGACTCGTTATTATCCAATAATACGTGGTCTATTACTGATTTACCTTCAGGTTCTAATACAATTGGCTGTAAATGGGTTTTCAGAAGGAAATACAATACGGATGGATCAATTCAAACTTTTAAAGCTAGATTAGTAGCAAAGGGATTTAAATAAAAGGAAGGAAAAGATTATTTTGATACATATGCTCATGTGGCTCTTTTGATATCCATAAGAACACTCTTTGCTTTAGCATCGATTTATAACTTACATGTGCATCAAATGGATGTTAAAACAGTCTTTTTAAATGACGATTTAGAAGAGGAAGTATATATGGATCAACCTGAAGGTTTTGTTCTATCCGAAAATGAACATAAAGTTTGTAAGTTAACAAAATCCTTGTACGGGTTGAAACAAGCGCCTAAAATGTGGCATGAGAAATTTGATTTTGTAATACTTGAATATGGATTTACACATAACAGTGCGGATAAATATATATACTCTAAATTTAATGATGAGTTTGGAGTGATAATATGTCTTTATGTAGAGGATATGCTTATTATCAGTACAAATATGAGTGGAATAAATGACACAAAAAAGTATCTTACCTCAAGGTTCAAAATGAAAAATTTAAACGAGGTGGATACTATCTTAGGAATTAAAGTTAGAAGGCACAAAGGAGGTTTTGCTCTTTGTCAATCTCACTATATTGAGAAAATTTTGGATAAATTTAAACATTTGAATATTAAAGAGGCACACACTCCTTATGATCCTTCTATTAAATTGGTTGAAAATTCTGAAAGATCAATAACACAAATTGAATATGCTAGTGCAATTGGTAGCTTAATGTATGCCATGTATTGAACTAGACCAGATATAGCTTTTGCAGTATGTAAACTTTCAAGGTATACTAGTAATCCTAGTGTCGAACACTGGAAAGCTATTACTCGAGTACTTGGTTACTTAAAGAAAACTATGAACTATGAATTGTCATATAATGAGCCCATCGTACTCGAAGATTATATAAATGCTAGTTGGATAACTAGTGCTAATGATAATAAATCAATCTCTGGGTGGATCTTTGTCCTAGGAGGTGGTGCAGTTTCTTGGGGTTCAAAGAAACAAACGTGTATAACTCACTCTACAATAGAATCTGAGTTTATTGCGTTAGCTGCTGCGAGTAAAGAGGCAGAATGGCTGAGAAACATGTTATTAGATATTAAGTTGTGGCCACAATCGATGCCAACCATCTCTTTATACTGTGATAGTCAACTATGTCCAAAGCTTTCAGTAAAGTATACAATGGAAAATCAAGACATATCAGCTTGAGACATGAATATATAAGGGAATTAATTTTCAATGGAATTATTTCCATAATATATGTAAAATCTTGTAACAATCTAGCAGACCCACTTACTAAAGGTCTCTCATGAGATCAAGTAAAGAGTACTGCTGCTAGTTATGGTTTGAAAATATTTAATTAATCTTGCAATTTTAGGAACTCAACTTTACTTGTAAATTTTATGAGTTGAAGTTTAACGGGTAATAATTAAAATTGACAAGTATTGGATTATTAAATGGGAGGGTGAGTATATAGTATTAATGCTCTTAATGAAACGTAATTTCACCTATGTGAACATGGAGTGGTGCCGCTTCAACAACAGTTGGAAATTAACTTTGTAAATGTTCATGAAACCAGGAGGTAGCACAAGGCTATATTCATGCTGAATTAATTTATGAACTTTTGTATTTGAAATATGAAATCATGTGTGTAGTTATTCCGATTCTATTGAATAGATTTCTATTTTATTTAATTCTGATTTAAACTGTATGCAATCATGAATTAATATAGAATCTTGAGTTTCTGACACTAAAAAGAAAGTTTAAATTGAAAGATACTTTCTTCTACGCATGAAATCAAGCAGTCAAATATGACAAGCTTAGTGGGGGATTGAAGTGAACTTGTACATATTTGTACGTAAATTAATGTTTTCTGCATTCTCATCTCAAGGCGGTTATAAAATATAGTTATAAAATACGGTTATTTTTAGAATTATTTTCTGCGTTCATTAACGTGAATTCAGACAACTTTTCTAAAAAGGTGTCTTCTTGAGAAGTCACGACTCTTTTAAGAGATATGATGAATCTGTATCACTATCCTATAAATAGATAACCACGGGAGAAGAAAAGAGATATACAACTTTCAAACTTAAATCTTCATCCTCATAAGCATAAATTCAAAAAGTTCTTTCGTAGTTCTGTTGTAATTGCTGACTCCAAAACTTGGTGTTTTGTTGTATTCTGGAGGTTTATTGCCTTAACCCTGCAGCAAATATAGTGGGGGCGATTAAAACCTTAAAGAGAGTGATTCATCACGCCTCAAAGCATATTTCTCCATTTTTCTATTGACCACTGCAATAACAGAAGTGTTGTCTTATAGTGGAGATATTTTGTGATGGTCCTCCTTTGGTTTGCCAAACGTTGACACGTGTCCCTCCAATGGAATCTTGTCTGTAAGAAGGTACGATAAGATCCTGACAAATTATCTTCATGTAGAACACGTGCCACTCTACGGTCGGAATATAATATCGGGCTGACAACATTCTTATGGGCCTGATGATAACAGGCCGAGGTACCCTGCCGATAGCTGATACCGAGAGTTGACCTTATTCTTGGTGTCGGCACTTAATTCTACCTCCTCGGTGTTGGCCTGCCTTCTCCTTATGCCCAATCAACATGGTCGACTTCTTCTGTTTCCGTTTCTTTTTTGGGCGTGGGTTCAAATTTCACTCTTATCCAGTCTTAACTTATCTTCCGGAGTTGCACCGCGCGTGTAAATCATGCCTGATATGGGGTATAAACACCCATAACAACATGCATTATATTTACAAAAATATTATTCTAACCTACTTTAAATTTTTTCTTTTTTAATTGAGGGAATATTAAGTACGCGATTTAGTGAATAATTGCATATATTAGTGCGAAATTTTTTTGGGCCAATTCTTTTATGGCAAAAGCTCTTGCGCTCCCGGGACTCGCCGTGTCCCATGTGAACACAATCTTTCCCCTCCAATTCTAGACATGCTGTGTCCCATGTGAATACAACTCTTCCCCTCCAATTCTATTTAAACTTATGTATTGCTAAGGGGTCTAAATTGCAAGTGGGCACGAAAATTGCAAAGGGACAAAGTGTCCCCGGGACACAAGAGTCTCATCCTTCTTTTATAGCCCAACGTAAGTTTTGGGGGCCAACATTTACCGTATTGGGCTTCCGAATATTCTGGTTTTTTATGTATCTCTTTAAACTAATCACTATTTAATAAAAATAAATAAATAAATAAGGAATTTATAAACAATAGTTGAATTAAATTCATAAATTCGAGATGAAAATAATCAATGATTATAGTTTTGGCATATTTTTGCCTGGAAGCTTCGAATGCTTCCAAGAATTAGCTGCAAGAAATTATGAAGAGTCCTCTTCTTCATGAATATTTCCACTTCAAAATGAAATGAAGTTTGCTTAATTTTAAGCATGTCATTTTCCACAAGGAGCAGCTCAGTGCATCTAAAAGATTTATAGATAAGTGAATTATTTATATTTAATCATATCATTCCAAAAACCTTAACCATTCAACACTTTAATACAAATACGAACATCTTAACCAACAAGCATAGAATCCTTTATTACGAATGAGAAAAGCAGAGTAATTAGATTCTAACAGCATCAATAGGCCTTTTCCCCAACTGATAGTAGTGGAAATAAGTCTTTGAATAATTCAATACTTTCTTGAACAATCTTGGCCTTCCATTTTCTTCATCAATAAGTTCTTCCACCGGTTCGATCTCTTTTTCAAAATCCGGATTGACAAACATAGCCAAACTACTCCTCTCTCTCTCAGGATTCACAACTGCTCTGTGAATAGGGCTTTTGCATATCCCATTGCTCATTATCTGCACAATAAAACCCAAATCCAGAAAACTTCAATTACACTAGCCCTATATATTGACAATGTTTTATAATAAAGGCAAATAATTGTATAAACTGTGTTCACGACGTAAACATTGTGAACCTCCTTCCAGTCCTACCTTATGTATTGATAAGGTTTATGTGGTCCCTTACAATCCTATTATACCTCAGTTATTACTAGGGTTTATATTAAATTAGGGGACAAAAGCATTTACACCATAAACTCGGTTTACAGGAGACTAACTGTTATATAAATCAGTTGCAGGATTCAATCCTCATCCCTAAACTCGTACAAACACAGCCTTGAATCCATATTTTAAATTTAAAAAGACATGATACCTCGAGTTGATCCCCAACATTGACAACCAGTGCATGGGGTAATATGGGAACCCAAAACCATTGATAATCCTTGAGCAGCTGAAGTCCTCGTACTTGTTCGTCTTGTAGGAGAATAGTTAACGCGGATCCATCCGCGTGCGGTCTGAGTCCAAGGATTTGATCCGCTCTCGGGCATTGAGGATAGTAGTTGAGGCGTGCAGCCATTGTCAGTTCATCCCCAAATTTGCTCAAAAAACACCCCTCTGTCAACCCTAATGATTTCGCTATCAACTCAAGAAGTTGCTCTGCTACGCGTTTAAGCTCAGCAGTATACTCATGCAACGCTTTCCTGCAACAAGAGTTATCCATCATTCATTCGAGTCGACAGATCCAACATTATTCATAATTGAATGTAATAATTTGCAGATAATTTACATGAGAGATGGTGGATTTCGAGGCCAAAATTTGTAATTGTGGAGGCGTTGGGGAGCAACTCGAAGGTGCAGCCTGTCGTTCCAATCAAGAGCTTGGTTCTCGTGAAGAAGTAAATCCTTACCGTAGCCTTGGAAGTCATCCCCTTCTCTGGCGTATTTTAGCTTCTCCTCCATTGGAAGGTGGAAGAATTCTCGTGATAACTTGCGCACTTCATCAAGGAAGGAGGTTGCAACGCCATGATTTATTACCTGACCACAAGTTTCAGGTTCTCACTCAAAAATGATTTTATTATTGTTGTGAATCACGGACTGAGAAAAGAAATCATGATTTTGAGTGTATGCAACTCATGCATAATTTTCGACGAATTTTTTAAATTTCTGGCGAAAAATAACTAAATTTAGATAAAAAGGACTAAAATCGAAAAAAAGAGGACCAAAAGTGAGAAATGCAATAAAAGAAATGACTAAAGTTGGAATAGGTTATACTCAAATGATCAAATTTGATATTTTCCCTTTTTTAGCTGGGGGTTTTGAGCGCGTGCAACTCACACATGTTTTTCCGGCAAGTTTTTTAAATTTTAGGCGAAAAATGACTAAATTTGAACCAAAAAGACTAAAATCGGATGACGGAGGACCAAAAGTGAAAAATGCAATAAAAAAGGACTGAAATTGGAAAATGACATACTTACAGGACTAATTTTGATATTTTTCCAAATAAAAATGATTTAAATAAAAAATATTATAATCAAAATGAGAAAAAAAATTGACAGTGTAATTAAGAATAAAAATAACTTGAATAATGAGGATGATTTGCAAAAACAATGTAAAAAAATGAAGAGAATGATAATGTAATTGAGAAATATAAAAATATTTTAACTAATAAGTTTGATGATGAAGAGAATTAATAATCAAATTAAGAAAAATGAAAATATTTTAAAAAATAAAATTTGTGTGTGAGATAATATATGATTTAAGAGCTTAGGATAACCTTTCATAACAATATTAGAGACGTAATAATGGAGAAATATTTTAAAAGAAAAAAAATTTAAAATTTCCTAATTTCCAGATATTTTTCATATACATACGAGAGTTGGTCTCTTGTGTCCCTGATGCTTATGTATAAGGCTATAATATTTTCTTTTAAAAAATATACACTTTAATTAATAACGGTATAATTTTTTTTATTGAAAATATCGCTTGAAATATTAATAGTATAAATGTAAAATTAAAAAAAAAAATTTCAAAAATAAAGTTGTCTTGTATTATAAAGTATACTAGTATTATTTAATATACTAAAGGATATGACTTTAAAAAAATGAGAATTTTGGGGCACGGTGTCCCTAGTCACGTAAGTGTTAGCAATACATATGAGTAGTATATTACACATAAATAAATAAATTAAAAAAAAACCAATCAAAATGATGAGAACCAATATAAGAAGAGTGAGACTCTTGTGCCTCTGGGAACACCGTGCCCCTTTGCAATTCTCGTGCTCCTTTACAATTTAAACCCCTAACAATACATATGTTTAAATAGAATATGAAGGGTGAGAATTGTGTTTACATGGATGTCCAGGTTCATGAGTTTTTGCCATATAAAAAATGACTTGTGTGCTTTTTTTTTTTTTTTTTTTTTTCGTTCAAGTGGTTTAAGTCGTGAAAACTTGAGGGATAAAAACGAATTGAACCTTTCCATAATTTTCAGTTTGGAGTAGGAATATTTAGGCATGCAAAATGGAAAAAGAGAGCACAAGTACAAGTATTTGCAATTAAGTCCAGTGAGATTATAAGAGTGTAGAAGAACCTGGAAGCAACCCCATGAGGTGAGAGCAGAGCGGAGGGAGAGCAGCTCCTCCGGTGAATCCCATCGTCGGAGATCGATCACCGGAATATCTGCAGTCTGATCTGAGGTGGGCCCACTATAAGCAGTAATATACGTCTGCGGAAGATCATGTCCATTTTCGACCAGTTCTTGAACTGGATTGCACCACCCTACTGCTTTTGGTTTTGCGGACACTGAAACTTCTGTCATCTCTTCTTCTTTTCTTCAACAGATAATTGTTTACACTGTCTCTAACAAATTATGGTGGTTATATAATATGTGAATTTCGTTAATTATTTTTAATAAAATTTTAGAACTATTAAATTGTTGAAATTAGGCTCATGACAGTTACACATGCACGGCGGCCCAATTTTTCTTTTAAAAGCCTCAAGTCATGATCATTAAAAAAGAAAAAGAAAAAAAATTGCCAGTCCCAATTCCTTGTAAAATCGGAATAGAACCAAAATATATAAAGTTTCAGTTCTATTTTGTCCAATTTCGGTTTTAATTCGAAATGCCAGTTTTGAATTTTTGAGCATGTCTAGTAGCATTAACAAAAAAAAAAAAAACTCTTTAAGTCAAATTAGAAATATTATTTAAAGTGTAGGTAGAAATGATCTTTTCCTTTTTTCCATGGGTAGAAATAATTACTTCTTTAAAAAAATGATAAAATATCGTTTTTGTACTATAATTTTGATAGAATTTAATTTAGTTATGTAATTATTTTTTAAAATTTTAATCCTTTTGTAAAACTTACATAGAACTTGCAAGAACTTATGTAGGACTTCACACTTCGCAAATTCAGTAAATTTGAAAATAATTTTGGAAAAGGACTAAACTGAAAAAATAAAGAGTTATAGGACTAAAATTGACAGAAATAATTAAAATTGAAAAAAAATTATATAACTAAATTTAATTATATTAAATTACTGAACTAAAAAATAATATTATTATATTAGAAAATGATACACTATAGAAAGCAATATTTGTAAATTAAATTAGCAACAAATAATACCACATTAATTTTTAAAAGTTGATGGATAAAGGAAAATTCCTCCAATCATGCTAGGAGGGTTTTGGTTTCTTTAGATTTTTTAATTCTTCCATCACACAATTTTAAATATCCCTCCAATATCCCGATTTAAAGTTTACAAATTTGTAAAAACCATTTATCACTTATTTCGATGTAATTTGATTTTTCTAGTAATAATATATGTTATGGGGTAAAAAGTGATGATAAATTTAAAATTAAAATGTTTTAGAGAAATATTAATTAAATATCATTCTTAAATATGAAGCACTCGAAGTGTGATGTAACTTGATTGCCCCCATTCTCAAATAATACAATGAAATATTTTATCATACTTTTTTTTTTTCTTAAATGATAAGTACTTTTTTTCTTTAAGATTATTTTAAAAAAAAAAATTGTAATCATGCAGAAGTAACCAATATTAGAAAAGAACACAAACAAAGGTTCCAGAGAATCAACTTGAAGACGTAACGTAACTCAGGCATAGTGGTAACACTTTCAGTCTTTCACTTTCAGCAAACTCATCCTAAAGATCACCATCACCATTTAATACTCTCTAGTCTCTTCTCGTTAGTGGCGGTTTTGTTTAGGATACGTAGTTATAAAAATATTATTCAATATTTAAAATTATATAATAAATAAATTAATATCAAAAATTATAATTAATATTAAAACTATTGAATTTATATTTGTATAAAGCAATTCAAAACATTACTGTCATAAGTCTATAATATAAATTTTAAAAAAATAGTAAAGGATTGAGTGTAATTCTGTGTTGCAATTAATTAATAATTTAAAGTTACAAAACAATAAAACATGTAAATAATTTCATAAAATATTATATTAATATGTTGTGTATAATTATATATATATGAGAGTAATGTAATGAAGAAATTAAGAGTTTAACTTTGATACGCCTGTGTCACCGGTGTATCTAGACGAATATAACTGTTAGATCAATCTTTAGTTTAATCTATACTATTAATTAAATAAAATAATTAGAAAAAAAATTAAAAAACCTACCCACTATCCCATATTATTAGTTTGTATATTCTAGGTTGCATCGGTGTACCAGTTGCACCCCAGAATCACCAAAAAATTCAAGGAGAAAAAGAAATTAAAATAAAAAAGTATATTATATACTCACTAGGAGAAACATATTTCTACATAAAATAAAATAAGAGTGATTCTATTTACACCCCATTTTTTCAATATACACCTCATTAACCAAATAAACCCATTAAACATAAAAGAAAATAGATTTTTACTTAAAATACCCCAATATTAGACAATTCTACCTTTTATTAAAAGCGGATCTCCTCACCCAGTGGCGGACCTACGTTGAAGGCAGAGGGGGCACTGGGCCCCCCTGAAATTATGAAAATATTTACTATGTATGTAATAAGTTGTGTCAAACAATGAAGTGGCCCAGTGGATTTCCTAATTTGATGGTGCTGTGAGGTTGCAGGTTCGACCACATCCCATGCATTCTTTTCACAATTTCCTATTTCCTTTTTGTTATTATTTTTTCAACGTATTCTTTTATTCATTTCACCATTTTCTTTTGTTATTTTCATTATTTTTACTTTTTCTACGTATTTTTAAAATTTTTTCCACTTATTTCTACGTATTTTTTTATTCTTCTACTATTTTCTTTTCACTATTTATATATATTAAGGAATAAAAATGTGTAGTTTACTAATAAAATTTTAACGAATTATGTATTTGGGTATACGAAATATCAACTCATACATTATATTTAGTATTATTATTTGGGCCCCCCTCGGCACAAATCCTGCGTCCGCCACTGTCCTCACCCCTTTTTCATTCAAACTACCAGCAGATCTCTTCACATATAATGAATTTGTTTGTTATATAAAAGCACTTCATCTTGATTGTATCCAAGTTTAATTTTGTATTTTCCCTGGAAGTTTGCAAAACGTGCATCTGCAATGGGTGATCTTTGCACTCCATAAATTACAGCTTCAATGAATGAGGTTATTTTGAATCATAAATGACAGAATTTCTTAAGAAAAAGGTTTCGTTTTATATAAATTTGAAGTGTGTATTTTTTAACAACCTTGTCTACAAAAATATAGGACTCGCTCATTCAATTTGTTTTCCAATATACTTCACCATCAAACTTCTTAAAATCAAAGTTTATATAATAAGATATATGTAAATCGAATTTACATGAGTGTTTGTATTTGCTAAAAGGACACCTTAAAAATGGATGAACAAAAGCGAAATGATACTTATCAGCTATATGAGATGAGGCTAACAAATTTTAATGTAGTAAAATACATCACTTTCACATAAAATTACGCCTACCGCATAAATCATTTCAAACTCTTACTTGGAAAAATACCGGAAATGATAATAACTGTGAATGTTTTGGGCCATCTCATTTATAGGCCCAACTAAAGTTTTGGGTCCCTTCATTTATAGGCCCAATATCCCCCTAATGGGCTTTCGAATATTCCTCTCATTTTTAATGTCTTTTTAAACTAGAAAGTAGAAATGACCAATGAAGATATCAGGAGAAAATAAGGTAACAGAGATTAGAGAGATGAGGATTTGGGGGAAGAAGCTGTATCCAAGACAAGTCATACTTTTTGCATCTGGGTATGAAATTTTCCAACTCCTTTTTAGTTTTTTTTGCATAATTAATTCTCACAAATATATTATAATTATATTTAATTAAATTGAGGATGAAATAGGATTTTAATCTTGGCCACGACAACCTACGATGTCCATAGATCAATAAAGAATAACGAAACTCCCCCGTCAAGAAAACAGCTCCAAGCTCTTGAAAATTATATCAACTCCCACCGCCGTCCACCGCCGTGAAATCATCCATGTGGTATCATTTATTTCATGAATCACTTTTTTTTAATAGTTACTGTATTAAATTCATAAATTTGAGATGAAGAAGCTTCTATGGTTATAGTTTTGCCACGTTCTCACTTGGAAGCTTCGAATTCTTCACAAGAGAAATGGGGTCGCTTAGTTTCTAGAAAACAAATTCTCTTGTAAGATGAGTTATTTGTGAAACGGGTCGACTCATCACTAAAATATGCTTATTATATAGATAAAGTATGTTTAATGTTTGTTGAAGTATGTTTTCTAAAGTATGCTTTTACGGTGTTATAATATAATTTATTATTAACATACTTTAATTACAAATAAGCATGCTTTATCTATACAACAAACATACTTTAGTGATGGTCGATCTGTCTCATATTCGTCTCACAAATAATACGTCTCACAAGAGAGATGACCAGTTCTTTTAAAAGCTTAATTTTGTAAAGACGTGAATTATTTAATATTTAATCATATCATTCTGCAACCGTTGGAGCAATGTCACAAGCATAAAAAAAAGACATAACTATTGATTCACAACATCATAAGCACTTCAATAGAGTGTTTCATTAGGGAATACGAAAACCAGAGTCAGATTCTGGCAACATCAATAGTCCTTTTCCCCTGCTGATAGTAGTGGAAATAAGTCTTTTGAAAATTCACTACTTTGTTGAACAATCTTGGCCTTCCATTTTCCTCATCAACAAGTTCTTCCACTGGTTCAACCCCTGTTTCAAGATCCGGAGAGACGAACATAGCCAGACTATGCCTCTCTTTCTCTGGATTCACAATTGCTCTGTGAATAGGGCTTTTGAATATCCCATTGCTCATTATCTGCACATGAATACAATGTTTCATATAAATCAGATGCAGGATTTAAATTTATTAGGAGATCATGATACCTCTAGTTGATCCCCAACATTGACAACAAGTGCATGTGGCAATATGGGAACCCAAAACCACTGATCATCTTTGAGCAGCTGAAGTCCTCGTACTTGTTCGTCTTGTAGGAGAATAGTTATCGCGGATCCATCCGCGTGTGGTTTGAGTCCAAGGATTTGATCCGCTCTCGGACATTGAGGATAGTAGTTTAGCCGCGCAATCATTGTCATTTCTCCAAATTTGCTCAAAAAACACCCCTCTGCCAGCCCTAATGATTTTGCTATCGACTCAAGAAGTTGCTCTGCTATGCATTTAAGCTCAGCAGTGTAATCATGCAATGCTTTCCTGCAACACTCCATTACACATGAAACGATCAAATATTCACCGTTGAGTGGAATAATTTGGAGATGATAAGGTTGAAAGAAATATTACATTAGAGATGGTGGATTTTGGGGCCAAAATTTAGAATTGTGGAGGCGTTGTGGAGAAAGTCGAAGGTGCAGCCTGTCATTCCAGTCGAGAGGTTGGTTCTCGTAAAGAAGTAGATCCTTGCCATAGCCTTGGAAGTCATCCCCTTCTCTGGCGTATTTTAGCTTCTCCGCCATTGGAAGGTGGAAGAATTCTTGTGATAACTTGCGCACTTCATCCAGGAAGGAGGCTTCAACGCCATGATTTACTACCTGTTAGAGTGATTTGATTAAGTATTAAACAATTCCCTTTTTATCAACTTAAGCTTTTATATGAGGTCTCATTTAACACTACCTAACCACAACTTTCAGATTCTTGCTCAAAAATTATTTTATTATACAGATGGGTGTGTTGAGAATTATAGGGATAATTTTAAGATCTAAAACATCAGGTAAGAATATGATCGAATATAAATACTAGCAAGTAGCAAGTAATATGAATGTGCAATGAATATATATATATATATATATATATATATATATATATATATATTTTAGCATGGATATTAATCAAACTATGTCCTGCCTTCATTGGGAAAAAAAAAGATTAACTATCTATTAAAGTAACTAAAAAAAACTTTATTCAATTACTTCAAGATTAAAATTATACTTTCAATTTCGAGCAGTTAAAAAGATGACTGCAAAGTTGGACACAAAGGTATTCAAATTAGAGTAAACGGGGTAATATGATGGTTGATGAAACTTGAGGGGGAAAAACGAATTGAACCTTTCTATAATTTTCTGTTTGGAGGAGGAATATGTAGGCATGGGTGAAATTGCAAAAAGAGAGCACAAGTATAAGTATTTGCAATTAAGTCCAGTGAGATTATAAGAGTGTAGAAGAACCTGGAAGCAACCCCATGAGGTGAGAGCAGAGCGGAGGGAGAGCAGCTCCTCCGGTGAATCCCATCGTCGGAGATCGATCACCGGAATATCTGCAGTCTGATCTGAGGTGGGCCCACTATAAGCAGTAATATACGTCTGCGGAAGATCATGCCCATTTTCGATCAGTTCTTGAACTGGATTGCACCACCCTACTGCTTTTGGATTTTTGGACATTGAAACTTCTGCCATTTCTTCTTCTTTTCCTCAACAGATAATTGTTTACACTGTCTCTAACAAATTATGGTGGTTATGTAGTAGGTGAATTTTGTGATCAATTATTGTTGAAGTGTCTGTTTTTTTAATAGAATTTTAGAAGTATTAAATTGTTAAAATTAGGGTCATGACTGTTACAAGTTACACATGCATGCCGTCCCCATTAAAAAAAAAAAAAGCCTGACAACGTGTTTTTTGAAAAATAAAAGAAAGAAAAGGAACAGTGCACCCATTCTGATCTAAATGTAGAATCGAAATCGAACCGAAATACATATAATTTTATTTTGACTTATTCTAATTACTGTTTGAACGGTTGATTCCAACTTTTTCAAGCATACTTTCTCCATCCCCTCCAAGAGGGTTTTTTTTTCCTTCATTTTAGACGTCCCATCCAAAAAGTCTCATTCTTTTTTAGTATTGTTATTTGCACACCCCCTTTTATCAAGTACAACTCTTTTATTAAATATACATCCTTTTTTATTTTTAAATCTTAAATTTATTATTTGCACACCCCTTAAAATCTAGAAATTATCCCTTTAATTTCAAGATTATACACCACCCAAATCTTTCATTTAATTTTACTAAATCTAAATATAAATTCCTCAAATAAAATCACGCAAATAAATATCCATTAATCTATAATCCAAAGAAACATAAACATGATAAACGTAAACGTAATAATCAAAGAACTAAAGAAGATTTTAGTTTATTTTAACATCAGGTATCCTTATTTTATATCTTTTTTATTGTTGTCTTCATTTTTTTTCAGTTCTTTAATTTAATTATATTAAATAATTAGATTTAAATATTTTTTTAATTATCTTGACATAACATTTTTATTTAAAATTTACTATCAATTGTTTTTAATTAATAAGATTTAATTTAACTCATTATTTAATTAAATATATTTTTTAAAATACTACTAATTAAATTAAGAAAAATTAATAAGATGAATATTTAATTTTTTAAGATAAAAATAATAAGTGGTCAAGAAAAAGTGAAACCAAACAATCAAATTATTTTATAAATAATTATAAGACAAATAAAAAGCGATAATATTTTAATAAAAATTATACCTAATAAATAAAAAGTGACAATTGATTATTCTATAAATTAATTTATAAAATAAATATAATACTTTAAATAAAAAGTTATCACTAAAAAAATCGATAACTTTTTTCATAAAAAACAAGATAAAATACATATTATATTTTAATAATTAATAAAATATATCTATTTTAATTTTTTGAGAGAAATAAATTATTACAAGTTTGTCTCAATTACAATCTCGGGTTAATGACGGGTTGCTTTTTTTTTAGGAGTATATATTTAACGTATAAAGAATAATTTAGATTTTTAATAATATAATATTGGAATGTGTATAAAATAGAAGGAGGTATGTATTTAAAATACTTTATCAAATATATTAGGGTATGTAATTCAGACTTTTTAAAAATATTAATTTTATTATTATAATAATAGGATGTGTATTTAATAGAAGAGGTGTGCAAATAAGATTACCCATTTTTTAATATAAATAATTAATAATATATGTTGTGTGTATTAAAAGAATATAACAAATTTAAAATTAAAATGTGTTAGAAGAATAATATTTGTATGTTATCTTCAAATATGAACTTCAAATTTGGACAGACAAAAAAAAAGAAGAAAAGAAAAATTGAAGTTGAATTATTGCAGTTTTGAACTAAACTCACCTTAAACATCATGATCACCATCACCATTAAATAGATGTTAAGAGGTAGAGTAAGTAGATAACAATTTTTTAAAAATATTTATAGTATACCATTTAATAGAATTACATTAATAAAACACATCACTCTCACATAAAATTACGCGTACCGCAGAAATCATTTCAAACTCTCACTAGTTAATGACTGTGAAAGTTTTGGGCCGTTTCATTAATAGGCCCAACTAAAGTTTTGGGTAGCTTCATTTATAGGCCCAATATCCCCTATTGGGCTTTCTAATATTCATAGCTTTTTTATATCCTTTTAAACAAAGAAAGTAGAAATGACCAATGAAGATAGAGTTGATATCCGATGCACTTTGGTGAAAGGGTGCACCCATATATATATATAACTTTTTATTCTATATATATTGTAATACATGTTTTTTAATTATTGTATATTTTTTTTACACTCAATTTTTTATTAAAAAAATTAGCATCCATATGTGTATAACGTTTTATTCAATAATGTATACATGTTTTTTAATAATTGTATATTTTTCACACTCAATTTTTCATTAAAAATACTAACAAAAAATTCACTAATAAAGTGTACTCCCTCCGTCCCATCCTAATGGTTACATATTTTCTTTTTGGGTGTCCCATTCTAATGGTTACATTTCCCTTTTTAGCATATGAGACCCGTACAAATTAATTATTTGTCTCTTCATGGGCCCACACATCACACTAATACACCTACCCACTTTACATTAAAATATTATTTCTCTCACCTCAATACATATTAAAATAATATATTCATTAATCCACGTACAAACAACAAATGTAACCATAAGGACGAGACAGAGGGAATATACATTTTTGTTCATAATTGTATACATTTCTAAAAATGGTGCACCGTATCCGTATCCTACGGTGTACCCTGCACGGTAGTATTAGCCATGAAGATATTAGGAGAAAATAAGGTAACAGAGATTAGAGAAAGATGAGGATTTGTGGGAAGAGGGTGTATCCAAGACAAGTCATGCTTCTTGCATCTGGGTACTAAAATTTCCAACTATTTTTTGTTTTATTTGCACAATTAATCTTCACAAATATTTTATAACTCTATTAAATTAAATTGAGGATGAAATAAGGTTTTAATCTTGGGCGCGACAAGAAAACAGCTCCAAGCTCTTGAATATTACATCAACTCCCACCGCCGTGAAATGATCCATATGTGGTATCCAGGGACGGACCTAGTGTAGGGACAGGGGGGCACTGGCCCCCCTGAGAATTCCAAAATATTTACTATATATATAGTATAAATCTCTAATTTTATTAATAGCCAAGTGGCTTGCGCCTCCACAATGAGTTTGGATGTCACGTGTTCAATCCCTTGCAATAACAAGGCTATTTTCTTTTTTTTTAGTTTATTATTTCCTTTACTTATATTTATTTTTTCTTTATAGTTTATTTTATGTTTCTTATATTTATATTTATAAATTTTTTTATTTTCTTCTTACTCTTTTATATTTCTTTATATTTTTTCTCTCTCTCTTGTTCCCTAATTCTATGAAATGGATAACAAATTGATAACATTTTAATAAAAAAGATAAGTGATAATAGTTCAATGTATGATTTCATGAACAATTTGTATTATAAATAAAAGGTAATAATAATTTTAATAAAAATTATTAATGTCTTATATAAAAAGTGATAACTATCTAAGAAAATGTAAGAACGATCTCACGTAATTGTTCCCTGTAGTAAATTTGGGCCCCCCTGACCATAAATCCTGGGTCCATCACTGGTGGTATCATTTATCTAATGAATCACTTTTTTTTTTAATTTTTTTAATTTTTATTTCATAAATTCGAGATGAAGATCATCATGTTCAAAGCTTCTACGGTTATAGTTTTGCCACGTTCTCGCCTGGAAGCTTCGAATGCTTCCAAGAAGTAGCTGTCAGCAATTATGATTTATGAAGTGTGGTGGAGAATTCCACCTCAAAGAGAAATGGGGGGGTTTGCTTAGTTTCAAGAATCTCATTTGAGTCATTTGCCACAAGTCCTAGCAGCTTTTCTTTAAATGATTAATTCATCTAAAAACTCCAATTTGTCTTTTGTAGAGGAGTGAATTATTTAATATTTAATTATATCATTCTGCCGATGGAGCAATGTCACAAAGCATAACGAAAAGGCATAATTATTGATTGACAACATCATAACGATTTAACAAGGCATTTCAATAGAGTATTTCATTAGGGAAAACGAAAATGAGATTAGATTCTGGCAGCATCAATCGGCCTTTTCCCCTGCTGATAGTAGTAGAAATAAGTCTTATGATAATTCACTATTTTGTTGAACAATCTTGGCCTTCCATTTTTCTCATCAACAAGTTCTTCCACTGGTTCGACCTCTTTTTCAAGATCCGGATGGACGAACATAGCCAAACTATGCCTCTCTTTCTCTGGATTCACAATTGCTCTGTGAATAGGGCTTTTGCATATCCCATTGCTCATTATCTGCACAATACAATACAACAATGTTATATATAAATCAGGATTCAATCCTCATCCCTAAACTCGTACAAACAATGTTAGAGTGATTTGATTAAATATTAAACGACTCTGCTCTCTATAAGCTTAAACTTTTAAATGAGTTGGTCATTTAACAAAGCACATATACTTTCCCTTTCTTCAAGCCTCCTTATAACTCCCCTCTAATTCGTTCTCAATGGGAATCGAACTTAGATCTCTTACTTAAGTGAAATGTCCAGTGGCCAGGTGAGCATATTTTAAATTTATGAGGACATGATATACCTCGAGTTGATCCCCCACATTGACAACCAGCGCATGGGGCAATATAGGAACCCAAAACCATTGATCATCCTTGAGCAATTGAAGTCCTCGTACTTGTTCGTCTTGTAGGAGAATAGTTATCGCAGATCCATCCGCGTGTGGTTTGAGTCCAAGAATTTGATCCGCTCTGGGACATTGAGGATAGTAGTTGAGCCGCGCAAACATGGTCATTTCCCCAAATTTGCTCAGAAAACACCC
Organism: Pogostemon cablin; assembly: GCA_023678885.1. Lineage (NCBI taxonomy): Eukaryota > Viridiplantae > Streptophyta > Magnoliopsida > Lamiales > Lamiaceae > Pogostemon > Pogostemon cablin. The sequence continues at coordinate 28,457,691 of CM042975.1, forward strand.
CTCTTCCAACCCTAGTGATTTTGCTACCGACTCAAGTAGTTGCTCTGAGATGCGTTTAAGCTCAGCAGTGTACTCGTGCAACGCTTTCCTGCAACAAGAGTTATCCATCATACATTCGACAATCCAATATTCATGCATGAACCATAGTTGAATGTAATAATTTGCATATAATAATTAGTTAGAAGGAAATTATATTACATGAGAGATGGTGGATTTTGGGGCCAAAATTTGGAATTGTGGAGGCATTGGGGAGCAACTCGAAGGTGCAGCCTGTCGTTCCAATCGAGAGGTTGGTTGTCGTAAAGAAGTAAATCCTTGCCGTAGCCTTGGATGCCATCCCCTTCTCTGGCGTATTTTAGCTTCTCCGCCATTGGAAGGTGGAAGAATTCTCGGGATAACTTGCGCACTTCATCCAGGAACCAGGTTTCAACACCATGATTTACTACCTGAGGACATGAGTAGATACTCAAAACATCTGAGTTTAAAATCAAGTCATCTCATACAAATTTACTTTTGAACTTTATTCAAAACTGTTGGTTTTTTTTTTTTAATTAAAGATGTTCAAATTTTCTATTTTGATGGGATGATCAAACTGACTTTACATAGTTACGAAAAAAAAAAATGGTAAAAAAAAATACTCCATCCGTCCTCTTCAAAAAAATATTCATTTCCCCTATTTAGTAAAAAAATACATAATATGGCCACCACTTTCCTTAAATACAACTATACACTTTACATATAATAATAATAATACTTCTTAATCCACGTAAAAAAACAAACAAACACCTTAGAACTGGACATAAAGAGTATTATTTTAATGAAATCGGAGCAAGATTGAAAAGATTAGAACAAAAATAAATGTTCTAATTATTTTGAAATTTTTTTAAATAAAATAAAAAGATCCTACAAAACATGACTTTATATTATTACCATTTTCTCAAGTTCACATAAACTATTTTGTGCGTGGATATTAATCAATCTTAGTCTAATTAGATTGATGGATTCTAAAATTAAGCAACAATAAATCCTAGAGGAATATTAGAATGACAGTAAATTTACACGTTCGGACGTACATTATTTAAATTTCGAGCATGTCTAAAGATAAATGAAAAGTAGGACACAAAAGCTATTCAAATTAGAGTATTGGGTGTAATATGATAGTCCATGAGACATAAGGGGTAAAAGAGTAATTTTCTGTTTGGGAGAAGGGAATGTTTCTGAAATTGCAAAAAGAGAACAGAAGTTAAAGTAATTGCATTTAAGTCCATTGAGTGAAGAAGAACCTGAAAACAACCCCATGAGGTGAGAGCAGAGCGGAGGATGAGCAGCTCCTCCGATGAATCCAATCGTCGGAGATCGAAGACCGGAATATCCGCAGTCATATCTGAGGTGGGCCCACCATAAGCAGTAATATACCTCTGCGGAAGGTCATGTCCATTTTCGAGCAGTTCTTGAACTGGACTGCACCATCCTACTGCTTTTGGAATTGTGGACGCTGAAACTTCTGCCATTTCTTCTTCTTTTTTAAATAGATTGTTTAGACTTTCTCCATTTCCAAATATTTATGATGGTTAAGCTAATTAATGCTGATGAGATGTAGTAACAAAATATGGAAAAATATATGGCTGTGAAATCGAGAGGGTACGTATGGTGTGGTCCGACTTTGATTGCTTGCTCACTCTGACACTCTTATCTTATCTCTTCACTTGTTGCTCAGACCTTATAGTAACCCCTATGTCCAAGATTTTAACTAATTACTATTACAGTCTGGATGTTTCTAGACTCTTGCAAAACTAAGTTTTCAAGGGTCATTTTGATTTAAAATGTTTTATATTATTGGATGGAAAACACTAAGAAAAAAAATGGAAAATTATACCTAATTAAAATTTTAGGTATAATTTTTCCAATTTTTTTATTGGTAAATATTAATTGTTAGTATAGTTATTAGTTACACCAAGCATTCATATTTCCTCTTTTCTTTTTCCCCAAGCCTCCTTATAACCCCCCTTCTAATTCATTTATAAAGAGAATCACTTTAGTGAGGAGCCTAGTGGTCATGTAATAAGAGAGAAAATTATATATGAAAATCTAGGATCCAGAGAATGTATACATGTCATAAAATTTTAACATTCTTAATTTTAATATTTATTTTTAATATTATATTCTTAATATACTTAGGGAATATTTGATTCACTAAAGTTAATAAGTGTGTTAATAAAACTTGTAAATGTGATAAGCAATGGATGAACATTAGAATTCCCTTTCCATATTAGTTTCATGGGATATTGTAACACACTTCCCCTCAAGGTTGTATTTCTTCGGGCCCCTTACTTTTTATTAATGGACTTAGATGAAAATTAAGCCCGCATAAGTCCTATTAGTATATAAATTCTCTAATTTTTAGAAAAAATTTAAGGTCCAATGAGTATTATTAATTCAAAGTGAACCAAACACACCCTTATGGAATGTTTGGTTCATTAAAGCTAATAAGTGGGTTAATAAAGCTTATAAATGTGATAAGCAATGGATGAACATTTGAAATCTCTTGATTCCATATTAGTTTCATGGGATATAGTAACACACTTCCCCTCAAGGTTGTATTTCACTGGGCTCTTACTTTTTATTAATGGGCTTAGATGAAAATTAAGCCTGCATAAGTCCAATTAGTATATAATTCTCTAATTTTTAGAAAAATTTAGGCCCAATGAGTATTATTAATTCAAAGTGAACCAAACACTCCCTTGATATTTGGCTTGTCCCAAATAATAGGTTCAAGAAAATAAATTAAAGAAACCCAGCATTAATTAAATTGGCCCAATTGACACATGGGTTGATGGATTAAAACATCCAGTAGCTGCTTCAACGTGTGAGTAGCGAACAGAGGGGAAGGAGAGAGAGAAAAGAAGAGAAGGGTTTGGAAGAAGCCATTAATTTTGGGTGTCCATTTCTTCACCGTTCTACTTCAAATTTGAAGGGGGTTCGTGACGACGTTCTCTACACATTAATCGTAGTGGATTTCGTAGAAATATTCCCGAGGGGTGCAAATGAGAATCGGGTAATTCGTATTCTTTTTGTACTATTTTATTCTCTCTTCTTCCATTGTTGTTTTGTATTTCAAGAGGGATTCTCTTGAGGTTATTTTGATTATTCCGTAGTATTTCTCTACTTGTGATAGAGAGTTAATATTTCTTTACTTGTGATAGAGAGATAGGTATTCCTCTACTTGTGATAGAGAGTTTGAACTGTGTACTTTGTATATTGATATTATTTGGGATTTATTGTGTTTCAATTGTACCGGATATTTGTCTGTCCTAGTTGGATAGGATCCCCATTCCACAACACTTAATATTTCAATCAACTATTTAATTTTTTTTTTTAAATCTTTATGATTAAAATAAATACTCGAATAAAAAATTGCAATTGAATACTCGTATACATCGTGGTATAAAAAGAAAATGAATTTTCCACCAGAACTATTTCCATGAATACTCCCTCTTAGTCTCATTAACAAATGTTTGGTGAATTGTTTTAATCAACACAATAGTGAATTGTTTATAAACAGCAAAATTATACTAAGTCAGAGATCTGAATCAAATTAGCCATGACTTTCCTCGGCCTAACGGACTATAAAATGTTACTCTAGCCTTTTAACTTTTGTGGTCGTCCATACAAATTAGATAATAAAAATATATAAAAAATTATTCATACAAATTGAATATTTAGTTAAAGGCTAAAACTTGTGTGCTCCTTGGATACCGTGAGTGTGCTCCCGGGATACCATGCGGGGATACCGTGCGCCCAGATGCTCTTCAGTATTAACTGGTATACCTTTTTAGAATCAACCATTTCTCTCAAACAAAATTAAAGATGAATATTCCATACCCATTCTCACTCCCATTCAAAATACCGAACACCCCAAAATTATATTTTAGTTATCTAAGAATCATAGATCAACTTATGCATAAGACACGTCTCTGAAGTGAATTTGGTCTCATTGTCACAGTTTTTTAATCACTGTAATAATAAAATTTGTATTTATAAAAAAATAATATATTTATTAATTAAAATGTATATAGTACTTGGCAAAATGTTATATATATACTTGAATATTTTGTGAATTGAATCTTGGTGCACAAAAGACAAACTCTCATCTATTGAGATTTAATATTAATTTTAAGAATGTAACTAGCATAAATGCTTAACTGACCAAAGAAGCCCACTCTTAGCTACAAATTGCTAACTGCAATAATACTTAAAAATATTATTTTTTTTATAATTTTTTAAAGGTTAGAATTAATTTGCAATAGGAATAAAATTTATGAGTTTTCTTACATTTAACCATAAATATAATTATTGATCATAAATAAACACTTTTGTAAATTAGATTCACCTTACACACTATTTTTTTCGATTTAATACATGATAATTTATTCTCTAGAGATTTAAACTATTTACTCTTCTTAAAAGAAAATAAGTATTGTTGAGTTTTTATATTCTTATTCGGCAAATACTTGTGTGAACTGAGTTCATACGTAAATCCTGTTTTATCATTTTACTCTTTAGTACATGAAATATTACTCTATAGAGAAATAAATTATTATTCTTATAAATTAAAAAATTACTCTTCAAATTCTTGTATCCTCATTCATTGATTACTTTTTAATATATGAAAAATTACTTTTTTGAGAGATAAATTATTATCTTTAGAATAAAAATACTCTCTCTATCCCATTAAAACGTTTACATTTTCTTTTTGCACAAGAATTTAGGAATATAATATTATAATGTGTATTGAGGTGAGAGACATAATATTTTAATATATAGAGTGTAGTGTTGTGGCCCCATAGAGATATGTAAATGTTTTTGTTTGTGTCTCATTTATTTTAGAAGGAAATGTAAACATTTTTATGAGATGTTTGAAATCATCCAAAGAATAATTTATCATGTATAAAAAGTAATTTTATAAAATCAGGGTTCACCCGATTCACTCATCACTCACTCTTCTTATTGAAATCAATAGTAGTATTTTTCAATTAAAATAATAATAATAATAATAATAATAATAATAATAATAATAATTCATCTCTCTTTAATTTGGTAAAATCAGGGTGTGTCATATTAGCAAGCAAGGTACGCCAAATCTGCAATTATGAATCAGCAACATCCTTGTGTAAATAATAATAATAATAATAATAATAATAATAATAATAATAATAATAATAATAATAATATATAAATTTTATAGGATTCTTGATGAATGCCGTCTAGGGTTTGTGGTGTGGTGGTCCACCTCCACCTCCACCTCGACATTTGAGGATGGGTTCGCATGGCCTGGTGTAGGGATTAGCAGGGATGGGTGGTGTATGTGGTACACCCGGCGGGTAATTAATAACCCTCTTCATTTCCAAATCAAAAACTGCACACGATGGAATTACCATGCCCATCACAATCATTATTGCAACCAATACTACCACCATTTTCTTCATGCTTCTTCTACCTTTTCCTACGCACAATTATCTTCAATCCTACAAAATTTTGTGAATTTTACTTTTCAAAATCATGATCATGAATCACAAATTATAATTCATATAAAAAATTCTTTTAATTTTTATGTTTTTACACAGTAATAAAAATATTTCACAAAATATTTCGTACTTTACGTTTACTATATAATATAATAATACTTACTTTTTACACATATCATAATATAGTATCTTTTTATTTACGCAACCAACAACTTTACAATTTTTTTATTAAATTAACTACAAAAGTACACCAGTCATTTCTCAAGCCAAAATGACATATTGAAAAAGAATAGCTTTATAACGGACACATTAACAAGACATTTTTAAATTCATCCCAAGTATTCTGAGAACAAAAAAGTAGCCATGAAATCATTCCTGTAATTGTTACAAGAGAAACACGAAAATTAAGAAATGTTGTTTTTTAAATATATTATGTAAAAAAATTAAGTAAATTAGTAATTTAAAAAGAAAAAGTACATAAAGTTATTAAGAATGACCAATAAAATGTAAAAAAATGAATAGTTATTGGAATTGATGAATAAAGTAAGTAAAGATGTATAGTGTATTTTTACTAATAATGGAATATTCATAAATATATGGAACACCTTAAAATAAAAAGTATGATATGTGAGATTGAGGGAGTAAATTTTTTTTTCTTACTTTATGCATTAAGAAAAAAAAACATAACAAAATTTTCATGAACAACATATCACAACATAAATAAAATACATCTTGAGATGGTGGGAGAGTAATATACAGAGGGATAACTCAACGTGTACTACATGGTTTACTACAACTTCAATTTACAAAAAAAAAAAAAAACCTTCTATGTAAAAGTATACGATCAAATATAAATAATATGAATTAAAAAAAAAAAACCTTACTAAATATTAACTCGCACTTGGTGTTAAAGAATATATTAATTTGCACTTGTTGTTAAAAATTAATAGGCAGATATAAAAATTCATATGAAAAAGAGATAAATATATATAGGTGAAAATTGCCATTATATGTCACTGCAATTAATTCAGTCGGATCGCATAATCAAACGAGAAGATATTTTAATTATCAAGTGATATTAATATACAAAAGGGTAAATACCAAACCCCTTCAAGGTTTATCCAAATTACCAAATAAATTATGTGGTTTGAAAAATTATCAATTACCCCCTTTAAAAAATATTTTTTTAAAAAAAAATAGTAAAATTTAAAAATACAATGCTAAATATATGGGTCTTGATGTCATTTGGGGTAATTAATAATTTTTCAAACCATGAAGTTTATTTGATAGTTTGTACAAATTTCGAGGGGATTTTGATAATTTACTCGGTACAAAAATATGTGCATGCACCCATACGTCATATAGGATCCTAATTTCCATACTATTTAATATCATACCTTTTATCCATCAAGACAAAATCTTTGATTCAGAGAATGTATACATGTCATAAAATTTTAATATTCTTAATTTTTAAATTTATTTTTTTAATTAATAATTATATAATAATTAATATTTCAATCAACTATTTGAATTTTTTAAAAAAAATTTTATGATTAAAATAAATACTCGAATAAAATATTGCAACATTGAATACTCTTATACATCGTAGTATAAAATGAGAATGAATGTTCCACATGAACTACTTCCATGAATACTCCCTTTTAGTGTCATTAACAAATGTTTGGTGAATTGTGTTAATCAACACAATTGTGAATTGTTTATAAACAGCAAAATTATACTAAGTCAGAGATCTTAAACAAAATAGCCATGATTTTCCTCGGCCTAACGGAATATAAAATGTTACTCTAGCCTTTACCCTTTGTGGTCGTCCATACAAATTAGATAATAAAAATATATAAAAAATTATTCATACAAATTGAACATTTAATTAAATAATAACCCATTAACTTAAATTTAAATTTAACTGATATTTTATTTAGAATTTGAGTTAAATATATTATAAAAAGTGTATGATTTTAGATTGGATTCGAGACAATTAAAATTTGGCAAAACATTCATTTGAATTCATCTCACATCCTTACACTATAATATATATAAATTTATTTTTTTAAATAATGAAATATTAATATTTTGAATGACAAATATTACTTTTAGCTAAATTTTGATATGGGGTGATTTTATATTCTTATTGAAATGATTTATTGTTTAAAAATAATAATAATTTATCACTTTAAAGAGTAATTTTTATTTGCTATAAAATAATTTCGATATAATCGTATTAAGTACATGCTAAATCAAGTTCACATGAAATATGCTTATTATATAATTAATTAATTTATTTCTACTCAATTTAATTTGTGATTACTTACTATTTGATTAAATTTAAGATTGTCTCATAATATGTATGTAAAATTTAAATTAAATACTCCCTCTATCCGTCTTTAAGGGTGTCATTTGTTTTTTGCACGTGGATTAAGGAGTATTATTATTTAATGTGTAATGGATAGTTGTATTAGTGGATGTGTGGATTCTATTTTTTAGTTGTATTAGTGTGTGTGTGGGTCCCATATATATATAAAAAAGTAAATGAGACCCTTGGAGACGGACACACAAAATAAAAAAAATAATACCCTTAAAAGCGGATGAAGTGAGTATTCTTTAAATATACTCCCTACGCACCAACAAAGTTTTCAAAACTCCTTTGCAATTTATAAAGAATGTAATTGTGTTGGATCGAATGTGGTATATGATTGAAGGGTAGGTCTTGCGTGAGACCGTCTCATGTGAGATTATTTTTCACTTTTTAAAATTTATCACTTTTTATTTATACTATATATACTCCTATTGTTTATGAAATAGTATTATCACTTTTCATTAATTTATTAATATTTCATAAAAATTATTACTTTCTGACCGTCTCATGTAAACCCTTATGTGAGACGGTCTTATACAATTCTTTCCCATGATTGAATGAATTGGTGTGTAATTAAAAATTGTTGATTTAATAACCAACTTTATTATCTATCTATCTGTAATCTGTAAACTAATAAAAGCAAACAGTCACTTCTTTCCCCCAATTTCAATTCTCCTGCATTTAAAGTTTATTCAATTTTAATCTTAAATCTCCATTTAATATTATATTTGTCATCAAAATTTTCCACACACTTCAATTTTTCTACATTTAATATCTATACAATTTTAATCTAAACATTCTATTTAGGCAAAGACTTGTGTGAGACCGTCTCATGTAATGACTTACGTGAGACGGGAGAAAAGTGATAATTTTCGTAACGAAAAGTGATAGTACTATTTCATAAACAAATTATAGTATAAATGAAAAGTGATAACCTTTTATAGGGAAAGTAATAACATGTTATAGTGAAAGTAATAACAATTTTAAAAAATATAAAATGATCTCACTAAAACGGTCTCACGCAAGACCTACCCTTCTATTTAATACTCCGGTACTTTTAATCTAAATCATTGTCCATATTGTGGCAATAATATATATATATATATATATATATATATATATATATATATATATATATATATATTTTTTAATTTACAATATAAATTTAATAAATATAAGAGGTATCCAATATATTTTTATCTCAAGTCACCCCATTAATGTCAATGATAGATACTTTTAATTTTTTTTAATTGACAACATAAATTAGGTAAAGATAATTAAGAGATATTTTTAGCTTATTTGGCTTAATTATCAACCAATAACTAATTTTTAATCAATATATCATTTAATTAATTTATTTAAATCACTTTAATGAAAAGTGAGACAGATAAAAAGTGATAGTTTCTATAATAAAAAGTGATACTCAATTAATAAAAAGTAATAATGCTATTTTATGAATAAAATGATCACACGTAATATGATCTCACGCAAAACTTTCCTCTATTAATATATTTTACTAAAATGTGAGAGTTAAAAAAAAAAAAGAAAAAAAGGAGAGAGGATATTTGGGCCTATTAATGAAACGGCCCAAAGGTGTTCCATAGAAAGAGTAATTGATTTCTGGACACTAGGACTAGGTTTGATTATCGTTTCCCTTTAGTATTGATGATGACGCGGAAGTGTTCATTTCCATTGTCCCATTGTTCTTCTTTTATTCTCTCTGCACTCTCACTCACTGTACTAAGACATCTCCCTTTTACTTCGATCACCTCAAGTGTTTCAATATCACCAATTTCACTAGGAATCTCTTGCAGATTAAAGCAGTTCCTCAAACTCAAATGTTGCAGATTAGGAAAGTGGTCGTTCGAGTCGACATTCCATTCGGACAATTCTATTACTTCTAACAGCAGAAATCTCAGCTTTTGAAATTCATCATCTCTTGTATCCCATCTTTCTCCCACAACTGCATGGCACTTCAATTTGAGAACCTCCAGATGTTCCAATCTCCCTACCACCCCCATCTTCTCCCAACACAACCTCGACTCATGAAGCAACAACTTTCTAATGTTCGAGGGGAATCCGAACTCCTCCGACCTCAATCCTTGGATGTTTAAGGCGAGCGAGCGAAGTCGAGTGAGGAACCGGAGATCAAAATGTGGATGTCCATATTCAAGTGACTCCTTTACTTCATACGAGCATTTGAGTTTGCTGAGATGGGGTGAGTATTTTAACAGCTCTTCGTCGCTGAGATTCGTTATAACTAATTGTGAAAGATACTCTAGGTGGTTCGTCTGAAGATGATTTGTACTCCAATCTTTGCCGTATTTTGCCTCCCTTGCATGGACGTGCCTCAATTTCTTCATCTTCATAATCGCACCGGGCAGAACACTACTAGACGACACCACTCTTAGATACTCTAGATTTTGAAGCTTCTCCATTGATTCCGGCATCTCTCCAATAACCAAGAATCTCAAATTAACAAGATATTCTATTCCAAAGAAACATCTACTATCCTCAAAGTAAGATAGTAAATTCATAACTCTGAATACTCTCATGTCCCCAACGTATGATGACGAGCACTGGCGATTAGCGTAGCAAGATCGAACATGTTGGCAAAGGCTCATAGTTGCAGAGCTTTCCGGAGTTGCTTCATGACAGCTGAAAAGAAGAATAAAGAAAGGAAAATATGAGGCAATCTAACATAAACAGAATTAAAACTAGACTAGATAAATAGCATGTGTTAGAGTGACTTGATTAAGTATTAAACGATTCTCCTTTCTACAAACTTAAGCAGGTGGTCATTTAACATACTAACAACTTACTCGCTGTCTGAATACTTGAGGATGAAGCTTTCTTCCTTACATTTTTTCAAGCACAAATCACGTAATAAATCATGAACAATGCATGTTTTCACTCCTCTACCATCTGATCTCCTCTTGGCAACGATCACTAGACTTCTATTAATTAGCTCCGTTAAACATTCTACAGCTGCATTTTCGCTACGAATGAGTCCTTCCGCCACCCACAGTCTCTTCAACTTCCCAACCGAAATTTCTTGGTCCTCCTCATATGATCCAATATGAAGAAAGCAGGGCTTCAGATAGTCCTGTAGATGTATGTAACTCAATTCGAGAATCTGCATCACTGAATCTTCCTTACCTTCATGAATATAAGAGGCTAAACTTCCTCTCACTTCTTCCCATGCACCTTCTTCCTCATCCACAGTTGAAAGAACGCCAGCAACAACAACTACAGTCAGTGGCAGTCCGCAACATCTGGCCGCAATCTTCTTTCCAATCGGCTGCAGTTCAGGAGGGCAACTTCTATTGCTAAATGCCTTCATCTGTAGTAGCTCCCAACATTGCTCGTCCGACAAAAATGGCAGCTCGTGAGTCATGCTGTTAGGTGGAGCCACATCCTTATTTCTACTAGTTACCAATATCCTGCTCCCGTTCCCGTCATCAGGGAAACATCTTCGCAACTCATACCACACGTTTGAGTCCCACATATCATCCAGCACAACAAGATATCTTCTTCCTATCAAAGTTTTGTAAATTTGTTCTACTAATGTCTCCTCTTCCATATTTGATATCCATAGCTCACTATTTATATGACTCAAAATGTCAGCCAGTAGTCTTCGTCTCTCAAACGTGTGAGAAATTACACACCACGAGAGTTTGGTAAATGAATAGCGAACACATGGATGATTAAACAATTTCTTAGCTAGAGTGGTCTTACCAAGTCCAGCCATCCCAGAGATTGACATAACTTGTAAGCTCTGTTTTCCTCCTCCAACCAGCTGATCCAAAATATCCCTCGTTTTTTCTTCGAAACCGACGATCTCATCCTGAAATGGAGGATGTTTACTGAAGGATTTTTTCACATTTAAGCCTTGAAAGATGTAATCCTGACTAATGTCCTTCCGAATGCCCTCGATCTGGTTGTTGAAGTGAGTGAGCCTAGCGGCGACATACCAGAGTGGAGCATCCTTCACCAAGAATGATGTAATAAGATATTGAGTTTGGTGTGCAATATATCCAAGGTGCAGCATTCCATTTGCACAAGGCTGTGGCGATCTCACATCATTGATTAAAGAATGGAGAAGGGTGATTTGATCATGCACATCAGCAATCCGATCATCCTCCCGTCTCAACAGATCCTCTAGATCATCAACTAGAGAATCCACAACTAGGAATGAGTTGAGGATGGTAGTCCTTGGATCAGCTGTGTAGGAACTAGGTCATGTGATGACACCAGATGTCTGAAGATTAGCTGTCAAGAGGTGGATATGGTTCAAAACAGCAGCCTTCCTCTCATCCATTTGTACTGGATCTGTGGAGAAGAGCAAGGAATGGACAAAAGATCCAGCTTGATTCGCCACAGCTTCCAAGTCTGCCACGTGGACTACTTCATCAAGAAGCATCCATGATATGTCGACAAGAATGGTGAGAACACATCTCAGCTCATGTTCAAGATTCTCAACCCGATTAGCTACCATGGGATCCGTTTTGTGGTACAGCAGTTGTACAATGAAACTGAGAAAAGCTTCGATGAGTTTGATTCGGTTTTGGGTGTCCTTGGGTTTTGGGACCAAGAACATCTCCTTCAGTTCCTCAGTGAAACAACCCACCATCTGGAGATTCCATGATGAGTAATGATTGGTGAGCAGTTTTGCAGAATGGAGTAATTTGGGGAAGTCGCAGGTGCTGGGAAGATAAGAAAAATAGTCTCCGACAATTAATATATGAATCTCGTTCCAATGTATCTCGAATTCCTTGTTGGGAACATACTTCGTCTTCCTCCAATACCTAATCTTTTCGATGAGATTTAACATGATGAGTTTGGATCAAAGAACTGGTTTTGGATTTGAGCAGAGTTATTGAAAGCAAAGTAGATCCAGAGCAGAAAAATATCAACGATTTTGATCTTCCACATGTCACCGCCAAACTCACCAATCATCTCTTCCTTATTGTCATGACCATTGACCATTGATGGGTCCACAACAGCTGACATTTTGGCTTTCATATACCATAAAATTAATTTTGTGGTCCGTATATCAAAAAGGAAAATGTAAAAATTGAAATGGAATGTCCAAATTAAAAATATGTAAAGATTGAAATTGGATGGAGAGAGTATTTTTTATTACTCCCTCATTCTCGGGTATTTTCACCCATTTATACGGGCACGGAGATTAAAACATGTTTTTTTTAATATATAATGTAAGAAAAGTAGAGATAAATTAATAATTTAAAAGAAAAAAGTAAATAAAGTTATTGAAATGATGAATAAAGTGTAAAAAAATAATTTAAGTTTTGGGAATTATAAAAAGTAGGTAACAAAATATTATTTATTATTACCAAAAATAAATTGAGTAAAAATAGTCAAAATAAAAAGTGAATAAAAATATATGGTATAGAGTAAGTATTATTATCTTTTAAGTTTGAATGCATTTACGTATTTGAGTCTTGAAATATTCAAACAATATAATGTAAAGTAATCGATTCGATAAGTCCCGTCGCGAGCTGTCCAAAATGTCCGTCAATGTATGACTTGAGGAGTTACAAAGAATCTTTTGAAATAATAGATTCACATTAAGACTCCAATTTTGATTATTTTAGTCGGTATTTTATTAATACTCCTTCCATGCTACAAGGGTGGGTTTCTTTGTTTTTTTTTTATTTACGTAAATTAAAATATGAAATAATATTTAATGTATAGATGAAGAGGAAAAATAATATTTTAATATATAGTAAGTATGTGTACTAGTGTGGTGTGTGTGAGTCTTATGAAAATATATTACTCATTTTGTGTGCATCTCATTTTACTAAAAGAGGAAATGTATTGCTTGTGTTGGGACATATAAAAAATGACAAAATGCACATATTGTGATGGGACGAGAAGTATATCTTATACTCCATTTATCATGTAGTTATCTTCACCAACGCTATATATGTGTGGTTAAAAAAAAGTTGTTTTTACTAATTTTATTACTTCTTCTGTCTGCCCAATAGGTATACATTTGCTTTTTACATGTGGATTAAGGAATATTATTATTTAATGTGTAGTAGGTAGTTGTATTAGTGAGGTGTGTGAGACCCATATTATAAATGTATAGAGTTTTATCCACTAATGTGTGTAGGTCTCATATGTTTAAAAAGTGAAATGTATATTTTTAGTGTGGACGCTTAAAATAGTAAAATGTATACCTTTTTGGTAGATGGATAGGGTAACTTTTTAGGGATATTGTGCATTTTTTTGTAATAAAAATATTTTTGTTAAGTGGGAGATATATTTTTGTAATTTAAATAATTTTTGAGGTTATTGGTTAATGTGAATTTTTTTAGTTGGGAAGTATAGAACAAATAAAATCAGAAAATGTAAAAATAAGTGTCAAACGGAGAAAATGACAAATATGAAATATAAGTATGAGACGAACACGAAGATAAATGAGGGACGGGGACTATTTGTTACTACATTTAATAATAATTAATCAATAAATAAATAATTATTAATATTAGTGATAATTTTATATATTTTAGGCTTAAAAGAAAAAGTTAATTTACACCCAGAACTAATAGTTTATCTTTTTCTTTTCTAACCTTTTTATTTATTGAAAATACTCCCTCCATTCCGCGTTAAGGTTTACGTATTCCATTTGAGTTGTCTCACATTAAGATTTACATTTCCTTTTTTGTCAATTTAATTGGGCACACATAAATCAATTAATTATTTCATGTAGGGCCCACATATAATACTAATACAACTATTCATTTTATATTAAATATTATTTCTCTCAGCTTATTATATATTAAAATATTATATCTATTAATTTTCGTACAAATGTTTGGAACGGAGGAAGTATTCCTTTGTCGGAATACTTTTAGACATTGAATTTACTATAAAAGTCTGATTAACAAACACGACGTCAAAAGATAAGATAAGAATACAGTGACCCATTAGCAATCAAAGGCAGGTCACAATCGACCGGCCCACCCGATTTCACATCCGTATTTTCCTTTCTTATATTTTTTTTATATTTACATTTTCATCAATCCCACTAAATAGTTGAATTTCGTGAATTAATTTCAAAAGGCAAAAAAAATTAAAATTAAATCAATTGAAAAAATAGTGTAGATTAAAAGATAAACAAAAATAAAAATTATTTTCCGTATATCATACTTCAGAAATCATTCTATAACCACCTTGAAACAATGCAATAATTTAAGGGGATGCTTGGTTTGACACTTCCTACAAGAATGACATAGAATCAAATAATGTTTTGTATCACTTGGGGGAATGAAATGTTCTTACTTTTTAGAATCAACCATTTCTCTCAAGCAAAAGATGAACATTTCAATTCCATTTTCACTCCCTTTCAAAATACCAAATACCCCAAAATTATATTTTAATTATGTAAGTATCATAGATCAACTTAAGAATGCATATATAAGACACGTCTCTGGAAAGAATTTGGTCTCATCGTCACATTCTTTTGATCACTCATCTTTACAATATAAAGAATTTCTCTTCACTTGTGGTAGCCTGGTAGGTTCATTGAACGGAGAAATCAATGAGAGATTATGGCTTCTAGGTTATCGATCAGTCTTCCGAAGATATTACACTCTCCCTTTAATTTTAATACGATTTGGTGCAATAAGGAATTCGAGTTACAGTGAAATGAGACGCATATTTTAATTGTTGGAGACTATTTTTCTATTGATCTTTTTCATTGTTCATATAAATACCCCAAACTTAACTGCACAGATGGTGGGATGTTCGGATGTTGATTGGGTGTCAATCAATGTCCCACATTGGTTAGAAGTGGAGATGACGATGTGTTTATAAATGAGGGATGAACTCTCCTTAGCATGAGGCCTTTCGGGTGTGATACCCAGAGTGATAAATCTGTGTGGGCCAGTGGGCGGCCCAAAACGAACAATATCATACTAGTGGATTGAGTGTGCCTGACTATTCTAGGAGCCCACATCGGCTTGACTATACTAGGGGCCGGATAAACCCAACAAGTGGTATCAGAGCCAGGCCCCAGACTTAATTGCCCGGCCCGGGTTAGTGGTATGTTATGACCTCAAACTGGATGGTCTAGCTGCAGACTTTGTTTGAGGGGAAAATATTGGTTGGGTGTCAACCAAAGTTCCACAAGTTCCACATCGGTTAGAAGTGGGAATGACTGTAGATTTATAAATGAGGGATGGACTCTCCCTAGCATGAGGTCTTTTGGGTGTGAAACTCAAAGTGGTAAAATCATGTGGGCCAGTGGGCGGCCCAAAGCGGACAATATCATGCTAGTGGATTGAGTGGGCCTAACTATTCTAGGGGCCTGGCCCAGCTCCCTGGGCAGATAAACCCAACAAGTGGTATCAGAGCCAGGCTCCAAACTTAACCGGCCCCACTCGACCCGGGGTTGGTGGGATGTTCGAACCTCAAACTGGATGGTCTAGCTGCGGGACTTTGTTTGAGGGAAAATATTAGTTGGGTGTCAACCAAAGTCCCACATCGGTTAGAAGTGGGGATGACGATGGGTTTATAAGTATGAGATGAACTCTCCCTAGCATGAACCCTTTTGGGCTTGATGCCCAGAGTGATAAAATCGTGCGGGCCAGTTGGTGGCCCAAAGCGGACAATATCATGCTAGTGAATTGAGTGAGCTTGACTATTTTAGGGGCCCACATCGGCCTGACTATACTTGGGGCCGGATAAACCCGTGGGTGGCCCAAAGCGGACAATATCATGCTAGTGGATTGGGTGGGCTTGACTATTTTAGGGGCCCACATTGGCTTGACTATACACACTGGCCCAAAGCGGACAATATCATGCTAGTGGATTGAGTGAGCTTGACTATTTTAGGGGCCCACATCGACCTGACTATACTTGGGGCCGGATAAACCCGTGGGTGGCCCAAAGCGGACAATATCATGCTAGTGAATTGAGTGGGCTTGACTATTTTAGGGACCCACATCGGCCTGACTATACTTGGGGCCGGATAAATCCAACAAAGTGGTATCAGAGTGTGTTGCTGCTATGTGCCTTGTGATGAATATAGAAACCAATACTAATAAAATGGTGAATCTCAATGGTTCTAATTATCATATGTGGAAAGGCAAGATGGATGATCTTCTCTATGTGAAAGATTATTATGTGCCTGTATTTGAAACTAAAAAGCCTGATGATAAAACAGATGATCAATGGAAAATATTACATCGTCAAGTATATGGTTACATTAGGCAGTGGGTGGATGATAATGTATTGAACCATGTTAGTGAGGATCTTCTCTATGTGAAAGATTATTATGTGCCTGTATTTGAAACGTCAAGTATATGGTTACATTAGGCAGTGGGTGGATGATAATGTATTGAACCATGTTAGTGAGGATCTTCTCTATGTGAAAGATTATTATATGCCTGTATTTGAAAACTAAAAAGCCTGATGATAAAACAGATGATCAATGGAAAATATTACATCGTCAAGTATGTGGTTACATTAGGCAGTGGGTGGATGATAATGTATTGAACCATGTTAGTGGAGAAACACATGCATGGACATTATGGAAAAAGTTGGAGGAACTATATGCTAGAAAAATTGGGAATAACAAGTTATTTATAATCAAGCAGTTGATGAATCTGAAATTCAAAGATAGCACTCCTATGACTGATCACTTGAATTCATTTCAGGGCATTATTAATCAATTGTCGGAAATGAATATCAAGTTTGAGGATGAAGTACAGGGCTTATGGCTTCTTGGTACATTGCCGGATTCATGGGAGACATTCAGGACATCTTTGTCTAATTCAACCCCCCAATAGTACCATTACAATGGATTTGATTAAGGGAAGCGTTTTTAAATGAGGAAACAAGGAGAAAATCGCAGAGGTTTTGGTTATAGAGAAGAGGGGGGAACGTAATAGTAGAGGTCCAATAGACAAGCAAAAAGGCAGAAGGAGTAAATCCAACAAATACAGCAAAGTTGAGTGTTGGAATTGTAAAATTCTAGGACACATAGCATGAGACCTGTTAGGCAAATTTTGCGCACCTCAATTAAAATCCCCAAGTGTAGGGATTTCAATTGTAGAGGCAAGTACCCAATTAAAAATAATATCGTTCCCACTGAGATAGCTAACTATTTATTTAATTTATATTACTACTCAATTAGAACTATTGTAATCGATTTCCAAGTGTTTGATTATGATAAAATACTAAAGTGCTGAAATAATAAATAGCAAATTAAGTAAAAGCAAGGAATGTTCAAGATTTAATCAAGAGAGAAGTAACAGCTCTAAGGTATCAGGTGTAGCACAATTGATTTGGTTTTCTAGACGTCATATTGTTCATTCATACTATTTCAATGAAAATACATCATAAGATGATGCGCGAACAGTTTTGAACCTCCTTCTTAGATACTAATAAGGCGAATTTCATAAACCTCCGGATGGCCAATTCGACTAACATATATTCTCTGAATGTAATACTCAAACTTATTCACTTCCTACTTAATTTCTTAATTGCATTGTTCCACTAAGATAATCAATCATCTTATTTACCAACCCTTAGGATTATCGTATTCACGGGCAAACTACTATAATCCCTAGCAAACAGACAATATTAAGTATGAATGGACACAAGCTAACACAATATACCAAGCATCACGGGGAATATCAATAGCATGCTATGAAGACGTTATAAACATGTAACATAATCTGAATTAAATTAAATAAACAAGAATATATTAATAGCATAAAATCACAATAGTTTGTCTAGGGTTCCAAATCAATTACTCTAACCTTCAATCCTTATAACTGTAAAGAGTTTTTAGCCTATAAGGTCACAAACAACCCTCATGGCTATCAAATATATAATAAAATCACAAAAGAAGAAATTAAGAAAAAAGATACAAAATCCTAGTGTCACGTGGTTTATGTTCTCCCTCCGTCTCTCCAATTGGATTGCCTCTCTCAAACGTATTTGAATCTTCCTCCGAACCGATGGGATGAATGGATGGATGGCGGGTGAAGGGTAGTGGTGAAAGGCGGATGGTGTGTGAATTGAATTCACGGTGTGTTTTTATGGTGAATGATCGGTCTCCCCTCTTCAAGTGATCTGATCTTTTTTATACCTATTTTCCCGAAAACTTACTTGAATGGGCTGTTTTTATACGTTGTCACGCACAGGAGATCAAAAATCCCAATTTTTGGCCCAAAATAACCCAATACGAGTTGGCCCTACGTAACTCGAGTTACCTAACTCGACCAGTGTTGCACCAACACGACTCGAGTCAGCAACTCGAGTTGCTGTCTGTCAACTCGAGTTGCGATGCTCTGCATCCTGGATTGCTTTCGAACCTCAACACGACTTGTGTTGCAAGTCGAGTTGGACCTTGCAACTCGAGTAAGCTCTCTAGATGATTCTTAACACTTTTTGGGGCCTAACTCGACTTGTGTTGCAAGTCGTGTTGCAACTCGA
Source organism: Pogostemon cablin (assembly GCA_023678885.1). NCBI lineage: Eukaryota > Viridiplantae > Streptophyta > Magnoliopsida > Lamiales > Lamiaceae > Pogostemon > Pogostemon cablin. Next base: position 28,477,065 of record CM042975.1, read on the forward strand.
GTTGGGTCTTTTCAGTCCCATTTATTGCTCGTTTTCGTTCCTGCTTTATTTCTACCCTATTTTAACCTCCAAAACTCAGTAAAACCCATTAATAGCACCATAATCATGTAAAATACATAAGCTATGCAATCCGACACAAATGTATGGTCTTATTCTAATAAAAACAAGGTATTATGAAATCAAAAAGACATAAATTTTCACTCTCATCAACCCCCAAACTACCATGTTGTTCGTTCCCGAACAACGAATTCAAGACAAGAGAGAAATGAGAGTTGAAATTATACAGCAAATAAGGGATCACACACATCCAAACCAAGATAATATATTCGAATGACAAAATATCATCAATTGAAACACGCACGTCAAATTAGTCACTTCCCATTTCAGAATGCTCATCATCCACTCTTACGGATAGTATTTACACTCATCGCTCAAGTGTGAGCTATTTACTCTCATGGCTAATATACATACACTCAAATCAATTCACATGCATGAGTAACCATAAGCTTGACAATCATCTAAACTCTCCACTAACTCGAAAGACTTAACGATGGGATTACAAAGGACTTGCTTAGGTCGTAACGTTGGCTCTTTGGACAAGGATAGGTAAATATAGGATAAGTGACTCGATCACTAGTAGAGAATCAATAATAGAGATACATTTCACACATATGCTTTTCAAATCAATCTCTTTTTTTCTTTCGATTTCTTTTTATCATTTCAATCCTCCCTTTACTTTCAAGCTCAAAATCCTCTTTTCATTTTCTTTCTTTTTTTTTCTCAAATAGGATACCAGTTTCAGACACTACCCTATAACTGGGGTACCAATTTCAGGCACTACCCCACCTTTTTGCAAGTTTTTAACCATCCTTCATCTTATAACACTTCCACCAAAAATTATCTTTCCAATTTCCTTCACATAACACCAACCTTACTCCTTTAATTCTCTACTAGGATAGGTATTTAAAAGGCTTTTAAAAGGATTAAATTGGCTATCTTCATAGGCTTCCAACGAATAAGGCTTACATGCTCAAACGGGGAACTATGGATTAAATTTCAAGGTAGGATAAATATTTGGCTAGTGACTCAATAAAGAACAAGATGGCCTAAGATCATTTCTTATCATCTAATCAATCATCTAGCTTCAAGTAGATCAAATGTCAAGTTCTAGAATACGTGCATGTGAACGATACTCTCAAGAAATAGACCAACCATGTATGTTCATGATTCATTGAAGCTCAAATCTCACATGGGTTTAACGGAATAATGAGCACTCCTACATAGGCTTATGAACCAATTTTAATACATGCAACAATCTTAAGCATTTCAACATCCAAGTACATATCTAGCTTGATCATCACCATTATATCACAACACCACATTATCAATTAAATTCAATCAAGTGCTTAGAAAGAACCAACAATCATCCTCAAGAACTCAAAAATAACCACACTGAACTAGGATAAACATGCAACAAAAATAAACAAACGACACGCACCTGGACAATCACAAAAAATTGACATCTCAATATCATCAAATGAATCAAAAATACTGAAAAATCGCAAAAAAATAATCATCCAAGCACACAACATAATAAAACAACTTTACTTTGGTGTAGCAAGACGCAGGTGTACACGTATCTCCCCCCAAACTTAGATCAAACGAAGTGAGAGCATAAGTTTGTAAAAAAAGTATATACCATAGTCGAGCAACACCTAATAAAATTACTACATTGACACATACTCAATAAAACAAATAAAATGGGAGGGTCGGCCTCCAACAGGCGCTCATGTTTAATGTTGGAGAGTCACGACGGATACCTCAAGCTCATCGGAATGGCCATGGATATCTCTCATCCTTCCCATCGTATTCTAATATTTGTGCTTCTTCATCAATCCAATACTTATGGCAAGGGATGGCCTCGTTGGCATTCTTAAAATTTATCTTGACCTTGCAAATCATGTTAAGATCAAATTTCATCAACCTCTTCAATTTACTCCACCACTTATTCCTTCTTCCAACGAAAATTCCTAACTTCTTTTCTAACTCCTTTTTATCCCTAAAAATATGTGAGGAATCATTAGATAAAACAAAGTCAATAGAAATAATATCATCAAATTCAATGCAACTTAAAGAGTTTAAAGGTTTAGAAATGCTCATTTCATTCTTCAAGTCCTCTTCGGTTGCTTCATGACTTTGCTCTTCTTCATTATTTTCTTCTTCAACATCCTCAAATTCTTCGTCATTCTCTTCTATTGCCTCAAAAATTATCTCCAGCTGATTGCTCAATTCGACTGGTGCCATTCGACTTAATCTAATGGACTCCTCTTCAACTTTTTCTTCCTCAAATGACAAATTAAGACCTTCAAACTGCATTTCGGGGCACAATGGAACAACAATATCTTCCTCCAACTCTTCTTCATCCATTCTTTCCTCTCGTTGAAGTTGAGTAGTTAAACTTGAAGAGATGTTCGTAAGAAGATTGTTTATCTCTCTCGTTCTTTCATGAAACTCCTACGATGCAACTTTCTTATCCTGCGATGCAACTTTTATCTTTCTTTCTAGAGCTTTCAACCTTTCCATGTTTTCTTCATGCATCTTGATGGAAGTATCAAACGCGTCTTGTAATCCTTGGAAAACTTCGGTCGATCCAGAATAAGTGTTCTCTTGATAAGGTTGATATAAATTTTCATTGTAAGCACAAGACCATTCATCTTCATATCTGACTTGATTGTAAAGCTGAGATGGAACTTGATTCGCTGGAAAACCATAACCATAGTACCTCTCATCCATGTAATATGGAGAAGGTTTCATAACATTTTGATTTCCATAGCATTTCAATATTTCGTCCATCTCATTCACCTCAAAAATAATTCAAAGTTAGAATATATTTAAAATAAAAATAAAAAGTCCTAACTAAATAGCAATAAAAGAAAAATAAATAATTAAGCCATCCCCGGCAACGGTGCCATAAACTTACCTCAATTAAAATCCCTAAGTGTAGGGATGTCAATTGCAGAGGCAAGTACACCAGTTAAAAATAATATCGTTCCCACTGAGACAGCTAACTATTTATTTAATTTATATTACTATTCAATTAGAACTATTGTAACCGATTTCCAAGTGTTTGATTATGATAAAATACTAAAGTGCTGAAATAATAAATAACAAATTAAGTAAAAGCAAATAATGTTCAAGATTTAATCAAGAGAGAAGTAACAGCTCTAAGATATCAGGTGTAGCGCAATTGATTTGGTTTTCTAGATGTCCTATTTTTCATTCATGCTATTTCAATGAAAATACATCATAAGATGATACGCAAACAGTTTTGAACCTCATTCCTAGATACTAATAAGACGAATTTCATAAACCTCCGGATGACCAATTCGACTAACATATATTCTCTGAAAGTAATACTCAAACTTATTCACTTCCTACTTGATTTCTTGATTGCATTGTTCCACTAAGATAATCAAGCATCTTATTTACCAGCCCTTAGAATTATCGTGTTCACTGGCAAACTACTATAATCCCTAGCAAACAGACAATATTAAGTATGAATGCACACAAGCTAACACAACATATCAAGCATCACGGGCAATACCAATAGCATGCTATAAAGACGTTACAAACATATAACATAATCTGAATTAAATCAAATAAACAAGAATATATTAATAGCATGAAATCACAATACTTTGTCTAGGGTTCCAAATGAACTATCCTAACCTTTAATCCTTAGAACTGTAAAGAGTTTTTAGCCCATGAGGTCACAAACAACCCTAATGGCTATCAAATACATAACAAAATCACAAAAGAAGAAATTAAGAAAAGATACATAACCTAGTGTCACGTGGTTTATGTTCTCCCTCCGTCTCTCCAATTGGATTGCCTCTCTCAAACGCACTTGAATCTTCCTCCGAGCCGATGGGATGAATGGATGGATGGCGGGTGAAGGGTAGTGGTGAAAGATGGATGGTGTATGAATTGAATTCACGGTGTGTTTTTGTGGTGAATGATCGGCCTCCCCTCTTCAAGTAATCTGATCCTTTTTATACCTATTTTCCCGAAAACTGACTTGAATGGGCTGTTTTTACACGTTGTCATGCACAGGGGATCAAAAATCCCTATTTTTGGCCCAAAATAACCCAACACGAGTTGGCCCTACGTAACTCGAGTTACCTAACTCGACCAGTGTTGCACCAACACGACACGAGTTAGCAACTCAAGTTGCTGTCTGTCAACTCGAGTTGCGATGCTCTGCATCCTGGATCGCTTTCGGACCTCAACACGACTCGTGTTGCAAGTCGAGTTGGACCATGCAACTCGAGTAAGCTCTCTAGACGATTCTGAACACTTTTCGGGCCTAACTCGACTTGTGTTGCAAGTCGTGTTCAACTCGAGTTGCATGTTATAACTCAAGTTGGGTCTTTTCAGCCCCGTTTATTACTTGTTTTCGTTCTTGCTTCATTTCTACCCTATTTTAACCTTCAAAACTCAATAAAAACCCATTAGTAGCACCATAATCATGTAAAATACATAAGCTACATAATCTGACACGAATGTATGGCCTTATTCTAACAAAAACAAGGTATTATGAGGTCAAAAAGACGTAAATTTCCACTCTCATCAAGACCTTTTGAGCGTGAGTCCAAAGTGGTAAAACCGTGCGGGCCAGTGGGCGGTCCAAAGTGGATAATATCATGCTATTGGATTGAGTGGGCCTGACTATTTTAGGGGCCCAGCCCGGTTCCCTGGCCGGATAAATCCAATAAGATATTGGTTGGGTGTCAACCAAAGTCCCACATCGATTAGAAATGGGGATGGGGATGGCGATGGGTTTATAAGTGTGAGATTGACTCTCCCTAGCATGAGGCCTTTTAGGCGTGAGCCCAGAGTGCAAAACCATGAGGGCCAGTGGGCGGTCTAAAGTGGACAATATCATGCTAGTGGATTGAGTGAGCCTGACTATACTAGGGGCCCACATCGGCATGACTATACTAGGGGCCGGATAAACCCAACAAGTGGAATCAAAGCAAGACCCCAAACTTAATAGACGCGCTGGTTGGTGGGATATTCAGACCTCAAACTGGATGGTCTAGCTGTGAGATTTTATTTGAGGGGAAAATATTGGTTGGGTGTCAACCAAAGTCCCACATCGATTAGAAGTGGGAATGGCGATGAGTTTATAAATTAGGGATTGACTCTCCCTAGCATGAGACCTTTTGGATATAAAGCCCAGAGAGCATAACCGTGTGGGCCAGTGGGCGGCCAAAAGCGGACAATATCATGCTAGTGGATTGAGTGGACTTGACTATACTAGGGGCCCACATCGGCCTGACTATTCTATAGGGGCCAGGATAAACCCAACAAGTAGTATCAGAGCCAGGCCCCAAACTTAACCGGCCCATCCCGGGATTGGTGAGATGTTCGGACCTCAAATTGGATGGTCTAGCAGCGGGATTTTATTTGAGGGGAAAATATTGGTTGGGTGTCAATCAAAGTCCCACATCGGTTAGAAGTGGGGATGGCGACAGGGTTATAAGCATGAGATAGACTCTCCCTAGCATGAAGCCTTTTGGGTGTGATGCCCAGATAAGCGTGAGATAGACTCTCCCTAGTATGAGGCCTTTTGGGTCTGATACCCAGAGCGGTAAAACCGTGCGGACCAGTGGGCGGCTCAAAGCGGACAATATCATGCTAGTGGATTAAGTGGGCTGACTATATTAGGGGTCCACATCGGCCTGACTATACTAGGGGCCGGATAAACCCAACAACCTTTTGGATCTTAGATGTGGAAGACGAGACATTAGTGGAACAAACTTATATATTCAAGATATATACAGATAATCATAGAATGTTCATGAAATCATCTTATGATATGAAGTCATAGAAATAACCTTGTGTTTGAGAATAAGGAATGGAAGGTGGATGAGATTTTATACGAAGTGAAAAATCATACATGGAGCTGGATATTACATAAAAGTAAAGGTGGATTGAAAAGAATGAAGTACAGGACTTGGAGTTCAAACTTGCTGGATTGCATATATGGGGCTGTAAACTAGCTCTAATTCTATTGTTTTGTAATGTCATTTTATCGTATTTATTGAGTATCTCTTGTACCCCGATTATTATTAATGAAAATTTCCTTTATAAAAATAAATAAATAAATAATTCCGGTATTAATTTTCTCTAATAAGTTAGTCTCTTGTGTGTGTATAATGTGTATAGAATATAACATTTTATTTTAAAGGGTATATATACAATTTAATTAATAAGAATATAATTTTTTTATTGAAAACATGGGCTAATATATGAATAGTGAAAATATTTGATAAATAATTAAAAAAATTTTTATAAGAAAATCAAGGATATACGTTTTTATATTAAAGGGTTTATTACTTACAGATACACACTTTAGATCTTATTTGCGGTTAGATACAATGAGAAAAAGAAAATAATAGTAGGTACACGAATTAATAGCAAGTGGACCAAATTACCCTCGCAATCTCTTCCTCCCTACTCCCTCGTTTTCTTCGACGCACCAACTCCGCTCCACATCTGAGCTCTATCTTCCCACTCTCAAATACGAATTCTCCTTCGTTTCTTTCACTTTCCAATTAAACAATCCTAATAAAAATTCTGAAATTTTCTTCTTTGTTAAATAATTTCTGGAATTGTGAAAATCGGTTCAACATCGTCGCATCACCACCGTCGTCCATGATTAGATCGGCCCGCCGTCGGGCCCCCAATCGAGGCATCGCTCTGTGCAACACCAGTATTCCTGCAGGTTCTCACCCTTCCAGGCGAACACGGCGGCGCTGTCACGGGCAATGGCGGCGGCATGGTTTTGAGTGTAGAAGATGTTGCAGGAACACCACCGGACCTCGGCGCCGAGCGCGGTTAGTGTTTCGATGAGGACGGCGGTTTGGATGGTTATGTGAAGGCTTCCGGTGATTTTGGTGCCTTTGAAGGGTTGGGCGGGCCCAAATTCGGCCCGGGATGACACGAGGCGCGGCATTTCGACCTTGGTGAGATCGATCTCGAGGTGACTGAAATTGGCCAGGTATCTATAACACTCGTTTCATATAGAGAGAGAAAGCAGTTCAATTTTCCGATCGCTGATGAATGTCCTTTCAAATAGTGAAAATCTCATTTTCTTAGTTGGAATGGCGGTGGAAGCCGAACGCTACGAAGGTAAATCTATACATTTATATGTTGATGTTTCTCTTTTCTGTTTAAATTTCATAGAAATTTTGGAGAAACAACATTAATGCGCAGAGTTTTGATTTGTAATTTCTAACAATATGATGCATTATTCCATTAGTTTTATGGTGTTGAATATAATATGAAGTGTAAGAGTTGAATTTTTTTGCAGACGTGATTGATGCAATGAAAAAGGTGGTGGTAGAATTCGGTGAAGAAGGATTGACAGTAGATGAGAGGTATTTGTTGATAATTTGGGTGTGACTATTGATGGTGAACCATTTGTTTCTTGCGATGTCTGTGCGTACCCAGTTTGTCGATCTTGCTATGAGTACAAGAGGAAGGATGGGAAATCCATTTGTTAGTTTCTGGCTATTCAATCTGCTCTTTTACTGTTGTTCCACTGGTAATCTAATGAGTTGTTCTGTGCATATGATCTGAATGTTGATTTTACTGTTTTATTGATGTCATGACTATTACTATATTTAGTATTTTCTTGTCTCTATTTATATCCATTTTTCCCCTGTGGGGTATATAAATTATCTTCTCTGCTTAATAGTATTACATTTCATTTGGTGTATAAAGGTGGTGACACGCTTCAATGAGATTGTTACCCAGCCACTTTTGGAGGGGAGCTTTGGATACTTCCAAGAAATACTCAGTTAAAGAAGATGTTGATGTTAGTAATTTGACTGATATTAACTCCTTTTTGCCTTTTCATAATTGTGTTTGCAAACTTATCTTATTTGATTACTCATTGGTGGAATCTAGTAATTCTGTTTGCCATATAAAGTGGAATTAGAAAAGGTTGTGAGCTCTAAATGTACGTTACATTAGCTGTTTGTTTTTTTTTTTTTTTTGGGAATACTTCGCTGTTTGTTTTTTTTTATTTTTGGGAATACTTCGATGTAATGTCAGGAGCATGTTTTTTCTTTGTTTCTTTTACAGTTTTCTTTGTGTGAACCTTGTAGAATTCTCAAATTTATGTGGATTTAGATAAGTGTAAGTTGAGATATCTTATCTCCTAACCTATGGTTGTTTAGTTTAATGTTGAATTTCGCTTCACATACAAATTTTCTGCAACTATCATATTGCTATGATATTTGCCTGTTGTATGAGAAATGTGTATGGAGTGTGTGAATGTTGATTACATTTTAGAAAATGGTACATAATTTACCTTATATGATGTCTCTTTTAAAACTGATAAATTATTTTTATTTGTGTTGCGACAGGAAATTTTTGAGAAAAATGGAGCATCAAGGTTTTGGAAGCATTTTGATACTTACATTTTCTCTTGTCTTGCATGTACTTGTTTCAAGATTCCCACAAATTATTGATACATAGCTTCGAGGTACAAAATAGTTTACAAGGTAGTGAAATGGTCCATGGATTAGCTTGCAGGTCATGTATAGGCATCCACCTAATGAATTATATTGGCATTCACTTAAGCAATTATATCCGTAGCTGTACAAAATATAAAACTCAGTAATACGATTCCTTTATGTTACCTGGGACAGACAATTATGGAAAAGCTTTTGTTTTGAAATTTTTTTTGTCTTTGGCAGCCATAAATTTGATTTTTATGCTGCTTTGTTTATCTGTTATAAATTCCCTGAGATGGGCTTCTTCTGATGGCGATAAACTCTTGCAAGAGAATTTTTTTCAACTGCTTGTTGGACTTCCTCTCTTCTATTCTTGGTCTTTATGTTCCACTTAATTTTGATATGCATTATTGTTTGGTTACTTGTTTCTTGAGCATCTGATGGCTAAAGATCAAGTTGCATGTTTAGAGCGTGCTAACTTATACGCTGCTCCGTACAGATGACTTTGGATTCAACCGTATTTTATGGGTTTACAGTGGTTGCCGTGGTGTCCATTGTTGGGTTTGTGATGGAAAAGCAAGGAGGTAATGATGCTGTAATTAAGATTTGGTCCCTATTCAAATTTCTCTAGACTAATGAATAGTTTACTGATATTACTCGTTAGGTTGAATAATGAACAGAGGTGCAATGCTTGTTGGCAAGAATTGGAAGGACGAGCTGTTGCCACCACCTGTAATCACCTTTTGTATACATTGTTCATGTTTAAGGCTTCTTTTTTCTGTTACAATCCCTATTGGATTCTTGCTTGTGAATAAATATGTATGATTTCCTTAATTACCTTCAAAAGGCCTTGAAGATGCCAACAAAATTCTCAGCAATGATGGTTCTTGCCTCATATGTGATCAAGTGTTGTCCAAAAGGTATGCAAAAAATCATAAAAATTTTTTATCCTTTTATAGATTTGTGAAGGAGCTGTGAATTGTTAGAAACTTAAGATGAATCTGTTTTTTCTACTATAAATCAAATTTGTGGATATTCTGCAAGATTATTTTCCTTTCACTATGCTGAGTCTGAGATGTCTGCTGTAGTCATTTTACATTCCTTTTTTTGCATTTATTTAGTTTGTTCCTCTGTTTAACATCTAGTGTCTGTGGCAATTCTCTTGGTTTGACATGAATCATTTTTGCATGTCATGTCAGTCTTATGAGCTGTTGAAATCAACCCAAGTGATGAATCAGCAAATGTATGAAGTTTCTCCTAGAAAAACTTCCTGTCCACTCCAAATTTTCAAAAACATGCTCATCAGGCTTTATGAAAAAAAAATCATGTAAAAATGCTGTCAGTTCTACATAATTTTTTTTTACATTTTTCCTGCAGGTGGCTATGTTTGGAATATCACCTCAATAGGTATTCTCAAAAGTAGAAGTTGGAATGACTTGTTTTTATGTTCACAAGGCCGGTTGTTTATGAAAAAAAATAGTGCAGAAAAAGAAAGTGCAATAAAATTAAATTGTAAAAAATGAAAATGCGCAATAAAATTAAAAAAAAAAAGAAATAATGCAAATTAAATTGTGCAAAACAAAATTGTGCAAAAAAAAATTGCTGGACCGCCGCCCGCTGCCGGACCTTCGCCGGAACTTAAAATGTGCAAAAAAATTGTGCAAAAATAAATTGTGCAAAAAAAATTCACCGGACCGTCGCCTGACCTCCGCCGCCGATTGCCGGACTTTCGTTGGAACTTAAAATGTTCAAACAAATTATGCAAAAACAAATTGTGCAAATAAATTGTGCAAAAAATATTCGCCGGACCACCGCCTGACCTCCGCCACGGGCTGCCGGACCTCCACCGGAACATTTTAAAATGTGCAAACAAATTGTGCAAAACAAATTGTGCAGAATCAAATTGTGCAGAACAATTGTGCAAATACATAGGGGTATTTATGGTATCACAATCATAATTGTGTAGTTATGAGTAATAGTGCTTTGAGTCATGTAGTTTATAGCAATTATGCATTTTTTTGTGTACCTCCTAGTAAGTGACCCTATATTAAAATGTATAACATTTAATATTAAATTGTACAACTTGAAAAAATATTGAATTTAGGGACACGATATTCGTGAGACACATAAGTTTTAGCATTTTCTAATTTGTTAGTATCATATTATTGGATTCAGATTACACATTATTTTTTTATATTTAATATGAAAATTTATTCCCAAAGGTTTAAACAATTTACTCTTCTTTAAAAAAATATTGTTATATTTTTTATATTCTTATTGAGATATACTTGTGTGAACCGGGTTCACTTGTAAACTATATTAATTTAACTAATTTACTCTTTAATACATGAAAAGTTACTCTTTTAGAGAGATAAATTATTAATTTTTTAATTGAAAAAATTATGCTTCAAATTGCTTCAATTCTTGTATACTCGACTAATTGATTCCTCTTTAATTTATGAAAAAAGTTAATTTTTTAAAAGATGAATTATTACTTTTAAAATAAAAAATATATTACTCCTCAAATACTATTTTTATGTACTAAAAGTAATTTTATAAAATACAGAGTTTATGTGTGTGAATCCAATTCATACACCACTCACTCTTCTTATTGAGATCATTAGTATATTTTTCAATAAAAAATTAATACTTCATCTCTTTGTAATTTTGTAAAATCAAAATGTTTCAAATTCGCAAGAAACAAGCTCCAATTCTTAATATATAACTAAACAATAATATTAATAATTTTTTTTCCGTTCGTAAGACAATATTCTTAAGCAACACTAATTCACAAATAATGTCTCCAACAATATTCTTAATCATTTAATCATTGAACAAAATCTGCAATTATGAATCATGAGAATAGCAGGCGTCAATCAATAATAATAATAATAATAATAATAATAAATCTTATAGGATTCTTGAGAGAAAATTTCAATTTAAGTCCTGTATCTTTTTCAAAATTCAATTTTGGTCCTGTAATTTCTTACCTTTTTAATTTTAGTCATGTGTATATCAATTCTAGTCCTTTTTTCTATTTCCAATCTAATTTCTACTATTATCAAGTTTCTACTATTATATGCCCCATTTTATGTTATACTTAATTTTAAATATGATTTTCACCCATTTTCTTTAAAATAGAAATAGTTCATTACGACCATATCAGGCCCAACATGCTTCCGTATATAATTTAAACTCGTAATTAACGAATTTGAAACAGTAACAATACTTTTTTTGATCGTTAATCCACCGGGTATCCAGGAGGTTTTTACTACTGCTCCTCACAGTCAATCACTCGCCCCGCAGTGTGATGGATTACTCCTGTCCCTTCAGCGGATTTCAGCACAACCCTGGTTCGTTTCCTACTCCGGGTGTACAGGATGCTGCTATTGTTTCTCGCCGGAAAATATGGAGGTTTAAAGTTGCATAAAATTGGAAGGCTACATGCGGGCCGAAGCCCAAGATTATTTATTTATTGAATGGAGAATTTATTACACACTCATCCTCACTGAACCAGAGGAGATACTCCTTTAGCTACCTATTGTAGCTGCACTCAGAACACTCATACAAAGAAAGAAAGATACAATATTTGTTTAGAAAGAGAAAACAGAGGGGAATGGTTGATGCCTTCTGCTTCCTCTAAACTCTTATTTATAGAGGCTTTCGGATTTGAAATCCGAATTTCAAAACCTCTTTACTTTTGCTGACGTCACTGCTTACTTCATTGTGCTGACCTCACTGCTTACGTTTTTCTCATTAGATTCCAACTTTAACAGCTGGCTGGTCCCATGTTTTTATTGGATGCCAATTTTTGTGGTTGGCTGGTCCTTTTCCTTTATTGGATTCTCTTTTGTGGATGTCATATTCTTTGTTGGTCACACGTCTGTTATCCTTTCGGAAAGGTCATCTGGCTCTTGCTCTTTTGAGGAGTCATTTGTCCTCTTTGGTGCCTGATGATTCTCCTGTCTCATGGATATTCTGAAGAGATTTCACCCTCTTCTTTCCACGTGTTTCCTTTATTGGGGTGGATCAGCGGTTTTGATCATCCCTATGCCCAATCTTATCCCTTTCCCAAATTCTGGTTCTGTTTGGGTGGAGCAGCTTGTGCATACCTTGTTCGTCCATTGCCCAAAATGGGCCATGTTGTAATATCTCCGATGAGTTTGTTTACTCACAGGAATCTTGTTTCTCCAGAGAAGTTCTTGTTTTTCCTGGAAGGATTTCTCTGCGAACACTGTCTTCTTCCCTGTTAAAGTGTTCAACAGGAAAGATCCATTCACATCTTATGCTCTAACTTGAATGGAAATTTCACCTCCACATTGCTTTGATGCAGGCATACAAATCCCTCGCTCTCCGCGTAGAGATCTGTTCTTCAGAAAATGTAGAAACCAAGACTGGTTCCTTTCTAGAAGACTCTTTGAACTTATTCGACGCTGAAACATCAGGTCTTCTTAGCTTGATGAAATGGAAGGCCTCGTGGTTGCCTTTTCCAACTGGTTTTGGGGCCGCACTAGTAAAGTACAGTTCTAATACATCGCCTCTGGATAGAGTCGAGTTGTTTTTCCATGCCTTGAAAATCTTTTCTCCTAGCCATTTTGCTTTTCCATGCCTTGAAAATCTTTTCTCCTAGCCATTCTGGAAGTTTTGTAAGTTCTGGGAAACCTAGTGCAACAGTATAGATCGAGACTAGTGCCCCAAAGTTATACCACTGCTTTACATCCATTGGATTTGAGCCTTCTCGCATCCAAACTCGGAAATATTCCCCAGATATATCCACCCGGCATTTCTCCGGTCAGATTCCTTGTCTGGTATTCAATTTCTCCCAGCTGGCCTGATATTCCTGCCAATAAGAGAAATCAGCTAAGTTAGTACCAACCTTAGCAGTGCCTGTCATAGGCCTAAGGTTGATCTCTCCCTATTTAACCCCAGAGGTGCTGGGTTGACTCGTCGACTCTAGATGTGACTCCAGGTCTTCGATTTTTCCTTTGATCAGTTCCTCTTTTGGAGGTTATAATCTAGGACTTGTGCTAAGGGTACTTGAATCCCTTGCTCCGGGTTTAGAGTCCCGTTCTCGACTACTCTCCTTTTGTCAATTGCAATTGCTATCAACAGCCCGAAGGAGTGACTCTCGTGTTGCTTTGAACAGACTTGCGCCATTTTGAATACAGTCTCGTATGCAATTAGACACTTTGGTCTGATCAATATCTTGTATTCTTCCGGCATGCCTTGCATTGAATGCCAGATTCTCAAATTCCCTTTGGAGCAACTCAAGGTTGTCCATCAGGTGCCTTGATACAATCAAGATGGAGTCTATTTCAGCTCCTTCCATCTCTCGTCAGGAAATCTGCCAAAACATTATCAACAGATTTAATAATGACAATATTAAAATCATAATATTGGCATTCTGCTTGCCATCTTAATAGTCTAGTCTTTTCTGGTTTAGATTTGATTTTATTTTTCAAAAATGCTTTGACGCTTGTGTTATCAATTTTAAGGATGAATTTCTTCGCGAGAAGGAATAGCGGCCATTTTTTGAATGCCTTTCGAACTGCAAAGAACTCCTTTTTATTTATGTGCCATCTACTTGCTTCGTTCTCCGTAAAGAGCCCGCTACAGTATCTGCATGGCTTTTCTCCTTCTGTTGTGGACTTTGTAAGCATCGCTGCCCACCAATGGTCACTGGCATCTGTGTAGAGTACCAATTCATCCTCGTCGTTCGGTATAGCTAACTTGAGGAGCTTCTTGTAAACCTCCTTTAGTTGTTTAACCATTTCTCGGTGTGATTTCTCCCATTTGAATTCAGCATCTTTTTTCAACAGAGAACTGAACACCTTCCTGTATTGTGCCAGATTGTTGATGAACATTCCAGCAAAGTTAACAACTCCTAAGAAGCTTTGGAGTTGCTTCTTGTCCTTGAAATCTTCAGGAAATCCTTGAACCTTTTCTACAATGTGTGGTTGTAAAATGATTCCGGATTCATCGATCTTAACTCCAAGAAACTCAATCTGTCTTGTTGCAATAACTGCTTTCTTTTCAGAAAGCACCAATCCTTCTTTGTGGCACACTTCTGAAAATACCTCCAAATGCGCCAAATGCTCCTTCATGTTCTTTGAGGCTATTATGATGTCATCCACATAAACGAACATAAATGAGAAATAATCTTTGAAAAGATTATACATCTTCCTTTGGTATATCTGGGTGTGCTTGCCAAGCCCATAGGTATAACATTCCAGATATAATGGCCTTGTGGTGTGGAGAAGGTTGTGAACTTCTTGCTTCCTTCTTCCATCATAATCTGGTAGAATCCAGATTTGCAATCAAACTTTGAGAATACATTGGTATTCTTGATACAGTTGACCTAGTGTTCCCTGCTTGGTATATAGTATCCATCGAATTCCAAGATATTGTTGATCCCTTTGTAGTTGATCACAAGTCTCGGTTTTTCCCACTTGACTTCTCCATGATTTCGAACTAGAAATCCTGGACTGCTGTATGGAGATACTCCTGGTGATATCAACTTAAGGTCTAGATGTTCCTTAAGTATTTGCTGCATATCCTTTCGATCCTCTTGGTTTATCAGGATAGACTTGTATCTTACGAACTCATGCTTCTTTCCTTATTTTACATTGAGTGAAGCTTTGAACTCGTTTTTATCCCACCAGGCTAGAGGATCCTCATTGAAGTTCCTCTGTATCTTCTTCTTGACGTCTTCCAAAGATGTTTGTTCTTCGATTGTGACGTCTCTCTGTATACTTTCTCACAAGCTTGCTTTGAGAAGATGGATTGTATTTTCCTTTAATTTTTCCATCTTCCATCCTCCTTTAGTCTCGGTTCTCATCTGAAGGACCGCTTCGCCATATTTCCATCGATCATTTATCTTTGGATGACTAAGTTTTCCTTCATCACCACGCTTGCTGTGAAATTTGATTGTCATTTTTCTTTGAAATGCATTACGTAGTCTTGATGTGATAATCTTATGTTCACAAAGGGTTGTGAAAATAAGCCTCCTTGTTGCGTTTTCTTGGGTAAAACTCTTGAATATCTGTAGAAAATTGTTTCCTAACAGAATATCTACTCCAGTGTTGTGGAAATATATCGGTGGGGTTTTCACCTTGTACCACGGGGTATGATCTGCTCCTCCGATCATGATTTTCGCCTGCTTGATTCATCTGTTAAGGATTAGCACCCTTTGGGAGAAATCTTTTCCTAGTATTGTTGGCAATTCTTCACCTGAGTCTTTTGGAAAGACTCATTTTTTTGCTGTACAGATCCCGACTCCTGAATTAATGTACGCCGCAAAATATTCTGCACGATGTTCCTTATATATCATCCATACGGTGATATATATCGAAAATGGACTTGTGGCCATGGGTGGATCAGAGCTTAAAAACCCGATCCTTTACTAGTAGACTTTGTATCTTTTTCCCTTGACCGCAAACTCCATTCCATCTTGTAGTCTTTTCCAAGATTTATGATCCTCGAGAAACTCCAATCCCAGTACTAGTTGTTCTGGGAATCTTCCTGCAACTCCTTCGATTATCAACTCTAGATCGCCGAGTTTGAGTTGTCCTTAGTATATCCAAGTTGTTGGTTGCTGGAGGTAATATAAGACATCATAAGGAATAGAGTTTTCCTTTTTAGTGATATCGAATATTACTTCGACTCCTCTCCATCCTTCTGGGTATTTTAGTTAACCTTTAGTTGTGAACTTTTTTGGTTCCTGGATCACTTCCACGATAGGTTTCTTTCCCATTTCTCGCTGGTCATTCTATCTTATTGAAAAGAAATCCTCATTTGTTCGAATCTGAGGCTGTTTTGTCTACTACAGACCGGCTTGTCCTTGATCCGCAAATCTATGTCGTGAATTGGCGGTAGCTCCATTATCTCTGGCTTAGTTGCACATGTAACTTTCTCGAACGCTTCAGGTATCTCAATATACTCCTTCATTTGGAATAGATTCGAATGATGAGTGTTAGAGAGGGCATACGAGATACTGTATGTGATAGAGTAAGGCCTGTTTCCTTTCTTCATCAAGTCTTTGTTTTTGAAATCTTGATGAAGGGTAAGTGCCCTGTTGAAATCTCGATCTGCCAGATTGTACGCGATCCTTGGATAAATGTAGGATGCTACTTTTCCTACGTACAGATTTTCCGAGAGTCCTCCTAGGCATGCTTCTCTTGTGCTCTTGATTCTCTTATCGAAGACAGCAATATCGATTGGAGTATCGATTCCTTCTTTGAATGTGGCTTTGATGAGAATCCGAATAGCTCCGATATGGACCCAAGACATAGTCTTGGACATCTTCTCTGGGAGTTTACTTAGTTCCTTCTTGATTTCTTCATAAGGGACCAGTTGCATTTCCATCATATTTCCTGTGAGCTCCGTTGGGATGGCGATCTCCCATTCGGTCACTTTGTATATGATGTTGTGTTTCCTCTTTTTGAAACTTGGAAATAATTTTTCCAATTTTCCCACAGTGAATCCATCGTATAGCTGAGCCTTGGATCATCTTTCATGATTCTCATAAGGGTTTTATGAGAAATAGATGTCTTGGAAAAGAATCCAGACATATCTTCTTGCATTTCTTTCGTGAAGATTTCCTTTTCACTCCGACTCATCTTCGGATGAGTCATCTTGGCTGAAGAACTCTTCCTCGTAGATGCTTTCGTCTGAGGGTATATCTTCAAACTGATATACCTATACTAGATCTTGGAAGTAAACAACCTCCTCCATTTCTGGAGTTGTCTCGAACTGTCGTACTCATCTCTTTTGGTTTTCTGGGCAATCTGGTAAGATATGCCCTCTGGCTCCGCACGTGTAGCAGTTGCAATCCTTGAATCTTTCATTGACTCGTGTGGCTGCTCTTTGAAATGTCTTTCTTGTGGGAGTTCTTCCTGTGCTCTTCTGGTTTGACCCTGAGGATGAGGCTTGGCTTCTTGAACTCCATCTTGATGGTCCAGATCTTTGCCTTGATTTATAGCTTCGGGCCTTCTGTTTAGACCAAAATGATCTTGGTCTTCTGGATCTCCATCCTATACTCCTTTGATTGTAAGGATTATTCTTCTTCATCCTTTTTTGCTTCTTTGGGTTTCTTCCAATGATAGTTGGAAGATCATTGCTTTCACAATATAAGGGAACTGTCTTGTTGATTCCCCTTAATCTCTTGTAGTTCTTGTGTAGTGTCGCTTGATGACACCACTCTGCAATCTTGACTTTGAGGAAAGACATTCTCCTTGTTATCGAATCCAACTCGCATGGTTCATACTCTTTGATTAGCATTTCTCTCTATGGGCTCGGGATCTTGGCAAAGAATAGGTGGAATACTTCTTCCTCTTTAACCTTAGATTTCCATCTATACTCTGTGAAGAGTTTGATGTATTCATCTACGTAACAAATGTCAAGTAGTTCTAGGCTGTATAGGGCATTCCTATACTTTTTCTTCTTTTCTTCTTCCATTCCTTCGAAGTACCCTACTCCGATGAAATGGATCTTGAAGATCTTGGCCATTCGATCGACAATATTGCCTAGATCTTCACCTTCCATAGCCTCTTTTTTGACTTCGTCTGAGAGCTCCTCCCAGGTGCATTTTACTGATCCTTCCAGGCTCATAGTAAGAAATCTTATGAACCCTTCTTTGTCCAGCTCCAATGCGCCACCTGCGATCTTCATGGCATTTGTCCATTCATCGATCAAAGCTTCTCTATTCTTGAAGTCTAGAGTGTCGAGGTTTAAAATCAACCCGTATGGATTTATTGGTTCAAGGTGAGACCGGCCATATGGGGTGTTGTGTATATTAGATCCTCGAACTCGGCTTGCTCCTGTTGACATTCCTATGACCTTCATTTTGAAGTTTCCTGGTTGTTGAAATGTATCTTCTTGTCTTGCCCCATGGACTCCGTGTGATCCAGAGCTTCCTTCGTCTTGGCTCCGATCCTGTTGTGTCTGATGAGCCTGGGATTGTTGTTGAGAACTTGATGCCTCTCCAATGTTCATCTTTAGATCTACAATTGATAGCCCTTGGAAGGACTCATATAGATCTTTTAGATCTTCATGATTTGTTCTTTCTATCTGGGGATGTGGATTCTCCTCGAAGGATAGCAATCATCTTCTCGCTTTCCGACTTTGGCCTTATGACCTCCGTCGTTTTCCCTTTTCGGTGTAAAAGGGGTTCTGTTCCGAAGGTTAGTGGTAACCTTCCTCCTGGCCTTCTTCCTATCACCTTGGTTTTCAGGGTTTTAACTTGTTTTGTCAATTTTATGATGAGGTCGAGTTGCTTGTTTTGCAATTTCTCTACCTTATCCATCTTAAGGCTGATCTCGAACATTGTATTGGACATGCTTTGGCAATATTCTCCAAAGAATCTCACCGTATTCTGCAATTCTCTAAGATCTTGGTTCATGTTAGAGTTATCTACCTCGATCTCCTTTTACTCTGTCATTCCGTCCAGTGTGAGAAGTGATAGGGCTTGCAGATCTCTCTTGGACCTTGGTTTGGTCGTCTCCTCTTTTGCTCTTGTTTGGGGATACATCCATGTATCTCTGTGAAACTTCGGATTTTCACTATGTTTCTTGGTACTTCTTTGGAATGTTTTATCTCCATCTGGCGGAGTTCCTCCAGAGATTCTTCTTTGGTGTGGTTAGCACGGGCTTCCACCAATTTGCACCTTCGATCGAGGTTATCCCAAAATCGATCGGCGTCCTCGTATTCTTTTTCTGTATATTGTCTATACAACACATTATAGTATTGTTGTATAGAGCTGCTTGTCTCGTCATATCCAACGGGCCAGAAGTCCCGGTTGCTCCATCTTGAAACAGGGTTGATAACCCTGTCACTCTCGGATGTCGAACTTTCGTTCGGATCCATATATCTTTGAAACTCTCCTCTCGTTAAGTGATAAATAAGCTTATAATAAATGTTTCCCATTCATAAATAAATAAACATAAGGCTCTGATACCATTTTGAGTGGAAACCGGATGAAAATCAGCTTTTAGAAATAGGTATATTGATGTTTATAAACATAGTGGCATTTTCGTAAATAGCATGGTGGAAATTAGGTTTGGCAATAGCAAAAGGACTAATTTTGAGCTAAAAAGGATTAAAATTGAAAATACTAAAAGTTACAGGACTAAAATTGCATTTGACAAAAGATATAGGACCAAAATTGATATTTTATTGGATTCTTGATGAATGACGTCTAGGGTTTCTCTTGTGGTGGTCCACCTCCTCCTCGACATTTGAGGATGGGTTCACATGGCCTGGTGTAGGGATTAGCAGGGATCGGTGGTGGTGTATGTGGTGCACCAGGAGGGTAATTAATAACCCTCTTTGTTTCCAAATCAAAAACTGCACACGATGGAATTACCATGCCCATCACAATCATTATTGCTACCAATATTATCACCATTTTTTTCATGGCTTTTCTTACCCACAATTATCTTCAAGCCTGCAAAATTTTGTAAATTTTACTTTTCAAAATGATAATGAATGACAAATTATAATTCAAATAAAAAATTCTTTTAAGTTTTATGTTTTTAAACAATAATAAAAATATGAGTACAACTATAATCCACCTTAACATTTTAATAGTTAGATTAATTTTTAATTTATTCTTCATAATTAAATAAAATAATATAATTAAACGAGTCGAGCGAGCTCGAATAGTGTGTAGTAGCTCGGCTCGAGTAGTTATCGAGCCAAGCTCGAGTTTGGCTTGATTTGATAACGAGCCTACGAGTGCGCTCGATCTCGACTCGAAAATTACTAAGCCAAACTCGAGCTCAACTCGACTCATTAAGTAAAAAGAGTCGAGTTTTCGACCCTAATCGAACTGAGTTCTAATTAATATATTTAATATTATATAAAAAATTAAAAAACAAAAAGAAATCTTCAACAGAAAAGTATACGGTCCAGTATAAATAATTTGAAACAAAACAAACCTTGCAGAATATTAATTCACACTTGGTGTTAAAAGAATATTAATTCGCACTTTGTGTTTGAGTTAATAGGCAGACATCAAGATTCGTATGAAAAAGAGATATATATAGGTGAAAATTCCCATTATAAGTCACTGCAATTAATTCACTCAGATCTCATCAATCAAAAGAGAAGATATCTTAATTATTAAGTGATATTAATTATATTAATAATGTATAAATATTACATTCATAGGATCCTAATTCCCACACAATTTATTATCATACTGTAACAACAAAATTGTATTTATTAAATAATAAACACAAAAGAAATTACAAAGAAAATCCAAGATGGATTGAACTTGAGAATTTATTGAACAACTTCTATTTATCCTCTGATTCCTCTCTTGAGTTGACTTTCTTGACTTTTACCAACTTTCTGAGTCGGATCTTCGGATGAAGCTTGTCCGTGCTCGGGGTTCGGGATTTGAAGCTTTAAAATGTTTATCCGGAGGCGTCGAGCCTTTGTTCGGATCGAACGTTGACTTGAATATTTGTTGTGAAGAACGTTGGGCGAGTGAATCCTTTGAGTGGAGGGGGAGAGGGCTTCTCAGCGTCAACCTTAGTCAGGGGTAGTGTCAACCCTTCTACAGTTTTGATCAACTGTTTACTTTCATTAGACTGTATGGATGAAACATCATCTGCATTCTCTTTTTCTTGTTTATCATCACCTTTATCTTGTGATGAAGTTCCTTCTTGCTTATCGGCCTTGATACTTTTCAGAAAATATCTAGCGTCTGCGAAGTATGACTCTGCTTCTGTAAATGGTTTTTCATCACCGAGTACCTTCTTTATGTTACCTCCATCGCAGTATTTGAAGCACTGATGCAGCGTAGAAGGAATCACTCCATTTTCATGCAACCATGGGCGCCCCAAGAGCATGTTATATGATGTTTTAGCATCAATGACATGAAACAGAACTGTTGAGGCCATCTCATCTATTATTAA
This sequence comes from Pogostemon cablin, assembly GCA_023678885.1. NCBI lineage: Eukaryota > Viridiplantae > Streptophyta > Magnoliopsida > Lamiales > Lamiaceae > Pogostemon > Pogostemon cablin. The sequence goes on from CM042975.1 coordinate 28,498,513, forward strand.
GCTCATGACTATCGTACCAAGTGTTCTCTGGCCCTCTTGATTGAACCCGTGAATCGTCAGTCGGCTACTGCCAAGTTCATCTGTTGAAATCCCTAACCTTTTCAATGTCATTAGAGGTAGGATATTGACCGCTGAACCTCCATCAATCAGTATTCGATTCACCCTTTGCTCTTGAGTGCAACCAGCTACGAACAAGGGTCGGTTGTGAGATTGTGAACCGAGCAGTAAGTCTTCCTCAGTGAAGGTAATCTTCATAGCATGGACCTTACTTTCAACTTTAGGCACAACAGCTTCGCCTGCCACATGGCATGAATAATTATTTCCACCGTCTGCAGAAGTAGAGTTTGCATTTGCATCTTCATCTAGAAAGATCTTCCCTTGCTCAACCAATCGCATAACTTTATCTTTAAAGACAAAGCAATCTTTGATAGAATGTCCCACCAGTCTATGATACTTGCAGTATTTCGGATTATCCGTTTGTCCCGCTTCCTCTGGTCGCTTCATTTCAGGAAGCTCGATAAGTTTATCTTTGAGCAGATCATCGAGTATGCCTGGGACATCCGAATCAAGGAATGGGTACTTCCTTTCTTGCATTTCTTTCAAGGTCAATCTTCTTTGCCCCCTTTCTTGGGACTCGTTCTTCACTTTATCATCTTTTTCATTCTCATTTCTTCGGAACTTGACAGTTGATGCATTTGTTGCCATAGACCCTTTTTCGGAAGATTTGTTGTAGGGTTTGCCCCCTTTCCTTACCTCTTGCTTTTCTTTATACTTGTAGGATCCAGGAATTGGTGGTTCTACAACTCCACTTATCCCCATACTTAGCTCCATGTCGTGAGCTCTTGTGGCCAAGTCTTCAAAGGTTTTAGGCTTAATCCATTGAAGTATGTAACGAAGGTTCCATTGCATTCCTGCTGTGCACATCTCAATGCCAGAAACTTCAGACAATCGATCTTTACAGTTTAGGCTCAAATTCCTCCATCGATTAATGTATTCAATTACTGGTTCTTCTTTTAACTGACGGGTGTTAGTCAACTCTATCATGCTAACCGTCCTCCTAGTACTATAGAAACGGTTAAGGAATTGATATTCCATCTGATCCCAACTGTCTATAGAATTAGCCTCCAAGTCGGTGTACCATTCAAAAGCATTTCCCTTCAGAGAGCGAACGAATTGTCTCACCATATGATCTCCGTGAGTGCCAGCATCATTGCACGTTTCTATGAAATGTGCTATATGTTGCCTTGGATTACCTTTGCCATCAAACTGTTGGAACTTGGGGGGTTGATAGTTAGGTGGCATCCTCAAGTTGCCAACCCTCCTAGTATAAGGCTTAGCATAAGCGAATGAAGGTTTAGAGCTCTCTTCGAATTGGTCCTTCATTGTGCCAAGTATAATGCTTTTTAACTGGCTGATAGGAACCATTCCATCATGGGAGATGTTCAATTCTTCTTCAATCACCCTTTTCCCCATCGTCTGACGCTTCGCAGACTCATCTATTTCATTTTCAGCATCTTCTTCTTGCTTTTCGTTCGCATGGCTAGTTTCAGCACCAGCCATTTTCTCCATCAGTTTGAAAATCAAAGTATTTTGTTCTTGGTTCTGTTTGGCAAGTGCAGCAACGGATTCAGTTAAGCTTGCCAACTGTTCTTCGACAGACGAAGTGTTTATTGCCATTGTCGAGGCTATGGATGAATCAGACGATGAGCTTTCTTCAAGTATAGGGGTTGAGTTAGCTGAGTCGTTTTTCTCATCTTTATCATCATATGGTATCACTCCAGAGGTAACTCCAACTGAAGAATTTATCTCTGAAGAGGCTTCAGATCGTGCCATCTTTGACATGCTTCTAGTTGTCACATTAACGTCTTCCACTTGTAATTCTGAAGACTTGAAGACAGAAGCTGATCTGTTGACTTTGATTCTTAGCGGAACCATCTTACTTTGCTTGAAGAGGAGATGAGAGGTAGAAACGGTCCCACTGGGCGTGCCAAAATTTGTAACAGCAAAATTGTATTTATTAAATAATAAACACAAAAGAAATTACAAAGAAAATCCAAGATAGATTGAACTTGAGAATTTTAGTGAACAACTTCTATTTATCCTCTGATTCCTCTCTTGAGTTGACTTTCTTGACTTTTACCAACTTTCTGAGTCGAATCTTCGGATGAAGCTTGTCCGTGCTCGGGGTTCGGGATTTGAAGCTTTAAAACGTTTATCCGGAGGCGTCGAGCCTTTGTTCGGATCGAACGTTGACTTGAATATTTGTTGTGAAGAACGTCGTTCAATTTGGTAGAACACCGTTGACCTCACGATTTTTACTGGATGAAGATCGCCGGATCGGAGAGGCTTAGCACCTTGATCCTTGATCGGAGGCAGTTCTTGACTTGAAGTTACTTTGAAGCTGCTTGAAGACTGGCTTGAAGCCTTCGATTTGAAGCTTTAAAGATTTGAAGATCTGGAGCTTGAAGACTCGAAGATTTGAAGATCCTCGAAGGTCTTGAGCTTGAAGATTCGAAGAGTTGAAGATCCTCGAAGGTCTTGAGCTTGAAGATTCGAAGATTTGAAGATCCTCGAAGGTCTTGAGCTTGAAGATTCGAAGATTTGAAGATCCTCGAGTGTTCTTGAGCTTGAAGATTCGAAGATTTGAAGATCCTCGAGTGTTCTTGAGCTTGAAGATTCGAAGATTTGAAGATCCTCGAAGGTCTTGAGCTTGAAGATTCGAAGATCTTTGAGTGTTCTCGATCTCTTCAAGAGCGTCTTGTCTTCGGGTGCTTGAATGTGTTTTGAATGAGGACTGAAGGCCCTTATTTATAGGTAAAGAAAATAACTACTTGAGAGATATTTTCTCCTTCCAAAGATATATTGGGCTTCTTCCTTTAATTAAGCCTGCTGGACTGGATACGGGCCTATTTAATTTAATTAAGCCTGCTGGATTTGACTTGGGCCTATTTAATAAGCCTGCTGGATTTGACTTGGGCCTATTTAATAAGCCTGCTGGATTTGACTTGCTGGACTTTAAATCAGGCCCACTTGCCTTGGATTAAACCCAATTAATTTAATTTGAGCCCATCTGGCTTGGATTTGACCAATTTAATTTAAATTGAGCCCATTTGGCTTGGATTTGACCAATTTAATTTAATTTGAGCCCACTTGGCTTGGATTTGGGCTCAAATAATTATATTAATTATTAATTATTTATTTACTTATTTTAGGAATTAATTTATTTAAATTCCTTAATAAATAAATATTTAATCAATATTTAATATATTTTCTTTGCATTTATATTTATTAGGCAATAAATTTTAATTGCCTACACATACCATTTATCCATCAAGACAAAATCTTCTATGCAGAGAATGTATACTTGTTACTTAAATTTTGAAAAAAAAAATTGATTAAAATAAATACTCGAATAAAAATATAGTAACATTGAATATTCTTATACACCTATACAAGGGCGATTAATCATCCATTATAATACTTTAGTAATATTATTAAGTTAAATATTTTTGTGAGGCTGTCCCACCAAAAAAATTTGATAAAACGAATAAGAAAAGATAACAATTTAATATATAAAAAAGTGATATTTGATTTAATGAAAATTTGATAATGGTGTAGTAAAATATTTTATGAAAAAATTTCAATATACTTAAAGGAAGTTATTGCTTCAAATGTACAAGACATATTGTGTAATGAGGAAATCCACACAGTAACTTGGTGCATATTCTTAGTTTATCGCTCTAAAAGTAATTTTCCATTTATTAAACAGTAATTGGTAAATTAGGGTGTAAGGGTGAAACACACATGTTTGCCAATATAATCAATAAATTATACTAGTACCAAACCAATGAATACTCTGATACACCAGGTATTACAATACTTCAAAAAAAAAAGTGTTTTTCTTACCAATCGAATTCGCCAAGGGATCGGCTATTTGCACCCCTAAAATTACTGAACGCAAAAATATTTAAATTGACATAATTTTCCTTATAAAATTTATATGTGTTCAGTTTTTTATTTGGGGTTTCCTAATTACTAGTTGTGATGGAAAATTTAAAAAGTATGATGTGACATTCATCTAGTATTAAGATGTAAATTTTAGAAAGCGTGATGCGGCATCCATCTAGTGTTGTGGTATGAAACAACACAATGAATTCCATCTGTTCATTTTTTGGATTCCGATGACGGGTCTGGGCGAATCTTTTGGGCAAACACTCCGCTAAGCGCAACCAAGATTAGGGGTGGGCATTTTTTTCGGGTTTCGGGTACCCGAATCGATTCGGATAAAAATTACCTGAAAACTCAGTTTTTTCGGGTAATTTCGGATTTCGGGTATACCCGGACCCCGTTGCTTATTATCGGATCGGGTGTCGGGTTTTTAAAATTAACCGAATTACCCGATCGGGTTACCCGGTTATTTTTAAAATTTTTTATTTATAATTAAATATATATACTAATTGACTACTCCTATTAACTATGATTTTTACACATGAGCTTGAAATGCTTGAAGAAGTTATGTTTGATTTATGTTATACAATGTTTATAATCTTTAGATGCTTAGTATTAATATTTATTTAAGTAAGTGTTGATAATATATATATATATATATATATATATATATATATATATATATATATTCTCTTTGTCTTGCAAAATTCACCATCTTGGAATTGATTCAATAATTATTAAAATGTGACAACGAATTGATATAAGTAATTACAATTTCAATATTTTTTATTAGATTATTTTTATTGTGGGATTTTTAAGTATTTAATGTGTGGAGATTGAAATTATCTAGTGTATTCAATTTGTTTTGTAGTTTTGGACTTGGACATTTCATGAACTTTTGTTATTTTATGTTGTTTGATGGACATTTTATGTTGTTTGATAGATATGTTTTTATGTTGTTTGAGTAACTGACTTGGATTTGATTGTTTGGTGGATATTTTATTCTTGTTTGGGTTTTTTACTAGGATTTGATAAATTATTTAATAATTATCACAATTGAAAAATTGATGGAAAAAAATATCCATAAAAAAAAGGAAAATTGATGCAAAAAATCGGGTAATCCGATCTGGTACTCGAAAATTTTGGGTACCCGAAGTTTCGGGTAATGATATTATCGGTTCGGGTAATGAAATTTCAAACCCAAAATTTCGGGTATCCGGAAACGAAACCCGAAAAACCCGTTACCCGGTCCGATACCCACCCCTAACCAAGACGCCACCGTCTACGTTGGAATCTCGAATTCAAAGTACGGTTGATATAGTATCACATTATGTATTTACTTTCTTATGCTATTCTTGAAGATGATGTGAGTGATTTCTCCCAACAGATTCTAATAATTTTTAGAAATTATTGTTATCGTTTAGATAAGTCTTTGCACTCAAATTGGTTGAGGCTTTTTAGTAACTCTAGATACTCCCTCTTTGCATTGTTTGGTGAATTGCATTAGTTAATGGTGAATTGTTCATAAACAGCAAAAGTCAAGAGATCTTAAAACAATTAGCCATAACTTCCTCGGGCTAAACGGGTATTATACTAGTATAATTTGGAAGCTCAAACAAAAATACCCTTGTTAATAAGATTTGGGCCTATTCTAATTTGGCCAAGGCCCAACTTCACTTGTTGGTTAGAAATAGTACTGGGCTTTCCAATATTCCCCGACGCTCCCCTTTCTTTTTTTCGCGCTAATTTCTCTTACTTTCAATTTCTCACTCTGTGGAATAGGGTTCATCTTTAAGTTTGTAATCCGCGATTTCGTTCTCTCTTCTCTATTGCATCACTCTCCAAGTGCCTCCACGCTGCTCTGCCATTGATTTAGCCGGTTTTTTTTCAGTGTCTCTGTAAGTTCTTTCTCATTTGAAGCTTGCATTCACGATTCTTTCTTTTGCGATTCTAATTTGGCTTTGTTTGTTATGAAATTTGATTGATTTATTTATTTTTTACACTTCTCAGTTTGCATGCTTCATTCAATGGTGAATAGATAAAACATGGAAAAGTCCTTTGGCGGTCATTTATCTATTACTTGAATGTTGGCTCAGAATTGTTAGCTTAGTGTAATAATTGATATTTTCTACTTTTAATAAAAGATTTTGTTTTTGGTAGTTTTTTCTGTTACAAATGACACGTTTTTATCTCTGTTAAGGTTGTACCTCACCTATATCGTCCAACCGCACGTTTCCCATTCTATAACCTGATATGCAAACCAAATTCATATGCACTTTGCAAAGATATTGGAACATGGTAATATATACAAGTTTCTATAGCTTTGCCTAATTTACTTCATTTATACCAATTTTTGTAATAAAATTTTGTGTTGGGCTCTTTATCTTTTTTTATTTCACGAGGCACATGAAGAGTCTGAATTATTTAGAAAGGAAGCTATAAATAATAAAATCTAACTAGTTGGCTCTCCCGCAAAAGTTATTCCTGGCCAGAGTTTAAAAGCCATTTTGTATACTTTAAGAAATTGCCTATTTGTCATGATAGAATATAGATGTTGAATACTACATTTTTTCCACTAGCCAGAAGCCAGTCATGGGTACTTCTGGTTGGGATCAGAATGAAGTGAGAAATAATTTTTGGCTAACTCTAAAATACATTTTGAAGAGTTTAGGGAGTTGGGTACAAATTTAAATAATTTAATATTAATCAGGATTTCGGAATAAATCTGATGGGTAGAGGAAAAAAATTATGCATGTAATATATATAAAACACCTGTGAAAAGCTTATCCAATTTGTATTTACTCTCATTTTCATTTTTAATCAGAAAACCCTCACTCCTGGAGCCAATCGCTTACTTCCATTCACGGCATCGCTAGGAATGTCTTCATCATCATCGCCAGCATCTGTTAAAATTGTTGCAGAGTATGCCAAGTCAGGGCGTTCGTCATGTAAGAAATGCTCTAAAGCCATTGCTTCGAGCACTTTGAGATTGGGTTTGTTGAGTAAAGATCCTCGAGGATTTGACATGACGAAATGGCATCACTTGAATTGCTTTCCTTTTAACACTCCTGATTCAGTACCTTCGGTTGAGGCAATCACAGGATTCTCAGCCCTCAAGGTTAATAAACTGAGCCTTTTATTACATTTAAACCTTACTGTTTCTATAACTTAATTTTATTTTGTGTAATTGTGAAAAATACAGACTGTTGATCAAGAGTCTATTAAGGAATTTGTAAAGAAAGGAGCAGAGACTTCAGAGAAGGTATTGGATGGATGGAAATTCAAGTTTAGTCATTAGGAATATATATTTTTCTCATTAATAATCAGTTAGATGGCTCATGTGATATAGCGTTGAAGCTGAATTTGTTGTTTACATCTACTTTTGACTTGGTATATTCATTGATCCAAAAGCATTGGATGGCTTAAAGCTTCTGCAGAAGTTTCAAAATTCAAATAAACAAATTTATTGTGCACATTACTAGATATTTTGAGTTTTGGCAAGTTGGCTTCACTTACCTTAGTACTAGGCTGTCAATACCCTTCTATAACAACATACGTTTGCATTGTAAAATCTTGATTAATTTACTTAAAGCTCTTTGAAAATAGTATTAGTCTGTTCACTTATGGGCTATGGCAGACTAATGCGTGCCTACATTACTATAAAACTCTTAGAGTGCTTGCATCTATGCCTAATTTTTTAAATGTAGCTGGTAAGTTTTATACAACGTATGTAAACTTAGATATGCTGTTTTTGTAACTTTCTCTTACTTTACATGTTTTTATATTATCCTTTTCTCTCATTCCACAAGGCTGATGATGTTGATGGAGAGGAGGATAATATGCCAGAGCAAGGAAGCTTGAAGAAGCAAAAGGTTTACACCTGCACTTGTTAACTACTATGAAATCAAACAATGAAATTTTTTTTCTCACGTGGTATATGTTTGTTCATGTATTATATCTGTGGATTGGTGTTCGAATGTTATTTAGTACTCCCTCCGTCCCGGAAGTATTGACACATTTTTTTTGGGCACGGAGATTAAGGAGTATAATAATTTAATGTAAAGTGAAGTGAGAGAAATAATATTTAATGTGTAGTGGGTAGTTGTATTAGTGGTGAGTGTGATGGGTGTGTGGGTCCATGTAAATAAATAAATTATTTTTGTGTGGGTCCCATATTCTTAAAAAGGAAATATGTCAATTTCTGTGGGACAACCCAAAAAGGAAAGTGTGTCAATATCTTTGGGACGGAGGGAGTATATTTTTACATTTTACATTTTGTACATGTGGAACAACCAGTTATGCTATTATCTCAATCAATATAAATATACTTTATCTTTTCGTTAGCTAATAGAATTTTTTCCTTATCCTCTGTCCTTGGTTCTCTGCTCCATAGTGTGGTGAAAAACTGAGTCATGGAAACTTGTTTTGTGGTATTATGTAAATTAGATTGCCAACCTTTTCTTCTGCCTTTGGGAATTTTAAGATTGAGCCACTTTTATGGATATTAATTTATTCAGTTTGAATATCAGTAGCTTGATGGACTGTTCAAGCTATGTCAATGCAGGGGAATAATACGCTTGGTCTTGACTCCTTGAGCTTACTAAGTACTACATTTTAGTCTGGCTTATCATTTATAAAGCTCGTTTCATGATATGATTTGTCTTAAACAAATAATTCAGCTCTGGTGTTCTAATTTTTTCCGACTCACTGTTTGTTATTTCAGTTAGACTTTAGTCTCTATATATTACCTTTAATAAGGACTTTGATTGATCTGTGCGAAGTTGAGAACTACTCAGGGATTAACTAATGAATCCTACAACATGATTGATATCATGTGTATATATAATGTGTATATTTCCATGTGAATAACTTCACCCAGAAATCAGATATTGAAGCCAATATGCCAATTTTAACTCATTTTAGTCAAATATTTTCAGTTGTCTATGCCAGAGGAAAGAATGCAGCTTCAGCTGCAGATATCCATATCACCTTCTGATATTAAAGACAAGTACAAGGTATGAGCTTCAATGAAACTTATCCTTTAGAACTAATGATTTTGGGAATTGGGATTGCTTGTTTTGGTTTTTCCGAAATATACTAATTGTTCATGTATATCTCTCTTTCTGCTTATGACTAATGTTCCATGGGTAATCCCTTCTGGTAAAGGGCATACATTATTTTTTTGTTCCAAGCTTAAGTTCCAGCCCAAAAAGTTTTAAGTAACATTCCTATTTTAGTAGTACTTATATGAGTTTCTGATCATATTATTCCATTTTAATTAATCTCTCAAATTACATTTCTTAATTTCAGGATGCTACATTGTCGCCTAAATGGAGGGCATTTCAGACAATCATATTTCGTGAGAAGGTACTTATATTATTTCGATGCTGAGTTCTATCAACTTACCCATTAAAAAGATGTTGAAAACTATGTGATAGCACAAACAAGCGTTTTGTCATCACAAGATGAGCAATGATGAATTTTTCCATTTCTCTTCCAAGTATTTTGATTGATTTTCTCTTCTCATCAGAACTCATGTGTCCTTATGTTTATGATAATTATGGATTTAACTATTTTTAAATTGCTCGTTTCTTTTCTCTTGAGCCAATTAGTTGGTTCTTGCACCATTATTTGATTTAACTGTTGGTCGGATTTTTTTCTTCTGAACCGGTACTTTCATCTTTGTGGTTTTATCTTATATGCATAAAATGACTAACAGTTCATGGCTAGAAAAAAATGCTCACCAAAATATGTGTTGTATTATATACTTACTGCTATATAGAAATGTCAAAATTAATCTAATTTTTTCAGATGGCTTACCCTTGTTTGCCTGTGTAACTAAGTGGATTTCAATTTGAAAATGATGTGAAGACAGGGTTTTCAAGTTGCAAATTTTGTTTGAATTGATTTCAGCTAATGTGTAATTGGATACTCTGATATATTTTGGCTTAACTAATTGTCTATTGGTTAAGAAGTCCAATTCTATGGCCTAATTATACATTGTCTTACAGCATAACTATAGATTGCCTTTTATCTTTTGCCTGAAATTAAATTTTGCGGGTTCAATTATGTTAGGATGATGGTCTTCATGATTCAAGAACCATTGCTGCTTTTGATTTTGATGGCTGTCTTGCAAAGACATCTGTGAGAAGGTATTAATTCAATCTTTTGAAGTGACTCTAATTGTTTAACCTGTTCCAGGTGACTGCTTTTTTCCAAAGGCAATTGATCATTGATATTTGGATTCAACCAGCCTTTTCTTATGTAGTGACCTTGGTATCTTGCGTTTCTTGAGGACCTGATCCCTAAATTGGAGTGTTACCTAATTAAACATCATCTATCAATTCCTAACTGTGCAATGTGATGAGTATTTTGGTTGACTTGTCGTTTCCTTGTGAAGAATGCAATGTGATGAGAAATGTGGTTGACTTGTCATTTCCTTATGAAGAATTCAAAATGAGCTATCTGATTATTGTTGTGTTTCTGCTCAAGTATGAAGTGTATGTTGGTTTCTCTTATGTTACTGAGAATAATTCAAAGATGGAATTTATTTTCCTTGATGCGGTATTGGACTTCATCAATACTTTACTGTTTTGAATGTGCTATTGTTTTAGTTGAAACATGTTTGACCTTCTAAGACTTAAATTACTATTTACTACTGACAAGCAATTCCTTGAGTTTCACAGTATGAATGAATTAAAGGTGCATTCTTTTATATGTAGAGTGGGTGCAGATGCATGGTCCCTCATGTATCCTTCAATACCAGAGAAGCTGCAGAGTCTGTATAGAGATGGCTACAAGCTGGTTTGTTCAGTTTCATTTCCTTCTGAACTTTATGGGTTCTTATGACTCATTGCGGTTTCTCGTGATTTTTTATATTGATTAACTGAACATGATTGGTATAATAGGTTATATTTACCAATGAATCTAACATTGAACGCTGGAAGAATAAGAGGCAGGCTGCTATTGATTCAAAAATTGGAAGACTTGAAAATTTCATTAAGCTTGTGAAAGTCCCCATTCAGGTGTGTTTGATATATGTCTGTTCACCTGGCAGTCCATTGGAATTTTTGTATTTATATTTTCTCTATAGATTGTATGCGGCTAACCATTAAGGTGATATTTGTTTTGGGTTTTTGGTGGGGTTTGAAAATCAATTGAATAGTGATATGTGTTTGTTTTGGATTTTGGGTGGGTAGGTTTTAATTTTATGTCAAATCAATGTGTAAGAAGGTATTAATCTATGTAAGAATAGAGATGAGAGAGGTCAGAGGAGAGATAAAGAGAGAAGGATTATTAATTTGGAGTATAAGAAGTGTAATCTTCCTGACAATTTCAGCCTGCTGAGGACATCATAGTGATCTTGGCTGGGAAATACTGATACTTTTAACAAAATTTTTGGTTTGGTTGCAAATGAGATTACCAATCAGGATATTATCAGCTCTTTTCTTCATGTTACTTATGATTGCCTCCATATTTGAAATTTCACGTGTTCCTACTTGTTATATGCAGGTTTTCATTGCTTGTGGTTTGGGCTCTCGTGAACCTGAGGATCCGTTTCACAAGCCACAACCAGGGATGTGGAAGATTATGGAGAAAGAGTTCAACTCTGGCCTCCAAATCGACATGGATCAGTTAATATATTGGCTATTAAAGTGTCTTGGTTCTTACCTAAATCTGACCCAATTCAAAACTTGAGGGGTATGCAGGTGACTTAGCTCCTGTGTTTTGCAGATCCTTCTATGTTGGTGATGCGGCTGGAAGACCAGATGATCATAGTGATGCTGACAAAAAATTTGCACAGGTTTAGTATTAACAAATTTGTGTAATTTAGTTTGTAGTCTAATATTAATCTGACTACTTGTGCCATTTATTTTCTACTGATGCTTCAACTTAGTTTGATATTCAGTGGCCAGCTGCAAATAAACTAGTGAATAGGGAGAATTCCTTCTAGATATAAACACAAAACTATCCTTGAAGTGTGGCCTAATTACACATAAAATTCCCTTCAGACTAATTCAAACAATTCATGTGGCCGACTGACCATCTTTCTTAAAGACACTCCCCTGTGTTGGTTCAATTGCAAGAATGAAACTTCCACTTCCCATACAATCAAACAGAACATGGAGGAAATTATTCATGTTTTTTTTTTCCCCTTCCAGCACGTGAGTTTGAACTTCTAATTTGTTTGATGGTGCACCATATTTTATGTGCGGAATTCTACTCAAGAATGGGATGCTTAATGAGATAGTTACTTGTCTTGCTCTTCAGACTACTATTTTGGCTGACTATTTATCTTTTGAATCTGGTTTTTGCAGGCTATTGGCCTGAAATTTTATGTACCAGAAGAGTATTTTGGTTCAAACTAGTATATAGTTCAAGAAGGTTTTGTGTGAGATCGACTTTTGTTTCTTAATCCATGAGGGCGGTCTCCAATTATGAACGAACTTGACCCCTAAATTGAAAATTAGTGACTAAATGTAAATGGATGTGCTCTCTGTTGGAAGGCAACACTATGTGGTTCCTTAGATTGGTGTCGCGTTGTTAATGTATGTGCATGGGGAAGTTATTGAATAGCCATGTTTTAGTTTCAGGGCTTTTCTCGTGTATTTAGGATTGTTGGTGAACACTTATTGTAAATCCACAGTTTTTGAATCTTAGCAGGTAAGAAAATGTAGATTCTCCATGCTTCCTGTGTGTGTGAATTCAAGCCGGAGGTACTTATGGACTTATTTTCTATATTTATTTGCCCATTACTAATATATTCAAATATAATACTCAAAAAGCATATATATATGAAAGAAAGATTAATCATCCTATGTACAAATAAAAAATAGGTTTTGGTGTATATCTTTGATTGTATGGTTCAAATTGTAGAATAAAATGCAAACTATTTTAAATAAATAAAATTTATTATCAAACTACATATTTATTTATTCTTTGGAAGACAAAAAGTAATCCAAATCATCAAATAAAAAAGAGTTTACTCAACTCCAGTGTTGACATATGCATTCGCAAACTCTCCATGGATCAAGAAATAAAATGTGATGCAAGTGGTAGAGGGGAATGCAGGAAAGACCTTCCCATTGAGCTTGATATGGATTCGAATTCTGTCTTTGACATGGATTTAACCCCCTACAAGCACAAGTTAAACAGTGAGCTCTCCCTACAAGTCACTTGAGACACATACTGCGATTCACCTCATCCATCAATCCACATGGCAGGAGCGGTGGGGGCCCTTGGGATACACCATATTAGAAATAAAATGTGATGTGCTAATCTCATCTAGTAACGTCTGTCAAACTTTATCATAGGCAAAGTGATAGACAGTTTTCATCGAATAGATTTTCTTTCTGGTTACACTAACAAACAATTTCACAGAGAATATCTACCTGAAAAGCCTCTTCTCTTACAATCTTCTTAATCATTTCTAGTGCCTCATTTATGCTACACAATGTTTCATTTCTTGCTACCAATCTCCCCTTCCAGAATTGCATGTCTGGTCAGAACTATCTCCTTGACAAGATTTCTGTAAGTGAATGGTCTAACAGCTGCTCGTAAGAACAACTCCGGAGGAATCTTACTCTTGCTCACCCTCTTCCTATACGGACCATACCCGATTCGCTTCCATTCTTCTTTACTCACTTTAGCCCTTTTACCTCGCATTTCCAGTTCATCTCCATCCCCTGATGTTTCCCCCATCGTTTCCTTCTTCGGCATTCTACGCTCGTAGTACTTGTCGGCTGCCTCTATACTTTTCCCCACTAACTTTTCCATACCTTCATTACTTCTCATTGCCTTCTTAAACTCCTCCTCCCAATAATTAGCATCTTCTTCTGGTTCTGAACTCTCATCATCCAAGATTCCTAGTCCCTCATCACCTGCACCTTTATCTTCAAGAATTACATCATCCGGAATACCATCATCCTCATCCTTATCGACTTCATCGTTGTCACTACCCTCCTCCTCTTCCCCATCGTCCTCAATCCAATCAACGATCTCATTCTTGTTTCGATCATCATCTTCTTCAGGGGCATCACATCCAAACTCCATGTCCTCCAGCTTTGCCTTCCACTCCTTTGTATACGGATGCAATAACAACACCGGATGATTGTTAAACAAAAACTCCAAACACTTGGACTTGTTCTCATCATTCAACTTATCAAACCCCTTAACCACATCATCCACAAATGCCTTCGGATTCACCTTCACAATCTTACACAACCCCCCAAAGTAAGTACACATCTCCACACTTCCATCATCTTTCACCAGCTCACACATGAAATCCTCCTCGGTTTCCGGGTCAAGCAATGGCGCCAGAGTAGCAAAGAAATCATCTTGAGGCTCAAACCTACATTGATACACAGGCCTCTTCACATATATTATATCAGGCCTCATCCAGGCCGCACATTGGGTAATCATGGCCCTAGCTTTATTCCCAAGCCTCCCCATCAATGTCCATTTATCCAACCTCTGATCTCCAGCTTCAAGCGCCACCTCACACACCAGTGTCCACTGCTCCCATGGCAAATCAGAAATCCTCCATTTTGGATGCCTCACAAACACCCAAAAGTACCTTACTCTCTTGTTCTTATCCATGGCATTAAGCCCTTTCTGAAAGTCGATCGCCATATCGTGTTGTTCGATCTTCTCCCATTCTTCCAGATCTTTAACCTCACCGATCATAGTCACACGTTCGTCGGAAAAGCTTCCGCGAACAGGGTCACCCAATACAATCCCACGCCAAGAGTAGGGCCCAAATTCACCATATTTATACCAATCATAAGGGTGCTTTAAATTAGGGTCGTCCTTATCCATGAACCTCACCAACCTATCATAGCCGAGACCGATCATCTGAAGCTCACTTTCAGAGAAATTATCCGGATAATTCTTGTGGGGATTCTTTAATCGGTAAAAAAGGCTCTCCGCCATTTTCTTGCTTCTCCGGCGAGCATTCTTCTTAGCCTCGCGGCGGACCTCAGCATCACCCTCGATTCGGCCGGTGGAGGTACCCCCTGGCTTTCCTTTGCTCCTTCCGGCGAATGTACGAAAATCCGGCCGTTTGTCGGCATTCTGGAAGGAAATTCTCTGGGTAGCGATTTGGGAGTGGATTTTTAGGGGTTTTGGGGTTGTGGAAATAGGGAGAGTTCTTGGCAGGAGAAAAGTGTTGCAGAATTTGGAAGGAAAGGAGAATAGGAAGTGATTGAGATTAGGGTTCAGGGTTTTGGATAGGGAGAGATTTTGGGGCTGCATTTTTTAGGAGAGTACGTAGTTTCAAATTTCATTTATGGAATTTTATTTTATTGAACCCAGTAGGTCCCATTTTAAATATCCCATTTTTCTTAAAAATGAAATTACATATTTTTCCCAAAAAAAATATAATAATAATACTTCTCCCATTTAATTGGCGCCACCAATCTTCAAGATCGTGGCAAGATTTGGTTCTTTGATTATAAATGTCGTACCTCCTTTCTACACTTCTTCTCGCTTTCTGATCTCTGCATTTCAGTGATATATTCGATTCAAAAACGATCGGAAGAAATGATGGCTCGACTCATTTCAAACGCGGATACCAATTTATTTAAATTTTCACATGGAACAGAAATTAAAGCTTTTAAATTTAGTGATTCTCTTAGAAACCAGCCGTGTAAGCGAAGATTGAAGTATAGAGTTTTTTGCAGCATTAAGGAGAAGGAAATAGAGGATTTCGCGGAAAAACAGAGAATACTTAATGGGCTTGAAGTAAATGGTCAATTGAAGGAGAAGGAGAATATTGGGGAGGTTGAGAATGAGGATGGGAAATTGGGGTTTGATTGGGATTGGCAGCCATGGAAGAATCTTCCTCAAAGATATAAGCTCATTGGGACTACGTCTCTGGCGTTTGTTATTTGCAACATGGATAAGGTACTTTACTTTCTTTGCTTTTGGAAGTTTGATTAAAAAAGCTCACTCAATGTGTAATGCATAATTTCTTATTATATTAAAATAGATTATGGTCCTTTTTTTTTTTTTTTTGAGAGAAGGATTCAGTGTAATTGTGTAAACAGTGTGTTGTTGGAATGGGGGAATTTTATGTTTTCTCTTTTGGATGCCTGATGGTTTTATGTGTTGTTAGATTGCGACTTTTGACAGTTCATATGTTGTTAATAGACTTCACAATATCGTAGGTAGGAATAGGATGAGCTATTCCAGACTATTTATAAACTAATGATTCATGCAATAAATAGGTGAATTTGAGTATTGCAATAATTCCAATGTCGCATCAATATGGTTGGAATGCTTCTGTGGCTGGATTGGTGCAGTCGTCTTTTTTCTGGGGTTACGCACTAAGTCAGCTTCCTGGTGGTTGGCTTGCAAAGATTTTTGGAGGGAGGTTTGTTTCTTTGCCAAACTTTATAAGTTTTCATTTTCTAGATTACTATTGGGCTATATTAAGAATGCATGGTTAGTTTAAAGAAACCACTTGGTTATTAACTGAGCATATAAAAGTATTGTCCTTTCAACAAAGATTTGTGTATGCTTACTTGATTATTTCAATGGAATTGCTGAACTGACTTTTCTTTCTACCTTTTCCATGTTGATTTCAAGCTTGTAATATAGCTACGCCTAATTTCAGACTATTTTTTTGTTGGGATCTGGATCAGAGTTTGTATAAAACTTGGATAATTAGTCCCCAGTAAGTGATTATTTGACCAAATTATGAAAGAGTGGAAGAAGTTGAAAACACAAATGATGTATAATGATTTAGCTATTGGCCTTTGATCAATTTGTTTGCTTAATGTGGTAAGACTTGTATCTTTACCTAAACTCGTCATTGGCTTTGCTTTCCAAAGACAGTTACTTCACGTAAGTATAGCATTTAATCCTGCTAAATATTTTACCATCGAGAAAAGCTAATTGTATTACATTTCTTGATGGCAGTAATTGACAGTTTGTAACTTATTTTGTAATCATACCAAAGGGGAATATATCATTATGATTTGATAATTTATCAACCTCAAGGCTTGTTCCATTATTTATTCCCTTATCTTTATGCAGAAAAGTTCTTGAAGTGGGTGTTATTGTCTGGTCACTGGCCACAGCATTGGTTCCTGTTCTTGCTGGGTTTATGCCAGGGCTTGTTCTGTCCAGGATTTTGGTAATTCCATAGTCTTCTACACTCATAGGAAATGTTTTCATGCTAATATAATAGTGTTTGCTCATTACTTTATTATAATGATTTTGCTCATTATAAGAGTGTTCACTCATTACTTTATTATAGTGTGAGCAGAATGATTTTTTCCTTTTTTCTGAAATTTATTAACCATTCAGGTCGGGATAGGAGAGGGTGTTTCCCCATCTGCTGCCACTGATATGATTGCCAGGTACGCTGTTTGACTTGTGCTCACGTCATACATCATAAATAGATAAACATAAATGAGATGGGAATTTTTCAGAATAAGTTAAATAAGGAAGGAAGAATTTAAAATAATATATATTACTGGGTCATGACCCTATGGGTTCATGTTTTTCCTCCTTCATATTTGTTGTGATTTTAGAAGCAATAAACCAGATCAAGAAACTTTACACTCAAGCTCACATATGATCATACAAAGTAATGCGAAGAAAAACGATCAAGAACAAATGATCTAGAGTGGTTTGGTGCTAAAACACCTACATCCATTTAGAGAGGAAGAATGAACTTAATTGATTACGAGTAATACAAGTGAGAGAGAGCAATCTTAATGGCCAAAATGCACCAAGAAGACCCGAAAACAAGAAAACAGCCTGCTATGAAAACTGATCGAGTAGCTAGTTTTATAGCTGAAAGGGAACTGTTATCTTTTAACAAAATAACAGACTAAATGCCAAATGTGTAGGCTGATATCCAAAGAAGAAAATCCAGATAAAATAACTGCTGGAAACTAATTCAAAAGATCACTCAAAAACCTGCCACATCAGATAGCCTTGACTTTTTTTTTCCTTGGCTGATTTAATCAGCTTTTCTGTTGCATCTCTGTTGCAAATGCTTTATGTCGTGGATTGATTGAAGATATGAGATTGTATAAAAACAGATTGAAGATTCAAGAAACTATATAATGAAAGTTACTAGACTATCTAATGTATGTAGAAGAAAGAAGAACACTCGGGGGTTTATAGTGGTTCAGCACTAAGGCCTACATCCACTTTGCAGATGAGGAGAGGTTTCATTGATGAACTGTGCCAAGGAGAGAATACAATGAGAAATCTGATGCAATCCGATCAGAAACAACAGATATTTAAACCAGTTGCTAACCCTAGGCCCTTAACTGTAATTAGATGATCTAATGGCTATTAATGAACCTTATCTACTAAAGATATCTTCTGAACTTCCTCTATTATCCACTGACACAAGAAACATCTCTTTTGGATCAAGTATTAGTGTATTACATACAACTCCTCACAAATTAGATGTGTACTTTCTGCTTGATTTTCTTTTGCAAACACATTATTATCTGGGTATTACTTAGAAGAACTGGCATTTATGTCCTTCTGCTGTACATTGCATTGATGTAATTATTTACAGGTCAATACCAATTGAAGAACGATCACGTGCAGTATCTTTTGTCTTTGGTGGTTTGAGTGTCGGAAGTGTCTTGGGGTAATTATATTTAGCCATTAAATTTTAATTCTGTCTTATCATGTACCACACTCGATAGATTTGAATTAGTGTATATGGAAGACAAAAGAAGCTACATCAGGCACTTAGGAATTGCTGCAAGCATAGTACATAAATTCTAGTATTTCATTTTCAAACTAGGTATATGGTAGATGAAATAGATAGTACTTTGGAATTGAATGGATTCAATCAAGCAATGATAGCACTTAAATGCTATTTAACTTCAAACTAGGGCTGTTTAGTATTGTTTATTTCTTATCTGTCAACTGATATGGTTGAGTTTGAATTGTAAACTAGCATTCAACCTTTTACACTTTAGTATTGTATTGATACTATTTGATAGGTTGTCAAACCGTAATGAATATAATCTATTTAATCATATACTAGAATTATCTATTCACAGTATTAGCTTCAAGTGTCACAATTAAGTTTCTACCACTGCTAACGTTCTTATTTTTGAACCACAGGCTTCTTTTGGCTCCTCCACTTATTGAAAATTTTGGCTGGGGATCTGTATTTTACATTTTTGGTTCCTTGGGTATAGCCTGGTATGTATGGAATTTAAATAAATTTTCTTATGGTGATTACTTCAAACCTGGAGAATGGCTATGAAAAAATTGAAGATAATATATACATTGCTCATCTGGGATCCCATTGTCTTGCAAATTTTCCTTTTATTTCTCTTATTTTAATAGGATGCTATGCATTGTAATTGCTGTAGTTTTCTGTTTCAAGTTTCACAGTTAGAGAATATATAATTATGCGTCTTCACCTCATCTAATGTAGGCTTTACTTTTGCCCCTCAAATCTTTTAACTATATTTCAGGTTTTCAATATTTCAGTTCTTTAAAGAAGATGAGCCTCCATTTGAAGCTGATAACCTTTCATGTATGTTTTCCTAACAACTTGTTTTATTTTTCTTTGAAGTGATATCTAATGTAATGCCTCGATTTATAAAACCATTTTATAGGAAAATAGGCAATTAAAATAGAATAACATCTAATTTTGAGCCTTTAAAGTATCATTTTAGTCTTACGCAAGCAGAAGAAACAGAACGTATAGAAATATACTGTATAGAGGGTTAATAAGTGCATCAGACTGTTAAAAACATATAAATAATTCATACTTGGACATTTATCCCATAAGAAAAACAAAGAGCTTGATTTTAAATTGTTGGTTGTTGCATCTCATCAGTTGTTACGCTAATGCTGAACTAATAACTGAAGAGTTATTTTCTCAACAAATTGGGGTAGCCGTTTGGTAATCTTAGAAGTTAGAATACAAAAGAATCATTGTATCATCAGTCACAACTTTCCTGTTTCGCTGAGTTGGCTTGATGAAATTCTAGTTGGCAAAATCTTAGAAAACAACTTGAAATGATGCCGTTTGTAGAAGATGACCAGTGCTCAAAGGTTAGACAAAAAGGTGAAGAGCGACTCAGATCGAACGCCGTTTTTTAGTTGGATTTGTTTTTTAGTTGTTTGTATTGTTTTATTGACACTCTGGAATTCCATAAGTACCAGTTAGCAGAGCTGGATGGAAATGTGGCGGAGGATGAAAGTGTTTTTTTTTTTAACATGTCAATCAATTTTTCTTTGAAGTATGTTCTAGAATTGTAAGAAGTCTGAAAGGTTGGAATATGCTTGAATACTTTTCCTAGTTACTCCTTGTGTAATTCCCTTAAATCTTTCTTCTTTCAGGGCCTCAGTCTAACCACATGAACAAGTCATTAAATTCCTCATTGAAAGATTTGAGTGGCTCGCTGAAGGTAGCTTTATCAGTTCCTCTTTCTTTTAGAGGCACACATAGCACAAGTAGTTTGTAACAACTATGAAATATGATTTTTCAGATTTCATACTTCAATTTTCATATTCTTGATCTTCTGTCCTGCTCCAATAAAATTTACATGTATCATATATACATATTTGCAAGCTTCATGAAAATTTTAAATGCTGTGCACTTAGAATGTATGATACAACCGAGGAAATGGTGGAAAATCTAAAAATTAGTTGCCCTCCTGGTCCAGAAAACAGTTTAAGAAAATGAGAATTAGAAGAATTGGTAAACATTGATGGGATAAAGTTATGATTTATCAATTCCTCCATGTGACAGGAGGTACCTTGGAGGCAATTTTTCAAATCTAAAGCTGTATGGGCAATGATATATGCTCATTTCTGTGGAAGTTGGGGTCATTATACCTGCTTATCTTGGATTCCTACCTATTTCAGGTGCATTTTCTATGATACTTTAAATTTTAAGATGCTTATTATCTGTCAAGATTAGAATTAACTTTAATTGAAGATCTTCCTGATTATAACTGTAGAATATGTCTGCCATATCTGCTCAATTCTTTATCATGTCCTTTTCATATTTATATCTTTCAATAAATCTGATATGTAGTGTGCTTTAACTCGTGCTACATCCTTTGCAGTGAGGAGCTGAACCTTGATCTGACAGAGGCAGCATGGGTATGTCTAAGATAGTCTTTTTAGAAAGGTTGTAGAATGGTATAATTTTAACCTATTTTTACCACATCAATGACCATCAAGATGTTATCTCTTCACTGATTTATTTCCTAATCAGAACTTAATAGTGGACACAATCTCTCATGTGGCGTGAAAAAAAGAAACCATTATTGA
Source organism: Pogostemon cablin (assembly GCA_023678885.1). Classification (NCBI taxonomy): domain Eukaryota; kingdom Viridiplantae; phylum Streptophyta; class Magnoliopsida; order Lamiales; family Lamiaceae; genus Pogostemon; species Pogostemon cablin. The sequence continues at coordinate 28,519,738 of CM042975.1, forward strand.
TTTTGGCTGAGTGAAGTATCTCCCTCTAACCTTCTGTTCTTGCACAAATGCAGGTTTCAGTTCTTCCTCCATTAGCTTCACTTTTTGTCACCAGCATTGCATCCCAACTGGCTGACAGCTTGATTGCGAAAGGGGTTGAAACCACAGTGGTAATTTACTTGGATGCTCATTTTACAGCTTTCCTGATTTTGGGGGGGGAAAGGTTAAGAGGGATCAATCCCTCATCCCCTCAATTTCGCAATTGGGCTTCTCCTCATCTGGCATCTGATGCCTACATTTGAGATGAAATATGTGCCTGTTAAATCATGTTATCATCTCTATTTCAGTGTCATTTTAATAGAATTGACGCCCTTTGTGATGTTAAAACACAATTAATCCTCTTAACTCCATGTGCTTCGTTTCTTGATGAAGAAGTTTGATTTTTCAGTCTAAAATTGGGGTTTTCTAGGACAATTTCCAGTGCCACTTGGTGTGTCATCTCCCATGTTGCACCGTTGCATGGGTGACATGTAGGATATAAGAGGATGCTAGATCATAAAAGAAAAACACAAACTGAGGAGCAATACTCAGATTTCTTCTTCTCTCATACGATGTCACTCATACAACAAGTGACACATGAGATGTACGAAAATGGCACAGGAGATTCCCCGTGTTATAGGACTAGCGTTTTATCTTCTTATTGAGTTTCTTCTCTTTACAGTCAGATATTCAGATTATTGTTTGAAACTCAAAGAGGGTATCTGTCTTTTGTGAAATCCCCTTTTAAAACATTATGTGCTTTGTGTGGTGACAGGTGCGGAAGATTTGCCAAACAATAGCTTTCGTGTCCCCTGCAACTTGCATGATTATTTCCTGCTTGGACTTGGGACTCAGTCCATGGACACTTGTATTAATTCTAACTGGTGGCTTAGCACTGTCGAGCTTTGCTTTATCAGGTATTGAGTCATTAATTGCCTGTGATGCAAATAAGGTTGAATTGTATTCTCTCCTCAAAATGTTACATCTTGTTATTTGTTGGCCACAGGACTATATTGTACCCACCAAGACATGTCTCCTGAATACGCAAGCGTTCTGTTGGTATGAATACAACAAAAATGCCATTTTCATACTTCAGTTGGCAATAATCTAATCTTTTTTTCTGGGGAACCCTCTTTTGATTGGATTCCCACATGCAATGGCAAAAATGTCATTGAAGATGGGTTCATGCATAAAAATTGCGATGCGAATTCTTTTAACCATAATTTCATGGATAGAGAGTTACTGAGATACATTACATTCTTGCAGGGCATCACAAACACTGTCGGAGCAGTACCTGGAATCATTGGTGTTGCTCTTACGGGTTATCTTCTCGATTCAACTCACTCATGGGGAGTAAGTTCTTTTCCTGAAATCTCATTGCTTACAAGCAACTGTTGTCACTTTGTAGGTGATGTTTTCTTAGGAATACAAACTTCTTACTTTATTATCATTCATATAGATGTCGCTGTTTGCTCCATCGATCTTCTTCTACCTTACGGGCACAATCGTTTGGTTGGCACTAGCAAGCAGTAAGCCTCAAGATTTCGCGAAGAGTGATTAGCTTAATTATAAAGCCTTGGATCAATCAGAACTCTGTTCAGAAGAATCATTGCATAGATCTGAACAACAATTTTGTGCAGTAGGTTGGTCGATTACCTAGGTTAATGCATCCCTATTTATTGTATAGAAATACAATAGGATTTTAGCTTTGTATTACATGAAATATGATGTGTAATTATAAAATTTGTATAGCTTCTTTAGTAGAGGTTAAAGAACTATTGTAGGAAATTTATATGTTATTTACCATGTAGCCATAAGCCTTGTACCTACTACTGCATTACCATGCAATAAGTGCAATCAACTCATCAATCTATCATACAATTGAACTTAATGAGATCCAACTCATTTCCAAATAAAAATTTCCATCATTTAAGTGGAAAAAGAATTAGTATTTATTTGATCAATCACTAAAAATAGGAATCAAATCAGAGTCCTCCTTCCACTGTATCTATGTGCATGCAGGGATAACAACACTTGGCATGCTAACAAACACAATGGAGTAAGGACCAACTTTTATCGGCTCCGATGAATTCGCCATTACAGGTTCGAGCTCAGGTATGGCCCCAGACGAGTCGACCACCAGCACCTTCCCGTTCAGCATAACACTCTGACTCTGTATGTTGCCATTCATTGGAGTCAAGTGGTACTCTTCTCTTGCTGTTTTCAGCACTTGTTTACGATGATGCATGCGTATCAGCTTTGATCCATGTCGGTGGTGCCTGTGTTTGTGCAGGTGCAGAAATGAGCCATTGAAGACGACTTGGGCCTCCATGGTCATGTTCCCATCTATGTTTATCAGTAACAGAGTGATCCCTTGCTGCAAAGAATAGGTCCTTCATGAATCATGTGTGGTTCTTGACCAGAAATGCTTCCAATAGACCCATCTTAGTATGTCCTGACTGTTGATGCGGTACGCAGAGGTCGTTTCCAAATAGCGATGATCATGTAAAGCGCCTCCACTGTGGCATCAGCAGTGAGTACATTCCAAGGTGGTCGGAGCATTCATGGCCGGAAAACTTTCCTATTTCTTTCGTTTCACGACACTTACAGAGTGTTTTGCACAGTGTGCATAAGCTCTGATTTTCCTCGTCCCGTTGAAGTTGGTCGATAGAACGTGTCTCCCCATTAACCGGTGCCAAAGAAGAGCACTGCAAGAAGGCCACACGAGCATTGCAAAAATGTGGCATTTGATGAAACATGAGACAAAAGTAGTTAAAAGATCCAGTTTCAGTAGACCTGTAGTAATCTGGATTGGGAAGGAAAGTAGTTGTGTTGAGTAAACCATAGTTACCCCCGATCAACGTTTGCCTGCAATACGTCTTCGTGTCGTAAGTTGACGAACAACCCAGTTGATCCAGGTACCTGTTCATCCATTGCCATCAAAATCAACTTTGTAAGCTTCAACCAAACTAATCAGGTTGCACATAGATTGATCATTGAAGGATTCACAAGATAAATGAATTCACATCCCATCATCAATATGAAACTTATAACTTTCATTCATAAAGAATCATTCTAAATATATTCCTCAAATTTCCCAAATAATAAAAATGTACAACCACTGGAGTTGCAAGTTACCAGAAACTGAACACAAAAGCATTTGTAACTCCATGGCGGCCGCTGTTGTAAGCTCCTCCGGCCTCACCAACCCAAGCAGAAGCCGGGTTTGGTGAAGTCCTGACGACGTCATGGAGATTCCGGAACACATCAGCACCATTATCAAGAACAGATGGATCCAGAATCCTCTCTATAAGGTGCTCATCACTTCCTACAGATAGCAAAGCCAAGAATTTGTTCAGTAATGGCCCTTGATATCAGACCTGTGGATCATTAGGTGTTTAGGGTTCGTAAATCACCCGGTCCTAGACTATATATATGGTGGCTGACCACGTTCAACGATCCAACGGTTCTAGCTAGGTACTTCTGGAACCAACCAGAGTCAAAGAATCCAGCAGGGCCTATGATCAGAGGCTTAGTATCAACTCCCTTGTAGATATCCTGTATCAGATCATGTAGAACGATCGTATCAGAGGCGTATTGATCTGCAGCAATGCCAACCCCTACTCCACTTCCACAGAGCTCATTCCCTAACAAGAGACAAGATAAAGTCACAAACTTTTCGACTGACTCATAATGCTAAATTTCGCGTACTTTCCACAACATATCCACCACAAACATAAAGTAGAAGATGATATATTCTTGATGACTGAAACCTGTTCTTACCAAGTTCCCAGCCATGAATCTTATAACCCTTCTTCACAGTATAACGAACGAAAGATGAAGCGTTTGTGGAATTCCATGGCCCGGTGGCAACGTTAGACTGTATGGACCTTCCAGGAAGAGCATTTAATCCAAAAATAACAAGAGCCCTGAATTAAACACATGAAATATGATTGTAATCAGTTTAAGTAACAGCATCATACCATGTATGGATGTATATATATACATATAGTTTGAATACATATTATTTGATCATGTTAATTATTACCCTGACTCATTAAAGAATGAATTGAGTTCATCCCATCTAGCCAAAGGCAGGCATCCTTGGGTGAAACCAAACATGATGGAAGAGTTTTTGGCGAAGGGAACGCAGGATTCCGGTTCGTCTTCCGTTTGGTAGATGACTTTGTCTTGCAATGTGCCGCCCAATCTGATCTTCAACGGCGAAAATGCTACATGTTTATGGGGCAAAAAAGCAGGTTTTGATGCATCATTTTCACTAAACATGAATTTTTTTTATGATGATATAACGTGTAAGGGTGTGTGTATATATATACCTTTGATTGCATTGATTAAAACTGTGTTCTTAAGATCCTGCAATTGAAAAACATGAAACATATTTCACAAGGCACAACAGGTTCAGATTGTGAATTTGAAACAGAACATATCTAAACCAAGAAATTCAATCAACATACAAGACACTGCTGGTAAAACTAAACTATGTTGTCTGATTCACATATACTAAGAATGTCAAGAGCCACATGAATTGATAACACTTCCTATATTTCAAGAGCAGAAGAAGTGGATTTCTTCAAAAACACCATTTCATAATTCCAAGCACAATCCCACATGCACAAAGAATATACAAACATTTTTTTTTGTTGGGGGTGGGGGGGGGGGGGGGGGGTGGGGGGAGGGAGGGAGAGAGAGAGAGAGACCAAATTGAGCAATGAAGCATGGCCCCAGCTACAAGTTCCATAATCACACTTTTCTGGTGGCCACCAATCCAAAGTGGCACAAATGAAATCCTCATCAATCTTTGCAATGGGGTTCCTCCCATCAATGAAAACACTGCCCTCCACTGTAACACCACACTGCACATCCCATACCAACCCACACCAGATCAAACCCACCACCCACCACCCCTTCACAAAACCCATCTTTCAATACCTCACTATGATTCAAGAAACCACCTTCAACACCTCCCCATCCTCAGTACAACCAAAAAACATTACAACCTTTTAAAATGTGGTAATGAACACTTTGAAAATTACACCAAACTATATATAGCAAGAAAAAGGGGGTTGGGGTGTGGGGGGGTCCCCACAACTACATCTGAAAATGACGATGATAATGAAACATTTAAGAAGCTAGAAAAGGTTTAATCTTGAGATAAAGTAGTGCAAGATTGAATCTTGGAAGAAATAAACAGAAGACTACTGGTCATGCTTTCCTTTTTTATCCAGAAAGCTAATACAGAGCTGTATGTAAATAAATCTCAAGAGTTTGTTGAGTGGGCCATAAAAATGTGTTTTGCTTCACTAAAGTGTAATAAAAGATCTTACAGAAGACATGGGGGAAAGGTATGTAATAATGTGGCCTTAAAGGAATTGGTGAACTGTTTGGGGTTTGCTGTCTATTGTCTCACATTAATTATCTACTGCCTTTAGAAAATAAATTAATATCATCAATATCTATGATTTAGCCTTTAATTATGCTTTATTTATTCCAAGATCAAATTATTTATTTCGAACGTATCCTTGTAATCAAAGACATGTCTTATCTGGATCCAATGAATGGTAAAAGAAATGTTTCAAATGGATATTTAAAAAGAAATAAATAAATTGCAAGAAAATTTAAAATCTAGATTTCCAGAATTATAGCATGATTTTTCTTGATTCTTGATTTGGCTTAATAGTTAGATTTATTCTTCCTTAATTCATGTAAGATATAGACAATGTCTAGATGCTTATGTAACAACTTAGCACAGCGGTGTAACAAATTCAACTTCTAACATCTTCTAATTTAATTCTAGATCAATGATTTGGTGAAGGGTATTTCATTTTGAGATAGCAAACAAATTTTGCAGCAATTTATAATTTTCATTTCAATTAATTATGGTATAAACATTATGGTGAATATTAAAAAAAACACACACACACAACTTGGTTATTTGACATGGTGTTTATGGAAATAATTGAATCTATATATATTTTTTCTTTTTCCAAGAGAGAAGCGAGAATTATGTTAGAGGAAAAGATTGAATAATTATCTCTGAATTGGGGGAGGTTGAGCGTGATTTTTTTAAAAACAAAGTTTATAAAAAGTTATTTATATATTGTAAAAATATAATAAAATAAATAAAAAAGGAAATATAAAACTTGTAATGGAATATGGGGAATTTTTTTTTTTGTCAATAACAATTTTTAAAATTTAAAGTAATATTTACCCTCACAAATGTGTACATGGTAGCCGTACTCATAAAAACGATGTCATAAATAATCACAATTCTTTCTAATATAAAATGTTAAACATTTCTCTGATGGGATTGTCTGAAAAATAGTTAATTAAAATATATATAGTATTATTAACTAATAAATTAACGTACATAATTTGAAATGATAATTTATCATCATCAAATACGATGTTTTTTTGCTAAACTTTTTCAATTTTATAATAATTTCTGTTAATAATAATAATAATGAAACAAAGAAAGAAAAGCAGATGGTTTCTTTTCCTAAAAGAAAAGGCAATGTTCTTGTCCAAAAGTAAGACCAAATCACCTGATCCGTTATGCATTTCACACCTTCATGCATGGATTCATCCTTCTCATATATGGATCAAGAAAATTAGGCCATCTACTTTCAACTATCACACCAACTAATATATATAAATCACTTAATTTGGTTTATAATAAAGCATTATCATTATTTTTTAAAATTAAAGTTATTATCTTTAATAACTTTTCTGATTTTTAATGTTTTTTTAACATTATATTTCTTGAATTGAGATTTCAAATTCAAGTATTCCTGTCACGACCCACTTTTCATAACTTATAATTCTTTAATTAACATAAATATCATCATCATAAAATTTACACATATTATTTTTTTTTTCTCACATAATATATATTATCCAAACGGCCATACCAGTTCAACATACACAACTGGTTTCTGACACCACTTCAATCCACACAAACAGTTGACAATATATATATATATATATTTTTTATATATATATTACATAATAAAATATCAGCGGAAACAAAATAAACACACGGTCTAGCCCATCAGGTCGTCATCTATGTACATCCACTCAAAATCTTGTAGGAGCTCCACAGCTTGCATAGTACATCACATACTCAAATATCATCAGGCTCACCTACAATGCATAAACTAGTGAGACAAAAATCTCAGTAAGTAGAAATCATGCATGACAATGCATGAAAATGCACTTATTTCCTAATCTACTAATTTGTCTCTTTTATTTAGAAAGCTGTTCACGTTGCGGGATCCCCACGACACACTTATAATATGCACCCCAAATGAGCTCAATGGGGACGATTTTTCCGAACCCCGACAATAGTGACGAGAACGATTTTTCCGAACTCTGATAAAGTGGTGGGGACGATTTTTCCGAACCCCTGACAAAAATGTCGGGAACGATTTTTCCGAACCCTGACAGAGATGCATATATAGTGGCCGCACACACCATTAGTATCTTATTAATTTTGGGGAAAACACTTTTCATGATTATGCATGGTATGCAACCAGTGCAATTAAATATACATCATAAATCATTTATGACATCAATATCAACATTTAATAAAATAACAACTTAATTTAATTCACAAAAATCCACATCATCTTGGATCACACGGATCTCTTATAATAACAACTCCATCTTGGATCACACAGATCTTTATAACCAACATCTTCTCAAGTCATACGGATATATTTTTAACAGTTCCCAATCACACAGATATATATAATACAATAATATTATTTCAAATTACATAAATCCACAACTTGTATAATCAATTAATCCCAAATAATTCATAACATAATTAAACTAATCACAAATAATTAACAACATAAGTATCACATATTAATCACAAATAATTTACACACAACATATTTATGCATTGTAGTTGGACTTCTACTTACTTCAACTCCGACAATTATAGACCCGTGAAAATCCGTAATTAATTCCTTCCTTCCCGCTCCGGCACGAACCCTTCCCTCTCTCTCAAATTTTTTTTTTCTATTGAATTTGGTGTGAGGTAATCACCTCCTCAATACCATACACATATATATAGATGGTGGGGGGCGAAAGTTGGCCGACAACTTCAAAAAAAATTTTTTTTTTTTAATATTAAAAAGGACGGCTGTGCAGCCATTCCAACTTTCAAATTTTCAAAATTTGCTGCTAGCCATCTCAACTTTCTACTCTCAGCCACCAATATTGATTTTTCTTTTCTTTTTTTTATTATTATTATTATTATTATTATTATATTATTATTATTATAATAAAAATACGTGTGATACTTAATAATTAAGAAAAGTGTATTCATACACATAAAATAATTTACTCATATATCCAAATTAATACACGTAAATATTTATGCACACATATATTCACATATTGTCATCATTATTATCACAGATGTCTCAAATAAAATGTAAAGATAAATAAAATTGAGAAACAATTACCACATAATTATAAAATACACATAATACAAATTCAATTATATAAACACACTAGTAGTGAGAAACTTGGGTATTACATTCTTCCCTTCTTATAAAAATTTCGTCCTCGAAATTTACTTACCTGAAGAGGTCTGGATATTTAGCCATCATCTCATCCTCTATTTCCCAAGTAGCCTCCTCAACTAGTTGATTCCTCCATAATACTTTTACTAATGGTATTTCTTTATTTCTGAGCTTCTTCACGTCTCGCCACAAGATCTCAACTGGTACTTCCTCATAACTCAAATCTTCTTTCAACTCAACTGGTTCCTGCCTGAGAACATGTGATGGATTTGGAACATACTTCCTCAACACAGACACATGAAACACGTCATGTACTCTAGACATTGATGCTGGTAACTCCAACTTATAGGCAACACTGCCAACTCTCTCAATGATAGTGAACGGACCAACATATCTTGGACTGAGTTTCCCTTTCTTTCCAAATCGCATTATCCCCTTCATTGGAGATACTTTCAGAAATACCTGATCACCCACTTTAAATTTCAATTCTCTCCTCCGTTTGTCTGCATAACTCTTTTACCGATCTTGAGCAACTTTCATCTTCTCTCGTATACGGGTAACAGCTTCTGACATTTCACGAATCAAGTCTGGACCCAAAAGTTTTCTCTCTCCAACTTCATCCCAATATACTGGAGATCTACACTTTCTCCCATACAATGCTTCATATGGAGCCATCCCGATGGTAGACTGATAACTGTTATTATACGAGAACTCTATCAAAGGCAAAAATTTACTCCACTGACCTTGAAAATCCAACACACACGCTCTGAGCATATCTTCCAAGATTTGTATTGTACGCTCTGATTGACCATCTGTCTGTGGATGGAATGCTGTGCTGAAAGATAATTGTGTCCCCAACGCCTTATGTAAACTCTTCCAGAAAGCAGACAAGAATCTAGTATCTCTGCCCACACAATGGTAAGTGGTACTCCATGGAGTCTGACAATCTCTTGTATATATAGTTGGGCATAACGATCCATGGAATACGTAGAGTTAATAGGAAGAAAATGAGCTGACTTAGTCAATCGATCTACAATAACCCAAATAGCATTGTGACCTTTCACCGTTTTCGGTAGTCCGATGACAAAATCCATAGTAATATTCTCCCACTTCCATTCTGGAATAAATAGAGGCTGCAAAGTTCCTGCTGGTCTCTGATGCTCGGCTTTGATTTGCTGACAAGTCAGACATTGCTCTACATATCGAGCAACATCTCTCTTCATCCCTGGCCACCAATAATATAACTTCAAATCTCTATACATCTTAGTAGCTCCTGGATGTACAGAGTATGGTGTTGAATGAGCTTCCGCCATAACTTCTTTCCGAATGTCATCTACTTCAGGTAGACATAATCGACCTCCATAACGAATCACATCATCTTCTCCTAATTGGAAATCAGAAGACTTTCCAGAGCTGATATCATTCTTTATCTTGTCAAACAACTTATCCTCCTGTTGGCTCTGTCGAATTTTATCTATCAAAGTTGGTCGAAGTGTCAGAGCTGTCATCCTTGCTTCCAACGATCCTTCCTGAATGATCTCCACACCCATCTTTTGCAAATCAAGCAACTCTGGTTTCTGATTTATGGTCATAGCAGCTACACTCTGTATTGCCTTTCGGCTCAATGCATCAGCAACCACATTGGCTTTTCCCGGATGATAATTGATAACACAGTCGTAATCCTTCACCAATTCCAACCATCTTCTTTGCCTCATGTTCAACTCTTTTGGAGTGAAGAAATATTTTAAACTCTTATGATCAGTATAGATCTCACAACGTTCTCCATACAGATAATGCCTCCAAATCTTGAGTGCAAACACCACTGCGGCTAACTCTAAATCATGAGTTGGGTAATTCTTCTCATACTCTCTTAACTGTCTGGATGCATAAGCTATCACTTTCCCATTCTGCATCAATACACATCCAAGACCATTCTTTGAAGCATCACTGTAAACCTTGAAGTTTCCTGTCTCCATAGGAATAGTTAAAATAGGTGCTGATGTCAATCGTTTCTTTAATTCTTGAAAACTTTGCTCACATGCCTCTGTCCATGTGAACTTCACATTCTTCCTAGTCAACTGCGTTAATGGTGAAGCAATCTTGGAGAATCCTTCAACAAACCTTCGATAATATCCAGCCAATCCAAGAAAGCTACGAATCTCAGTGGGATTTGAGGGTTGTGGCCAATCATGGATTGCTTTAACTTTACTTGGATCTACCGAAATTCCTTCTCCCGATACCACGTGACCTAAGAAAACAACTCGATCCAACCAAAATTCACACTTTTTAAACTTCGCATACAATTGCTTATCTTTCAAAATCTCTAACACATTTCTTAAGTATAGAGCATGATCCTCCTTATTCTTAGAGTAAATTAGAATATCATCGATAAACACAATCACAAATTTATCGAGAAATTCCTGAAATACTCTATTCATCAAATCCATAAATGCTGCCGGAGCATTTGTCAAACCAAACGACATCACCAAAAATTCATAATGCCCATACCTTGTACTAAATGCAGTCTTCGGAATATCCTCCTCCCTAATCTTCAACTGATGATACCCCGACCGCAAATCAATCTTAGAAAAGATAGCTGCACCCTGTAACTGATCAAACAGATCATCAATGCGAGGTAATGGATATTTATTCTTTACCGTAACTTTGTTGAGATCCCGATAATCAATGCACATCCTCAATGTGCCATCCTTTTTTCGAACAAACAGAACTGGTGCTCCCCAAGGGGAGAAACTAGGTTGAATGAATCCTTTGTCTAGTAACTCTTGTAACTGTATCTTTAATTCCTTCAGTTCAGCTGGTGCCATTCTGTATGGTGCTTTAGATATAGGAGCAGTTTCTGGTTGTAACTCAATAACAAACTCTATTTCCCGGTCTGGTGGCAAACCTGGAAGATCATCTGGAAATACCTCCAGATATTCCCGAACTACTGGTACATTATCAAGAACTGGACATTGCTGCCCCTCAACATTCATTACACTCACCAGATACCCCTCACAACCACTTTTCAACAACCGTTGTGCTTTTGTTGTTGATATCATAGGAAATCTGAAAATTTTCTTGATCCCAACAAAAGTGAACGGTTCTCCTTTCACTGGTTGAAAAGTGATACTCTTCTTCTGACAATCTATTGTAGCACCGTATTTTGACAGCCAATCCATGCCCAATATGATATCATAATCATTCATACTTAAGACAATCAAATTAGGGAGGAGTGGTCTTCCTTCAATAGGAATAACACAACCTCGAAGAAGTTGATTAGTTTGCTTTGATTCACCAGAAGGTATTATCACCTCATAATTAGCTTCTATTAAGTTAGATGTTCCACCCAACTTCCTCACATATTCAGTGGATACAAATGAATGTGTTGCTCCAGAATCAAATAGCACATAGGTAGAAATGCCAAAAATAGAAATCTTACCAGCGATAACTGAGGGGTTCGCATCTGCCTCCTCCAGCGTCAAAGTGTATACTCTTGCTGGAACTCTCACTTGTTGCCCTTGTTTCCCTTTCTTAGGACAAGTAATAGCCATATGTCCTTTCTCTCCACATGTGTAACATGTTCTCGGAGGAATGTGACACTCTCCACCATGTGGTCTAAAACAATTTGGACACATCGGTAGTGGCGGCGTCTGTGGCATTTTCCCTTGATCGAACCTGGGACGCTTATTTGGTTCTCCTTGTCCTTGTCCTTACTCCACTTGAAAATTTAATTTCGGCCTCTGAAATGGCATCGGCTTCTTATCATTTCTCCCAAACTGCTGCACCGATTTCTGTTGAAATTGACGTCTGACAGCTTGCGCTTGTCTGATCCTCATCTCTGCTTGTTCAGCAATCTGGGCCCTTTCTGTCACTTGTGAGTATGTTGCTCCATGCAGTCCCGCCATACTCACATCTCTGAAAAGCTCAGGCCTTAAGCCTTCCACGAATCTTTCCACTTTTAATACCTCCGTACTCACCATATGTTCTGCAAACCTTGACAACAGTTCAAACTTACGAAGATAATCTGTGACTGTCATGCCACCTTGCCTCAACTGTATGAACTCGTTCATCTTCATGGCTCTCACTGGTGCCGTAAAGTACTTGTTTCTGAAAAGTTCCTTGAACCTTTCCCATGTCATATTCGTGGCATCCTCGATACTTTTAATCGTATCCCACCAGTGGCCTGCACTTCCTCGTAACATGAAAGAAGCACACATCACTCTGTCCCCCTCTAGAATTCTACTGTATTGAAACATGTTTTCCACCGTGCGTAACCAATCCTCTGCATCTGTGGGGTCTGCTGCGTCCTCAAATATTGGAGGGCTCAGCTTTCGAAATCTTTCACAAACCATTTCCACACGTTCTACTTGACGTTGATTGTGATTAATATTAACCTCTGGTTGTCCACCCATATCTCTCTGTTGAATCAGTTGTTGTATCTGTTGGGACTGGCGCTCTACCAGTTCCATCAGGCGAGTAATCATTGCATCACTATTATTTCCTTCAGTAGGTGTTATTTGCTCAGCAACTCTATCACTTTCAGAACTTTCACCCATAATTCTTTCCATTTTGTCTACCAACTACAAGTCCTACACCACATGGCCAATATAATTTATAAAATATATAACAACACAGAAGGAAAATAACACTTACACGCAAAGCTGCTCTCCCAAGGAATGAGTTCATGTACATAGATAGTCTGCAGGACCCAAACCGTGCTCTGATACCACTCTGTCACGACCCACTTTTCATAACTTATAATGCTTTAATTAACATAAATATCATCATCATAAAATTTACACATATTATTTTTTTTTTCTCACATAATATATATTATCCAAACGGCCATACCAGTTCAACATACACAACTGGTTTCTGACACCACTTCAATCCACACAAACAGTTGACAATATATATATATATATTTTTTTTATATATATTACATAATAAAATATCAGCGGAAACAAAATAAACACACGGTCTAGCCCATCAGGTCGTCATCTATGTACATCCACTCAAAACCTTGTAGGAGCTCCACAGCTTGCATAGTACATCACATACTCAAATATCATCAGGCTCACAATGCATAAACTAGTGAGACAAAAATCTCAGTAAGTAGAAATCATGCATGACAATGCATGAAAATGCACTTATTTCCTAATCTACTAATTTGTCTCTTTTATTTAGAAAACTGTTCACGTTGTGGGATCCCCACGACACACTTATAATATGCACCCCAAATGAGCTCAATGGGGACGATTTTTCCGAACCCCGACAATAGTGACGAGAACGATTTTTCCGAACTCTGATAAAGTGGTGGGGACGATTTTTCCGAACCCCTGACAAAAATATCGGGAACGATTTTTCCGAACCCTGACAGAGATGCATATATAGTGGCCGCACACACCATTAGTATCTTATTAATTTTGGGGAAAACACTTTTCATGATTATGCATGGTATGCAATCAGTGCAATTAAATATACATCATAAATCATTTATGACATCAATATCAACATTTAATAAAATAACAACTTAATTTAATTCACAAAAATCCACATCATCTTGGATCACACGGATCTCTTATAATAACAACTCCATCTTGGATCACACAGATCTTTATAACCAACATCTTCTCAAGTCATACGGATATATTTTTAACAGTTCCCAATCACACAGATATATATAATACAATAATATTATTTCAAATTACATAAATCCACAACTTGTATAATCAATTAATCCCAAATAATTCATAACATAATTAAACTAATCACAAATAATTAACAACATAATTATCACATATTAATCACAAATAATTTACACACAACATATTTATGCATTGTAGTTGGACTTCTACTTACTTCAACTCCGACAATTATAGACCCGTGAAAATCCGTAATTAATTCCTTCCTTCCCGCTCCGGCACGAACCCTTCCCTCTCTCTCAAAATTTTTTTTTTTCGATTGAATTTGGTGTGAGGTAATCACCTCCTCAATACCATACACATATATATAGATGGTGGGGGGCGAAAGTTGGCCGACAACTTCAAAAAAATTTTTTTTTTTTAATATTAAAAAGGACGGCTGTGCAGCCATTCCAACTTTCAAATTTTCAAAATTTGCTGCTAGCCATCTCAACTTTCTACTCTCAGCCACCAATATTGATTTTTTTATTATTATTATTATTATATTATTATTATTATAATAAAAATACGTGTGATACTTAATAATTAAGAAAAGTGTATTCATACACATAAAATAATTTACTCATATATCCAAATTAATACACGTAAATATTTATGCACACATATATTCACATATTGTCATCATTATTATCACAGATATCTCAAATAAAATGTAAAGATAAATAAAATTGAGAAAGAATTACCACATAATTATAAAATACACATAATACAAATTCAATTATATAAACACACTAGTAGTGAGAAACTTGGGTATTACAATTCCATTTACAACTCAGGAGTTGCCCAACCCCTAGCGGTGTCCGGTGAGGGCTTGAGATGCCTTAGATAAAATTTCCTAAGATCTCAAATTCATGACTCGCAAGTGCGATTAACAATTATGATTATACAGAGTGCAAATCTTTGGTTTACCCTGACGGTAAAGGCATGAGGTGCTTTAATATAAAATTCCTAGATACTCTGAATTTTATAATTATCCGTTCCTCTAAAGCATATTGAGCTTTTTTCATAAGATACCTACAAGTACATTTTTATATTATATTGGGCTGCAATTTACTATTTAAATATACGTGAGACAACGAATTATAATTAACAATTTATGGTGGTGAAGGCATGAGGTGTCTTGAACGAGTGCGATTAATAATTGTGATTATACAAAACGCAAAACTCTAACTTGAAATGAGAATTCCCACTAATAAACGATGGGTTATGACATCTTCCAAATTAGTCTGATCTACGGCTTGAAATGGGGAAATTGGCCGGGTCCCGCTAATGGGTGTAAATTGATAACTTGCCACCAACTAATCTTCACTATTAACCATATGAGAGAGTGCGTCTTACTAACTAGCAAGTAGCAATTTTCATATATACATGCTGTACAAATAGTAATTTGTACACAAGTGTTCCTTTGATATATGGAATATTAAATTAAATATAGGAAAGTAACATTTAGAACACACTTAATATGTAAATTCAATATGATCATCTTATAATTATTGTCTGATTATTGTTTAATTTAAAGGTTTGGATACCCTTAATTGTAGACAAGAAGATCCTATTAACAGCAAGAAACAAGGTGAGGTAGGTTTGTTAGCAACATAGGAGGGTGGATTAGGGTTTGTTGGTTTGCTATGTGGATTTGGTTTGATAGATTGTATGCCCCAATTAGGCATATGATGTACTAAACTAATTCTCCAATTTTCTATTAACCATGCGGAAAAGAATTTATTAATTTAATTTTTAACTTTCTCTGTAATCTATATCGTGATTAAATTATTAATAAAGTTTTCTACACTGTACACCATACTGGTTGTCTTCAAATTCCAACCATAGGTCTCAATAATAACCCCTCTCTAATTTGACTGGAAAGATTACTTTTTTATAATTACGAAAGATAAAGTAGGATTTTTTTTCTCTATATAATTTAATTGAATGAAGTGTATGATGTAATAATGTGTAAAAAGAAAGTACACTATTTAGTATTGTACGAGTGTTATTTATTGCTGTGTTTTCAATTTTTTAATTTTAGGTGTACAAGTTAATCGAGAACGGGCTAAAAATGAAAATGTGCAAGTATTTTGTAGAGGAGTGAAAACATCTTATTCACTAAGTCATTGATACAAATTGATTTTTTTTAATTATTATTATTTTAACAATCCCCGAGTATATATATATACACGTGTGTGCACGCACAATGGGCGTATAAATTGCAATATGTTCATCATACCCACAAGATAAATTAGTATAGCTCTAAAGTCACACTGGTTTTAATAACTTAATCAAATGGGTGTTTCTATGCAAACAACAGCACTTAAATCAGTGTTTTCGCAAAATAAGTAGCTAAAATATTGGGTGGAATAATACAGAAGTAATCACAATGACAATTGAAAATCCTACTTCTGACAGTAACACAACAAAGTGGCAAGTGATTTCTGCAAGATTTACAATAACATCCAACAGCTCCACTGCAGATAGTTCTTGTTAATCCCCCAAAATCGAAGGGGAATTTAAACATGAGCAAAATGAAAATATTATAGGATGCATTGTAATGAAATTCAATCAATTTCTACTTTTTGATGATTTCCAAGGCTTACTAATCCAAAAACACAAGGGCAAACATGAGCTCATAAATTCATAGTTTTCTAATTCCCAAGGATTTTCTGGTCATAAGATCATTAGTGTCTCAAACAGTTAAATATTGTTTTACTTTATAGACATCCAGGGTAGGGACTGAGGGTTTCAGTCACCTCCAACTTGCCTCTTCCACGAGTCTTCCACAATCAGTTCATCCACTCCCCAATCTTCATAACTGTGGTTTACATTAAGATCATATAGTCAGTAGGAAAAAAAAAAACTAGGCTTGAGTCTTGATAGTATTAATCTAGTGCGAAGAGTGCATCTCACCTTCCATCAGGGAGGTAGCGACGAATTGTGAAAGGTATTTTTCTCTGGCGCAGCTCCTTCATGGCAATCTAAAATTAAGTATAAAACACAAATCATTAAATTTTTATACAAGCTCTCATTGTGGTTAAGAAAAAACGTAAACGATTGTAATCTAACACACATCATGTGTGCTTAGCTAGAAGGAATATATTTATTTTCTTTTAACAAGGTTTAATTTAAACAACTTATTTGCTACTAAATACACTCATCACAATACTATCTGGAATATTATACTCCGCCAGTATAAAAATTGTGTTATTCTGCGTCAAACATTTTACAAAGGGGTCACTAACTTACTATAATAACAGAGTTTAGAATTAAACTACCATCAAACTCACAAGTCTTCATTTAAAAAAAAAAAAAAAAAAAAGAATCCAGATCCAACTTCACACACACAGTCATAGACCACACAGTTTGCTATCATCCTGTATTTCAATAATATTAATCTCAACATCAAGCACAGTTAGACCTAAAATACACCACGGCAGAAGATTACACTCCCTCAACAACGCTCCAATTACTATTTCGCCACAACTAACAATCCCAAATAATTTTTTTTAACTAATTTCAAAACATATTAACATTTATTTATTTATTTATTTATAAATATCCATCATATGATTATTAACTTATCTCACATTAAGTCGTGCTCATATGTCTGCTTCAATTGTATGTAGTCAAATCTCAGAAAATTAAATCCCCATTGCTAAATTCTTATCTTCTCTTACATTTAGACCATCTATAAACACCAAAATCACAACATCATTTCCAGCTCAATCATTCTACTTTCAATATCTTTTCTCTAACCTTAACTGAACTACTTGCAAAATCTCAGATATATTCTTGCATTTATAGATGAAAAACAAAGCCTATTCATGTCTCAACACCGAACAATGGTTAGATATCATTCTTATCTCGGTTTGCAATCACTTATTAACATATAAGATGATCTTGGTTAAGTAAAATCATGTGCAGTGACTGGCTCCCTACAAATAGTTTGAAAACTTACTGCAACAAACTCACACATATCAATCATTTTTCCATCCATAAAAGCAGATAAGAACAGGATAAAGAATAAGAAGAAAATATCTCCACATTTCAAATAGATATTCAATTTACCTCCAATGGATCTGTTTCACCCTCCAACTCCACCATCACCGGAGCATTCATGCTGCCAATGCACAAAGCCAGAATCAATACAAACTAAACAATTGCAAAATATATGAACAATTCCCAAAAATAAGGTCAAAAACACTTAAAAAAACGAACCTAATCTGCAGGGCTCGTGTGCCCAGAATCCTCGCCCGCTCGTACTTGGTCATATACTTGGATGTTTTCCGAGGGCGCTCAACAGGCTCTTGTTGTTCTTTGTCATCTCCTTCCCCTTCAATCAGGTCAGGGGCTTCCTCATTGTTATTGTTTTCTTCATCCACCTCGGCCCCTTCCTACGAATTGTATAATACCCACCACAAAGAAAGAAATTAAGAAACAATTTTTTACATAAATTAACAGAAGAAAATGCTAATAAACTCACATCAGGTTCGGGCTCCATTGGTTCATCCTCGTAGCTAAAAAACAAAAGGGTTTTCGTTAAATAAAAATTAAAAACCTAGGATAAACCCTAATCCAAATTTTGGAGTGGGAAGAAATATTAAGCAAAAGCAAGGAAATATTAAGCAAAAGCAAGGAAATATTAAGCTAATCGAGAAATTTTACGAACCCTCCGTCCATCTCATAGTCTTCGTCTGCCATGGCGTCGGTCTTCCCACTCTCTGCTCACTCTTCTCTTCTATCCCACTCGCGCGCTTCGGTCAGTCGTTCTGCTTCTCAGGCTGACAAGCTTTAGACTAAATATGCAACTAAATGGGCCAGAAGTAGCCCAATATAATAATCACCATAGTCCAGGCCCATTCAAAGTAACCTTAATAATGATTACAAATTGCTCCAAATTTAAAAGGTTCAAAAACTCAATTTAGTGGCTGTTTGTTTGGTTACTTTGAAGAAGTGGTTACATAGAAGTGGTACAGGAATGAAATGAAAAAGCGTAAATAGTGATTTCGTATCCTTGAAAAGTAAGAAATGACCATTCCTCAACCTTTTGCGCTACTATCACTATCATTTTAGTATGGATTACCATTAAATACACACTCTCTTTTAATTGTTTAAATTTTAGTTTATTATACTCCTTTCATCCCACCCAAATGGTTCATTTTTTCATTTTGGACGTCTCAATCAAAGAGTCCTCTTTTTTTTACACACATGGAACCCACACACACCCAGTAATACAATTAAAATATGGGGTTCATACTCTCACTAATACAACTACCCACTACACATTAAATAATAATACTCCTTAATCCACGTGCAAAAAACAAACATTACCCTTTAGGTGGGTGGGACGGAGGGAATATACACCCCTAAAAAACCGAATTTATCCTTTTAAACTTTAAGATGACACACACCTTTAATAATATTTCTAATATTATACATACCATTAATAATATATTTTTAATATTATACACATCTCCAACATCCCACATACACACTGTACACTGTAAATTTTAAGTCAGATAGATTGAGACCCACCATCGCCGCAACACCCTCGGCGGAGCATTGTACTCCTCTCCGTGCACAAAAGTTGGGATTCTGGGGGACCAATCGTGAAGAACATTCAGCGGGTCTTCTATAAAGGATTTTCTCACCTCCGATAGAATGTTGATGGTGGGTTGGGGCTGGGATACATTCCCTCTTTGTTTATGTATCCATATTTGATATTGGTGATAGAATTGTAGCTGAGAAGTTTTTTTTTTTTTTTTGAATTAAAACTTTAATTTTTTTTTAATTATATTAGCATGTCTCTGGATAAGCAAAACCAAGCCGTTAACAAGCTTGGTGCTGATGCTTTCCTTCTCTCCTCTGATCCTACTCATTTGAAGTTAATTTGATCATTCATTTTGATTTCTTGTATTATTTGCAATCCCCAAGAATCTAGCTAGATTGTTTTTTTTCTCTCTTTATCCCTTTTTTTTGATACTTTATAATTTAAAATAATAGTTTTTATTATAATTATTATGATTATAATACTTATTACTCGTCTTTAAAACCATCAACAGTTACGTAACCGTATTATTTTTATGGCCCCCATTAATCTTCATATCAACCCATAATTTAATTTATTATATGGTTTAATGTTCTTCGAAGGTTAGTCTCTATATACTGTAAGGGTTTTTGAGATGCACAAGCCCTCTCACATTATACATATACATACTACCTAATACGCATACACTCATATATACTACACAATATACATTCTTCATACTAAATGAATATATCTTTCCTACATACAAATATATTTCTATTGAACATTGAGAATTTTGTGATTTGGGGTTCTCATCGCTACACACGAGAGGACTATCGAGTTGTCGAATCTTGGGAGAAGAACATATTAATCAAGAATATCATACTAGTGCAGTGAGAGCGTTTCTTCTCTAAAGATAGCGTTGTAGGAAATAAATTCATAGATCCTAAAACCTTAAACCCTATTACGATTAACGAGATCAAAACTATAATGCGGAAGCGTACCTGATCCAATGAGTCCTCTAGGCGGAACAACTCACCAGGCGGAACACGAACTCGAGATCAGTGGTTTTATGACATTTCTCAACTAAGTCTCCTTATTCCTTATGGGAACCGTAGTATTTACCTCCTGGGAGCCTTTATATACTACTTGACTAGACCACCCATTATTACCTAGTCACGTAGTATTGAGTTTCTACTCAATTGGCCCATATTATTATTATTATAGCCCATGGACTTTACACCTTAATTGGATCACTTAATTAAGTCCATAAAATAATTGAATAGCTAATATAATTGCATAATAATATATTGCCTACAATTAGATTATATAGAAAATTAAAATTTTCCTTACAATCTCCCACTTGGGCTATATATTTTTCCAAAGCAATTATATCAAGAGTTCTTAGTTGCGCAACTTTATGATATTCCTCTTCAGGCTATACTTAACAATCTGATCCATTTCATATACTAATATGGAACTACCGCGACATTCACCACATTACACATCGTGGTTAAACCCCGACAATCACCAATATCAATATACTTAATGATATAGATCAAATATGATGAGTAGCATGGAAATTACATACAATGTGATCAACATCATGTCTATTTCCAACTGGTCTAACTTTAATTTTTAGTGAGATCAATTCATAATGTAAAATGTTACAAAATGAAAATTAACTTTAGTGAATTTACAATGAATTCAAAACCATCAATTTTATTCTGCAGAAAATCGAATTATCCAAATCAAAGTGTCTTAAAAACTTTAAAGAGCAATATACATAGACTCCTACTAAACCAATATATTCTAAAATCATATAATACACAAATGAGTAGGTGGCTCAAATACAAGTGTTTAGTGTGAAAATCTGCGTGTTTTAGAGTTCGATTTAGCACCATTGTGTAGAATTTATATCCATATTTGAGCATCTTTTGGTTGAATTGCATATATTTGTATTACAAATGCTTGTGAGGTGTTATTTTGTGTTTGTAGGTGGAAAACGGGGGTAAAAAGAGCAAAATCGAAAGTCAGGATCGAAATTGGGCGAAAGTAGAATTTGTTATAGCATGGCACGACTCGTGCCGGCCAGGAGGTCAGTCGTGCCGGCCACATGCGGCACGAGATGCCATCGCCGCCCTACACGCCCAGAAAGTACATGACTCGTGCCATTACTTTGCATGATTTGTATCACACTCAAATGGACGAGTTTCAGGAGTTCTTTAAATGGTTGGAAAGCCAAGGAAGAGAGAATCGCGTGAACGCAAAAATCACCTCAATCGGAGATCGGATGAAGAAGTTATGAGTAAAATTGTGAGATCGCGCAAACTGCTGACGGGTGGCATGACCCGTGCGGCCGAGCGGCACTAGTGGGCGGCATGACCCGTGCTATGGCCGGCACGACCCGTGGCCCAGCAAGCCCAATCACGTTTTTTCGGCCCGTATGAGGTTTTTGACCTGAAAAAGCCCTATTTTGATGTGGAATCCGAATTTTAGCAGCTCTCAACTATAAAAGGACCCCTTGGGGTGTTCCAAACTCTAACTCTCCATAATTATTCACACCTTTTCATAATACACCATCCCATCCACCAATTCCAGAGAGTTCATCAGTATTGCTTACTTGAGAAGGAGAACGAGGAGGTTCAGAATCACGGAGGAGAGAACGGAGAATCACACCATACTTAGGGTTATTCTTATTCTTTCTTTCTTAATTTTGGATAATATTCTTTCATACAAAACCATGTGGTTGCCTGTAACACCATGGGCTAGTACTCCTTGGATAGTACTAGGTTCTGAAGGTTAAGTTGTTTTGAATTAATGATCTAGACTTGAGGTTGGATACCTGCAGTATACTTATACCTTTATTAATGCTTTGATTTGAGACTCATATTTTGTCTTATATGATCTGTCCTTATTCATGCGTATGTCAATGCCTTTTACAAGCTTATGCTTATTGCTTGCGTTATATAAGAATTATATTTGTCAACCTATTATGGGTAGAGGGGATCTAAACATATAACCTTTAATCATTAGAATAATTAATATAGAACATTTAATATATCTATTAATTACCATTCTAGAGGATTTTGTTTCTTAGATTATTAGGTGGGAATTGGGGATTAAGTCTTAAGTACCTATAAGGAGAAGTCTAGTGCTCTAGCATTTAATGAAATTTTGCATGAAGTACCTAGAAAGAGAGTGTGGATTATTCTTTTGCATCTGAGGAGCTAAACCAGATTTATGTGTTAAGTTTACTTTAGATAAGAGATTTAACATAATTAAGCGATTGCTTTCATAAGAACTGCAGGGATTCAAACTGATTGTCTAGTGATTTGATTTGACCAATTTAACTGGATTTCCTAGTGCTGTCTATCTTCTCTCTTGAATACTTTTCATATTTAATTATTTGTTATTTTATTATTTTTAGTAATTATTTTCTGCATAGTTAATTTAGGTAATTCTCTTATAAACCCAGATTTGTCTTATATTAGAATAGTCATAAATAGATTAAATAATGAGTCTAGAATTATTATTTGTGTTCGATAATAGACTTGGTCACACGCTTATCTGCAACAGATTACCTACACTTGGGGACACGTAAAAAGGTAAACAAGCAACAGGGCATTGAATACATAAGTGACAAATTCTCATTTGAAGTCTATCACAATATGCTCTACTAAAATTTTATCTACACAAAATACTTTCTTTAACAACCAAGAATTCTATGTCAATATGCTTGACTTATAGTACCCTTTTCGTTAGTACTTTACTGCGAACTAACTGTCACAATAAACTTTATGGGACAAAACTTCGCAACCTTTATTTCATGTTTGAATGCCCCTTAGTGTGCTACTAATTCTGTTGCCATGGTTAATGAGCTAAAGTGTTTGCTTAATACTTTTACTTGCATAGCTCTCCAGACCAACATAAGATATAGCTTGAAGTGGATCTTATACTGTATTGGCATCCAACAAACTCAAAATCAGACTACTTTATGATCTCCTATTAATCTGATCTCTTATGTGCAAGCATGTTATCCTTAGTTTTTTGTAAATACTATATAAAGATCCATACTAGAGTTACTTAATTATTTGCTTAATATACCAACAACAAAAACCAAATCAGATCTTTTACAGACCTCATCATACAACAACTTCCAACAGTCAAATCATATAGAATATTTTACATTTCTTAAATCTTTAGTTTTTCTTTAGGGCACCTTATTGAGACTGCACGTGTCTCCCTTAGTTTAACTTAAATCTTCTCCCACTGAATCACGTAATCGTCTACACTTGTCTCAAATCCAAATGAGTCAATTGCTTCATGATGATGATTGTGATTCCTTTATGGGTAAACTTGCTTGAATGCATAGATGGATTTCCTTGTAATTCTTAAACTTAAGATTGTATCATCAGTGTTGCTATCAAGGAACTTTGTCTTTACATTCATCAATTATAATTCAAAATCATAGTGGGTTACTAATGCCACAATTATCCTAAAAGAGACTTTCTAAGAGCGGATAGAGAGTCCCTTAGAACAATACTTTTTTTTATTTTGAGTATAATCCTTTATCAAGATGCAACCATGATCATCTCATATTAATTTAAACTCATAAATTATGGCATTAACCCATTTTCGAGTATTTGAACTTTGCATGACTTGATGAACATTGTTTGAATGTTCTACCATTAATTCCATAGTGTCCTCATTATTTAGGAGAAAACTACATAATCAACCAAATTATCTTTCTCCCAACTCTAGTGGTTTCCTTAGTGACATTATTTCTTGAGAATGTTGTGTTTGTATTCCTTAAATATTATTAACAATGTCCTAACAATAACTGTATTTACAGATTCTTAAAAGCATAAGTAGGGGGATGAATCGATCTCCCCTTAGGGACAATGTCTATAATATCACTCTTCCCCTAAAACTCAACATCCTCAAAGAATACAGTGTTACCCGTCTCAAATATGATCTAATTAATTGGATCATAAATTTTATCTTTTTCATAATCAATAAAGTATCTGATAACTATTTGTGTCCAAATTTCTTTAGTAGATTCCAATGATATAGCCTTAGTTGGACATCACCATGTGAAACTCAAATAGTTCTCACTACTACTTTAGTTAAAACTTTATTGAGACCATAAGCTGCAATCTTAAGTATTTCTCCTATAAGTAACCATATCCTATGGAGTTCTATTTGTCTTTTAACTACACCATACACACCGAATAATCTTAATGTAGTGTATTATAAGACAATTCCACAGGCCTTTAGGAGTAAACAAAATGTTGTACTTTAGTTGTCTTTAGCAGCTTTCTTAATGGATTTTCTTGTATTGCCCTTATACTTTATTGAAACTAATTTTGTTATAAACCTACTAGTCTCATCTTTATTGTTGAAGTTATCATCATGTATGATTTTTTTTGTTGATAGAGATTAAACTTAATTAGCAGACTTCTTAATTGTATAGAGAATTATTGTAAAATAATTTATCATGCTCGCATTAAACTTTATAATCTTTCAATTTTTAAATAGTTTAGAATCATCTTGAGGAATCGAGCACATCATTAGTATCAAGTCCAATGACAACAATACTAACTTGCAAGTGACACCCTCTATGTAGTAGTCAAATACTGACAATAAAACTTTCAAGCAATAGCCTTCCTTTGGACCGACTTATTACTCGCATGTTAAATAAATAATTGTCACTTATTCACCACCACAGGTGCTTGTGTATTTCGACCAAATATTAATCTACCTTTGGGCCGATCAATACCCGCATGAAGATACACTTGCAAAACATCATTAATTGAGGACCTATCACAAGACACCTTGTGCAATATTAACCTCGTCTATGGACAAAAATTAACTTCAGGGGTAATCTTGGTATAATAATCAAGTACTGATAATAAGTTCTGTCAAACAAAAGTCTATCTATGTACCAACTAATATTCACATGAACAATTCAAATAATTATCACACACTTATTATCACATGTGCGTTATTATTCTGCCAAAATGTGCCTACCTATAGCCGGACACAGAACGCATAAATAATTACACACTCATCTATGTAATTTCAATAAATTCGCACTCCATACACAGAGGCTGCTATGGTAACATGAGACTTTGATTGACTAGATTGAAAATTACAAGACCAATTAAACAAATACTTAAAATAAATATTTATGTTTAATTGACGACATTAAAAATTTCTCCCCAAATTTAAATTTAATTAAATTCTACTACGAAATAGAAATATTAGATGATTCACCAAAATTTAAAATTAATGAAAATTTTCTTAACTTAATTAAAAATCCAATTTTTAATTTAAAATAAATTAAATTAGGAAATAATATTTATTAATTACTCAAATATACTTTTGAATTGCTACCGTATGCATGTACAAATTTATATGGCACAACAAAAGATACCAATATATCTTCCATATATATCAATTCAATCCACGATTAAAGCAACCAAAAGCAATTCAATATACATTGTAAGCAATTAAAATTCACGGTCCAATCAAATGGCGACACGTGGATTTTATTGATTAAATATCAATTTTAATTTATTATATTTTATTTTGGGGATTTAATAAATTAATTCCTAAAATAGATTAATAAATAATTGATAATTAATTTAATACCCAACAAATTAAGTAGGGTTTAAATTAAGTAAAGCTTGACCCCTAAGTTAAGTAAAGCATGGAAGGTTCCAGAATTAGGTCAAATTAAGCAATGACCAATCAAGCTGTGATATATTTGGAACGACCCAAGCCCGCAGAACCAGGCCAAATCTGTCATGGACCAATCAGATTGCAAGTTATTTATGGGGCATGCTCATTCCTTCACCTATATAAGGAGTCCTCCTTCATTCACTACAGACACACTAAAATACTTGAAGACATAAACGCTCTGAAGAGATCAAGAACACGAGCAGCGCTCCCTTGAGATCTTCAAGCATCTTCAAGTCAAGAACGGCAAACGATTCGGGATTAAGGTGCGGAGCCCCCCAAATCAAGCGTTCTTCATATACTGAGTTCTTCGGTGTTCTTCGCGCCAAGAACAACATACGACCCGGGATTAAGGTGCTAAGCCCCCCAGATCGAGTGTTCTTCGGATCAAGTACGTTTAATCCAAATAAAGGCTCGACGCCTCTGGATTAACGTAATAAGATCCAAATCCGAGTTCGGACAAGCTTCAACTGAAGATCCGACTCAAAACACACAGTCAACGCGGTCAACGCAGTCAAAGTCAAAGTCAACAAGTCAAAGTCAAAGCCAAATTGGTTCGAGAGAAGAATCAGAGGATAGATAGAGATTGTTTCCTTAATTTTCAAGTTCAATCCGTCTGGATTATCATTGTAATTCTTTTGTGTTTATTTTATTATAAATACAAAATTTGTTATTACAAATTTTGGCACGCCCAGTGGGACCGTCTCTACCTCTCATCTCTTCTCTCTACAAGCTCGAAGTACGATATGACTCCTGTCAGGATTACTGTAGGTAGGACTGCTGCTTCTAAGTTCTCAGAGGCATTGACTGAATATGTTGCTGTTGTTACAAGGAGCATGTCAGAAAAAGCTCGTTCGGAAGCCTCATCTGGATCCAACCCTTCGGTTGAGGAGGCTTCGAGAAAACAACTACTTATGAAAGATGATAGTGATGAAGATTCTGCATCTTCAAACTCTTCATCTGACTCCGTTGCAGCTCCAGTAATGATGGCAGGCGCCACGACTGTTGAGGAACAATTAGCAAACATGATGAAGGCTATCGAGGGGCTCACGAAACACATAGAAGCGCAAGACACAAAGATCTCCCAATTGATGAAAAGAGACATCGCGGAGACTAGCCATGCAAACGGAAAAGGAGTCATGGACGATAGTGAAGTGGAAGAGGTCACAAGGCGCCAGACTATTGAAAAGGAGCAAACTCAAGGAACGTTGCCACTTTCAGCTGATGGAATGCTCCAAATAGATCAACTCAAGGATATTATACTTGGAACAATAAAAGAAAGGTTTGAGGAGAATTCCAAGCCTACTGTTACTTATGTCAAGCCATACACGAAAAGAGTGGACAACTTGAAGTTGCCAGCTGGCTACCAGCCTCCCAAGTTCCAACAGTTTGATGGCAAAGGAAATCCGAGGCAGCATATAGCACACTTTATTGAGACCTGCCATGACGCTGGTACTTATGGAGACCATATGATAAGGCAGTTCGTTCGCTCTCTCAAAGGAAATGCATTTGATTGGTATATCGACTTGCAAGCTGAATCCATTGATAGTTGGGCACAAATGGAACATGAGTTCCTTAATCGTTTCTACAGCACGAGGAGAACTGTTAGTATGACTGAGTTAACTAATACTCGTCAATTGAAGGAAGAACCTGTGATTGATTATATCAATCGATGGAGAAATTTGAGTTTAAATTGCAAGGACCGATTATCCGGAGAGTCTGCTATTGAGATGTGTATCCAAGGGATGGAATGGAATCTCCTTTATATACTCAAAGGAATTCAACCTAAGACTTTCGAAGAGTTGGCTACTAGGGCCCATGACATGGAATTAAGTATGGCTGCTAGTGGAATCAAACATTCACCGATGTCGGACTCCTACAAGTCTAAAGATAAACAAGATTTCAAAAGGGGGGGCAAGTCCTATGTTAAAAGTTCCAACAAAGAGTCAATGGCCACAAATATTATGACGGTCAAGGTTCGAAAGAATGAAAATGATAAGAAAGACAAAGGGAAGCAAGTTGCCCAAGAGTGGGGGCAAAGAAGGTTAACTCTGAAGGAGATGCAAGAAAAAGAGTATCCATTTCTGAACTCAGACCTTTCTGGCATATTTGATGATCTGATGAAAAATAAGCTCCTTGACCTTCCTGAGATGAAACGTCCAGAAGAAGCCGGCCGAACTAATGACCCAAAATACTGCAAGTATCATAGGTTGGTGAGTCATCCAATTCATGATTGTTTCGTTCTTAAGGAAAAGATCATGCAACTGGTTAAGGAAGGAAAAATCGTGTTAGAAGATGAGGCGGGTACAAACTTCACTTCTGTAGAAGAAAGTCATAATGGAGGCTCATGTCATGTCGTGAATGAGGACAATGAAAGCGAACAACTTGAAACTAAGGGTAAAGCTTACTCCATGAAGGTGACCTTCACGGATGAAGATATGTTGTTGGGTATGCAATCTCATAATCGACCTCTATTTGTGACTGGTTACACTAAAGGGATGCGAGTGAATCGTATACTTATTGATGGAGGTTCGGCAGTGAACATTTTGTCCTTGAGAATGTTGAAGAAGATAGAAATACCAATGGATGAACTAATCCATAGCCGATTGATGATCCAAGGGTTCAACCATGAGGGACAAAGGACTCTCGGCACAATAGTTCTTGATTTGCTAATTGATGAGATGAAATCCACAATCCTTTTCCATGTTATTGATGCAAAAACTTCCTACAACATGCTTTTGGGGCGTCCATGGCTACATGAGAATGGCGTGATTCCTTCTACATTGCACCAGTGCTTCAAATATAGTGAAGGTGACAACGTGAGAAGAGTATTCGGTGATGACAAGCCATTTACTGAAGCTGAAGCTTACTTTGCCGATGCTAAATATTTCTTCAAGAGTACAAAGGAAGTAAAGCATGAAGAAGCCCTAGTGCAAGATAATGGGGGCAATAAACAAATAAATGATGAGGAAGGTAGTACATCGTCTGCCACTCTCAAGGAGAACAAAGGCAAAGGGCTTGAGACCTCGGAAGAGTTGACATTGCCTTTAACAAAAATTGATGCTAGTAAACTTTCTTCTCCACCACTCAAAGGATTCACACGTCCTATTGAAGGACCAAAGACCGAACACGGTGAAGTGTTTGAAGCTGAAATAACCAAGTCGTATAGTCCACAAGCTTATAAACTCCTTATCAAGGCTGGTTATGAACCAAGGGAAAAAGCGATGGTGAGTAAGGTGTGTCAAGAAACTATCAACCCACCAGGCCAGGGGCTCAATGTTATTCAGAAAATGTTGAAAAATAGTGATCACACTATCAAGAAGGCTAAGCCAGGTTTGGGGTATGTCCCTCAAAAGCCAGTCCGCATTGCAATTAGAAGAGCAAGTACAAATTATATCACCGAGGGAGAAGCTTTATCCACGGAGGATAGGTTTGATGCGAGTAGTAGGGAAGTCAAGAGAATATCTGTTTTTGAAAGGCTTGGGAGTGTCTTCGAAAGGCTTGGACCCTGTAAAGGGAAGTGTAGGAGGCAAAATCATGTCAAGTCCCTTAACCTCCGAAAACTCCGGAGTCAAAATCCTTTTCGCATCAAGCGACGAAATATCTTGACTGTCTCAAGTGGAAGAGTGTTGAAGGATAAGGTGCAAAGAATCATCTTTGCTAAAGATGATAGTGATGATAAAGAAAGTGTAGCTTCTACCAATCATATTACTGCTGTGGAAGATTCTCAAATGGAGGAAGTAGATGCTGAAGATGCCCCTCCACAATTTGAAGAAGGAGTGAAAGCCACTGTTGATGAGTTGAAAGAAATTAACTTAGGTGATGAAAATGATCCACGTCCTACCTACATAAGTGCTCTGCTAAATGTTGAGGAAGAAACAAAGTATGTCAGTCTTTTGCGAGAATTCAGAGATGTCTTTGCATGGTCGCATAAGGAAATGCCAGGCTTAGATCCGAAAATCGCAGTGCACCACTTGTCCATTAAAAAGGGAACTCGACCAGTTAAACAAATGCAGCGTCGATTTCGACCAGAGTTGATTCCTTTGATTGAGGACGAGATTAATAAGCTTCTTGAAACAGGCAAGATCCGAGAAGTCAAATATCCTACATGGATTTCCAATATCGTGCCGGTAAGAAAGAAAAATGGACAACTCAGAGTATGTGTTGATTTCCGAGATTTGAATATGGCATGTCCGAAAGATGACTTTCCATTACCAATTACTGAGCTCATGATTGATGCAACAACGGGGCATGAGGTCCTTTCATTTATGGATGGGTCATCTGGCTACAATCAAATTGGTTTGGCTCCTGAGGATCAAGAGAAGACAGCCTTTCGTACTCCGAAAGGAATATATTGCTATAATGTTATGCCATTTGGCTTAAAGAATGCTGGTGCCACTTATCAGCGAGCCATGCAAAAGATATTTGATGACATGCTCATAAGATTGTTGAATGCTATGTTGATGATATTGTGGTGAAATCAAAGGAAAAGAAATATCATTTCCATGATCTAAGGCGAGTGTTTGAACGATTAAGAGAGCATCAACTCAAGATGAATCCACTCAAGTGTGCATTTGGAGTTTCATCCGGGAAATTTCTTGGGTTTGTTGTTCGCCGTCGAGGGATTGAGATTGAGAAAGCAAAGATTGACGCAATCATGAAAATGCATGTGCCTCGGAACATACATGAACTCAAAAGTCTGCAAGGAAAGTTGGCATACTTAAGGAGATTCATATCAAACTTAGCTGGCCGATGCCAACCATTTAGTCATCTCATGAAGAAAGACAGTATATTCGAATGGGATGAAGCTTGCAATAATGCTTTCAACAGCATTAAAGAATACTTGATGAAGGCACCAGTGTTGAGTGCTCCAATACCGGGACGTCCATTAGTCCTTTATCTAGCTGCTCAAGAGCGTTCTATGGGAGCTTTACTTGCACAAGAAAATGATGATGGTAAAGAAAGAGCTCTATATTATCTAAGTAGAACCATGACTCCAAATGAGTTGAAGTATTCACCCATTGAGAAGATTTGCTTATCCCTTATCTTCGTAATTCAGAAATTGAAACATTATTTTCAAGCTCACACAGTTCGGTTAGTTTCGAAAGCCAACCCACTAAAATTTGTCATGTCAAAACCAGTACTCTCTGATCGGCTTGCAAGATGGTATCTCCAACTTCAACAGTTTGAGATCGTGTACGTCCCTCAAAAGGCCGTAAAAGGACAAGTGTTGGCAGATTTTCTAGCTGATCATCCAATGCCTGCTGAATGGGAACTATCTGATGAACTCCCCGATGAAGATGCTTTCACTGTGGACATAGTTTCTCCTTGGAAGATGTATTTCGATGGAGCATCTCATAGAGAGGGAGCTGGTGCGGGAGTCGTGTTTGTAACACCCAGTGGTGAAGTTCTACCTTTCTTATTTTCCTTAACAGAAAATTGCTCTAACAATGTGGCTGAGTATCAAGCACTCATACTTGGTTTGGAAATGGCCGTCGACATAAAGCAACTACACCTTAGAGTGTATGGTGATTCGCTATTGGTAATAAATCAACTCCTTGGAGTGTATGAAGTGAAGAAGCCTGAGTTGTTCCCCTATTACAAGTATGCTCAAAAGCTTATGGGTTATCTCGGTGATGTTAATATTAAGCATCTGTCTAGAAGAGAGAATAAGCAAGCTGACGCCCTCGCTAAGTTAGCATCAACTATAGCTATGCCAGAAATGCAAATTCAAATACCGGTGTGTAGAAGTTGGGTTGTACCACCAATCTTTGAAGATGATGATTATGAAGAAGTTGAAAATCATGTGGTGGAGGTTTTCGAAATTGAAGAAGAAGATTGGCGCCAACCACTTGTGGATTATTTGAAATATGATAAGTTGCCTAACGATCCACGACAAAGGGTTGATATTCGGCGTCGGGCACCTCGGTTCATCTACTTCAAAGGTACACTTTATAGAAGATCATTCGATGGAATTTT
Source organism: Pogostemon cablin (assembly GCA_023678885.1). Taxonomy (NCBI): domain Eukaryota; kingdom Viridiplantae; phylum Streptophyta; class Magnoliopsida; order Lamiales; family Lamiaceae; genus Pogostemon; species Pogostemon cablin. Next base: position 28,552,254 of record CM042975.1, read on the forward strand.
CTTGAGATGCTTGGGTAAGGAAGAAACTATTCAAGCAATGGAGGAAGCTCATTCCGGAATTTGCGGTGCTCATCAATCCGGACCAAAGCTACATTTCAGAATTAAAAGGATGGGCTACTATTGGCCAACCATGGTGAAGGATTGCATAGATTACGCACAAAGATGTCAAGCTTGTCAGTTCCATGGAAATTTGATTCATCAACCTCCGGAGCCTTTACATCCGACAGTCGCTTCATGGCCTTTTGATGCATGGGGTTTAGATGTGGTAGGGCCACTTACAAAGTCTTCTGGTGGTCATCTCTACATTCTTGCGGCAACCGATTACTTTTCAAAGTGGGCCGAAGCTGTGTCTCTAAGGGAAGTAAAGAAAGAAAATGTTGCTGATTTCATTCGGATCAATATCATTTATAGATATGGTGTCCCGCGCTACATTATCACTGATAATGGAAAGCAGTTCACCAACAGTTGGATTGATAAGCTATGTGAGAAGTTTGATTTCAAACAAAAGAAATCTTCAATGTATAACGCAGCTGCTAATGGTCTTGCCGAAGCTTTCAATAAAACTTTATGCAGTTTATTGAAAAAAGTGGTCTCCAAGTCAAAAAGAGATTGGCATGAAAGGATCAATGAAGCTTTATGGGCGTACCGTACCACCTATAGAACACCTACTCAAGCCACTCCGTATTCCTTGGTGTATGGTGTTGAGGCTGTTGTGCCTCTTGAAAAGCAAATTCCTTCTTTGAGGATAGCCATACAAGAAGGCCTCACCGAGGAAGAAAATGCAAAGTTACGTCTTCAAGAGTTAGAAGCGTTAGATGAAAAGAGGTTGGAAGCACAACAAAGACTTGAGTGTTACCAATCTCGCCTTTCTAGAACATACAACAAGAAAGTTAAGGTACGTTCTTTTCAAGTTGGCGATTTGGTGCTTGCTGTGAGAAGACCTATAGTAGTCACCCATCGCGTTGGAAATAAGTTTCTACCCAAGTGGGATGGCCCTCATGTTGTGAAAGAAGCCTACACAAATGGCGCCTACAAATTGATCTCTGAAGATGGCGTGAACATTGGCCCCATAAATGGGAAGTTCTTGAAACGCTACTACGCGTAAAACAAATACAAGTACAACGCTCCTTGACGCACGAGCCTAAACTGCATGTTACTCCTGGTCCGCATGAGTATAAACTGTGTACGACAAACTCCTGGTCCACATGAGTGTAAACTGTGTACGACAAACTCCTGGTCCACATGAGTGTAAACTGTGTACGACAAACTCCTGGTCCGCATGAGTATAAACTGTGCATGACACCCACCAAAGGTAATTATATGTGGTTAAACTATCAATTCACCCCACTCAGATATTTTAAGTGGTTAAAGCATTAAATATCTTACTTTGTCTAAAGGGGTTAAAGAATAGTCACTCCTGGCCCGCATGAGTATAAACTGTGTACGGCACCCCCCATTCAAATCAAATCATGTCCCCTTGAACTACGTAATGACTTGATCCTCTGCGAAGAGGTACGTAGGCAGCTTAGCATTTTACTAAGTTCAGTCATAATCCAAGCAATTCGAGTCGAGTTTGCGAGGCAAGCGATAAATTGAAGTGTGAACGAGTTAAGAAGAAAAAGGTTGACAAAGAGAAGATGTGGTTGAATGCAAAGACAGTGGTGAAATGATGAAGGTGGTAAAGTGATGAGGGTGATCCATGTTGTCCCTTAAAGCTAGCAAAGAAAGAGGTTTAAGCTAATTTAAATTTATGGATTTAATTAATTAAAAGGTCCTAAATAAATTATGGGATCAATTAATTATTAAAAACCAAAATTATAAATTAAGCCCATGGAGAAGCCCAAGATGCTTAAGTGAGCCATTAAAATAATTCATGTGTGTTTAATTAATTTAAGCCCCAAATCATGAAAATTAAAATCAATATAAGCACTCTTGGCCCAAAATATGAAGCAGTAGGCGGCCCAAGTGAATAAGAAGGATCAGATGGCCCAAGTAGAAACTGAAAATAAAAAAAAAAAAAAAAAATAAAGGGCCCAATTAATGTTGGAAGCACTTGAATGCAGTAAGCAAGCTGATTTGAGATTGGGTGAGTTTGAGCAAGTCAAAATTAACTTGATGGGGTCAAAATTGAAGTTATTCTTTTTTCCTCTATGAAATTGCGTGGAATGGGTTTCTCCAGCAAAAGGGGATTAAGCTGCTCAACCAATTCCTCTCTCTTCGAAAAACAACAACCAGCCATCAGTACCCGTCAACACCACCGGGGATTCACCTCGCATCGCCACCGGTCACGCACCCGGCCGCCTGAAGCTCGCTGTTGCCCTTCACATAAGAAAATCATAGCCAAACACAGTCAGATTCGCGACCCAAGGAGCGCTGCTCGCTGCCGAGGTACGTTTCCGCGCGCGCTACTTCCAGAGCTCGATCGACGTGCCGCCGCCAGGGTTCACGCCGGATTCTCGCTAGCGAGCAGCCGCCGCGAGCAGTCGTCGAGAGCAGCCATCAGCCGCCGCTCTCACATGCCATTCTGCTTCCCAGTCGCCAAGAGCATTACCGAATCCAGTCTGAATCACACTAAAGCGACGAGACCATCTTCCGGCTGGTCAGATCAAAAGCAGACATCAATCGCCCTCCCGCTCTTCAAATCAATGCTGCCAGAGGCATGAGCTCGATAAGCAACTACCATGGGTAGTCCGCTCTCGTTGCATCAACACGTCGGAGGTTTGAGCCCAACAAGCAACCACCATGGGTGGTCCACTGTTGACTGCTTCCCATCTCACGGTGCGAGCCCGACAAGCAACCACCATGGGTGATCCGCCGTCGATTGCTCTCCACCTCGACGATGTTGGTTTGACTTGAGCCATTGAAAGTCTTCTCTTTGGTCGGATTTCTGTCACCTCTTCGCCAAAGCATCGTCGGAGGTGTGAGCCCAACAAGCAACCACCATGGGTGGTCCGCTGTTGACTGCTTTCCACCTCGCGGTATGAGCCCGACAAGCAACCACCATGGGTGGTTCGCCGTTGACTACTCTCTATCCCAACATCATCGGAGGTGCGAGCCCAACAAGCAACTACCATGGGTAGTCTACCATTGATTGCTCTCCACCTCACGGTGCGAGCCCGACAAGCAACCACCATGGGTGGTCCGCCGTCGACTACTCTTCACCTCGACGAGTTGAGTCTTGTGTGTTGGATAGCTTTGATAAAAAAATTGAGTTCATGAAGTACCATTATATAGCAGTGGATTCATGGATAATTATGGAAATTACTTGTGGACTCATGGATAATTATGAAAATTATTCATGGATAATTATGGAAATTACTAGTGGACTCATGGATAATTATGGAGATTATTGTGAGGTGCGCAAGCTCTTTAAAATTGTAGGAGATTCTTTACTACAAATAACTTTGATAATTTTGGGTAAGGTTCATGAAGCTTGGTGAACAAGAAATAAATCTTTTGCGATTCCTTCACAACAAGACATACTGTCCGTGAACAAATCGCAAGGGGGCATTTGTAAGCAATCAAAATTCACGGTCCAATCAAATGGCGACACGTGGATTTTATTGATTAAATATCAATTTTAATTTATTATATTTTATTTTGGGGATTTAATAAATTAATTCCTAAAATAGATTAATAAATAATTGATAATTAATTTAATACCCAACAAATTAAGTAGGGTTTAAATTAAGTAAAGCTTGACCCCTAAGTTAAGTAAAGCATGGAAGGTTCCAGAATTAGGTCAAATTAAGCAATGACCAATCAAGCTGTGATATATTTGGAACGACCCAAGCCCGCAGAACCAGGCCAAATCTGTCATGGACCAATCAGATTGCAAGTTATTTATGGGGCATGCTCATTCCTTCACCTATATAAGGAGTCCTCCTTCATTCACTACAGACACACTAAAATACTTGAAGACATAAACGCTCTGAAGAGATCAAGAACACGAGCAGCGCTCCCTTGAGATCTTCAAGCATCTTCAAGTCAAGAACGGCAAACGATTCGGGATTAAGGTGCGGAGCCCCCCAAATCAAGCGTTCTTCATATACTGAGTTCTTCGGTGTTCTTCGCGCCAAGAACAACATACGACCCGGGATTAAGGTGCTAAGCCCCCCAGATCGAGTGTTCTTCGGATCAAGTACGTTTAATCCAAATAAAGGCTCGACGCCTCTGGATTAACGTAATAAGATCCAAATCCGAGTTCGGACAAGCTTCAACTGAAGATCCGACTCAAAACACACAGTCAACGCGGTCAACGCAGTCAAAGTCAAAGTCAACAAGTCAAAGTCAAAGCCAAATTGGTTCGAGAGAAGAATCAGAGGATAGATAGAGATTGTTTCCTTAATTTTCAAGTTCAATCCGTCTGGATTATCATTGTAATTCTTTTGTGTTTATTTTATTATAAATACAAAATTTGTTATTACAACATACATGTTCAATATTCATTCTCAATAAAAATTTCAATATGATTAAAATGCACAAGCAGTCTTATGCCATACAATAATCTATCGCGCAAGCAGCCATATGACATACACACTAATCAATATTGAAAATAAATATCGGTGTGATTGATAACCAAATTAATTAGCAACGAAACCATACATTAAGTCAAACCCATGCAATATTTTGATCAGTAATAATAGTTAAACCACCTTTTCATTTACGTGATAAAGTACCACAATACTCCATCTGTCTCGCACCAAAAATGCATTTTATTTTTTGCACGTGGATTAATGAGTATTATTATTATTTAATGTTAGTGGTTAGTTGTATTAGTGAGAGTGTCGGCCCCATATTTTAATTATATTAGTGGGTGAGTATGGGACCCATGTGTATAAAAAAAGAAAGAGGATCCTTTGGGTGGGATGACCAAAATAAAAAAAAGTGACCCTTGGTGTGGGACGGAGGGAGTATTAAGTAACAAGCATAAGTGGTATACTAAAATTCTAAACTTTAATATCTAAACTTGAAATTGTGATTTTGTTGAATGAGTCAAACACAAATATTTGGATCTTATCACAACCCTTTCAGATCTTAGAGAATCATAAATATGGTGGATCTGATACCACTTGTAAGAAATAAATTCATAGATCCTAAAACCTTAAATCCTATTACAATTAACGAGATCAAAACTATAATGCGGAAGCGAGTCCTCTAGGCGGAACAACTCACCAGACGGAACACGAATTTGGGATCAGTGGTTTTATGGCCTTCCTCAACTAAGCTTCCTTATTCCTTATGGGGACCGTATTATTCCCTCCTGCTGGGGAGAAGAGAAAATTATGTGCTGCTTAGTATATTGATGATCATAACATGGGAGCCTTTATATACTACTTGAATATACCACCTATTATCACCTAGTCACGTAGTATTGTGTATCTACTCAATTGGCTCATATTATTATTATTATTATTATTATTATTATTATTATTATTATTATTATTATTATTATTATTATTATTATTATTATTATTATTATTATTATTATTATAGCCCATGAACTTTACACCTTAATTGGATCACTTAATTAAGTCCATAAAATAATTGACTAGTTAATATAATTGCATAATACTAATATTGTATACAATTAGATTATATAGGAAATTAAAATTTTTCCTTACAAACGCTATGACGTGCTTAGATTATGTTTAGTTGTATGATTGTTGTTGAATCTGTTTTATCCTAAATTAATATTCTCATTGTGTGTTGATTTGTTTGTATTTATTTAATATTTTTCAACATTTTTATCATCCCTTCTCTCACATTAATCATCGAAATTCCACACAGAAAAGTTAACACTATTCAGTTAGTATGATAACTCAACTAATCAACATATGCCAACTTATCCCATAAATCAAAGATCAAATCCCGCCATTGCAGTGTATTACGCAGTGGATCATGATCTAATAATGTTGCACAATTAAATTATCATGATTGGTTCCTCAGTGTGGAGTCTCTTGGCGATTCCACCTTAACGTCCAAAAGTTGAAACCATTCATAATTTTTATACCCATAAAAAGCGTAAAGCAAACAAATCATGAAAATGAGGGTGGGCCATAGCATCAGACCATAAACATCACATCACATGCAGTTTTATGTTTATTTAACCTAGGGTGACTCAGACAAGATTCTGTCCAAAACTAAAAAATAAAAAAGAATCCTTAATTTATTCAAATTATACTGCACGAGATTCATAATGTAGTTTCTATTAACCAAATAATTATATTAACGGAATAAATAATTAATTGTTGCGCCTATTTAGTGGAGCTAGCACTGCACTAAACTCAACTTCAGAGATCAGTGCTACTTCATTGGTTATTTGCGGCCACGCATGTCAGAATGTGCGCTCGTGGACGACGCCGTTTTGGACTCCGTTGACTTAAAAGGGTGACCTGCCACCCGCTCCAAATCCGGTTGTTGGAAGTCCACTTCTTTCATTTTAGGTATGCTTATAGAGCCGTCAAAATGGGCCAGCGGGGCGGGGCGGGCCAAAATCCGCCTCAACCCGCCATTTGGCGGGCTTAGGCGGGGCGGGCCTAGGCGGGTTGCGGGCTAGAAATGTTCGGCCCAACCCATTCAAAGGCGGATCACGGGCTATGGCGGGCCAACCCGCCAATTTTTTTTCTTTTTTTTTTTTATTAAGGATGATATTATTAAAATGAAATACCAAAATAATGGTACAAAATATTACAATATCAACAAGAAAATTAAAACATAAACATGATTCCTGTAGAATATGTATTCTTACCAACTCCTCTCTTCACAAAAAAAGTTCCAAATATTTGAAAATTCTCTCGACTTATATTTACCACTTGAGTTCGTATTTCTAATATCATATACTCCCTCCGTCTCACACCAATGCTTACACTTCCTTTGTAATTTACAAAGGAAGCGTAAGCATTGGTGTGGGACGGAGGGAGTATATTATCACTTTGATTCAAATCGGCAAACTCCATAATTTTTTATTCTAATCTGCAAGAATATAAATTCAAACAAAAATATTAATTACCCCCAAACAAAATAATTACCTAAACATAATCAACATTTTTTTTTAAATTTTCAATCTAGATCAAGAATTAAAAGAAGAACATGTTTAAAGCAGTAGACTTTTGTAAAGCATAATACACGAAAGATAAACTTTAGGCATTTCTCTCGAGTTTGATATGTGGCAGGCTTAGGCGGGGCGGGGCGGGCCAAACCCACCTCAACCCGTCATTTGGCGGGCTTAGGCGGTGCGGGCCTAGGCGGGTTGCGGGCTAGAAATGCTCGGCCCAACCCACCAATTATATAGGCGGGTGCGGTTCGACCCGACGGGCCCAACCCATTTTGACGGCTCTATATGCTTACTTGTTTGGATTTAATCTGTAATACTATGATGATTTAAAAGAATCGTAATATCCTTTTCTGTAAATTAATTCATCAACTCCACTTAAATAAAAAGCCACTGTACTTAGCTAAAAAAAATATACTACAAGTGAGCTATAAAATGTAATATTCCATCCGTTATATTGGAGTTTATGTTTACTAAAAATAGTTTGAAAGTTCTATTGAAACAAGAGTGAGGCTCTGTGCATTCGGGCGCACGGAGCACATTCCGTACGCCTTTGCAATTTTCGTGTCTTTTTACAATTTAACCCCTAATAATACATAAATTTAAATAGATTATAGAGAAGAGGGTTGGGTTCAAATGGGAAAATGAAACAAAACGTTACATGGTAAGTGTTATAACTCTTACGAATATATTTTTTGAGATTTGAAATAAACATGGAAATAGGGGCGTACTATCTTTAGGTATTAATAATTATTTTTAATAATGATAATTTTAATCCCTCAAACTTTCTTATAATTATTGTTGCAATTAATCTGACCTTACACATTGATAAAGAAACACCCACCACTTTTATCATAAACTCTATAATTTCTCATATTCTCACTCTTTTTTATTTTTTTAATATTAAAAATTGTATGAAAATATCTCTAATAAGTTTTTGGTAGCAAGCTTTGTTATTATATTGCACGTACTTCCATTATCCCACGATTTTCATCACACTTTATATTTTTGTTCGTCTTATAATGACTTGACGATCCAAAAAATAATATGTACATCTTAAAATACATTTTAATTTAAAAATAATATTCTCACTTAATACATATAACATACTTTATATTTTATTATACTTCGTTACCCCTAACACATCTGTAAAATTAATAAATAAAATCAAGACAAAAAAGTATTATTTAATGCTCCAATATCAATGTGATATTAATATCGTATACTATAATTATCTCTATACAATTGTACATTTTTTTATATATATTTTTTGTATATTTTTTCAGCATATTTTTTACTTACAATTTTATGTTATATATAGTAATAATTTATTTATTTGATAAATAAAATAACATCTATAAAATTTTATTGATATGAAACAATTCAATATTTAAAAAAATGCTGAAAAAATATGCAACCTCATAGGTAAATTTTGTCTTACTTGCTATGAATTTATGTAGTATTTCATTTTTTTAATTATATTTAAATTTGGAGATCACTTGGATGACCCTTCACATGAGAGATTGGGGCTCACATATTGGGGTAGGGGCCCACTGTGGGTAACCCCACCCCCTCATGTGAGAGGATCATGGTTGACCCGTGGTCACCCAAGAATTATTCTTCTAGTACTAAATCATTTTCTAAACTATTCTATTTAAGAATTCTGAAGATAATTACACCTTAAAATAATCTAATCTTTAATATTAAGATTTAAACCTTACAAATAATATACTCATAGAACAAAAACCAACTGGCTGGTTGTTTTAACTTAATTTTAATTGTTGTTAATTAGGTGTTGCAGTAGCGGAGAGATTCGCTTATTTTGGCATCTGCTCGAATTTGATAAGCTATTTGACTGGGCCGTTGGGCCAGTCCACGGCCGCGGCCGCGGCGAATATCAATATTTGGAACGGAACGTCGGCGCTTCTGCCGCTTCTAGGCGCTTTTATCGCCGACTCTTTTCTCGGCCGCTATCGTACCATTCTGATTGCTTCTGCGCTCTACATTTTGGTTAGTATCCACTACCCATAATTCTATTGTTTTCGTTAATTTGATTATCACAATTTCAAATCAGTTCAATTTAGAAACTAGGTATTGCAGCATCATAAACATAAGAAATCGAGTTTTAGAGTAATTGTATTGGAGTTTATAATTTATAGTGTAACGAGTAGTTATTGAATAATTTTTAATTATTTTATTTCCTTAATGTGAGGATTAAATAAAGGCTAAATATAGTGTGCACCCGGGTGCACACGAAGCTTCGTGTGCACCCACGTACAAATATAAGCAAAAACATATACAATTATGAGTAAAAATGTATACAATTTAATTGTTAATTTTTTTAATAAAAAATTGAGTGTAAAAAAATGTACAATTATTAAAATACATGTATACACTATTGAATAAAAAGTTATACACATATGAATGATTGTTTTTTAATGAAAAACTTAGTGTGAAAAAAATATACAATTATTACAAAATACGTATACAAAAGAGAATAACATGTATACAAAATAAAATAAAAAATTATACAAATATGGGTGCAAGGGTGCACCCGGGTGCACCTAATATACACTCAATAATAAAAATCTAATCTAATGATTTAGATTATCCAAATAACCGGTTTCCAGGTGTACTGCTGTTTAAATCTGAATAGTGTATATTGGGTGCACCTGGGTGTGGGTGCAAGGGTGCACCCATATGTTATTTTATTTTATATACATTTTATTCTATTTTGTACACGTATTTTGTAATAATTGTATACTTTTTTCACACTAAATTTTTCATTAAAAAACTAACATGTATATGTGTATAACTTTTTATTCAATAGTGTATACATGTTTTTTAATAATTGTATATTTTTTACACTCAATTTTTCATTAAAAAAACTAACAATTAAATTGTATACATTTTTGCTCTTAATTGTATATGTTTTTATGTATATTTGTATGTGGGTGCACCCTATCTTTAGGTGCACCCGGGTGCACACTGTAATTAGCCAAATCTGAATTTTATTACTCCATTCACCATTTCGTTTTAGCATTCAAGTACACGATTTGTTTGGTGTTCATATTCTGGATTAGTTGATTCGTGTAGAGAGTAGAAATTGAACCTTTTAATTTACTGGAGAAGTAGATTGTGATCGAATAAAGTATTCATGATTTATGTGGTTGTTCATCCAATGCACAATGTTCATGTTCCCTTTTGATGGTGATGGATCACAGGGTCTTGGGTTCTTGTCTCTATCAGCCAAGACTTCCATCTGCAAAGACGACAAAAACTTGAATTGTTCGCCTCCATCACTTCAACTCCTCTTCTTCTACGGCTCGTTGTATTTGATAGCGTTTGCTCATGGGGGTCATAAGCCTTGCGTGCAAGCTTTTGGAGCTGATCAGTACGACGAGGAAGATGAAAATGAGCTCAAATCAAAGAACTCGTTCTTCAATTGGTGGTGTTTTTCAATGAGCATAGGTGTTCTAGTAGCTTTCTCGGTTGTAAGTTATATTCAAGAAAATATGAGTTGGGAACTTGGCTTTGGGATCCCCTGCATTGCTATGTGCTTTGGTCTAATCGTATTCTTGCTTGGGTCCCCAACTTATCGATTTCGTGTAAACCGTGATGTAAGGAATCCGTTCATAAGAATTGGTCGCGTTTATATAAGTGCAGCAAAGAATTGGAAAGCTATTGACAAGGAAGGCAAGGGAATTTTTCCTCATGAAGGTACCAAATTCAAGTAAGTCTGATGATGATGAAACGGACCACTACTTGAGACAGCATAATTGTGAAGATCCGACTTTTATAATGTTTCTGTGTTTTTTGTGTTGCAGTTGTCTTGACAAGGCAGTTCTTGCACCGGATGGTGCAGATGTGCGAAGTTACGTCTGCACCATAGGTGATGTTGAGGACGCCAAGGCGATTCTTGGACTTGTTCCAATCTGGTGCACTTGTTTGGGATACGGCATTATTTTGTCACAAGCATCGACTCTGTTCACCAAACAAGGAGCCACAATGGATCGACACATCACACGTGGGTTCTTAATCCCAGCTGCTTCTCTGCAATCGCTCATCTGCCTAGGCATCATCTTGTGCGTACCTATCTATGACCGCGTTTTTGTTCCAATTGTTAGAGTTATAACCAAGAAACCTGCCGGATTATCAATTCTCCAACGGATTGGCACTGGCATCTTCCTATCAGTTCTTCTCATGGTAATCGCAGCGCTTGTAGAGAGGCGGCGCTTAGCTACTGCTTTTGAACACGGATTAGTCGACGATCCAAAGGCAACGGTACCAATGAGTGTGTGGTGGTTGGCACCTCAGTACCTGATATTAGGTCTGGCTGATTGTTCACCATGATTGGCCTTCAAGAATTCTTCTACGATCAGGTTCCGACAGAACTCAAAAGCTTAGGAATGTCTCTACACATCAGTATACTCGGCATTGGGTGTTTTCTGGGTGGTTTTTTCATATCGATTATCGACAAGGCGACGAGCAAAGAAGGTGGTGATAGTTGGTTTTCGAACAACCTGAATCGAGCTCATCTCGACTACTTCTACTTTCTACTTGGAGGCCTCAGTGCACTTACAATGGTGGTGTATGTTTTCATTGCCAGATCTCATACTTACAGGAGGAAACACAATGATCCAATCCATGTTTGATACAGCTTTGCTTTTTGAGCTCTACTTCAAATTTGGAGTTCTCTTAATTCCAGCGTAGAATAATTCTTGATTGATCAAGTATGCCAAATCAATTCACATCTCTTTGTTAGGAAAAGGGTACCATTTAATACCCAATCACTCTGCAAACCTCTTAAATTGAGTTTGAACTTGTTATCACAAATTTTGGGGTGTTTAATGTCGAAAAGAAAAGTTTTGATTTCAAGAACATACATATTACTATTTTCAACATCTTAATTGTAAATAAATAATGGTACTGCTAGATGGGGTCTAGGTACTAGAAATTTGAAAAGGTTTAATAGTAAATGGATTTGGAAAAAATGGTAAATGGATTTGGAAAATTTAAATGAACCAAATAACTTGTGGGTAAAGACCAAATCTTCTTTGTAAGGAGGTTCGGGCTGTCACATGACATAAAATAGGGGCGAAAAGGGAGAGCAAAGTCTAAGTGGTGGAAAGATGTTTGTGAAATTTTTTATGATGGATAGTGTATGGGTACGAGGGAGGAGTGTGAGATTGTACTGGGTAATGAGAATAGGACTTTGTTTTGGTTAGATAAATGGGTAGATGAAGAAACATTAAAATCAAAATTTGGAAAATTATTTAAGATTAGTGAATAGTAGAGAGAGGTTCGGAGTAAAATGGGATTTCGGGGAAAAGATGGTTGGAATTGGAATATGAAATATAAAAGTGAGCCAAGAGATTGTGATATGAATTATTTTAATGAGTTGATTTTGCGTCTAAACAAGGTTAATATTGATCAAACTAAAAAAGTTGCTTGTAGATGGAAACATTCAAAATTTCAAAAAAAAAAGCTTACAAACTAAAAATAAAGAAAGCATCCAACAAGTTGTGGTCATGTCAAACTCCTAGAAGAGTGCAATATATTGTTTAGAAGATATACTCAAGTATAGATTCCCTAAAAAATCTTGATTACAATGGAAAGATATTATTCATTCTACAGGTGATGTCAATTGGTGATGTTCTCCACAAAAATTGCATCACACATCATAGTTGGGAAAAGAAATAACTTTATTCCCTCTGTCTCACCCAAATAGCATTATTTTACTATATTGGACGTTCCATCCAAATTACAATATTTTCCTCATTTAGTAAAAAGGATTCATCAATGACCCACTACTACCCATCACATCTCTGTAATATACCTGTCCATTTTACATAAAATAATAATACTCCTTAATCTACGTGCAAAAAGCAAATGCATTTCTTTGAACGATATAGATGGAGTACGTAATAGCTTGTCTATTGTAGGTATTTGATCAATAAATACTTCAAGAGAGTGGATTATGATCTTACTAAGGGTATTGCTATACCAAATCTTATGATATGACTCATAATAAAAAATAGTTAAAAAAAAAGATCATAACGTAGAATTTAACTAGAATTGTAGTGTAATAATAATTCTTTAATGAATGGAAATTTATTATTAGACCCTTTTGGGATCCACTTTAAAGTTTATAAATTTAGATAATGATAATTATAAAATTTAAAGTGTTTCTAAATTGGAGTACAATTCAAGGTGGTTTTTAATAACTTTGAATTTCAATTATTTAGATTTTGTAGGTGCAATATTCAATAAATCTTTACAACTATGAAGTCAGGATGGGGTTCGAATCCTGCCTTTTGTATTGATTTGTCCCCTTGCAAGCACAAATTAAATAGTGAGCCCTTTCTATAAGCCACTCGAGGCACATTCTGCGATCTACTTCCTCCACCAATCTCCAGGGCAAGGGCTGTGGGGCCCTTAATGGTGGGGTACACCAATTTGTAGAGAAAATATCAATTTTGGTCATGTATCTTTTACCAAATTTTCAATTTTAGTCATTTTAGTTTCAATTTTGGTCCTATAACTTTTAAAATTTCAATTTTAGTCATATAAGTTTCAAATTTAGTCCTATATCTTCAAAAGATACAGGACTAATTTTGATAACTCAAAAAGATATAAGACTAAATTTGAAACTTATAGGACTAAAATTGAAAATTTAAAAGATACATGACCAAAATTAAAACTAAATGACTAAAATTGAAAACACTAAAAGTTACAGGACTAAAATTGAATTTGGTAAAAGATAAAGGACTAAAATTGATAATTTCTCCCAATTTGTACCACTCTGAAAATGAGGGTGGGCCATTGCAGCGATGCGAGATCGTAAACATCACATTACGACTACGAGATAAGCAGAAACATCTTCAGCTTCAATAAGACTTAGTTGAGCATGTTTGAGCCCAATTTGGAGAATAATTATTTACACATTAAAATTGGCCGGATCGAACTTTACATTGTTGCTTTCGGAAGCTTTGCCTTTATTTTTAAATTTGTGTGTATTTTAATTTGTCTTTTTATGTTTTATGTAATAAAAAAATAAATAATACGTTTTTCGATTTATTTTCTTAAATTTATTAAATTAAATAATTTGAAAATGTAATTATTTATAATTCATTTTGAAAATTAAATAAATGTAGTTTTGGAAATTAAATAAATGTAGTTGATAAAATAAATGAGAATTAAATAAAATAAAGTGGGTGCCCCAAAATACCTTGCTTTTTGGGCAGAGGGTTGGAGAGGAGTTTTGTTTTGGAGATAAATGTATTTTACTTTTGAGGTGACGCTGACCTAACATTAAAAAAACTGCTTTTTTGGGTAGATAAATTGGCAAGGCCTTAACCTTAGTGTCTCAGTCAAGATTCTTTTAAAAAATAAAAGAAATCCTTGGGTGTTGATAATTCATAATGCACGAGATTCACAATTTAGTTTGGACTATTAACGGAATAAATAATTAATTGTTGCACCTATTAATTAGTGGACTACTAAACTCCACTTGAGAATCAGAGATGTGTGGTATTTTAAGCAGAGTGGATGAAGAATTAGTTTGATCGCCAAAGTGATTGAGAGAATGGCTTCCGATGCGCTCCTGGACGACGCCGTTCGGGATTCCATTGACTTCAAAGGCCGCCCCGCCGCCCGCTCTAAATCCGGTTGCTGGAAGTCCGCTTCTTTCATTTTAGGTAAGATATGCTGTAATTAGTTACGTGGATTTTAATCGGTAAAATGATTTAAAACAATACTAATTTCCTTTTCTAAAATTATTTCATGAACACTCCAAATTCTAAAGTTTTTCCATTTAATAAAAAGCCATTGCACTTAACTCAAATAATACTATAAAATGTAATATTTCATACGTCCATTGAAGTTTCCATTTACCAAATAAAAAAAAAAAAAAAGAAGTCAGAAAGTACTATTGAAACGAAACGGTGCATAGTAAGTGTGAAAAGTCTATTGCATACGCATTTCGCGTATTTTTTGTAGGCTTAGTTTGAGAAAAGGATATTTCTTCCGTTCCAATAATATAATTGCACCTTCTTAAAATAATACAATACACAATATTAATATTATAATATTACAAAAATGATATATTGTTTACATACACTTTATTTTATTCAATTACTCAAAGTGCTCACTCTCTTTTTTACAGCATTACTACAAAAAGTTATTTTTCTAAAACTTCGCGCCAACTAAATGTGCATGTATTATATTATTCATATTTCAACTGATTTTTTCACAGAAAAATTATACTTTTATTAATTAAAGTGTACTCCCTCCGTCCCAACAAGTATTTCACGTATTGGTGTGCGCGTAGTTTAAATTTTTTTTGTATTTTTATGTATAAAGTAAGAAAAAAAAATATATTTTAGTTGATTTAATGAAAAATGTGTGTAAAGTTGTTGGGAGATGTGAAAAAGTAAGTAAAAGTAAGTATTATATTGGGATGTGTGTAAAAAGTGTGTATTATTATAATGTATTTTTTACCAAATTTAGTAAAAGTAAAGTGTGAAATACTTTGAGGTACGGATGAAAAAGGAAAGTGTGAAATACTTCGGGGGACGGAGGGAGTATACTTTTATAAGAAAAAAATATTATACCCTTATACTTCACCCGTCCCGCGTTAATGTTTACGTTTACTTTTTGTATGTAGATTAAGAGATACTCCCTCCGTCCAACTCCACACTTCCCGTTCGACTGTACCAAGTTGTTTAAGAAAAATTCAACTTTTTGACTAAATTTGTTGACCTTTGAGGATAATATAGTATTTTTAGATAATAAAATATTGGTATTTGTGTGAAAAATGAGTGAAAATTTTGAAATTAAAATAACTTTTGAGGTTGTTGGATAAAATGATGTTTCTTTTTTTTTGTATGAAGGGTGGTGTGGGACGAAGGAAGTATAATATTTTAATGTAGAGTGAAGTAAGGAAAATAATATTTAATGTGAAGTAGGTAGTTGTATAAGTGTTGTGTGTGGGTCCCACATGAAATATTAATTATTTTGTATGGGTCCAACTTGACAAAAAAATAAATATAAACCTTAACTTGGGACTAGGGGTGTGCAAAATTCAATTTAAACCGAAAAAACCAACTTAACCAAGCTGAAATATTAATTTAGTTCGATTTTTTAAAATTAGGTTCGGTTTTGGAGATGTGTTTTTTAAATTTTCGGTTCGATTTTCGGTTTCAAAATTTAAAAATTTGGTTAACCAAAAATCGAACCAAAAATTTTAATTTATTATTATT
Source organism: Pogostemon cablin (assembly GCA_023678885.1). Lineage (NCBI taxonomy): Eukaryota > Viridiplantae > Streptophyta > Magnoliopsida > Lamiales > Lamiaceae > Pogostemon > Pogostemon cablin. The sequence continues at coordinate 28,568,571 of CM042975.1, forward strand.
ATTATATATAAGTATATATATATATATATTTATATATGTATAATATAAAGTTATATATACATTAAATATTATTATAGTGTATAGAAGTATATATTAGAGATTTTTTTTAAGTAATGAAAATATAATAAAATGATATAAAAAATTAATTATTAAAAAATAAATTTTGATTTTCGGTTAACCGAAATAATCGACTGAAATAATTCGGTTCAATTTATATCGATTTCGTAATATTTTGGTTCGTTTTTTATTTTCTAAAATATTTCGATTTGATTTTTAGTTTTGGAAATTCAATCGATTTAGTTAATCGAACCGACCAATACACACTTCTACTTTGGACAACCCAAAATGGAAAACATAAACTTTAATCGGAACCTGCTCTTTAATTTATTTTATTTTTTTGGAATGCGCACATGAAAACACAAGAAACTACTCTTTAATTTTTTATTTTTTTATTTTAATTTCATCAATAACATAACCCTATTACAAATTTATTTTTATATTTAAAATTTGAAAATTACATCCAAAGCTTATATTTCACTTAATCATACTAAATCTTTAATGAAAGTTATAATTTATTTTTCTTAAACTTTGGGACAACGAATACATGCATGATACTGAGTATGATTTAACATTTGATCTATTATCACTCTAACGATGATGGTGTGTAGTAATAATTGGGGCCACTCTTTAATCAATTTTCCATGTTAATTGTTGTTAATTAGGTGTTGAAGTGGCGGAGAGATTTGCCTATTATGGTATCTGCTCGAATTTGATAAGCTATTTGACAGGGCCGTTGGGCCAGTCGACGGCCGCCGCCGCGGAGAATGTCAATATCTGGAACGGAACGTCGGCGCTTCTGCCGCTTCTAGGCGCTTTCATCGCCGACTCTTTTCTGGGTCGCTATCGAACCGTTCTAATTGCTTCTGTAATCTACATTTTGGTTAGTATCCACTCCCCAAAATTTTATTGTTTTCGTTAATTTGATTATCACAATTTCAAATCAGTTTAATTTAGAAACTAGGTATTGCAGAATCATAAACATAAGAAATCGAATTTTATTACTCCATTAACCATTTCGCTTCAGCAATGATTTTTTTGGTGTTCATATTCTAGATTAGTTGATTTGTTTGGTGTTCATATTCTGGTCAACTCAATGATTTTTTTGGTGTTCATATTCTGGATTAGTTGACTCGTGTAGAGAGAGTAGAAATTGAACAATTTAATGTACTGGAGAAGTACTTTGTGATCGAATTAAGTATTCATGATTTATGTGATATGTTCATGTTCCTTTTTGATGGTGATGGATCACAGAGTCTTGGGTTCTTGTCTCTATCTGCCAAGTCTTCCATCTGCAAAAATGACAAAAACTTGAATTGTTCGCCTCCATCACTTCAACTCCTCTTCTTCTACGGCTCGTTGTATTTGGTTGCGTTTTCTCATGGGGGCCATAAGCCTTGCTTGCAAGCTTTTGGAGCTGATCAGTACGACGAGGAAGATGAAAACGAGCTCAAATCAAAGAACTCGTTCTTCAATTGGTGGTATTTTTCAATGAATGTAGGTATTCTAGTAGCTTTCTCGGTTGTAAGTTATATTCAAGAAAATATGAGTTGGGAACTTGGCTTTGGGATCCCCTGCATTGCTATGTGCATTGGTCTAATCGTATTCTTGCTTGGGTCCCCAACTTATCGATTTCGTATAAACCATGATGTAAGGAATCCATTCGTAAGAATTGGTCGCGTGTATTTAAGTGCAGCAAAGAATTGGAAAGCTATTGACAGGGAAAGTCAGGGAACTTTTCCTCATGAAGGTACCAAATCCAAGTAAGTCTGATGATGATGAAATTGACCACTACTAGAGACAGCATAATTGTGAAGATCCACCTTTTATAATGTTTTTGTGCTTTTGTGTTGCAGTTGTCTTGACAGGGCTGTTCTTGCACCGGATGGTGCAGATGTGCGAAGGGACATCTGCACCATAGGTGACGTGGAGGACGCCAAGGCGATTCTTGGACTTGTTCCAATCTGGTGCACTTGTTTGGGATATGGCATTATTTTTTCACAAGCATCAACTCTGTTCACCAAACAAGGAGCCACAATGGATCGACACATCACACGTGGGTTCGTAATTCCAGCTGCTTCTCTGCAATCGCTCATCTGCCTAGGCATCATCTTGTGCGTAACTATCTATGACCGCGTTTTTGTTCCAATTGCTAGAGTTATAACCAAGAAACCTGCCGGATTATCAATTTTCCAACGGATTGGCACTGGCATCTTCCTATCGGTTATTGTCATGGTAATCGCAGCGCTTGTTGAGAGGCGACGCTTAGCTATTGCTGCAGAGCACGGCCTAGTCGACGATCCAAAGGCAATGGTACCAATGAGTGTGTGGTGGTTGGCACCTCAGTACCTGATATTAGGTCTGGCTGATGTGTTCACCATGATTGGCCTTCAAGAATTCTTCTACGATCAGGTTCCGACAGAACTCAAAAGCTTAGGAATGTCTCTACACATCAGTATACTCGGCATTGGGAGTTTTCTGGGTGGTTTTCTCATATCGATTATGGACAAGGGGACGAGCAAAGAAGGTGGTGATAGTTGGTTTTCGAACAACCTGAATCGAGCTCATCTCGACTACTTCTACTGGCTACTTGGAGGCCTCAGTGCACTTACAATGGTGGCCTATGTTTACATTGCCAGATCTCATACTTACAGGAGGAAAAACAATGATCCGATTTATATTTGACACAGTTTTGCCTTTTGAGCTCTGCTTCAAATTTGGAGTTCTCTCAATTCCAGCATAGAATAATTCTTGATTGATCAAGAGTGCCATTAAATACCAACTCAGTTTCACCTCTCTTTGTTAGAAAAAAGGGACCTTTTAATACCCAATCACTCTGCAAACCTCTTAAATTGAGTTTGAACTTGTACCAAATTATATGAAGTCTATCACAATTTTGGAGGTGTTTAATATCGAAAAGAAAAGTTTTGATTTCAAGAACATACATATTACTATTTGCAACATCTTAATAGTAAATAAATAATGGTACTGCTAAATGAGGTATAGGATTTAGAAATTTGGAAAGGTTTAATAGTAAATGGATTTGGAAAATTTAAATGAATCAAATAGATTGTGGGTAAAGGTCAAATCTTCTTTGGTTTGGACTATCACATGAAATAAAATAGGGGCTAAAAGGGAGAGCTAACTCTAGGTGGTGGAAAGATGTTTGTGAAATTTTTTTATGATGGTAAGTGTATGGGTATGAGGGAGGAGTGTGAGATTGTAATGGGTAATGAGAATAAGACTTTGTTTTGGTTAAATAGATGGGTAGGTGGAGAAACATTAAAATCAAAATTTGGAAAAATTGTTTAAGATTAGTGAGTAATAGGGAGAGGTTGTGAGTAAAATGAGATTTCGGGGAAAGATGGTTGGAATTGGAATATAAAATAGAAAAGTGAGCCAAGAGATTGTGATATGAATTCTTTTAATGAGTTGATGTTGCGTCTAAAAAATGTTAATATTGATCAAAATAAGAAAGTTGCTTGTAGATGGAGACATTCAAAAGATTGATTATTCTATAAAAAAAAAAAAGCTTATGAGATTCTCACGATCGAATCGGATAAGGAGGGAAACTCAAAAAAGATTCAAGAAGTTGTGGTTGTGCCAAACTCATAGAAGAGTGCAATATATTGTTTGGAAGATATACTCAAGTATAGACTCCGTAAAAGTTCTTTGATTACAACGGAAATATATTATTCCTTCAACTCAATTGGTGATGTTCTTCACAAAAATTGCATCACACATCATAGTTGGGAAAAGAAATAACTTTACGTAATTGCTTGTCTATTGTAGGTATTTGATCCTTGAATACTTCAAGGGAATGTTTGCTCCGGGTTTTGAAACCCCAGAATTGGAATTGAAATTCCACACCTAAATTTTTAAAAACCACCCCTATATATACATATATACATTATCTTTCCTCAATTAATACACTTTCTCTCTTTATTTCTCCTCTCTCATCTACTTTCTTACATAAATTAATATATTCTTAAACATTGATTTGATATAAAGTTAAAACATACCATATCAAAAACCCAAAACAAACACAACATCACTATTCATGATTTTCAAATTCCCAAAAACCCGAAAACAAACATCACCCAAGAGAGTGGATTATGATCTTACTAAGGGTATTGCTATATCAAATCTTATGATATGACTCATAATTGGAAAAAAAAAGGTCATAACGTAGAATTTAATTAGGGTTGTAGTGTAATAATAATTCTTTACTTAATTGAATTTTATTATTAGACCTTTTTGGAATGCACTTTAGAGTTTATAAATTTAGATAATGATAATTACAAAATTTAAAAAGTTATTAAATACTCCCTCTCATAGAAGTTGACACACTTTTTTTTTTGATTTGTCCCACTAAAGTTGACAAATTTTATTTTTAATACATGTGACACACACAAAAATAATTAATCTATTCTCATGGGCCTCACATATCACCACTAATGCAACTACCCACTATATATTAAATATTATTTCTCTCACTTCACTTTATATTAAATTATTATACTCCTTAATTTATGTGCCCAAAAATAATTATATCAACTTCTCCGGGAAGAAGGAAATACAACTTAAAGGTGGTCATTAGTAATAACTTTGAATTTCAATTATTTAGATTTTCTAAGTGCAATATATTCAATAAAACTTGTACAACTCTGAAAATGAGGGTGGGCCATAGCTGCGATGCGAGATCGTAAACATCACATCACGAGTGCAGTTTTATGTTAATTTAACCTTAGTGTCTCGATCAAGATTCTTATAAAAAAATAGTCAATCCGTCGCAGACTAAGAATCTCATTTATTTTTTGATACGTGAATTAAGAAGTATTATTATTTAATGTGTAGTAGGTAGTTGTATTAGTGGGTGTGGGACCCATGTTTTAAATGTAATAGTGGGTGTGGGTGGGTCTCATGTGTCCAAAAAAAGAAATAAGATTATTTGGGTGGGACGACCAAAATGGTAAAATAACCCTCTTAGCTTGGGACGTAGGGAGTACTTCCTTTCACCTGTCTCAGGTATTTTCACTCATTTGTACGGGTACGGAGATTAAGACGTGTTATTTTTTTAATATATAATGTTAGAAAAAGTAGGAATAAATTAATAATTTAAAAAGAAAAAAGTAAATAAAGTTGTTGGGAATGATGAATAAAGTGTTAAAAAATAATTAAAGTTATTGGGATTGTAAAAAAAAAGTAAGAAAATATTACTCCCTCCGTCCTGGGTATTTTTACCCGTTTGTATGGGCACGGAGATTAAGACGTTTTATTTTTATAATATATAATGTAAGAGAAAGTATGGATAAATTAGTAATCTAAAAAGAAAAAGTGAATAAAGTTATTGAGAATGATGAATAAAGTGTAAAAAAATAATTAAAGTTGTTGAGATTGTAAAAAGTAGGTAATAAAATATACTCCCTCCGTCCCAAATTCAAGTTGTAGATACGAAGTTTAAGAAAAGTTACTTTTTGACTTACTTTTGAGGGTAATATGGTATTTTTGGGTAATAAATAAATGATAAAGTATGTTATGTGTGTTAAAAAGGTGATGGCAAATTTGAAATTAAAGTATGTTAGAGAGATATTAGTTTGTTGCTTTTTCCTTTTATGGAAGTGTGAAGTTGAATTTGGGATGGACCAAAACGGAAAGTGTGAAGTTGAAGTTGAGACGGATGGAGTATGTATTTTTGCCAAAAATGGAATGAGTAAAAATACGTGGGACACCCCAAAATGTAAAGTGAGTAAAAATACGTGAGACGGAGGGAATATGTATTTTTACCATTAAGAATTATTGGGAGTAATAGTGTAGTAGTATATTTTATCCCACATCGATTGTACATATCTTTAGATACTTCATGCTGTTGTATAATTCTCTTGTATGTGATTAATAGTAAAATATCTTTCCCATAATCTTAATATGGTATAAGAGCAACTTGGCTTATCGCCCAATCGACTGATCCTCCTTTCTCTCCTTTCCCTCCCTAAAGTCAAGCATAGTGATCCACCCTGCACGCTTTTTTTTTCTCTTTCTTCGTGATCTGTTCTCACGCTCCTCCCATGGCAACCGAAAACACCACCACCGCCGTTCTCACTGCTACCCAGCCTTGACCAGTGGCTTTCAACGTTGCCTCTCAAGTGCCGTTGAAATTGACGTCCACCAACTACTCTGCGTGGAGTTTCCAACTTCGCACGCTGCTCACGGGGTATGACTTGTTCCAGTTTGTCGATGGCTCCCATCCATGCCCCACCGCTGATCATACCGTCGCCGGTGCTTCACGACCCAATTCGGCTTATGCTTATTGGGTTCGTCAGGATCAACTGATCCTAAGCGCTCTTATTGGTTCGATTACACCAACTCTGATCCCGTTCATCGCGGCCTCCAAAACTTCCGCTGACACCCTAGCTTCTATTTACGGGACGGCCTCCAGAGGGCGAATCTTGGCCCTGAAAAATTGGCTTCACAATCCAATCAAAGGTACCAGGTCTATAACCGATTTCTTGCTTGACATCAAAAGCACGGTTGATGAACTAGCACTCCTCGGAGTCATCACTGACGTTGAGGATTTGGTTATCAAGATCCTACATGGCCTAGACGACTCTTACAAAGAGTTGGCCTCTGCCATTCAAGCTCGGGACACTGCCATTACGTTCGAAGAATTGCATGACAAGCTCCTTAGTGCGGAGGCACAACTTGTTCACAATCCATCGACTGCTTTCCAGGCAAGTTCCGATGCTATTGCTGCGCTTCAGACGAGTAGGCGTGGAGGTAGGCGCCAAGGGTGGCAACCTGGCACCTCACGCGGGTTATCCGACAATCGGGGCTTCAGCTCCCAGCAGCCCGCGATCAACCAAGGCCGTGGCTACCAAGGCCGCTGCCAAATCTGTGGTGTGCAGGGGCACTCCGCGAGGCGTTGCCCGGAGCTGCCACCATTGTTCCAGCCTCCAGTTGCACGGTCAACTCCTGGCCAAGCTCGTTTCTCCCTTCCTACGGCGAACACGGCGATCTCAAATCCTTCCTCGAGTGACTGGGTGTTGGATTCAGGGGCTTCGCATCATATAACAACCGATCTCTCAAACCTTTCTCTCCATTCTCCATTTGATGGTGAGGATAGTGTCATCGTTGGTGATGGCACTTCCTTGCCTATCACACATACATGTTGCCTCTCATTTCCTAATCTTCATTGTCTTTCATTTTCTAACTCTCTTGTTGCGCCTAAAATCTCAAAAAATCTAATTTCTGTTTCCCAACTCTGTCAGCAAAATAATGTATCTGTTCTTTTCTCTTCCGCCTCTTTTCAGGTGTTGGATCGGATGAGTGGGGACGTTCTGCTGGAGGGCCCAAGAGTTAGTGGACTATATCGATGGCCAATCTCTACTTCCCCATCTCCATCAGCTCTCATTTCATCCAAGAATAATGCTCGCCTATGGCACTCTTGTTTAGGTCACCCCGCCCCCAAAATACTTCGCCATGCTTTACAAAGTATTAATTTGCCCTCTTCGATCATCTCTGATTTATTTTGTGATGCATGCAAAACTATGAAATCTCATAAATTGCCCTTTGGTGAATCCACTTTACATGCTACTACTTCACTTGAATTACTGTTTTCTGATGTCTGGAGTTCTCCTGTTACCTCATCTGATGGCCATAAATACTATGTTATCTTTGTTGATCAATTTTCTAAATATGTGTGGCTATATTCGTTGAAACGCAAGTCTGATGTCCTACCCACCTTCATTGCCTTTAAAACCTTAGTTGAGAACCAACTACAAACACATATCCGCACTCTATACACAGACAATGGTGGCGAATTTATTGCCCTACGTCCTTTCCTAACTTCGCATGGGATTACTCACCTAACGAGCCCACCTCATACTCCAGAACACAATGGTGCTGCTGAAAGGCGCCAACGCCACATTGTTGATACAGCTCTAACCCTGTTACATGTCTCCTCAGTTCCCCTTCATCTTTGGCCATATGCTGTCGCAGCCTCAGTATACCTAATAAACCGTCTCCCAAAAGATAACCTGCAAATGTCATCTTCCTACGAAAAACTCTTTCGCAAACCACCCCACATCACTAAACTTCGTGTCTTTGGATGTCTTTGTTACCCATGGCTTCGCCCGTACGCGTCAAACAAACTAACACCTCGCTCAAAACCCTATGTGTTCATTGGATACTCTCTCACGCAAAGTGCTTATCTCTGCCTTGACATTGACAGCACCAGGGTCTTCGTGTCACGGCACGTTGACTTTGTTGAGGAAATCTTCCCTTTCTCCACCCTTAGCGAATCCTCCACATCATCAACTCTGTCCCCTTCGGCCTCACACGATTTTTCCATCCCTACTCCACCACCTGTACCTCAATTACCATCAAGCCCACCGCCATCTCCACCAACAAGTCCCACGCTCTCGCCTTGACAGCGGATCCCTCCACCACCGCCTCCACTACCGCCACCACCACCTGCTCTCACTCAACATCATCGGGTGACTCGGTCTCAACACAACATCTTCAAGCCCAATCCTAAGTACTTTCTCACTGTCAAAAGTTACACTGATATTGAACCTACTACTGTCTCTCAGGCGTTATCTACTCCTTGTTGGCGTGATGCGATGTCCTCAGAGTTAGACGCCCTACACAAGAATGGTACATGGGATCTTGTTCCATCTTTCTTGGCTTAGAACGTTGTTGGTTGCAAATGGGTGTTCCGGATCAAGCGATGCCCTGATGGCTCTGTTGACAAATACAAAGCACGTCTTGTGGCAAAGGGATTTTATCAGCGACCTGAGATTGATTTCACTGACATCTTCAGTCCTGTTGTCAAGTCAGCCACGATTCGGTTAGTTCTTAGCATTGCTGTTACTCAGAAATGGCCCCTTCTTCAGTTTGATATGAACAATGTCTTCCTTCATGGGAATCTCTCTACTGATGTCTACATGCAGCAGCCATCTGGTTTTATCTCTGCTGAAAGGCCTGATTATGTTTGTAAACTTAAAAAATCAATCTATGGTCTGAAGCAGGCTCCACGGACATGGTACACTGCTCTACGGGCTTTTCTTATCTCATTTGGTTTCGTCTGTACAAAATCAGATGCGTCCCTTTTTGTCTACAATCGAGAGGGTGTTCTGGCATATTTTCTGGTTTATGTTGATGATTTGGTTCTCACAGGAAACAATATGGATTTTTTGTCAAGCTTCGAGGATGCTCTGGCCTCCCAATTCTCTGTCAAGAAGCTAGGTGATTTGTCATACTTTTTAGGGATTGAAGTGTCCCGTTCGCCGGACGGCTGTTACTTGTCACAACAAAAATACATTGCTGATCTTCTCTCTGATCTCAACATGCTTAGTTCAAAGCCAGTAACCACTCCGCTGGTTGTCGGGTCCAAACTTTTCCGTACGGATGGCTCTGATAGATTTGATGCAACTCAGTATCGCAGGATTCTTGGTCGTCTACAATATCTTCTTCATACTCGGCCAGACATTGCCTATGCGGTTAATAAGTTGTCTCAATACATGCATGCCCCTACCATCACCCACTGGGGCGCTGTGAAAAGACTGCTCCGTTACTTAAATGGCACTAGGAATCATTCTTTGTTTATTCGGAGTTCTTCCCCTTTATCTCTTCATTGCTTTGCTGATGCAGATTGGGGTGGAGACTGTGATGATCGTTCTTCTACTGAGGCATATGTGGTTTTCCTTGGGTGCAATCCCATTTCCTGGAGGTCTCGCAAGCAACGGACGGTTGCTCGGTCGTCCACTGAGGCTGAGTATAGGTCCATTGCCTCAGCTGCTGCAGAGGTTTAATGGACTCGCTCTATTCAACATGAACTTTGTCTCCCGTCACTCTCAACCGTCCCGCCCATTTACTGTGACAACATCAGTGCCACTTACTTGTGCTCTAATCCTGTCTTCCACTCGCGCATGAAGCACATAGCAATTGATTATCATTTTGTTCGGGACCTTGTCCAATCTTCTCATTTACGTGTTGCTCATGTATCCTCTTCTGAACAGCTTGCTGATGCTCTCACGAAGCCGCTTGCTCGACCTCAGCTCACTCTTCTTATGTCCAAGATTGGCGTGGTTCACCCACCGCCATCTTGAGGGGGCGTATTGGGAGTAATAGTGTAGTAGTATATTTTATCCCACATCGATTGTACATATCTTTAGATACTTCATGTTGTTGTATAATTCTCTTGTATGTGATTAATAGTAAAATATTTTTCCCATAATCTAAATAAGAATGAATAAAAATACGTGGGACAGTACAAAATGGAGGTTCGGTAAAAATATTGGGACGGAGAGAGTAAAAGAAATCCTTGGGTGTAGATAATTCATAATGCACGAGATTCACAATTTAGTTTGTACTATTAATGGAATAAATAATTAATTGTTGCACCTATTTAGTGGACTACTAAACTCCACTTGAGAATCAGAGATGTGTGGTATTTTAGTGGATGAAGAATTAGTTTGAGCGCCATAGTGATTGAGAGAATGGCTTCCGATGTGATCCTGGACGACGCCGTTTCGGACTCCGTTGACTTCAAAGGCCGCCTCGCCACCCGCTCCAAATCCGGTTGCTGGAAGTCCGCTTCTTTCATTTTAGGTATAGTTACGTGGCTTTTAATCTGTAAAATGATTTAAAACAATCGTAATTTCCTTTTCTAAAATTATTTCATCAACCTTCCAAATTTTAAAAACTTTCCACCTAATAAAAAGCCACTGCAATCAGGGATGGAGCCAGAAAAATCATCGAGGGGGGCCCGATTTCCTTTGTTCGATAAAAATTTTTTATTTTTATTTTTGTACATGAATTAAAAAAGTGTTACTCTTAGATAATTTAATTTAATATTTTTAAAAAATATTTAAAGATTAAAATTTGTTATGTATTTTAAGTAACTTGATCTTTTTCAAGTAAAATGTATATGAATTTAATTATGTTATCTTTATACTATTAATATGTATAAGGTGAAAATTGTTGGAGAAGAAATTTTATATGGGAGGAAAGAAGGGATAGAAAAGGCATACTAATATATAATTATTAATTAAAATTATAATATAATCATGTAATAATATTATATGATATATATAATATATTTTTATATGTAATATTATTATTAACACATATATTATCACAATTTATTCTTAGGATTTAAATGAAATTTTATATGGGAGGAAAGAAGGGATAGAAAAGGCATACTAATATATAATTATTAATTAAAATTATAATATAATCATGTAATAATATTATATGATATATATAATATATTTTTATATGTAATATTATTATTAACACATATATTATCACAATTTATTCTTAGGATTTAAATGAATAATAGAAATAAAAGAAATTAAGTATAAAAAGAAATGATAACCATAAAGAAAAATCAATTAACTAAATTATATTTAAATTGAAATATGGAATGAGGAAAATAAATAATTTACATAAAAATGATAATGAATAAAGAAAACATGAGAAAAAGGTTCACAATAATATAAAGTTGGAATAAAATAACAGGAAAAGGAAAATGAAAATGAAAAAAGAAAAAAAAATAACAGGAAAGGATAAAAGAAAAAAAAAGTTGAGAGAAGGGAATAATATTAACGAAGCTCGAACCCGTGACCTTTCTGTGAAGGGAACCACTGAACTATAATAAAAAAATATAAATAATTCTTACAAATATACTAATTATTTTTAAAATTTCAGGGGGTCCAGTGCCCCATTCCCCAACGTGGCTCCGTCCTTTACTGCAATTAGCTCAAAATAGTACTATAAAATGTAATATTTCATACGTCCATTGAAGTTTCCATTTACCAAATAAAAAAAGAAAATAAAAAGTCAGAAAGTCCAACTGAAAAGAAAAGATACATAGTAAGTGTGAAAAATCTATTGCATACGTATTTCACAGTAAGTGAGAAAACTCTATTGCACACGCATTTCACGTATTTCTGTAGCATAGTTTGAGAAAAGGATATTCCTTCGGTCCCATGCACTTCCTTAAAATGGATACAATACGCAATATCATTGCTATAATATTAAAAAAATAATACATTTTTTTCACATACAATCTAATCAAAGTCAACTATATCAATACACTTTATTCTATTCAATTACTCAAATCTAATCAAAGTCAACTATATCAATACACCTTAATTCTATTCAATTACTCAAAGTGCCCACTCTCTTTTTTACTGCATTACTACAAAAACTTATTTATCTTAAACTTCAGGCCAACTAATACGTGCATGTATTATATTATTCATATTGCAACCAATTTTTTTCACAGAAAAAATAAATAGGAAAAAAATACTCTTATTAATTAAAGTGTATACGAAGTAAAAAAAATATTATATCCTTATACTCCCTACATCCCACATTAACGTTTATGTTTACTTTTTGTAGGTATATTAAGAGATACTCCCTCCGTCCCACACCACGCTTCCCATTTGCTGGACTACATTGTTTAAAAATAGTTCCATTTTTTGACCAAGTTTGTTGAGTTTTGAGGGTACTGTAGTATTTTTAGTTAATAAAATACTCCCCCCGTCTGACAACAAGGAGTGCATTTTGCCATTTTTGTCCGTCCCAACACAAGAAGTGCAAATCCTTATTAGTAAATGAGACCCACACAAAACAATTAAAATATCTCTATGGAACCCACACACTGCACTAATACACATACTCAATATACATTAAAATATTATTTCTCTCACCTCAACTACTCATTAAATATTATATCCATTAATCTACGTGCAAAAAAACGCACCTCTTGTGCTGGACAGAGGGAGTATTATAAAGTAATGGTATGTGTGTAAAAAAATAGTGACAAATTTGAAATTATCTATGTTCAAAAAAGAAACGCACCTCTTGTGCTGGACGGAGGGAGTATATTATAAAGTAATGGTATATGTGTAAAAAAGGGTGACAAATTTGAAATTAAATTAACTTTTGAGGTTGTTGGATAAAGTGATGTTTCCTTTTTGGGGGTTGTGAATGGTGGTGTGTTATGAAGGGAGTATAATATTTTAATGTACAGTGAAGTGAGAGAAATAATATTTAATATAAAGTAAGTAATTGTATTAGTTTTGTTTGTGGTAGGTAATTGTATTAGTTTTGTTTGTGGGTCCTAGGTGAAATAATTAATTATTTTGTGTGGGCTCAACCTGATAAAAAAAAGAAATATGAACTTTAACTTGGGACAACCAAAATGAAAAATGTAAATCTTATTGTGGAATGGAGGTAGTATACCTTATGCACCTGAAAACACAATAGTCTCGCTCTTTAATTTATTTTATTTTTTGGAACATGCATCTGAAAACACAAGAAAGTAGTTTTTTATTTTATTTTATTTTTTTGGAATTTCATCAATGACATAACCCTATTACAAATTTATTTTAATATTTAAATTTTGAAAATTACATGCAAAGCTTATATTTCACTTAATCATACTAAATCTTTAATGAAAGTTATAATTTATTTTTCTTAAACTTTGGGCCAACAAATACATGCATGATACTGAGTATGATTTAACATTTGATCTATTATCACTCTAACGATGATGGTGTGTAGTAATAATTGGGGCCACTCTTTAATCAATTTTCCATGTTAATTGTTGTTAATTAGTTGTTGAAGTGGCGGAGAGATTTGCCTATTATGGTATCTGCTCGAATTTGATAAGCTATTTGACAGGGCCGTTGGGCCAGTCGACGGCCGCCGCCGCGGAGAATGTCAATATCTGGAACGGAACGTCGGCGCTTCTGCCGCTTCTAGGCGCTTTCATCGCCGACTCTTTTCTGGGTCGCTATCGAACCGTTCTAATTGCTTCTGTAATCTACATTTTGGTTAGTATCCACTCCCCAAAATTTTATTGTTTTCGTTAATTTGATTATCACAATTTCAAATCAGTTTAATTTAGAAACTAGGTATTGCAGAATCATAAACATATAAAATCGAATTTTATTACTCCATTAACCATTTCGCTTGAGCAATGATTTTTTAGGTGTTCATATTCTAGATTAGTTGATTTGTTTGGTGTTCATATTCTGGTCAACTTAATGATTTTTTTGGTGTTCATATTCTGGATTAGTTGACTCGTGTAGAGAGAGTAGAAATTGAAAAATTTAATGTACTGGAGAAGTACTTTGTGATCGAATTAAGTATTCATGATTTATGTGATATGTTCATGTTCCTTTTTGATGGTGATGGATCACAGAGTCTTGGGTCCTTGTCTCTATCTGCCAAGTCTTCCATCTGCAAAAATCACAAAAACTTGAATTGTTCGCCTCCATCACTTCAACTCCTCTTCTTCTACGGCTCGTTGTATTTGGTTGCGTTTTCTCATGGGGGCCATAAGCCTTGCTTGCAAGCTTTTGGAGCTGATCAGTACGACGAGGAAGATGAAAATGAGCTCAAATCAAAGAACTCGTTCTTCAATTGATGGTATTTTACAATGAATGTAGGTGTTCTAGTAGCTTTCTCGGTTGTAAGTTATATTCAAGAAAATATGAGTTGGGAACTTGGCTTTGGGATCCCCTGCATTGCTATGTGCTTTGGTCTAATCGTATTATTGCTTGGGTCCCCAACTTATCGATTTCGTATAAACCGTAATGTAAGGAATCTGTTCGTAAGAACTGGTCGTGTGTATTTAAGTGCAGCAAAGAATTGGAAAGCTATTGACAGGGAAGGTCAGGGAACTTTTCCTCATGAATGTACCAAATTCAAGTTAGTCTGATGATGATGAAACGGACCACTACTTGGGACAGCATAATTGTGAAGATCCAACTTTTATAATGTTTTTGTGCTTTTGTGTTGCAGTTGTCTTGACAGGGCAGCTCTTGCACCGGATGGTGCGGATGTGCGAAGGGACATCGGCACCATAGGTGACGTGGAGGACGCCAAGGCGATTCTTGGACTTGTTCCAATCTGGTGCACTTGTTTGGGATACGGCATTATTTTTTCACAAGCATCAACTCTGTTCACCAAACAAGGAGCCACAATGGATTGACATATCACACGTGGGTTCGTAATCCCAGCTGCTTCTCTGCAATCGCTCATCTGCCTGGGCATCATCTTGTGCGTACCCATCTATGACCGTGTTTTTGTTCCAATCGCCAGGGTTATGACCAAGAAACCTGCTGGATTACCAATTCTCCAACGGATTGGCACTGGCATCTTCCTAAGGGTTCTTGTCATGGTAATCGCAGCGCTTGTTGAGAGACGGCACTTAGCTACTGCTTTTGAACACGGCTTAGTCGACGATCCAAAGGCAACGGTACCAATGAGTGTGTGGTGGCTGGCACCTCAGTACATGATATTAGGTCTAGCTGATGTCTTCACTATGATTGGCCTTCAAGAATTCTTCTACGATCAGGTTCCGACAGAACTCAAAAGCTTAGGAATGTCTCTACACATCAGTATACTCGGCATTGGGAGTTTTCTTGGTGGTTTTCTCATATCGATTATCGACAAGGCGACGAGAGCAAAGAAGGTGGTGATAGTTGGTTTTCGAACAACTTGAATCGAGCTCATCTCGACTACTTCTACTGGCTACTTGGAGGCCTCAATGCACTTACAATGGTGGCCTATGTTTGCATTGCCAGATCTCATACTTACAGGAGGAAACACAATGATCCGATTTATATTTGATACAGCTTTGCTTTTTGAGCTCTGCTTCAAATTTGGAGTTCTCTTTATTCCAGCATAGAATAATTCTTGATTGATCAAGAGTGCAATTAAATACCAACTCAATCTCACCTCTCTTTGTTAGAAAAAGGGTACCATTTAATACCCAATCACTCTGCAGACCTCTTAAATTGAGTTTGAACTTGTACCAAATTATATGAAGTCTATCACAGTTTCGGGGGTGTTTAATGTCGAAAAGAAAATTTTTGATTTCAAGAACATACATATTACTAATTGCAACATATAAATAGTAAATAAATAAAGGTACTGCTAAATGGCGTCTAGGAATTAGAAATTTGAAAAGGGTTTACTTTGTCATTTGCTAGTAAATGGGTGGACATTTTTATATGAACAAATAGCTTGTGGGTAAAATGGGGGAGAAAAGGGTAGTTAAGTTTAGGAGATGGAAAGATGTTTATGAGATTTTTTATGATGGAAATTTTTTTTGTTTGTTTGAAAGTTTCGGTCCGTCACATGAAATAAAATGGGGGGAGAAAAGGGGAGTTAAGTTTAGGTGATGGAAAGATGTTTGTGATATTTTTATGATGGAAATGTTAAGAGTATGAAGGAGGGTTGTGAGATTATAAAGAGTCATTAAAATCAAAATTTGAGAGATTATTTAAGGTTAGTGAGCAACATGGAGAGGTCCCCAAAAAAAAAAAAAGAGATTTTGGGGAAGGGATGATTGGTAGCGGAATATGAAATGGAAACGTGGGCCAAAGAGATTGCGGTATGAATTCTTTTAATGAGTTGATGTTGTGTCTTAAAATATTAAGATTGATTAAAATAAGAAAGATGTTTGAAAATGTAAATCAAACAATATGACTCAAAATAAAAAGGGGCA
The DNA here is from genome assembly GCA_023678885.1 of Pogostemon cablin. Classification (NCBI taxonomy): domain Eukaryota; kingdom Viridiplantae; phylum Streptophyta; class Magnoliopsida; order Lamiales; family Lamiaceae; genus Pogostemon; species Pogostemon cablin. The sequence goes on from CM042975.1 coordinate 28,585,156, forward strand.
TTGGTATATCAAATTTTACTATGACTCATAAAAAGAAGGGGCCATAGCGTAATATTGAATTAAGATAGTAATTCAATAATAATTTTTTAGTGGATTGAATTTTTATTATTAAACCTAAATTATAAGTTTTGATCTAAATTTGAATACTAAGAGACCCAACCTTAATTTTTCTATTGGTATAATTTTGGGATGCAGCCGCCCTTACTATTTATAGATTTAGTGAAGTGTATAATGGTAATTATAAAATTTAGAAGTTTTTAAATACCCCACAATCTAAAGGTAGTTATTAATAACTTTGAAGTTCAGTGATTTAGATCTTGCATAGTACACTAATAAACCTTGTATAACTCTGAAAATGAGGGTGGGCCATAGCAACGATGCGTGACCGTAAACATCACATCACGACTGCAGTTTTATGTTTATTTAAACTTAGTGTCTCAGTAAAAAAAATAAAAAAAATCCTTGGGTGTAAATTTATTCAAAGAGTTAATGCACGAGATTCACAATTTAGTTTGGAATATTAACGGAATAAATAATTAATAGTTGCGCCTATTTAGTGGAGTACTAAGCTCAACTTCAGAGATGTGTGGTATTTTAATCAGAGTGGATCAAATAATTAGTTTGAGAGTGATTGAGAGAATGGCTATTAGCGGCCACGCATCGGATGCGCTGCTGGACGACGCCGTTCGGGACTCCGTTGATTTCAAAGGCCGACCCGCCACCCGCTCCAAATCCGGTTGCTGGAAGTCCGCTTCTTTCATTTTAGGTATGGTGTGAATTAGTTACCGTTTGGATTTAATCTTTAAAATGTTTTAAAAGAATCGTAATTTCCTTTTCTTAAAATTAATTTATCGACCCTCCAAATTCTAAAATCTTTCCACTTAAATAAAAAGCCAATTATTTTTTAAGTATGCTGTAGAGTGTAATATTCCATCCGTGCATTGAAGTTTTCGTTTACAAAAGAGGGATACACACAGTGGCGATCCAGAAAACCGCGGTGGGATAGGCTAAGTTTATTAAAGAAAATAAATAATAATAATAATAATTAAAAAAGGATGAGCTAAAAATTAATATTTATTGTAATGTACCCATAGAATATATATATAATTTAAGAAGATATATTTATTTTTTAATTTTATTTGAATGGGCTTAAAATATTTTTGGGTTGAGCTAAATTTAAAAACACATATTATTTACATATGATATAATGGGTTTTTGGGAGCCCGGGGCTGCCCCAACATACATCCGCCCCTGGATACACGGATAGGTATATGTGATCCATTATTAAAGTACCGTTGTTATATATGGTGGCTTAAGTATGTTCTTAGAGAATTATACTTTAACAACGAATCAATTCGTCTCACGTAATTATATTCTTGAAAGTTTTATTGAGCAAAACGGTACATAGTAAGTGTGAAAACTCTATTGCATGCGTATTTCACGTCGGCGTGGACTGCGTAAGAAAAGGATATGATTTAACCCATCGCATCTAATGAGCTTAACTTAGCAAAAGTGGAGGAGTATATATGATTTAACATTTGATCGATTATCACTCTAGGGATGATGGTGTATTGGTGTGTAGTAATATTTGGGGCCACACTTTAATCAATTTTCCATGTTAATTGTTGTTAATTAGGTGTTGAAGTGGCGGAGAGATTTGCTTATTATGGCATCTGCTCGAATTTGATTAGCTATTTGACTGGGCCGTTGGGCTGAATATAATATGATCATAATAATTAAGATTACAAAATAATTAAGATTATAACAGCAGTGCGGAGTATAATACGGTCATAATAATTAAGAATACAATGGTTAAAAATATAACGATTAGGAGATAGCAGTCAAAATTTATTTAATAAATTAATAGGAAAAGATTTGAAAAATATGTTATATATATATATTATGTAGGTATAATTTGGGGCCCTTTGGGCCCTGGGCGGTCGTCCTTCTTGACTATGCTCAGGGCCGGCCCTGGTTTTCACCATGATTGGCCTTCAAGAATTCTTCTACGATCAGGTTCCGACAGAACTCAGAAGCTTAGGACTGTCTCTATACCTCAATATACTCGGCATTGGGAGTTTTCTGAGTGGTTTTCTGATATCGATTATCGACAAGGCGACGAGCAACGAAGGTGGTGATAGTTGGTTTCCGTACAACTTGAATCGAGCTCATCTCGACTACTTCTACTGGCTACTTGGAGGCCTCAGTGCACTTACAATGGCGGCCTATGTTTACATTGCCAGATCTTATACTTACAGAGGGAAACACAATGATCCAATCCATGTTTGATACAGCTTTGCCTTTTGACCTCTACTTCAAATTTGGGGTTCCCTTTATTCCAGCATAGAATAATTCTTGATCAAGAGTGCCATAAAATTCAAACTCGATTTCACCTCTCTTTGTTTGAAATAGGGTACCATTTGAAACTGATCACTAATCTCACACAAATTTTTGTCATATTATGAATGTATATTTTTTTTACTATATGGCAAATTCCATGTGCAATACACGATTACATCAATTCGAGCATTATACCCGAATATAGATAACCTTCCAAACTCAAAAAAATAAACAATAAGATAAAACCACAATTAAATCAAATCTTAACTAATTCTCGTAGATATAACTACCATGGGATCTTGATTAGGAAATGAAGCAAGAACTAACAAAAATGATTATTCTGCAACTGTTTACTTTGTAATAATCACAATCCCTGCAAAATATTCTCAACTTAGGCTCTAATCATAAATGAATTATTTGTTCAGGAAAGCATCGGTCTTCTCTACCAATTTGAACATTCTCATAAATTTTTTAATTAAGCATTATGATTCTGTGTTTATCATGCTATCTAGATTCAGAATTATATATAATTAATGCAGATTTATTGCAGGCTTGCAGCATGTAGTTGAATGGACATTAAGAATTAGACCAAAATTGAATTAAATATCTTACTCTCCATGCATGCAACATGCCAATGAGGTTGTTCTACAAGATTGATAAATCATCCCATGGATTTAAGCACATTCGAGCGCATGACAAAGTTTCGAAACGCGTCTTCGAAGAAGTGGCTCTAATCTGAAGGAAGAGATGTTTTTTCTGCCATCTTTTAGCTTCATACATCTCATTCCACGCTTGTACTATCTCATCAATGTTGAAATTCAAAACTGTGATGATGCAGTGTCATTAGAACAATGACTCTTGATCATAACAGCAATATCAGATGAAGAAGCTCCAGCAAGTTCAAACTTCTCAACAGCAACTTCCAAGCATTCTTGCCAAACAGGAAGTCCTAGTATAAAGATTAGTCAACTTGGCAATGGAACAACAAAGCTCCCCTCCATCTTCACTTCTCAACTTTGCTATTCCTAATCTTCGCAGCTGTGTTAGCTTCGCTATCTCTCTCGCCAATTTGATGCTCGTTTTCTTCTACAAAGCAAAGTTTTGTCAGATGCGGAAAATTGCCAACATCAGATGGAGCCTTGAAACTCTGCGTATTGTCAAACGAGACATCTAATGTGCACTTGTGCTTGTACACTATGAGATGCCGAAGTTTGTGGAGCTTTAGGATTTCGACAGGCCGTAGTTCAATCACATTCCTAAACATGCGGTCTTTCCCAATGACCATCATCCATTTGATGTAAGATACGAGGATTAAGAACATGAGTAAGCCTCCACTTATTACCTTCTTTTCTTTTTTCATCACTAACTCTCTCCTCAAATTCTTGTTCCATATCTTGAAACTCCAGTGTTTCAAGATTGGTCAAATGCTCAATTCCTCGAGGTAACTCCATCAACATTTTACAATCCATCATAGTCAGCTTTTGAAGAATGGGCATGGACCCCTTCTCCACTATCACCCATTTCTAGTATTTGAGCTTCTGAAAACCATGGTCTTTGAAGCACAACCCCTCAACATATGCATCGTGGATTTCAAGGTATGTCAGATTGGGCATTTCTTTGAGACTGTTGAGTGGATCCTCCTTCAATTTGCTCCAACGTAGACACAGAATCGTAAGACAGTTCAACGAGGGTACCCATTGAGGTATCGTCTCCAGGAACCCTTCCAGCCTAAGTGCTTTTAGAAAGGGCAAACTGAGTGATGATATAAGAGAATGGTCGAGCTCCAACTTGTCACCTTCTTCGACTGAGCGAATGCGTAACCAGCAAAGATTGTTTAACTTGGCAATGGAAGAGCAGAGCTCCTGCCCATCTTCACTTCTCAAATTTGCAATGCTTAAAATCCTTAATTCTGAATGGCAAAGTGTCGGATCTTATTTGGCCAATGCACCTCTGCTCCGTTGGATACAGCTACCATGTTGTGTTTCCTCGACTTTGAAATAATGTATTCTCGCACTAGGTCATGTACACAGATCGAAATTACTTCTCCATCAGGATATCTATGCACAGCTTGAATCAGATTTCGGCAAAGTAGTTCATTAAGATACTCATTTGCTACTTCTTCCATTGTCATATCTGGTTTTGACAGCACATATCCTGGAGACGATCACAGCCGAATGAGTCTTCGTATATACAGAAATCCACCTTCCGGAGAGATGCTTAGGTACAAAAAGCAGTCCTTGAGATGGTAAGGCAAGTCATTGTAACTGAGAGAGAGCAACCTCCACAGTCTCTTGAGCTGACTGCTGTATTCGTCTACCCGATGACTAATACTTTTACTTAACTTCTTCCATTTTTCAACCTTATTATTCTTTGTAGCTAGTAGCCCACCTATTACAACAATAGCTAGTGGCAAACCCTCACATCTCATAAGGATATTTTCAGCCAATTGTTTTAGATAATTATGAGGGCATGGCTCTTTTGCAAATGCTATTTTATAGAACAACTCCCTTGATTCTTCTGCTGGTAATGGCTTCAAATTATAAACATGATCCGTCTCCCAACATGAAGCATTCGCTATGCTGATTGATCGCGTGGTGATGATGATGCAACCATGGGCATTTCTTTTGGGAAGTGCAAATTTTAGATTCTCCCAAGTAAAAATGTCCCAAATATCATCTAGAACAATTATGTACTTCTTGTTCTGGAGGAACTCAAAAATGAAATTTCTCATGTCATCAACACTCATGCCTTCCAATTCCGGAGGGGGTGATTCCTTGATTTTGCCGACTAGCTTCTTGATAAGGCTTGCCAACATATCCTTAAAATCTCTGTAGTCTGAAACAACAATCCAAACATGTGTGTTGAAGTAGCTATTAATTGATTCATCATCGAACACCTTCTTAACTAGGGTGGTTTTTCCCAATCCTCCCATTCCCACCACTGAAATCACTTCAAGGCCATCACCCTTCGACCGGATCCATTCTATAATTTTATTCTTTGGCCCCTCAATTCCTACAACTTGAGTTTCTTCCAAGTACAGGGCTTCGCCTCTAAGACCGTGCAATTCTTCGTTTGTTGGAATAGTATAGTTGGAGCCTTGATTAAGATCAGCATACATTTCTCTGTATTTCTTCTGAATTATGGACACATTAACCAATCTATACTTGATAGTTTGGATTTCAGAAGCAATCTGGTGTCTGGCTTTTAAATTCTTTATACAAGCATAAGCTTTCTTGATGCAGCCACTGAATCCATTTCCAGCATGATGTTGTCCAAATTGAAGCATGTACTTGTCAAGAACATCTTCAACATCACAGGAGATTTCTTGTAGTTGTCTAATCCATTCCTCGAGGCCAATGTTAGTATTTTCTTTTGCATCAGCAACTTCAAGCAACTCCCCCATCTGTGCCATCTCATCTCGGATATACTCCACTTCTCGTCCAAGCCCACCGAGTAGTTGTCACTCCTCTTTGAGCAACACAGTAAGCTAGTGCAGAAGAAATGACACTGCACTCTCTGTCATTCTTCTCTGGTTGAATTTTTACTAAAACCAAAAAATATAAACTTTGTCGGTCAACCACCATAACTAGTATTAGTATTACTATGAGATTACATAAATAATTTAAGAATAACTGACAAGAAAACACATAATTGTGCATGTAGATGTGAAGATCAAGAGAAGGGAAATGAATAATCAAAAGATAATTCTGCAAACACCATTTATTATTACAGTATGATAACATGTACCATAAAAAATAATAATAATAATAAAGGAAAGTGTATAAGAAATTAAGCAAAAAAAAAAAAGACTAGTGAGGCTATCAAGTATCACATTGGTATGGTTTTTGATCTGAGATTTAATACAACTGCACTAATTCAACTTAAGCTATAGCTAGGAAATATACTTTCTTTAGAAGTTGATTCTGCTGTAAAGGTATATGAAAAAAATCAACAAGAGATTTTTGTGATATTTGCTGCCACATAGTATAGTTTACAAGCCGTGACCTCAAGCAATCAAATCAAGTTTGTTTTAATTTTTTTATACAATATTCTTTATAAAGAATATGCCTAAATAACACAAAAGTAATGAAGTTGTTAATACAGGATGCATGCATACCTTAAGGACAGCTTAGATTCAGAAAGAGTAACTCAATCTTAAAGGTATATACATAATTTCGTTGCCAAGGTTTTTAACCACAATATCGATAAAACAACATGCAATAAATGATGAAAAGTGTATAAGAATGCATAAAGCGACAAGATGAGTTAAGATTACCTTAATTGATGTAGTTTCTGATTTGAATATAATGTATTGATCAAATAGTTTACTCTGTCAAGATGGTCATTGATAATTCATGATCTGAATTTTGTTGATCAGAAAAAAGGAAAGTGATAGGAAGATTCGAAGCAACGACTTTGATTAAAAAAATAGGCAGATGCAGAACTAAAGGAAGCAAGTATATGAATAAAGATGACATATTAAAGATAATTAGTTTATGTAGTTGACTAAAGCGTGTTGGTATTTATAGAGAATTGATTGCTTGTATAAAATCCCTGATTTTAGTTTGAATATTTTCTTTAATTAATTAATTCACTTTAATCGTTTCCCTCACCAGTCACCAACTCCCACAGTACAACTTCATCTGTTTATTTTCGGAATGAAAATATGAATGTATAAATATTTTTTTTTTACAATTTGCAAATTCCATGTGCAATACACGATTACATCAATTCGAGCATTATACCCAAATATAGATAACCTTTCAAACTCAAAAAAATACACAAAAAAGATAAAACCACAATTAAACCCAATCTTAATTAATGCTCGTAGATATAACTACCATGGGATGTTGATTAGAAAATGAAGCAAGAACTAACAAAAATGATTATTCTGCAACTCCAACTCCTCCCCCAGAAATGGAAAACTTGTTGGATCCATATGATCATCTTTAATTACACTCCACACAACACCAGTGTAATCAACAGTTCTTCCCACTTTGTAATAACCACAATCCCTGCATGAGAGATTTAGAGAATACATGAATGATCTGTTCAAGAAAGCACTTTGTCTACTCTACCAATTTGAGAACTTTAATTAAGCATCATGATTTTGTGTGTCATGCTATCTAGATTTAGACTAATCTATTTAACTAATGCAAATTTATTGCAGCATGCAGTAGAATGGACACTAAGAATTAGACCAAGATTGAATTAAATCTCTTACTCTCCAAGTATGCAACATGCCAATGAGGTTGTTGTTCTACAAGATTGATAATCATCCCATGGATTTAAGCACATTCGAGGGCATGACAAAGTTTCGAAACACGTCTTCGAAGAAGTGGCTCTAATCTGAAGGAAGAGATGTTTTTCTGCCATTTTTTAGCTTCATACATCTCATTCCACGCCTGTACTATCTCATCAATGTTGAAATTCAAACCTGTCATGATGTAATTCATTAGTTTAATCTGAAAGGAAAAATAAGTATAAAGATATAGATATATAATGTGTTCATACCTTCCAATGCAGTGTTATTAGAACAATGATTCTTGATCATAACAGCAATATCAGATGAAGAAGCTCCAGCAAGTTCAAACTTCTCAACAGCAACTTCCAAGCATTCTTGCCACACAGGAAGTCCTAGTTTGTACTCCATTATCGATCTTTCGTACAACATGGTACCCCACAAAACATATATCTGGGATCTGATGTTGTTAGCCTGTTCCTCGATTTCATCTGCAGATATGCTTTTGAACATGTTATCCAGCTTCATTTTCTGCAGTAGAGTTTCGATTTTGTTCTGCTTGTACAGCTCACACATGCGCTGCTCTTGAAGATCCTCCCACATTTGCATTCCCTTCTCCATGTTTTCCTCTGCATTGTTGTACAGCAGAAGAACTTCTCCAGACCCCCAATTCTCCAGATCAGCTTCAGTTCCAACCGCGTAATACCAAGAAAGCTTCGCCTGTTCAAACTGCTGCTGGCCGAGAGCAAGAACAGCTTCGTAGAAATCTGGTTTGATTTTAAGAGCCTCTTGGTATTGTTTTCCTGCTTTAGTGAACTCATTCTGCGCCCAATCATAAGCAGATTTGACTTGTTCCAGAACAGAAGCTCGATTGGAGTCTTCCGCGATGTACACCCTCTTTCTTGCTCTGGACATGTGAACATTGCCCCAATTGAACATAGCTAAAGCTGCCAGTTCTTGAAATTTATCTGCAGCAAGGCCGAAAAGGTCTTGAGCCTCATCGCTGGTGACCGTTTGTTCCATGGCTTCTGAGTAGAGCTTCACTCCCACTTCATGGAGATCTATATAAGAATCAATGTCAAATCCAACATGATTCTTGAAGAACAGAGCAAATTGAATGATCCAATCACTGATACAAGCTGTATCACTACATACTTCCTTCATTTTCCCCTCTTTCACCTTTGCAGCACTGTGTTTCTTCTCAAGCTTTCCCTTATCCCTTCTAATCTGATTAAACAGTGGATCTTGATCCGGACTCACTTCGGTAATATGCAGCTTAATGGAACCACGTCCTGCAGATGCTTCAGCTAATCTCAACTCCTCCGTCGCGCTGATTGTAACCATATCACCTTCCTGATCCTTAAACTTGATAAGAATGGCTTTCGCGGTGGGAAAACGATCAGATATCACCTCCCTCAACTTCAAAATATCGCACTTGAGAGGAACTTGCACCCATCTTATGTCTTCTTTGAACACTAATTTTACTGTTCTTCTTGGCTCTTCCTCCTTACCAGTACTGATTTTCTCTTCCTCCACCACCAATTTGTCTTCAGTGTTCTTTTCCTCAATATGATTTCCAGACAACCTCATCTTGATTCCACCATCAGCCTTCCGTTCCTCGAATTTCCCCTTCACCTCTCTCTCTGCATTATATTCATCAAACATGGCATCAAGTTTCTTCCCATCAACACTGTTTCTTTTCTTTTTCGTCGACTTCTCTCCAAGTCCCCAGCTATCACTTAGCTCAGCATGCTCGCGCAACGGAACCAAATCAACAGGAATATCACTAAGTCTTGATCCTTGCCTCTCAAAGGTTTTTCTCAACCTCTCTTCAATCTCACTCGCCATAAGATTATTCGGTTCCAATTTCAACACTATCCTAACATCCCTAAGAGCCAAATCCGGCCTATTTAAAGTCTCATAACATCTAGCCCTCTTCAAAAGTGCTTTAGCATAACTTGGTGTGACTTCAAGAGCCAAATTGCACTCATGTATCGCCCTCGGATACTCGATAATGCCCATCTGCATATAGCATTCAGCTATATTACTCCTGAGATAAGCTACGTCCGAGTGGAACCTCGGAAGTAACTTAATGGATTTCTCATACTTCAAAATGGCACCTCCATAATCCCTCCTCTGAAACAACCTATTACCATCCTCTTTCAATTTCTGTGACATTGACATGAATGCAGCTGTATCTATGTCATAAAGTCTATTATTGCTTTGGCTACTCTCACCAGTTCTCATTTGCCTCACATACAACTCACGCCATTTATTATCCCCCAGAGGAATCGTATCTGTTTCAGTATGTTTCCCCATGATACTAATCAAGATGTCAAATTATCAAACACTTGATCTGCAAAAACAAAAAATACCCAATCCAACCCTAATCCAAACCCAAAAATCAAAATGCAAGATTCTGCAAATTCACAATCCAACAAGGGTAAATGGATACACAAATCTACCAATCAAAACCCAAACCCAAAAAATCAATAACCCAAAAAAGCACACAAAAATTATGAACAGAGACACCAACAAAAAAAAGAAGAAGACGAAGAATTTACCCAACGCAAATCCTAATTTTACAAAATGAAACAGAAATGAAGATAAAGATTATAGTATCAAGATGGAAAGGGGGAAATATCTGCAATACACAATCTTATTCAAACCCCTCAAAAGTTTCTTGTGAAATCAAGAACTTTGTTGGTTTGTTGAATGAGATCATGCGGTTGCAGATATATGAAAAGGAGAAACAACACTAGAACAACAAAATTTTTATATGCCAAGAACTAATGCAAACATTTTGCTGCTTCAAGTAAACGCCACAAAAATACAGAAATATTTACTATATTTTCGACAAAAGAAAAATGTAAAGATGGAAAGTCTCTGTTTTTTTCTCCCAAAAATTGGCGAAATTTTTGCAAAGGAGAGACGCAAAAGATTGAGGGACCGCATTTTTCTGTTACTCCAAGATTGTGGGAGGACGACGTCGTCTCTGTCGGTTGACCATTGGACATGTTTGCGGTTGACTATAACTTAACTAACTTTACTGCTAACGTATCAGTGCCGGTCTTTACTATTTCTAAATATTTTTTTTGGTGATGCTAAATGTCCATAATAATATCCATATGCTATAGAAAATGTATTTTTACTAATTTACCCTTTATTAAAAAATCTCTAAACTCTAAAATATTACCCTAACTTTTAAAATTATAAACCCTAAACCATTATACCCTTAATCACAGGGCTAAATATCGCTTAAATGGATTAATAAATCGTTTTTATAAAATTCTGGACGTACAGGACAGAAATCTTTACCAATATTTTTTTAGTCCTTTCATTACTCTAATAAAGTACTTCATTCGTGGTCCATCCTCAATGTATCCATTTGCTTTTTTCACGTGGATTAAGGATTATTATTATTTTATATGGAGGATGTGGGTCCCATATTTTATTTGTATTAGTGGAGGGAGTGGGTCCCATAGTCAAAAAGAAAAATGGATATGTTAAGGATGGACAACCCAAAATGGTAAAATTAATAGATTGACAGTGGACGGAAGGAGTATAAAATAAATAAAATTATACTTACTAAGTGTAGTACTCCCTCCGTCTACTTCTAAGGTGTCCATTTTACTATTTTTGGAGTCCGATTCAAAGGTATCAATTTCCTCTATTTAGTAAAAAAGTACACAATATGGCCCACCACTTCCCTCTAATACAACTATCTATTTTACAAAAAATAATAATACTCCTTAATCCACGTGCAAAAAGCAAACGGACATCTTAGAACCGGACGGAGGGAGTATATAAAATGAGATGCGAAGTGCTACCTCTGTCAATTGTTAATGTATGTATTTGCATTTTGTGAATTAAAAAGTTTTATTATTTTATGTGTATATATTAGATAGTTGTATTAGTGGGGTGTGGTTCCATATTTTAATTGTATTAGTGAGGAGTATGAGTCCATATGTCTAAAAGGAAAAATAGATACATTAAGAATGGACGACCTAAAATAGTAAAATAAATACATTAAGGATGAATGTAGTGAGTAATAAAATGTGTCCTATTAAATATGATTAATTAACTCATCAAATAAAATAAATAAATAAATACTCCTTAATATAAATTTACAGTTTTTGTTCAACAAATTTAATAAAAAAAAATAATTTAAAAAAATTAAAAGAAATATATAGAAGAAAAAGATGGTGTGAAAGAGTAAGAGAATAATTTTATTTTTAATTAACTTATCAAATAAAAATTAAGTTTAATACTTATGTTAATATTTAAAATTTCTGTCAACAACAGATGAATTTTTTTTAAAAAAAATGAAAAAATTAGATAAATAATATTAACAAAAAAAATAAAAGAATATACAGTATACCCTAACAATGTTTGGATGACTTGTGACATTATGTAGTTTTATTGAATGAATGACACATAGGAAAATGAAGAGAAATTATACCCAAATTTAATGTATGAAACCTAGAAGTAAGTGATTAGATTTCTCATCTTTACCTAGGGCAAGCAATTAGATTTATCCTTCCAACAACGTGTTAATTTATAAAGAGACAAGACAAACATGTCACATTAAAATATCACAAAACTTTCTATTCGTCTCTATAAAACTCAAAATCAAGTGAACGCGAGAAGACTAATAAAATGATGTCAATATTCATGCTTTCAATTAAAAAATATACACACTCCCTCCATTCCGCAATAATAATTACGTTTGTTTTTTGCACTAGGATTAAAAAATATGATATTTTAATGTGTAGTGAGGTGAGAAAAAATAATATTTTAATGCAAAATGGTTATTTGTATTAGACTATTAGTGTTATGTAAGAGCCTCATATAGATATATTAATTGTTTTGTGTGAGTCCTATTTACCTAAAGAAAAATGTAAATTTTGATGTGGGACGCCCAAATCGGAAATATGCAACAATTATTGTGGAACGAAAGTATAATAAAAAAATTTGGAGGCCCTCGTCAGGATAAGACCCTGTGCATCTGCACCTCCGACAGGGGCGGATCCAGCTAGGGACATGGGGGTACAACTGTACCCCAAATTGAAATATAGTTAATATATATATAAGAAATGTTACTAAAGGTTGGTCATAGTTTAGTGGTTAGCGGTCGAGTGGCCTTCATCACATGTTCGAAACCCAAGTCAAACAATTTCTTAACTTTTGCTGTGGTATTTTTATTTTTTCCATTATTGCTATGTTATTAGTATTTTTATTTTTTCTATTATTGCTATGTTATTAGGCGTAGGCCCATTGGGCACTTTTGCTATGATATTTTTATTTTTTCCATTATTTCTATGTTATTAGGCGTAGGTCCATTGGGCACTTTTGCTGTGGTATATATATATTTATTTTTTCTTTTGCTGTGGTATATTTATTTTTTCTATTATTGCTATGTTATTAGACGTAGGCCCATTGGACTTGTCTGAGGTAATTTTGAGCTTTTTCACTACTGCTCTTTAGTTTTGCTTTATTATTATTTTATTATTATTATTATTGTTTTATTTTATAATATTTCTTTATTTCTTTCTTTTGATTTAACTTCAAATTATAATTTATTTTAGTGCACATAACATATCTTATATTTCATTTATTATTTATAAATATCAAATTACCTTAAAAAAATTCATAAGTACAGTAAAAGAAATAAATTTTCTTCAACAAACGTGAACGATTATATCAGATAAAATAAAAAAAATTTCGTACCCCCAATTTTTTTATTCTGGATCCGCCCCTGACCTCCGACATCACTCCAGGGCTGCCTTATTTATACTCCATCTGCCTCATAAATATTACTCCATTACATTTACTATTTGCACAAATATTAAGAAATATAGTACTCCATTTATCAGAAAGATGGATAATTATATTGGGAACAGCTGCAGTGATGATATCATCGTTGACTGTGTGACCGGAACCGATGCTGACCTTATGAGCCTGAATCACTAAGAATCTCTCTAAACAAATAAAAAATAAAAAATTATCACACTTCACCCCCAACACCTCATCCCACCACCCCCGAATCCCATTTTCCATGTCATATACGATTTTTTTATCATAATTACAGATTACGTGTGTATTAGTTCAATTGTTAGCGTGAGGACTTGAAGTTGTATGCATAATTAGGAGTTGGCGGAATTGAAGATGTATATAATGAATTTGAGGATTAATTATGTGAAATAGAAAGAAGCAAAACTAGAATAATAATGAGTTTGATGTTGTCGTTAGTGGGGTGGCAATTGACATGCATCCATATGGATTCCTACATACGTCAATGAAACATCACATGGATTGTCGGAGAGAGAGAGAGAAGATCAACACTACAAGAAAATGAAACCCTTATCCCTAACATACATCCCACCCCACCCCACCCCACCCCACCTCTTCTTCTTTAATCACAACATTGTCAACCCACCTCACATTGACAAGTGACTACTTCCTTAAAAATACGCTGAAAAAAAAAATAGCGTCCTCAATTGAATCATTATGTGAAATATTATCCACGAATTCCTTACCAATATACGAATTCAAATTTAAATTTAAATATATATTAATTCTTGGGGATTTTAATTTTTCTAGTTCATTTGGTAATTGTTATTTCAATTTTGGTTTACATCGTCTCTCAATTAATTTTAGAATAGAAGATAAAGACCTAATTTTTAGTTTAGGTCTCAAAATAGACCTGATTTTATAAGAATTTCAAATTAAGATTAAATTTAATTTTTTTTTTCACATTAATGCCTGATTTTTTATATTTGTTATTTTTTTTTCATTTTAAGACTTACCATAAAATTTATATTTTCATTTCAAGTCATACAAAATAATTTAAAAATATTACTATACACCTTCAAATCAAATCATAAAATTAAATATATGTTATTTTTATTAATATTTTATATTATTTTATAATATATATTAAATTCGAAAAAAAATAAAATTACAACATGCCTTAATTTGAAGAAAAGGTAAAATTGATTCTTAAAATGAGATATTTTTAAGATGAAACCTAAAATTGAGACTTAAATTAAAAATGAGATCCTCAAGTTTATAATTCGAATTTTTTGTTCCATTGGATGAACATGAACCCACAGACAATTAATCATCTAGAATGCTAGGAACGACAGGTTAATTGCATAAAAAAATCATACTTTTTTTCATGGCAATTTAATTCCAATTTTTAGGATTTAAAAAAAAAAGAAGAAAAAAAAATAAAACCTTTGCAAATAACACCACGAGCAGCAAAATTTGCCCTGATTGATGAGGTGACATTTTTTTTATTTTTTTTGAATGACAAATTAAATTTTGCTGTCTCCTCTCTCTTGATCCAAACTCAATCCCGCACCCAAAAAATGTCACAAAATGCATATAATCATCTCTCTCCTAACACCTAATTACTAGTGAATAAGAGGTTTATATTTTTTTTATCAATAAAATCCAAATAAAATAATTAAGAGTGAGGCTTGCGTGCACCCGGGCGCACGGAACACATTCCGTGCGCCTTTAGAAATTTTGTATTATGGGTAAGGGTACATTAATTTGGTCTAAAGGGTATACACTTTAATTACTAAAAGGTACACAATTTTGTTCTAAAGGGTATACACTTTTCATTAATATTTTTTTTTCTTTAGAAAATAAAGGGTACACATTTTTATACTAAAGGGTATACAATTTAACACAAAATTCTAAAGGCGCACGGAGTGTTGTTCGTGCGCCCAGATTTTTCTTTAGAAAATAAAGGGTACACATCTGTATACTAAAAGGTATACAATTTTGCCAATAATTAAACCCAGCAAACAACACCAATACAATTATTCATTATACATTAAATATTAAATCTCTTAACATACTCCATATTCATTTAAATATTATACTCCCTCCGTCTCAAGAGAAATTCACAGTTATTATAGATATGAAGTTTAAAAAAAAGTTTACTTTTAGGAGTAGATTGATATTTTTAGATAATAAATATATTATAAAGTAAGTTATGTGATTTGTAAAGGGGTGTCAATTTTAAAATTAAAGTGTGTTGTAAAGTTATTGATTTGTGTGTATTTCTTTACACTACAAAAAAAGTATTTTTTAGCAACCGAATTTAGCAACGGAATTCAATCCGTTGGTAATTAGCAATGGATTAGCAACAAAAATGATATTTTTGTTTTAGCAACGGAATGCCAACGGAATTATTCTCTATTTTAGCAACGAAATTCAATCCGTTGCTAATTACCAACAGAATAGCAAGGAAATCCTTATATAAATTACCAACGGAATTATTAGCAACGGATTACCAACAGAATTATTTAGCAACGGAATTGATTTTTCGTTGCTAAAAATTTACCAACCACCACTTTACCAACGGAATTTTACCAACGGATTCCGTTGCTAATCCGTTGGTAAGCCAATTTAACAATGGAATTAAGGCTTTTAGCAACGGAATATTCCGTTGCTAAAAAACAGTTTTTTTGTAGTGTTTATTTATATATGAACTTATTTATAGGACGGATAAAAATAAAAAGTATAAATTTATATATGGGGGAAAATATCTCTTAATTTACATAAAAAAAATGGAATGCAAGCGATCAAGACAATATACATCATAATATATTTTATGCACGAGTACATGCATATAAATTTCAACTCTTTAATTTTGACAATTAATCCAAACTAATTATGATATTTAAAAAGTTTTCCCTATTATGGCAGGACCCATTATGATTCCTTCCTTACTCATGAAAGTGTAGCCAAGAAAGTGTATTCCACTATAATTTTCCAACCTCTCACTTTCACAACCTTATCTACAACCATATTTGCACAAACTTCCATCACAGTCAATCAGTCAAATGACTGTGCATCCACTCAAATTCCATACTCATAAATAATTATCCATACTTATCAATTCCTCACCTATTGACCTTATTTAAATAACTAATTTAAATACATCACTTAATGTGTATTTTTTTCTATAATTATATATCTCTATCAAACCTATCTGATTTCTTATTTCATTAAATTCCCCTCATGTTTAATTAGTCCTTACTATAACCAACAATATTATTAATTTTATTTCCTTCTTATAATAATTTAGCAGATCACTTGATTTGACCTAATTTAGTCATGTACATTCTAAAATTACCTTCGTATCACAAGTTTTCTTTTCCTTTTATTTAATATAAAAATTTAAATTTAAAAATTGATAATAATTTTAGGTGGTTTGGTAAATTTTTTTAACGTTAGTATATAAATTAACGTTATGAGCATTACTTAAACCACGTTAGAAAGAAAATAATCAAGATAAAATATAAAATTACATTCTCATCCGTTTTATTAACCTATTGATTTTATGTTTTCACAATTAATTAATTTCAATGTCGATTAATATCTTACTGATTTGAAAATAAGTACTCGAAACAATCTCAACATACTACGAAATCAATGGAATTGAATCAAAAAGTGAAGAATTAGTGAACAGCAATGATATTTCTTAATCAAATATTGATTCAATTTAACTACAATTATGAATAAATTGTTCAAATAATAAGTTCATAATCTATTATCATATATATTTACAGAAACCTAATCTTATAAGTCGGTCAGCGGCCCATCAAAATTTGACCCATCTCTGACCCCACCAATCAGGCTGACGTCATCGCCACCGCTCTGTCACCTCCCTCCGCCGCAACCCTAACAATTTGACATGACGGAAAGCCGACTGGGGCGCGGCTGGAATTCACCACGGCGGCGCTGCTGATGAGACGAAGGCCGAATTAGAGCGGCCAAAGCTCTCTTCTCTATCTCCCCCTCCACCGCGCCAATTCGCACAAGAGAATTCTTCATAGCGGACCGCATCATGTTCAGCCGCGTCGAGTTCCCATACGACGTCGTTTTTGGCCTAATCGCCACCGCCGCGGATTTGTGCAGGCTGCATCTGAACGATCCTGGGTGGTTGGTGGGTGAGCACATGCACGTCCTCCTCCCAGCGGCGGCGGAGGTCGCCGCCGTTCCGGATCCGGTAGTAACGGATTTGAACCGGTTAGGTGAACCGGTCCGGTCCAGGGAGAAAGTGAGGGATTGGGCGGTAAGTTTATAGAGGCTTACGCGAGTGGCCGGAGAGGTTGGCCGCCGCAAGGAGCGGGGTGCGCTGAAGGCGGAGGTGGCGGTGGAAGCGAAGGGGGAGGAGGAATTCACCGACGGCGAACGGGCGGAGTGGTGGCGGTTGAATCTTCCGGTCGGAGTGGTCGGGCGGAGAACCGGTTGGCTTGATCTACTAGATTCCATTGAGAATATCCTCTTCTTTGCAAAGTGTTTTGAGTGTTGTAACTGGTAAACAGAACTCTACTTGGAGTATCTATTTATAAGGGTGATCCTTGGAATTAGCACGTGACAACGTGAGATTTTTTTCCATGTAGGTACTCCTTTTCCTAATATAATTAAAGACTTGTTTAAGAAGTTTAAGATAATGAGAAAATCTTTTTAATGATAATTAACTATTTTTTCGAATAATCTTATCTTATCTTATCGATTATTGTGGATTATATACTAATAGCGAATGCTGATGGACTGATATCTAGATATTTTCGTTAAACGTACAAAGTGTAATAATATTAAAAATATTTTCTGAAATAGATTAGAATATAGGGTGTTATAGTATATTCAAAAATAAGGTAGTATAATAAATTCCATATTGCACATCGAAAAAAACTAGTTGCTAGAATATAGAGGAAGAGATATAATATTTTTTTTATTAAAGTAATATTCAACTAAGAGTAATAAAAAACTAAGACTTACATAGTATAAGTGTTGCTCCAATTTAATTTAATGGCTTAATCATTAGAGTTCGTCCGAGTAATCGACTACAAATCTAAAAAATGCGTGATTTACGTCATTGGTTGAAAATATTTTAATGAATATTTTTTTTAAAGTGATAAAGCAATGATAAGATAGTTAAATAATCAAATCAAATCAATAAATAATCAAATCAAATCAAAAGAAATCGAATAATTAGAGATTCTAGCATGGTGAGATAAGAATGGGGCAAACTGACAAAGCAGAAAGGACGTTGAATTTAACGACTTTTCAGTGGGGTGCATGACACGTACGTTTTTATCTCCGGTGACTCACTCTAAATAGTTACACGTATTCACTCCGTACTCCCTCAGTCCAATATTAAAAAGATCAAATGCTTTTGGATACGTAGATTAATGAGTATTATTGTTTAATGTATAATGAGTATGTGGAATTTTTGAATTATCTTTCTACCTTTTCACCTAATTAATTCATTAATTGTAGTGGAATATTTTTGTCTTTTGGAAGTATAAACTATTGTTATGAAGTGTTGTGGTGGGGCCCTCGCATTTTTAAAATAGAAATGTTCCCCTTTAAGTTGGACGACGAAAATGGTAAAATGACCCCCTTTAAGTGGGACGACGAAAATGGTAAAATGATCCCCTTAGCACGGATGGAGTATTTATTAAACATAAACATTAATTTATTATATTAAATGTAATTAAGATTATAGGCCTATTTGTGGAAGATATGGTTCTGACTAGAGATGCCAGCCTGGCCCATTAAACGCTAATATATGTTTGGTTAAGTTTGCGTATTATAGCCCATTTAAACTTGGGCTATGAACCCATTCAATTTTAAAAATTTAAGAGGGCAAATTTGACGGTTTTAATGGCCAAATTCCAACATTGTTAGAATACTGCGTCGTTTAGTTCTCTCTAGTCTAATACGATCAATTTGAAGAACCTTCAAAAATCCCCTCCTTTGCTTTGTTCAATATTTTCATGTTTTATAATCATGAAAATCTTTCCATGAATACAGCTTATCTTTGCTCTACAATCCCTAATTTTGGCAATTATCAATGGAATAGAAGAATTGGGGAAATCCGTTTGAATTTCGATTTTTTGTATGTACAACTGACCTCGTTGGAGTTTGAAGCCTTGTTATGGGAGCTGCGAAGTCTCATTCAGATTAGGTAAATACCTAAAAATGCTTCGTTCATCGCCGTTCTTTGTTTCTAGCTTACCGTATTATGCTTTAATTGCTTTTACACTGTAATGTAGCTTTATTGTTTGTTAAGTGCTTCGATGTTCTTTTCGGCAGATGTGTTTGACACTATCAGTTTCACTGAGCTCGTCAACCCCCACCCAAATAGGAATTTATTTCAGATGATAATAAGTAGAAAATCGGCTGTTTAGGTTGCAAATATTTGTGGAGTACGATCGGAAAAAAACTTGGAAATTTGTGTATTGGATGATGATGAGTGCTCGAAAAAATAATGGTGTCTGCTCGGGTGATACTTTTGGTCAAATAGAATTATTAAATCTTAAATAAGCCCAAATATAGGTAGAGTTATAGTGGAGGAGATCAGTTCACAGAAATTATGTATCTTATGCGTCAATTGCGAAGTTCTCTTGTTCATTGCCAAGCAAAAGGTAATGGAAACAGAGATTTTTTATTAATTCGATTATATGGATCATCCAAGCAGGCTTTATCCACTTTCTCACATGTGGGTTCATCGAAAATTCGGTCGCAACCTCAGTTTGCCATTGTACCTGATAATCCCAATCCTGGAGATGAAAACTATAACACATTGAATGAATCAGGAAAAAAGTTTGACCTTATATACCTTAAGAATGAACCAGAAGACAGCCTGATACCAGATCGTGATGATTTTTCTGCTGATGTTGAGAAGGTATATAGAATACTGAGAAAATATCATTTAAAAGTGCCAAAATTGGAACTTGCTTTGCAGGAATCTGGTGTTCTGGTTAGGCATGGATTGACAGAAAGAGTGCTTGACCGTTGTGGTGATGCTGGGAATTTAGGTTACAGATTCTTCGTATGGGCTTCAAAGCAGCCTGGTTATAAACATAGTTATGATGCGTATAAATCATTGATAAAGATTTTTGGAAAAATGAGACAATTTGGAGTTGTTTGGGCTCTTATTGAGGAGATGAGAAAAGAGAGTCCTCAGCTTCTATCACCTGAGGTTTTTATTATTATGATGAGAAGATTTGCATCTGCAAGAATGGTGACAAAAGCAATTGAAGTGTTGGATGAGATGCCAAAGTACGGGTGTGAGCCTGATGAATATGTTTTTGGGTGTCTTTTGGATGCTTTGTGCAAAAACGGTAGTGTAAAGGAAGCTGCTAAGCTCTTTGAAGAGATGAGGTTTCGATTTGTGCCCACAATAAAACATTTTACCTCACTGTTACATGGTTGGTGTAAAGAAGGAAAGTTGGTGGAGGCAAAAGTGGTATTGATGAAAATGAGGGAAGCTGGTTTTTCGCCTGATATTGTGGTTTATAATAATTTGCTTCATGGGTATTCAGTGTCAGGTAAAATAGTTGATGCTTTTCATCTTTTGCAAGAGATGAGGAGTAATTCTTGTGAGCCAAATGAAACTTCATATACCATCATGATTCAAGCGCTTTGTGCTCGAGAAAAAATGGAAGAGGCAATGAGAGTATTTGCAGATATGGAGCACAATGGGTGTAAAGCTGATATTGTCACATATACCACTTTGATAAGTGGGTTTTGCAAGTGGCGTAAGATTGAGAAAGCATATGAGCTTTTAGACTCTATGTTACAAAAAGGTTGTACTCCTAACCCAACAACTTATTTATACTTCATGTTAGCTCATGAGAAGAAAGAAGAGCTGGAAGAGTGCCTAGAACTTATTGAGGAAATGCGAAAGATTGGGGTGTTTCCAGACATAAACATATACAACACTATCATTCGTTTGGCGTGCAAACTTGGGGAGACAAAAGATGGTATGAAGATCATGAATGAGATAGAAGCAAATGGCATCAGTCCAGGAGTTGACACCTTCATTATCATGATAAATGGGCTCATCGAGAATGGTTATTTGGTCCAAGCTTGTGATTACTTCAAAGAAATGGTTGGGAGAGGTCTTCTAGCTGCCCCCGAGTATGGTGTTCTGAAAGACTTGTTGAATTCTTTGCTGAGAGCTGATAATCTGGAATTGGCTAAGGATATCTGGAGTTGTATAATAGCTAAGGGTTGTGAGCTTAATGTATATGCATGGACAATTTGGATTCACTCTTTGTTTTCGAATGGTCATGTAAAGGATGCTTGCACTTACTGTCTTGAAATGATGGATGCTGGGTTGATGCCTCAGCCTGATACCTTTGCTAGGCTAATGAGAGGTTTGAGAAAGCTGTATAATAGACAAATTGCAGCAGAGATTACAGAGAAGGTTAGGGTAATGGCTGCAGAGAGACAGATGACCTTCAAGATGTACAAAAGGCGTGGAGAAAGAGACTTGAGAGAGAAAGCCAAGGCAAAGGAGGACGGACGAAAGTGGAGAGCACGCCAACGCCGTTGGGGAAGTAGAACTAGGAAGGCTGACAATGCTTGATTGGGATGTTTTGCTTCTCACTTTGACATAGCAGCTGGATGCACTGGTCTACCAATGAGTGTGGTATGTGCATTTAAGCTTTTGTAATTGTCAGAAAATGAACAAGTATGTGTGTTATTACTCTTAAGGAGTCTGAAATCCCAAAATCCAGCCACTAAAGACCAAGAATAATTCAAGAAAATTGGCTAATATTAAGTAGTAATATTAAGGAAGATGCAGATTGTGGGAATTCATCCATTACTACTCTTCTAAACTCTCTTATCTATCGTCTCAACTCCACACTCTTCTGCAGGTGTACAATAAAAGTTGGCATGAATTATTCAGAAACGGAGTTTTTTTTTTTCAAAATACAAGAAACAGGTATCATTCTTAAGTTTAGCTTCTGCATTGCCCTCTACTCTGCATTTATTAAGAAATTGTGAAGCCGTGATAATCAGTTGGTGCCAAGGAAGGAAATTGTTGATAACTTCATATAATTATATTGGATTCTTATATGTGCATTGTACCAATTTCCATTTTCTCGCTCCTCCCTCTCTTACTTCTCCTGCTTTTACTGTCCTGATTTCTTATACGTAGCTCTTATTTGTGGAGGCTTTGCGGGGTTTGAACTTTAGTTCTTTCCTCGTCTTGTTGGTGGGCAGCGGATCTGAAGGATTTCTAGAGGGCGTAGTCTATTGGGAGTCGAATGAATCTTTTGCAACTGTATATGAAGCAATGTGTAGTGGTGGTTGGGTAGATGGGTGAGTGATTATATGCTTCTTGTCATTTTTTTATTTTATATTTTCTTTTTGTGATTTTTGCTTTGCTATGCTTTGCTGTACTGTTTCATCAGTGTTCGATCTAACTTTAGGATGTGTTTGGATGGATGGATTTGAGGAAGAATTTATAAATCCATCCCTCAAATTCATCCATCATGTTTGGATGCTACTTGAAATCAACGGATTTATAAATTCAAGATTTTAAATCAATGGATTTCAAATCATGGATTTGATTTTGAATTTTTTTAGTTGTTTTTTAATGGATTTCAAATTCTTACTCAAACCGTGTCATTTGAAATCCTTCCATTGTTGTAATTGATTATAGTAATATATAAAAATAGTATAAAAAATTGATAAATTAATATATATATATTATATTTCAAACTCTACTATCCAGCTTATTCCTACCCAGACCACCCCCCACCCCAGGCCACCCCACTCACCTCCCAAGAAATTTTTTTATATAATTTTAAATTTTTAATATTTGAATAATAAAAATATTACCACCCAGCCCTACTCCTTACCCACCCACCACCAACACCACCCCCAAGCCAAATTTTTTTTTTATAAAATTTTAATATTTGAATAATAAAAATATTACCACCAACCCTATCCCTTATCCATCCACCCCCTCCCCCCACTCCCACCAACACCACCCCAAGTCAAATTTTTTTTTTTTATAAAATTTTAGATTTGAATATTTAAATAATAAAAATATTACTACCTAAACTACCCCTACCACCCCCAACCCCTTCCCCTCCAAAAAAAAATTTTAAATAAAATTTTAAATTTTAATAAGTATTTAAATAATGAAATTATTATCACTCAATCCATCCCATCCAACCTACCCTCCACACCCCCACCCCACTCCCCCAAAAAAATTTTTAAAACACAACCTAAGAGATTTTTCTTGAACGAGAATACTAAAATAGTTACACGAGAGGGTTACCAATTATGCAAGAATAGACTCCCATTTAATATAGACACTGATGTTCGTTTTACTGCCAGCACATTCCAGGATCAGAACCAAGTCAAGAACTATTATTTCTAATTTTCTACTTAGTAAGAAGTTATTAGGGGTGTGCGGATCGGGATTCGGTACGAATTTTAAAAAAATCCGTTCCAAATTTTTGGTACGGATTTTTTAAAAAAAAATCCGATATTGAATCCATAAATAAAAAATCCAATATTGAATTCGTACCAAATTTCGGTTCGGTTCGGAACGGATTTTCGGGAAAACGGATTTTGACGGATCGGAGCGGATCAGATCGAATTTCTCATGATAAATTGATTTTTGCACACATAAATACTTAGAAAAATATCAATTAAACAAAAAAAACTAAATTTCCCAAATCCAAATAAGAATAAATACACAACCAAAATATTCATCAAACAAATTCAAAGTTTTAATATTTGAATAAAAATTGACTTTAAGAATAAATTCACATTAATAATTTCACTTTCATGAGACATATAAGAAGAGATAATATTTGAATAAAAATTTATACTCGAATCGATGAAAAACGAGAGTGATGCATTGCATTATTTCATAAACAATTCATATTATAAATAAAGAATGATAAACTTTTAATGAAAAGTAAAAATATATTTAATAAAAATTGATAATTATTTAAAAAATGTAAATAGTCTTACATAAGACGACTTCATGTGTTCCCTAAAAAAATAATAGTCTAAGAATAAAAAAACTTAATAATTTTAAATTTTTTCTTTAAACCTTTAACTTTAAATTTAATGTTTATTTCAATTAAAGTCCATCTAATAATATTTTAAACACAAATATGGATTATCATTTAAATTTTGCATTTTATCTTCATTAAATAAATATAAACTATGATAACTATTTATTAAGTGTACAATTGAATTTACACTTTAGAGATACCATTTACTTTTATTTATTATGTTCTTTTAAATAATAATTTGAACTTTGAACATATTATTTCATTTATTTTCTATTTTTTTAGAAATTCATTTTACTTTATGAAATATATATTTTTTAATATATAGTAACAAATAAATATTTAGAGAATTAGATATAATTTTAAATTATTGTTTATAATTATATTATAATTAATTATTATAATATAATGTAATCGTAATTAATAAAATAAAATTAATTAATTCATGACTTATAAAGTATAAACTATAAATAATAAGATAAATATATTATATATAATTTTAATGCATAATTTCAATTCGGTTTTTCGGTACGGTTCGGTTCGGTACAGTTCGGTTCGGTTATATCCAATGTTCTGTACGGGAAAACGGAAAAAATCCAAGTCCATACCAAACGAAAAATCGGTTCGGTTCGGTTCGGTTCGGAAAAAGTCAAAAAGTCAACGGTTTTTTTCGGTTCGGGATTAATTCAGTACGGTTTCGGTTCGCTTTCGGTTAAATCCAATATCCGTGCACACCCCTAGAAGTTATTAGAATAATCTTTTGTGTTTATACGGTTAATTACTGGAGTACTAATTTCCATAAAAGTAACCTCTTATAAATTATTCAACAAGTAATTAATTAATATAAATCGGTGCTGTAGATCCACACAATGCTATCACAATAACAAGATACAACAAAACTATAGTGCAATATAAGTTGCAAAATTAATTAATTACTCTTATATATATCATTACAATGAACACAAATTTGGAAGTATCGTACTCCCTCCGTCCCAGGTTAATAGGATCATTTTTTCATTTTGGTCGTCCCACCCAAAGAGTCACCTTTTCTTTTTTACATACATGGGACCCACACACCTCCTTTAATACAATTAAATAGGCTAAGAGGACTATTTTTTCATTTTGGTCGTTCCACCCAAAGAGTCACCTTTCCTTTTTTACACACATGGGACCCAAACACCTCCTCTAATACAATTAAATGTTGGGATCCACACTCCTACTAATACAACTACTCACTACACATTAAATAATAATACTCTTTAATCTACGTACCAAAAAGCAAATGTCTCTTTTAAGGAGGGACGGAGGGAGTATATACATGCTGTAAACTTTTTTTTTATTGGACAAAGTTAGTTGTTAATGTAGTTAGTAGTTAGTTCAGCACGTACATATTCTCTCCATTCTCCAGGTCTCCTTATAACTCTCCCTATTCATTCTCAAATGGAATCGAACCTAGGTCACTCACCTTAGTGAGGAGCTCAGTGGCCAGGTGAACTAGCTCATCTGATTACTCCCTCCGTCCCCCAAAGTATTTCACACTTTTCTTTTTCATCCGTCTCACAAAGTATTTCACATTTTACTTTTACTAAAAATAGTAAAAAATACACTATTGTTGTGAAATATTTTATATGGACATTACTCCACATATCATTAGAATAGAAAGAGGGTTTATTACTATTGTACCATTTCTCTTCTCTATATAAAGAGTGAGAATATCGGTGTTTTAGACAAACACATATCGTTAATGAAATCTCTCTCCTTACTTCCGTATTCATCTCTTCTTCTTTTTTACTCTTTATGGTTCTTATCAAATAGTTTACAAAACGTTATCAACACGCTCTAACCAACTGATACTGGATTATCAACTTGAAGGAGAACTATCAATTGAAGGAGTCCCTCAAAAAGAATTGTGTCTTTTATGCAAGGTATTATTTAATTTGTTTAATCACAAAGAACATACATGTTTATGATTTATATGGTCCATTGAAATTAATATTTGTAATTGATATATCAATCCGTGTCTTCGAATATGTATGAACTTTTAAATATTCAATAACACTTGCATTTTTAAATCTCATTAAAATTATCTTATAATTTATTTTTTAACCATATTGAAACTTAATTGAAAAACAAACACGTTTTTTCTATCACGCCTGTGATTAATTGAAACCAATTTTTTTTCCGACAAATTTTTTGATTATGCATGTATTCATATTGGGTTGTCAAAATCAATGTCACATACTTTTCGTATAATTTTTTTATGTTAATTTTAATCAAAATGTAGGAGTGTCAATATATGATTCAATTCAATGAATGTATTATTTTTTCTTATTCAATAAATGTACTATTTTTGCCTTGTCTTACATCTATATGATCAAGTTATGATATTTGTAGATCATATGTGCATCAATTTATGCCATTCTTTGAAATTCGTGATTAAATTATTAATTTCAATATATTTTTTTCACAAATGATTTACACCTACTATGCATATATCTTTTTTTTTTTAAACAATACACGTTGCTTTAATACTTTTTCTGCAGAAAGTTCTGATACAAATAGATTTCAAATGATGAACACTCGCGTCAGCCCCTTCAAAAGGAAATGCGGGCAGGGTAGAGCTGGACTTGTTTCTTACAATAATTGAAACCATTAATTATCTAATTGCGTTTAATTTAATTTGGTCCAGAATTGGAATCATTAATGATCTAATTGCCTTTAATTTAATTTGATTGAACAATTATGAATTAAATTCATATATTTGTTTCGCATAGTCAGAGATACAAGTGGCTAATTATTAATTATATCTTTGGATTTATATGAAATGAAATTTTCATTATTGGAAATTGGATATATGCGCCAAAAATAATTGCATACTTTTAATTTTTTTTAATGATAGTTTATTAATACTATCAACTCAAAAAGGATGCACATAATGAAATTAAATTCTGGGAATCCAAAATCGATTTCTCCTGCATTCAATTAATAAAATAATTAATTCTTATTTTTTAAAAATAATTGTAGTTCATTGAAAATGTTTGACATGAGAATTTGTTGAGCTCGCCCTTAATGGAAATAATTATTTAATATGGGCTCTAAATGTTGAAATCCATCTCGCATCCTGTGATTGAAGTGAAACTATTTCAAAAATTAAAAATACTCCTGCCCAAAAGACTAAATCACTAATTTTTCTTTGACATCATTCGAACAAAGATCTAAAAAATAAAGTATTTAATAGAATAAGATCTTGTTATCTTATGGCAATCCCTGAAGGATTCTTTTGCAAATTTTGATAATTATTCTTCTAGTTATATAATCTAATTGAATATATAATTTTCAAGATTTTTAATTTGTAATCTAATTGAATATATAATTTTCAAGATTTTTAATTCGTAACTGAATACAATTCCAAAAGAATTGTATTAATTATATTCCAAACTTGTTCCTGAAGCACATGGTATATTCCAAAAAGAATTGTACTAGTTATATTTGGCATGGAAGGATATAGAAAGAGTAAGAAAAAGTTATAGTTGAAGAGTAAATTCATATTGGCCTCCTCGTAGTGGTCGAAAAATTTAAATTGATCTTATTAAGGGTCTTATCAAAATATATAACTCACAATGTGATAAAGTGATCGAGGTAGTCCAAGTTTGCCTCAAAACAATACTTATGCATAGAATATAAATCTCACTCAATAAGTACTCCAGCAGAAGTAAAATTTTTATGGATGTTGATAGAGGGTCATTGGTCTTATATATATCGCACGCCAAATTACTTGGTTGTGGAATTTCAAAATATGCAAAAAGTATTTATGGAATAAAAATTGTGCAAAAAAAATTTTATTTGCCTGAAGCAAATAAAATATCGACAAAGTCAATGATGACAATTTGGAGCCTAAGCTCAAAAATTATTGTGACCATGTATCATTTCAATAATTGAGATTTTTTAAAAAGACTAGAGAATTTTGCTATATTACATTGCATATTTTTTAAAAAAAAAATTAAATATTTGCAAAAATATTTATTCAAATATGATTTTTTTTATGATATTATATTCTTGTTCTTGTGCTTATTTTGTTCATATATATACGTTGTTATATTATATTATTTGTTAAATGGTCATGTACCTAGATTATGCATATCTTATAAGATGATAGTTAAATATATATATATATATATATATATATATATATATATATATATATATATATATAATATATATATATATATATATATATATATATATATTGTTGTGATATTGATATTTGAAATTCAACATTTTTAAAATATGTCATGAGTAATTGGGTTATTTTGGGCAAATAAATGAGCCAGATAATTTAAATTCTTTTAATCATGAGATATGAAATGATACTAATGAAGTTTGTGTGGAAATTTTATGGTATGATATTTACGTACTAAAGTTTGAATTATTTCTCCTAATGTATTTAAAATTTTTAAGGAGAAAAATTGGTCAAATTTTCTAATGTCATGACCTAAATATTTTATTGATGTATCCACTGAATAAATACATTCTTATTCATAGTGCACTAATACAAATAAAATTACATATGAAGAGCTCAAATATTGAATATTTGAGTTAGTCAATTGGAATGAATATCAACTGATAATATTAAAAAAATGGAACATCCAATATTTTATGTTCACAGGCAGTGAATATTTTATTCCAACAATTAATATTTGGGGAAACTTGAAATACTTAACACAAATTCGGCTCCTGCATATCATAATCATACTCCTTTATAACTAATGCTATTCAATTATGGCCAGAAGCATTAAACATTTCCCATCTGCAAATTTTGAACTGTGCAATTAATATTTTATATATCACCACCATAGCATATTTCAATAGACATTCTAATGATAATTATCCGTCAATTTTTATAAAGCCTGATATAGAGGATCAATATATTTTTTTAGTACGCTAATTGCACATTTAATGAAATTATTTCACGGTATTTGGGGGAGATTTAAACCCAATATTTATGTGAATGCCGAGAAATTCTATTATTTTGCACTAGATTGACTGAACCAGAAGTTCAAAAGATTATTAGTTTGCAATAGCAAATAAACTGTCAAACTATTATGATGAAGTGACAAAGTCCCTTATATTTATAGTCAACGGACCACTGGAAGTGGAGTTCCCCAGGTACATAATAATTTAAACAATTATTGGATCAACGCTAGAAGTGTTAAAGACTTTATAATTTGAAAACTAAATATCCGCGGGAATTAATTTTAAGAATAAATTGTCACTTCCAAAATTATCTGAAGAGTTTGCTTTGATAATTAAAACTCTTTTCTATAAATTTGTCTAGAAGACAAATACCCAGTAAATTTGCACGTGCATCAAAATAACCAAAATACTGGGTATGCGAAACGGCTAGATCCATACGTATTGAGAAATGATGAGGATTTAGTTATATAAATATAGAAAATATTATAAAAGTTGGGAGAAGAATTTGAATTAAAACAGAGAATTGTCGACAACCCATTGTCTCTTTGATTGCTTTTACTGTCATAAATAATAATCTGGATCAAAAACTTATATTCGATATCAAAGTGCTAGAAGCACGAAAAATTTGGTAAGACAATATAAAGCAATGAGGTTGAGCTTAACTCGTTATAAATTTATTTGAATATTATCTGAAATGATATAAAAATTTATCCCAGAAGGACATATGAATGATAGACTGGTGTAGTTAAAGCTCATAGGGTTCTTGCAGAGCCCAATATATAAACGATACATACTCTCCCATTATACATTATGTTTCGCAACTTACTTTATATGACAGTTTCAACATATTTAGATATACAGTAAATACACAACATTATATGATATACATGAAAATCCTCGAAGGATTAAAACTTCTCAAATTGGATGAGAATAAAATATCACAACATATAAATATAATATTGATCATTTTCAGACCTTGAAACAGTTAATATTTATATGTTATATTTTAATTTGTTATTTCTTCATGAAGAAGAATGAAAATTGTGTGTATATGAACGGTTTAAGATTGAAATGTATAAGAAATTTATATAAGGTAACACATGCAAACATGACGGATTTTTCAGAATGAAAGAATTTGAATAAACCAAAAAGTTGTCTCAAACTGTAGATTGAGAATATCTTAAAGTTTAAACACCAGTTAATTTTTTTTATGTTTGTTTTAGATGAATTTTCGATATATCTATTTATGTTATATGCCAATCGCCATTTTTTATCCCTTGACGTGGAAAAATAATGTCTTTATACTTGAAGTATATAATGAGGATATTTTGGGTTAGAAGTCCATCCATTCAGTGCTTTTAAAGCACATGCTTTCTCATAATTGTATCAGGCCTGATATGCACTTATGATGAACTTGCTAGCAAGATTTTATGACTCTCGGATAAAGAGAAGTTACATGAAATTAAATATATCCTCAAGTATCTAGTAGATACAAAATACTATTAGTTTATTTATAAGAAACCAACGTGACATTGTCATATTGATTTGAATGTTACTTAAATGATCCCCATAATGTTGAAATTTCAAACTGGTGTAAGTGTAAGTTTGTTTATATAATAATGTATAGCCCATGAGGCATGATGAAAGATATATTCCCCAAGTCTTTTATAAGAAAAATTATGTGTTGCATAGATGAATAATTAGTATATTATGAGAGACATGACAAATTTATTTTATATGCTTCAAAAAAGCAGTGAGATATTACACATAGTATTTGCTCATATGAAAATCTGAATTATTTATCATTATTTTGTTTACTCCCAAATTATATTTTAGTATGTTCTTATAGTATTGTATTATCTAAACCCAGAAGATTGTCCTCTTCAAGGGGAGTGACGATTCCAAGTAAATTTCAAATTTTTTATCTTGAAGATCAGCAATTATATTACAATATATCACTGTTTTCAGGGGGAGCGGTAATTCTAAACAATCCAGAAGATTAAGTTCTGAAAACTAATAGTTGTACTATTTTTCCATTTACTAAGTTTTTTCCCATCGGATTTTCTTAGTCTAAGGTTTTTTATGAGAAAACTAAAGCAACACATGAAAATTGTAAGACATGAACTCTTTTTCCCTTAACTAAGTTTTTTTCCTATGAAGGCTTTCTTAGTTGAAGGTTTTTAATGAGACAGGCAAACTAAATATCTTTGGGAGAAACTACTTTTAAATAATCTTGAAGATTATGTCCTGAAGGCCAAGCTGTACTCTTTTTCTTTAACTAAATTTTTTCTTACAAGGTTTCCTTAGATGAAAATTTTTTAATGAGACAGCTATTATGAAATATTATGAAATGATAAGACATGTACTCTTTTCCTTGACTAGTTTTTTCCACAGGGTT
Organism: Pogostemon cablin; assembly: GCA_023678885.1. NCBI lineage: Eukaryota > Viridiplantae > Streptophyta > Magnoliopsida > Lamiales > Lamiaceae > Pogostemon > Pogostemon cablin. Next base: position 28,616,972 of record CM042975.1, read on the forward strand.
TTTTAGCGAGGTTTTTAACGAGACATGCATATGATGTTGTAATGTCCAAGGGGGAGTGTTGTGAAATATTTTATATGAACATTACTCCACATATCATTAGAATAGGAAGAGTGTTTATTACTATTGTACCATTTCTCTTCTCTATATAAAGAGTGAGAATATCGGTGTTTTAGACACATACATATCGTTAATGAAATCTCTCTCCTTACTTCCGTATTCTTCTCTTCTTCTTTATTATTCTTTATGGTTCTTATCAAATAGTTTACAATAACTATAACAATACCTACTTTTTACACATATCCCAACATAATACTCACTTTTTCACACATTCCAATAACTTTATACACCTTTTTCATTAAATTAATTAAAATATTTCTTATATTTCTTACTTTATACATAAAATAATATTTTTTTCCTAAACTCCATGCATAACAATACGTGAAGTACTTCGGGGGACGGAGGGAGTATATACATGTTGTATACTGCCATTGCTGAACCTTCAAAATTTTAATTTTTGCACAACAACTTAGATTCCTCAAACACAGATATGAGGGTTGATAATAATTTATGTTGTTTTGAAAGATTTATGATATTTCCAACCAAAATAACTCAATGTTAAGTATGTATATGTATATTATCTTTTTTAGGGCTATATTTTAATATTCTATTCATGAAACCACATATGATTGCTCCAAATTTGCCCTAGCTAGTGGATCAAGTGATAAAACTAGAATAATCTGTGGTTTCTCCAAACAAGAAATTTACTTTAATTATATCATATAATGTGCTTCAGAATTACAACATTTGTGCATGATGAATATTATATATATACTCTCATAATAAATAATTAAGTCTAACTATAAATTAATATTTTCATGATAATTACATGCATTCATTCATGTGCGTCGATCTAGCTACCAGTGATTAGGACATCACAAAAATGCAATTAATTATCCTTAATTCAGACAAACAGTTTTAGTAAAGCAATTGCAAGATATATACAAGTAGATAATTAAATTGGAGTAGTACTTTATTGATGTAAATTGAAGCCTACATACTGATTAAGAAACTAATGACAGTCTCTTTACTTCTGTATCTCTCAGACCTCTCCCAATGTATATGTAAAACTACTTGTATTAATTATAGATATACAATGCTTTGTATATCTATATATTAATTTTTTCAAACAATTATCTTATGCATCTCAAAACATAAACACACGCATACATGTATATATAGCTAATTTAGGTCTACGGACAGCTAGCAGTAGATCCCTCGCACATTGCAAATTCAGGCAGCAGGTGCCACACTAGTGCAATCATCGTCGTCATCGTCATCGTCGCCTTCTCTGAATTGGTACTTGAAATGGCAAATCGGAGCAACCCCAACTTCCTGGGGGATGGCATTAGGGTTTCCAAGCTTGTTGGTAGTAACAACCATCTTTTGAGAGAGAGAGAGAGAGAAAGAAATATATTAAAGAGAGAGAGGTAGAGGGAAGAAATAATAGTTTATATGGATGGTACTAGGGTTGTAAGAAAACGTGCGTTATTTATAGGGAAAAAAAATGAAAAAAGAAATAGTAGGGATAGCTTTTTGTTAAAGGTGTAGTAAGTGTTGGTATTCAGAATCACTTTAGTTGCAGAAATATCTGGTTGTAGTGCAAAGGAGGAGAAAAAGAGGAATTATGAGGTGAAGAAATGAAGGATTATTCCCATGGGATTGTGCATGAGTTTAGCCCATGTCAAGAGGGGGAGCACACGTGGTCAGCAACACCCTGCTTACTGTTTACTGATGAATTCGTGTGCAGATTTCTTTCCAGCTCAGAGAGAAAGAGGGGTGGGTTGGGTTGGGTAGGGTAGAGGTGCAAGAAAGTGGATGAGGTGGTTCTCTATGATTCTTTCAAGTTTTTTGAGTCACGATGGGGAGCCCTTGTTAGCACATAGGATTTCTTTTGTCCGCATTTTCTGTGCCATTTTAATTTTGATGACATTTCATGTGTCATATTATTGGGATGTGTAACACATCAAAGACAGAGGAGAAAGTTAGACTGCGACATGACATATTCTATTTCATTTTTGTGTATCATGTCTTGTGACATTAATTAATTAGATAATTGACATGTAAAGGAAGAAAAAAATTCAACCAATATTGCTCTAGAGTTTATGCTTTCAATTTTAGGGTATAGTTTTCCGTTTCGGATTTCCTGTGCTATTTTAGTATGACATTTTTTGTGTCACACCGTTGAATAGTTGACACCCAAGACAAAGCAAAACTGTACCTTAAAAATGAGACCATAATACCTAGGGGGCAATGATTGAGTTTCCTTCACCTCCTACTTGTAAATCATATAAAAAGTGACAAAGAAGATAATACAAGAAAATAGTGTCGGGGATTCTGTGTGTAGTTTTTCCTTCTATCTTACGTGTCATCCATCCAATTATATGATATAAGAAATGTTACATTAAAATGACACAAGAAATCAGTACCCATCATACTTTTAAAAGGAAAGTATAAATCCTCATGTCAATAATTGAATTTTCTCCTCTTTCTCTTAAATATGTGACACAGGAAATCCCATTACACCTTTCTTATGTCCTTTATTTGTATTACTTTTTCGCCGCTAATTATATGTGTGATTGAAAGGAAAATCTACTTTCTTTTTAAAATTTAATATAATTTTTCTTCACCCAAGTGTTGGGTATATGATTGATTACCCTCCCAATTCCCAACTAGTTTGGAAGGAGATTTGTGGATTAGACAACCAATTCATGTGATAAGTTAGACACATAAGAATTTCGGAGATGTATCCATATATGCAGTTCAACTAGTAATAGGAGTAGCAACTTGCATTAATGACCAATGACCAATGATTGAATTCCACCAGCAGAAGCAGTGTGGGAACCACCTCTCAAAATGAGGAAGATTCCTTGTATACAGTGGGTAATGATATAATCTATGTTGATCAGTTAAGTTATTACTTCCTCCGGCCACTTGAAAAGTAACCGTTTGATGTTTGCATGTGGACAATTCTAAGGTCTTTATTTATTTTTTGCACGTGGATTAAGAGTATTATTATTATAGGTAAAGTGGGTAGTTGTATTAGAGGGAAGTGGTGAGTCATATTGTAACTTTCTTTACTAAATAGATGAAATTAATACATTTGAAGCGAACGTCAGGAATAGTGAAACGAGTACCTTGTAAGTAGCCGTAGGTAGTATAATTTACCTCTCTACCACTTTATAAGATTGAGGTGCGAGGGTGCATGGGGCAATTCCACCTTTTTGCACCAAAGAATTTGGGAGATGGATCATGTATCATTGATTGTTTTATATGGGACCTTTTATGTCAATCAATATTCACTAATTTCACTACATGAAATTTGAGTTATATAAAGTGACAGAAATCTCCACGTAATAACTTTCATAGCTAAAAATCTTTTATGATAAGAATGTGAATTGTGATCATGTCATTATTCTATTAACCATATTTCATGTGTTAAGTGGAAATTTTTTGAAATTAAAACATATGAGGTTATTGTGTTTGACGACTTCTATATATATATATATATATATATATATATATATATATATATATATATATATATATTAATAAAAATATTTTTGAAAAAACAATTATAATAAAGGAAAATCAACGAAAATATAACATAGCATAAAATGTTTTACTTCGGCCCTAATTCCATCCCCTACTACAAACCTTTTCATATGCTCACATACAAATTTGTCTAGTTTAATTAGTCCAAACAATAAATTTTTAAAGATTAGAATATATATAATAAATTTTTAAAGATTAGAATATATATATGCTCACATACAAATTTGTCTAGTTTAATTAGTCCAAACAATAAATTTTTAAAGATTAGAATATATATATATAAATGGCTAAGCAGATACCTAATGTAAGATCGAATTCATGAAACCCTTTTTTAGATCGAATAGTTTTAGAAGGAAAAAAAATCTTTATATCTAGTTTTACTTAATTTATTATACACTCTTCGTCCTACATAGTTATGACCGTTTGTACGGATACGAAGATTAATTTTTATTTTTTTTAATATACTCCTATAATGGAAGGAATAATAGGGGTTAGTAGATAATTTAAAGTGAAAAGGTTAATAAAATTATTGAGAATGATGAATAAAGTATAAAAAGTAAATAAAGGTATTGAAATTGATAAATAAACAAATTTAGGGCGATAGTGTATTTTTATTATTAATATAATACATAAATAAATAATTAGGACACCTGAAAAATGAAGGGGAATATATATACCAACCTACGTACGAGAACCCTTATATCAAATATAAAAGAGAGTTGCATTATCCCTATATTATAATATAAAATTTACTAAATATTTAGGAAAAACTGTCATGCAGAAAGGTAAGAGGACTGTAATCCATGAAAGTGCACTTACGTTCTTTTCGAAGCTTAAAATGGTTCCACAAAATCTTTTTAATGAAACTAGTTTCACGAAATCCTTTTAAAGTTAGAATTAATATTGCATTTAGTGTGAAGAAACACATATTCATAAGATTTTTTATTTTTTTTAAAATATACTCCCTCTCAATACATTTGCACATTTATTTTCTTTTTTTTATCAAGAAAAATTACAATTCATTCGCCTAGAGTACAAGGAGTACTACAATCCCGAAAATAAAACGAATTAAAATAAAAATACATCAATCTTAAAAAAATATATATATAAATCATAACATCTCAATCTAAGATAATAGAAGAATGCAAACACACATACTCCCTCTTTCTCCCGTCCTATTCATTCCCAAAGAGAATTGAACATGAGTCACTTTGGGTCACTCACTTTAATGAGGAGCGGCTAGGTGAACTAGCCTACCTAGTTGCAAACAATTATTTAAATATACGATATGTGCAAATAATTAAGAGTTTTGTCGTTCAACATTAGACATCATCAAAACAAAACTAGTGGATATGAAGATACAATTTTAGAATCTGATTCCCAATTGACAATTTTCTATAATATACCTATCATGTGCTATCTTAAACTTCCTTCTTAACTCATTTAAGTTTGAAATGGAGAGTAACATGTGTGGATCCTGGTGCACGAATCATATACCGAAATAATTTTATTTAGGGGTGCTTGTTTAGATGTATTAGGGGAGGATAATGAGAATGAGAGGGTATTGACTCACATTCCTCATACTTGGTTAGCTTGGTTAGGGGGTAATGAGAATTCAAATCCCTCAATCATTCCCCTGGATTCAATGTATACCCCCACCCCTTCAATCTCTTTCATTCCCATTACCTTACCCTCATCAATAATTCCCATTACTATTGACATTCCGGAATTTGAACCAAGCGGCTCCTTAATGTTGGATGAAATTACGATTAAAAAATATATAAAGAAATAGTCATACTCCATAATAAATTCAAAAATAAAGGGAAAAAATTAAATCACAAAGGAAAAAGGGTTTGCGTTGTGTTAAAATCAATGATCTCTAAGATCGGCCCATCAAGCTCTCACGATAATTGTGTAAAAATGGCCCAAAAAATATAGGTTGCCTAGATCAGCCCATATTTTCAATTAATGGCGGCCTAATTTAGGCCCAAGAAGTTCATGGGATCTATTATTAAATACTCTCCAAAATTCAATTTTTATCCATTTCAATTAAGATTACCGTCGCTTGTGTTTTGTTATTAATTATTTTTGAGTTGATATTAGGTGCACCCGTTGCAAGGGTGCACCTATATGTGTACAACTTTTTATTCTATTTTGTATACATGTTATTCTATTTTGTATATGTGTTCCTTAATAATTGTATACATTTTTCATACTAAGTTTTTCATTTAAAAAAATTAGCATCCATATGCGTATAACTTTTTATTCAATAGTTTATACATGTTTTTAAATAATTATAGTATATTTATTTACACTCAATTTTTCATTAAAAAAACTAACAATTAAATTGTATACATTTTTGTTCATAATTGTATATGTTTGTGTTTATATTTGTATACGTTTTTTAAAGGGTGTGCACCCTATCTTAGGGTGCACTCAGGTGCACAGCATAATTAGCCATTATTTTAAAAAAATATATATATATGGCGTTGTTATTTGTTTCGTTTATTATATAAATTTTTTTTTAGTGTCTACGTATTTTTATATTTGTAAATATTGGATCTTCTACATTCAATTTTGTTTGATTTTGATTTCCGTACTTGTAGATAAATAAGCATATAACATCTTAATATAAATAAATGAAATACAATGAATAGATTATTTCCGAGTAAAATAGACCTATTATTTTTTTAAAAAAAATTAATTAATTAAAGAAAGAGTATTTTGTGAAGCCAGTTCACAAGCACCATATTTTTGCAAAATTACGCTTGTAGAATTATTCTTTAGAGATGAACTATGCTTCTAAATAAAAAATATTACTCATATCAACAAGAATTAAAAAATCATGATATATCAGAATTTGAAGAATAATATTTTTTTATTTAAAAGAGTATTAGTTCATATTTTTAAAGATTATTTTTTCGATCTACTAAACTATAAAAGGTTAATCGGGTGTCGAAATTTGACAAGTAATATTTTTCATTGTGAAAAGCAATATTTCATCTCTCTTAAAAGTAATTATTTATATACAGAAGAGTAAACGGTAAATAAAAATTCACTCCTGAAACTGATTCACATACTTGACTAAATGTTTATAGTTGCTTTGATCAAAACTTACTATTTACACCTTTCAAAGAAGCATAAATAATTAATTACTATGTGTAACTATGTTATACTAAAACAAAACTAACAATTTGTTAGTTTTGTATGATTAAGGTAATACTTCGAGATCCGATCCATATGGAATCGTAACAATGTAAAACCGGTTCTTTATATAAATAAAATGAAATATATGACATGCATTTTTTTTTCTTTCATTCTTTCTAAAATTTCATTACACATCTACTTTAATTAAGTTTTAAAAAAAAAATTGTAATAATAATTTTAACTAAAATGAAAAGGTCCATAAAACAGGACAAGTAGTTGCATATATAATAGGGCTGTCCTTACCTATTTTATTCCTTTTCTAGTTTGTCTGATTTTTTTGGGGTTCGAGACTTACATAGAAATACCAAAAGATCTCTACATAATCACCATACTAAAATGTTATTTCAAAATAAATATCACAAAAAATGTACAAAACCCTAACTTGGGAACTGGGAAACACGTGATGCCATTAAGACAAAACACCCCGACAAACTGCTTAATTAATAATTAACCCAAAATGTCTCAAGAAACTCAATACCATTTTTTTTTAATTTCTTGAATTTCCCCCAAAAAAAATATAGTAGTAATTAATTATCATTAGTTTTTTTTTTTTGAAATTAATTGTTTATTTTTCTAACACAATGGTGACCTATGAGGAACTCCTTTCCTTCTATTCATGCAACTAGTGGCCATGTCTTCTTCTGTAATCTTATTAGCCGATCTACCACAAACATACAGCCCACTTCTCTTCTTTCTTACAAATTCAGTGCAAGTGAAGCTCATGTTCTCCGATCCCGACGACGAGCTCATGGGCTCGTCGCTGCTGTCGACGATTGTCGAACGAGGCGTCTCGTTCGTTGTTTCGTCGTCTCCCATGTCTTGAGGAATGAAGAAGTCGGGACTAAGTTGAAGAGTGTTGCATACTTTCAAGAATGGAGATAAGTTACCGTAGTGTTTGAGTACAAAATCAACCTGATCATATAAATCAATTTAATTTATTTATTATTCCATATAAATCAATTAATTAAGTAGCAATTCAATTAGAAAATATGGTTCAAGTTCGACTAATCAAAATTACGGCGGTCAAAAAGTCACCAAAACCCTAGCTTTAAAAGGTTATTAAAAAGGAAGCATTGATCTCCCCTAGGGTTGTGAGAATTGGTAAATTTGGAATTTAGATCCCTATATAAAATATATCTTTTATAGATTCAAAATTCAATTATTCCAAATGGGGTTATTCCTTCAAATTATAGTTGAAAAGATACACACACAAAATTAAGTACTCCACTTGAATAATAAAATTTTGCAGGCGTTACACTCGTTAGATGAACGACAGATAAAAGAAAAAGCGTACCTTGCAACCTAAAGAGCAATGGATAAAAGGTTCTTGGAGGCTCCTATCACAGGAAGTGCAATAGTTTCCAGACCCTTTGAACTGCCTATTTTGAGGTCTTTTCTTGATGAACAACACTTTGGCAGCATTGATCGTATAAGCCTAATTAAAAACCATCGAATTATACATAATTATAGGGTTATAACTCAAGATCATGAAGAATTTAGTTACAAACAAGTCATAAATGAAAGAAGTAGTACCTGTATGTTAGAGCAGTCTAGAAGCTTCTCAAGATCCTCCAATCGCACAACCTCGTGATAGACATAACGACGAATCTGAAGAAGACGATGGCATCGATGAGCAAGAACACAATGGGGACAGATGCTGGTGCAGCAATCCAGACAGCATATATTCTTCTCGTTCTTCTTCGCGGCGTCGTGGATTGAGCAAGGAGCAAAGAATTTCTGTGCATACAGAGCTTCCATCCATGCAGGACCCTATACAACAAACAAATTTAAGATTCAAAATTGAAACTGCAACTTCAATTACAACAATTGTAGACTATATTATTACAACATATGATATATCGAACGTACCATGATTGTGTTAATTAGCTAGGTATGTTGGATTAATCTTGTGTTTTATTTTTCCCTTTTTTAAGGATGTGCAAATATGGAACTCTGAGGAAGAGGGCTTTGAAGTATGGTTGATATGGTTATTTATGGAGTTTCAGCAAGGATGGGAGGAAATTTTGTTTATTTTTATATATGGATGCATATATATACAAATCATATTGCAACCGTTGATTAATTAGAGTTTATTATATATACTCTCTTTTCAAGATTTTTTTTTTTAATGTTATGTTTAGCTCGAGTACAACTCTTTGTTTTATCAATTTAATGAAGGCACAATATTTTATAAGTGACCAAGTTATATACTATATATTTGTATTTGTATATGTATATTCACTAAAGATTCCATAACTAAACCATCCTTGTTACACCCACTAAACTGAATGATTTGCAGAGTTTGCAACATTTTTCCCCCCTAAATATACCTCCAATAACATGTAAATGAAAATTTGAAAAATTACAAGTCATAAAATCTCACAATTTAATTTGACCTGATTTTATCAAATTAATTTCACTGAATCATATATAGTATGATATCACACTACAAAAAAAACTAACCTACGATGTCGGACTGACGGAATTTGAAACGAAAAACCTCGTCACCCTTACATGCATCACAAAGTTTTTAACGGAATTTGTGACGATTTCTTGTAACCAATATTTATGTCCGTGTGGCAAGGAAAAAAATATAATATCTTGAGATTACATAAGAAGTATGATACTTTTTGAAAATATATCGGTTTTACTTGAAAAGATTAGGTATTGTTTTCAACTAAAACAATATCAATTGAGTTTTTTTTTCTCCATCAATAGCATAAAGTGACAATATTTAATTATACAATTCTTTGTGTGATGTCCATATAAAGAGATATGAGATGAAGGGATCATATCATTTGAAATTGGGTAAATATTTAATACTCCTAATAATGAGTGAGGTTCTTGTGTCCTCGGGGACACACCGTGCGCCTTTAGAATTTAGTATTATGGGTAAGCATACATTGTTTTGTTCTAAAGGGTATACACTTTAATTAATAAGGGTGCACCATTTTATTCTAAAGGATGTACACTTTTCATTAATATTTTTTATTTTTCTTCAGAAAATAAAGGGTGCACATCTTTATATTAAAGGATATACAATTTAACATAAAATTCTAAATGCGCACGGAGTGTGCCCGTACGCCCGAGTGCACACAAGTTTTTTGCCTATTAGTATTAAGCTGGAAACTTTCTCTCTATAAATTCGGTCAACAATATCATACAAGAATTCGGCCAGTATACAAAATAAAAAAGGAAAAAAATAAAAGAAAATGAAGATCTCAACAAGAACTTCTTGGTATATAATATTATGATTAGCTAGCGGTACAAATATTCTGTTTCACTAATATTACTGTAAACATTTTGTTTACGACGCTTTTGTGTTGAAGTGAACAAATTGCGATAATTGATCAACATGATTGAATTTTATTACTTGTCTCACCAACTTGATATAAATAGCATGAATTATGACTGAACTTAGTGAAGTGCTAAACTGCCTACGTACCTTTTTGAAGAGGATCAAGTCATAACGTAGTTCAAAGGAATATGATTTGGTTTGAATTGGGAGATGTCGTACACATTTTATACTCATGCGGGCCAGGAGTAACATGTAGTTTAGGCTTGTGCGTTGTGGAGCGTTGAACTTGAATTTGTTGATATTTTATACTCGTGTCAATGAGTCTTGAATTTGAACTTGTAGACAGTTTATACTCGTGTCAAGGAGCCTTGTGTGGACATTTTTCATTCGTGTCGAGGAGTATTGTGTAAATAGTTTTCGCTCGTGCCGAGGAGCTTTATGTGTAGAGAGTTTATTCTCTTCCCAATGAGATTTTATTTGATGTGTAGATAGTTTATACTCATATCAAGGAGTATCGAACATGTAGAGAGTTTTGTCTCTTCTCAATGAGATATGATTTGATGTGTGGACAATTTATACTCCTATCAAAGAGTATAGTGTTGAATTTGAATTTGTTGACATTTTATGATCGTGTCAATGAGTCTTGAATTTGAACTTGTAGACAGTTTATACTCGTGTCAAGGAGCCTTATGTGGATATTTTTCACTCATATCGAGGAGCTTTGTGTGTAAAAAATTTATTCTCTTCCCAAGGAGATTTGATTTGATGTGTAGATAATTTATACTCATATCAAGGAGCGTAACTTGAGGATTTTAGATAGTTTAAACTCGTATCAAGGAGTATTGTATGGATATTTTTAGCTCGTGCCGAGGAGCATAACATGTAGATAGTTTTAGCTCATATCAAGTTGCATTGTGTAGATAGTTTTAGTTCATATCAAGGAGCATAATGTGTAGAGAATTTCGTCTCTTCTCAAGGAGATTTAATTTGAGTTAGACAGTTTAAGCTCGTATCAAGGAGCATTGTGTGGATAGTTTTAGCCGAGTTAAAATTATTTTCCGTCCCATAAATATTGGAAATTTTTGATTCCGTCCGAAAAAAGATAAAATTTTTAATTTCATCCCATAACTCTTGAATTGAGCCAATTTTAGTCCCAAAATCGCCGGAATTTGGTTTTTTGGCCGGAAATTCAAACTAGGGCCACACATGATCACTTCAATTGGGATTTTCTCACAGTTGAATCCAACTACACATGGGAATCACATCTGGTAACAATGGACATCCTTAAATCACTGTCCAGCTATTCACATGGGATGCCAAGGTGGTGATCGCCTTCGCCGCCTTCTCCATCCACTACGGCGAGTTTTGGCTGGTGGAGCATCACCGCACTCAGAACCCTCTGGCTAAGAACATTGCAATCCTCATGGATTTACCCGATATCATGGCGCAGTCGAACGAGTTAAGAAAGCAGTTCGAGACTGTTCTCGATCTCTTGACTGCTATACTCAAGGTAACTCAATGTATCATAGAGTTCAAAGAGCTTCCCCCCATGTACATCAGCCCTCAATCACCGGAGATAACTGCCGCCACCCCCACACCCCCACATCCCCACCGCCGTCTACTGGTGCATAAGGGGTCTCCTTGCCTGTGCATCAACACACCTCAGTCTCATCGATGGTGGTCATGAGTATGTATCCTACTCCCTTGATTAATATTTAATAAATTAACCAGAAATGAAATTAATATTCCTGTTGTTGATCAGATTTAGCACCTCTACTTCTGTGTCGTGGGAGATATTAAATCTAGCTCATAAGCTATCTGTCATACTGGAACACATGCATGAAAAGAAGGATTCTGTGTCGTTGGATTCAACTGCCGGAAAGCACCAAAAGTGATCATGTGAGGGTGCACGTGAGAATTTCCGACCAAAAAACCAATTTCCGGCGAGTTTGGGATCAAAATTGGCCCAATTCAAGAGTTATGGGACGAAATTGAAAATTTTATCTTTTTTGGGACGGAATCAAAAATTCCCTATAGTTATGGGACTAAAATTGATTTTAACTCGTTTTAGTCATATCAAGGAGCATAATGTGTAGATAGTTTAAGCTCGTATCAAGGAGCATAACTTGAGGATTTTGGATAGTTTAAACTCGTATCAAGGAATATAGTATGGACTTGGGAGATTTCAGATAGTTTAAGCTCGTATCAAAGAGCGTAATGCAGACAGTTTTAGCTCATGTCAAGGAGCTTAACATGATTTATCAGCAGTTCATTACCCCGATGCACTGTTTTCCTTGTTTCAACTTTCTTTCTATGGATCTTCATGAACACTGCAATCTTTATTTGCGGTTCCTCTTCCACGAGCTCATCAAAAGACATGCCTTCAAACTCGTAAGTGTCTTGATTAGAGGACCATTCGATGTCATTTGATATCAGGCTCAACTCCATGTCGTGAGCTCTTGTAGCCAGCTCTTCAAAAGTTTTAGGCCGAATTCCTTGGAGTACGTAGTGAAGATTCCACTGCATCCATTGAATGCATATTTCAATAGTTGAAGTTTCTGACAACTTTTCTTTGCAATTGAGGCTTAGGTTCCTCCATCTATTGATGTAATCGATGATATATTCGTCATCACTTTGATGAGTATTTGTTAACTCCATCATACTAACAATTCTTCGTGTGCTATAGAAACGGTAGATGAATACTTTTTCCATTTGCCCCCAGCTGTCAATAGAGTATGCTTCCAAGTTGATGTACCAATCAAAGGCATTTCCTTTTAGAGATCGGATAAATTGTCTCACCATGTGATCTCCGTAGGTCCCCATATTATTGCATGTCTCGACGAAGTGCACCACATGTTGTCTTGGGTTGCCTTTGCCATCGAATTGTTGAAACTTGGGAGGTTGGTAGTCAGTTTGCATCCTCAAATTGTCAATTCTCTTTGTATATGGTTTTTTGTAGGTGGCAGGAGATTTGGAACTTACTTCAAACTTGTCTTTTATCGTCTCTATGATGATATTCTTTAATTGGTTGATATGAAGCATTCCGTCAGCTGAAACTTCCACTTTTTCCTCAATTGGCTTCTTTTCAGGTGAATGATGTTTCGTCGAGTCTTCCTCCTGGTGCTCATCCTCAACTTGTTTCTTATTTGCATGGCTTGTCTCTGCATTATCCATTTTCTTCATAAGTATGGAGATCTTTACGTCTTGAGCTTCCATGTGCTTGTTGAGTCCTTCAATGGCTCTCATCATACTTGCGAGTTGATCCTCAATGGTCATAGCACTTATCGTCATCACTGCAGCTTCAGTTGAGGCAGGTGGTGAGTTTGGCGTGGAGCGAGGAGTTGAGCAGACATAGTCATCATCACCATCTTTATCGCCTTGAAATGGCTTATTGAGAGTGATCCTCACCACATGGTTTGTCTTTGAGGAGCCTTCTGTCATACTTCTTGTAAAGTCTCCAACCTTGTCAATTTGCAACTCTGGAGGTTTTGATATAATAGGTCTTCTTATCGCAATCTTTAATGGAGTCATCATTTGAGTCTTCACAACTTGCAGCTCTGAAGGCTTTGAGGTAGATGACCTTTTGATCGCGATCCTAAGAGGAGTCATTATTTTTGCTTGTAGAGAAAAGAGATGAGAGGTAGAGACGGTCCCACTGTGCGTGCCAAAATTTATAACAATAAATTTATGTATTTATAATAAAATAAATAAAAGAGAATTACAATAATAATCTAGACGGATTAAACTTGAGAATTTAGGAAATAATCTCTATCTATCCTCTGATTCTTCTCTCGAACCAATTTGGACTTTGACTTTAACTGGTTGTGTTGATCGCGCTGATCGCATTGACTGCGCTGACTGTGTGTGTTGAGTCGGATCTTCAGTTGAAGCTTTTCTGAACTTGGATTTGAGATCTTATAACGTTAATTCAGAGACGTTGAGCCTTTATTTGGATTAAACGTGTTTGATGTGATAAACACTCGATCTAGGGGGCTTAGCACCTTAATCCCGGTCGTATGCTGTTCTTGGCACGAAGAATGCCGAAGAACTTAGTGTATGAAGAACGCTTGATTTAGGGGGCTTAACACCTTGATCCCAAATCGTATGTCGTTCTTGACTTGAAGATGCTTGAAGATCTTGAGGAGCGTTGCTCGTGTTTCAATCTCTTCAGAGCGTTAATGTCTTCAGGTCTTTGAATGTGTGTGTCTGGAATGAATGGAGGAGGGTTCCTTATATAGGTGAAGGGTGAGGACGCCCTATAAATAACACGCAGTCTGATTGGTCCAGGGCTGATTTGACCTGATTCTGCGGGCTTGTGCCTTTCACTTGCTTAGGCTTTAAGTCAGACTTATTTGACTGGATCTGACCTAATTATCAATTATTTACTCATTTATTTTAGTATAGATTTATTTAAATCCCTTAATAAATAAATAACTAATTGATAATTATTACATTAATTTACTTTTTTTTTAATAGGCAATAAAATTCAAGTTCCTACAATTACATTTCGTCTTTTACCACATTATCAGTAGATAAACGAATGTAAAAATTATGAGAAAAACTAGATCCCATAGAAATACATAAACCATGGTTCAAATTATTACTCTGAACTATGTGTCACACATCTCATGTTATGTAATTTAGTATAATTAATTTTAGATGCATGCTTGTGAATTTGTATTAATTTAGTTTATAATATAAATAGTCTAACATAAATTTGAATAATCTCAAGAAATTAAATTTCTCAAAAATAGTCTTATAGCTTTTAAATTGACGTCATTTTTGCTTAAGCTTAAAGCGAAAGTGTTTGATCATAGCAAAAGTTTTCGAACCATGGTACAAAACTGATGTATTTTAAAAATTATGGGATGATTTATTTATTTAGTTTGGAATGAAATTTGAGCAAAATTGAAAGATTTGAGACGAAAATAAAAAATTAACTGTTATATGACCTTTTTAAATAAATAGTGAGACTATTTATATTTAAGCTCGACTTAATTGCTTGATTGTAAAAAATAAATTTGTGATCATTTAAAGTAGATTGTGTGTTTTATTTTAGAAGTTAATAAAAAAAATCTTATAAATTCATCTCTTAAAATGATATGGATGAAATAATGAGAAAATTTCCGGATTCAAGAGTATATTTGTCATTTTTGTGTATCATACAAGTAAGTTTAAAAGAGAAAGAAATCTAATCCTTGCCATTCGTTCATTATTTAGCATAATTCTTTTTCCGACAATACATAAAATTGATACACCAAATAAATTTTTGATCCATTAATAAAATAAAAGTAGTGAAAAAAAAAGGTAGTAAGTAAAAGTTGAGAGATATGAGGAGAACGTGGGCGGTGTTCCCGTGTCTCCCAATTGGTTAATTGAAATATAAATAAAAATGAGTCATCTCCTAGTGTTAAGAGCTCTAACCCTAAATTAACCCTTCTTGAAATAGCTGCCCTCCCCTATTTCTTATTTCCATTTTTATCCTTTTTCTTATTTATTCCAATCTCTCGATAATCATACACCAAGATGTGCAACTTAGGCCTCATCTTGTCCTTGTAATATTTGTCCCAATTAATATATGTACATATATATATATTTAACACTGTACCTTTTTTGTCGTAATTTCATATGTGAACCTAGTTATTCGTTCTCATTTTGACTGCCCCATGTTCTTAAAGTTGCAGGACTTGTTATTATTTATTCAATTATTGTGTGTATTCATATATTTATTAGGGGCACAATTTGCTCTTTGATCGTTTACTCTAAATTCATCTCAAATGTAATAAAAATGTTTACATGGTTATTGTGCATGTGTAAGATGTGAAAATATCAAAATTCTATTATCAATTTTAATTTTAGTCATTTTTGTTCAAATTTAATTCTTTTAACAAATTTAGTCAAAAAAATTATTTTTGTCTAAATTTAGTTTTTTATGTCAGAATTTGTTCAATTTTGGTGCAAAACTTGGATAAAAAATGACTAAATTTGATAAATAAAAAAAATTAAAATTGGAAGAAAAAAAGACTAAAATTGAGAGCTTCAAATAAAAGAAAAAAAAGTTTAAGATTTTTGATAGCTTAAGATTCTACAATTATATCATATGATGAAGAGCAAATGTTATACTTTCTGGCAAAAGCTCATGAGCCCCTGGGACACGGAGGGATACTCTGTGTCCCCATGTAAACACAATCCTCCCCCTTCAATCGTATTTAAACATATGTATTGCTAGGGGTTTAAATTGTAAAGGGACATGGAAATTACAAAGGCGCACGGAATGTGCTCCGTGCGCCCGGGTGCAAGGATCCTCACTCATACTTTCTAATTACGTTTTTTATTTGAAAATAACAGGACTCGATCCAAATAGCGTTTCAAGTCGAGGATATAAATAGAAAATTGTTAAAATGAAAAATAAAAATCATGACAAAATATCACACAAGGTCCCACGTTATTTTCGTGTATTATTTTCTATATCATTTGTTATATGATTGACATGCAAGAAGGAGAGAAATTCAACTATTATTCTAGTTGTTCTTTTCTTTTTAGGGTATATATAGCTTATCAGAAATTCAACTATTATTCCAGTTGTTCTTTTCTTTTTAGGGTATATATAGTTTATCTTTCTTTCTTACGTGTCATTCATCTAACGATGTAACACAGACAATCGAAACAACATAATATAATGGCAAAACTAAAACATTATTGCACAATCAGTGGACTTTTTTTTTCATTTTCACACAAACTAAAACTAAACACATTAATGAATTCATGTCTAATTTTTAGAATTGCAAATAGCTAGTCGCCCCTTTTTATTTTCCTTAAACTTTGGGAATTCTTTGATCAAATTAATAGACAATCCGAAACAACATAATATAATGGCAAAACTATAACATTATTGCACAATCAGTGGACCTTTTTTTTTTTCATTTTCACACAAACTAAAACTAAACACATTAATGAATTCATGTCTAATTTTTAGAATTGCAAATAGCTAGTCGCCCCTTTTTATTTTCCTTAAACTTTGGGAATTCTTTGATCAAATTAATTATCGGTTAGAGTCTATCATTAAGATCAAATAAACAAATTTAATTTCATCTCATGATTTTGACAATATATCTAATTGGTTAATGAAAATGAAAATATTTTAAACATTCGTATATATATTTATAACATAAAACATCTTTAATGAGGTGTTGGTGGCACAGAGAGTAAAGTTTTAGACATAAAATGATGGATTCTAAAATAATTGAACTTTTGGATCTATATATATATGAGGAGCTAGTTGATTAGGAAAAAAATAAAATAAAAAATTAAATAATAGTATATATTGTGTGTCTGTGAGAGAAAGATATGTATTGACATCAAATATGGGTCAAGGGTTCTAATCCGAACCCACCTGATAAAATTTATGAAAGTCAACTAGTAGTGTCACAATATTACTATTTGAATATAATAATAATTATTTTTATTTTTATTTTTATTTTCTGTGAGAAAAGGAAAAAATAATTTGAGCATAACATGATATTAAATTATCAATATAACTTTACAAAGTGTAACATTAAGATTATCTAGCTAGTGTACGTACGTTAATCAAGTAACATATTTCGCTGAAAAAAAAAGGAGTAATACATTTTCAGGAATTATATTAAAGGCCAAAAATTTATGTTAAACCATTTCATTTCTTTGAGAAGATAAAGAGATAATATTTTTTTAAAATTGTAATACAAGATTGATTAAAAGTGTTAATTGAATAGTATATGTAGACAACTTTTGAGTTAACTGAGATAATAAAAAATGATAATATTTTTATGAGTGAGGCTCCTGTGCACCCGGGCGCACGGAGCACATTCCGTGCGTCTTTGCAATTTCCATGCCCCTTTGCAATTTAAACCCCTAACAATACATAAGTATAAATAGAATTGGAGGGGGAGACTTGTGTTCACATGGGGACACGGAACATCCCTCCGTGTCCCCGGGGACGCAGGAGGTTTTGCTGTTGATTTGATCCATCAGAATTCCTCTTTAATAATTTATTTCTATTTTATTTCGTAAATTTGTTAAGTGCATCTCGTTTATGATGGGCTTTGTTACCCAATTAGTAAACCTTACTATTTATATTACCTTTCAGTGATGATGAACTTACGTTTTGATTATTATAGGGTTCATTCCCAAATCTCATTGATTCACTACGTTCTGCGTCAAATATTATACTACTTATAATTCGCAATATTTTTCTAAAAATTATTTTATTTCTCTTGTCTAATAGCACATAAAACACGCATACATATGTATATAAAATGACTTTCATATGAGATTTAAATTTATTGATTGGAGAATAAAGCTTGCCCAAATACCAGCTAGTTTGGGTTTTCCTATACCATTTAATGTATCAATCTTCTTCCCCACTGTTTAATGAGCGATACATAGAAAAGAAAATGGTGTTAAACCCTACAACAAAAGAATAAACCTTATGAAAGGCAAGAGTTACATTTATTTTTCTTTATTATGTGCCACTTATAGAAAGAACAAACTTTATAATGGACAAGGGTTAAATTTATTTTTCTTTGTTAAAGAACAAGCTCATAACTAATAACAAAAGAAAGATGACACAAAAATGTTAGAGAAGATCCGTGAGGCCAAATACATGATCTAATAAAATGGTTGAGGATGTTCCCAAAATTAAGGAAAATGCAAAAATACTTATCTGAGATCCTTTCATGGATCGAATGACTTATGTGAAATGAATAAGAAGTTAATATTTTAATAAGATGTGATATTTAATTAATAAAAAGGTAATAATAATGTTGTGAGCTATTTTATGAACAATTTATAATATAACTAAAAATTGATACTCCCTCCGTCCCAGAAATACATGCACATATTTGATGGCACGGAGTTTTAGTAAAGTAACTTTTTATTGTAATGAAGTAAAAGAGATAATGAGTATTTTAGGTAATTAAATAGAATAAAGTGTAATATTATATTCCCTCCGTCCCATTCAACGAGGGTTTTTTTCCATTTTGATCGTCTCACCCAAATGGTTCCTTTCCTTTTTTACACACATGGGACCCACAGACCCCTCTAATACAATCAAAATATGGGGCCCATGCTTCTACTAATACAACTACCAACTACATATTAAATAATAATACTTCTTAATCTACGTACAAAAAAACAAAAGACCCTTTTTTTTACGAGACATAGAGAGTAGTTGACTTTGACTAGATTGTGTGTAAAATAAATGTGGCATTTTTGTAATATTGTACTCCAATTTTGTAAGATAATAATTGGTATTATATATTGTTTCCATTTTTAGGGTGTATAAGTATTTTTTAGACAGATCAAAATAGAAAGTATGCAAATATTCTTGAAACATAGTGAGTAACATATTTAATTAAAAGCAATAAGAAATTAGGAAAGTATATATTTTGAGACGGATTAAAATAGAAATTATGTAAATATTCTTGAAACATAGTGAGTAACATATTTAATTAAAAGTGATAAGAAATTAGGAAAGGATATACGATGTCATACAAATGTAACATAAAGAAAATAGGTAGGTAGGATGTGTTGAAGGTATTAGAAGATGAATTCCTAGTAATTAAAATGATGATGAAGGGGAGATTAAGACAAGACATGCATGTACGAGGAAACTGGGTTCCAGTGATATTGAACATGTCCACAACCACTCCACTGATCTAAATTAGTGGGGGAGGGTTTTCCTTAAATCATTTAATTGGCAGACAAATACAACTCATTTAGCGCACTAATTTGTAGTCAAAAATTAATTATATCATTATTGTTTTCAAAAAATATATCTGGCTTGCTAATTTTGAGGAGCCCTTGTTTGTGGGGTGCCTTTACCTATAGCTAGCTAACACCTAATCTCAACTAATTGGACATACAAATTCATCTATACATTACTTAATTTCATGCCACAAATCAAAATTATAGTAACAACCGAACTTGTGACGACCCGACCCGCCTTCTAAATTTAGTTTCTTTATTCATTATTTGGGGAAATATTATTACATAGCGTAAAATTATACTCACTCATTTTGAGTCATTGTGAATTGTGATTATTGTGATGCTTAAAATTATACTCAACTCATTTTGAGTCAATTGTGAATTGTGATTATTGTGATGCATGTGATAGATTAGTTTGGACATTCTTAAGCTCCCATTCCAAAATATAATACTCTTTTCTTCCTTCCTATTTTAAAAATTTTCACACTTGGGATGAAGGAGAGTGCTATATATCTAATGTAATGAAACCTTATTACCAAGATGGAGTGTTTGGTTAAAATTGTTAATACCTTATTATAAGGTATTAGCATGAAAATTTTCATAGTTTGATATTAATTTTAAGGATATTGTAACTTACATCTCCTTAAATTACATCTGATCGTCCCTTGCATTTTATAAATAGACTTGGGAGTTAAAAAAGTTTATATAAATATAGTTAGTGTACAAACTCTCTTGTTTTAAGTATTTTTTTAAATCTCATCGAGTAATATTATAAACTTAATAACGTGAATCAAAGGGTGATATTTATTTATTGTATCAAAACAATAATATGTTTCCATAAAAGTTTTCCTTGAAAGCGGGACGAAATAATTAACCATTAAATTATATATTGTACTACACTGATTGTCTCATATGAAATTTTTTTTAAATAAATAAACTAAATATCATTTTTTGATAAATATGCTTTCGCTTTTTATTGCGGTGAGACCAACTCCAGCCAGTATCCTAGCGGAATGTGACACCGGTTCGTTTCATGGGAACACCTACACAGTAAATTGTTTATAAATTAGTCTGCAGTTAAGTTAACACTTTTCATAAATTAAATACTCCCTCCGCCCCAAATTTAAGTTCACGTTTACTATAGATACGGAGTTTAAGAAAAGTCACTTTTTGACTTACTTTTGAGGGTAGTATGGTATTTTTGGGTAATAAATAAATGATAAAGTATGTTATGTGTGTTAAAAAGGTGATGGCAAATTTGAAATTAAAGTATGTTAGAGGGATATTAGTTTGTTGTTTTTTTCCTTTTATGAAAGTGTGAAGTTGAATTTGGGATGGACCAAAACGGAAAGTGTGAAGTTGAAGTTGGGACGGATGGAATATTATTTTTTTATTAAAAACATTATCATTTTTTATTTCTCTTACATGCTTTATATTGAGATGTAGTAAGACTCTTTTATTGCAGTAGTTTTTTATTTTATTTTTTATTTTTTTAAATATAATTTATTAATATATACTCCCTCCGTCCTGAACTTAAGTTTACCGGCACTATAAATACGGAGGGTAAGAAAAGTTACTTTTTGACCAATTTTATTGACTTTTTAGGAATATTGTGCTATTTTTAGGTAATAAATAAATTATAAAGTATGTTATGTGTGTTAGGTAAGAGTGATATTTTTGAAAATAAGATAACTTTTAAAATTATTGGTTAATGTGAATTTTTTTTTTTCGTGGTGAACATAAGTGTGGAGAGGAAGCGCATTAGTAAATGAAGGTCACGTGCAGAGGATCCAATGGGTCCGACTCTGACTCGCACAAACGTGTGACTTCTGTCTTGGAATTGCTAAATACTTGTATTGCTGGATTGATTCAATACCACCAATTTTGAATTTTTAAAGGGTTAATCTCCTCTTTTTTTAATTTTTTTTAATACCATTTTAAGAATATTCTCACTAACTTGAAAGATTGATTAATTATCAATTAGAAATTTGATTTTTTTTTCATTAATTCAAAACATGAAAGATATAATATTTAATTCAAAATTTAAAATCATAAAATCAATAAAAATTTAATAATTTAATTGTATAAAATTTTCATTAATTAGTACTCTCTCGGTCTCCTTTAAAATAAGTTTTTTTTTTTTCATTTTGGTCGTCTCACCCAAAAAGTTTTATTTTTTTTTCTACACACATGTGACTCACACACTCCCACTAATACAATTAAAATATGGAAACTATACTCCCACTAGTACAACTTCTCATTACACATTAAATAATAATACTCCTTAATCCACGTGCTAAAAAATAAAAGACCCCTAGTGAGGAGAGAGGGAGTATGTTATTTTAATGATAATAAATTATAAAATATTATGTTAAAAAATAATTTTAATATATGAAATTTTAATGTAATTATTATTATTACTCCCTCCGTTCATTCTCAATGTATCCATTTACTTTTTGCACGTGGATTAAGGAGTATTATTATTTTATGTGTAGTAGATAGTAGTATTAGTGGAGGGTGTGGGTTCCATATTTTATTTGTATTAGTAGAGGGTGTGGGTCCTATAATCCAAAAGGGGAAATGGATAGATTACGGATGGATGGCCCAAAATAATAAAATAGATAGATTGACAGTGGACGAATAGAGTATTATTTATTTTAATTAATTTTATGGTTTTAGGTTTTGTATTGATATATATATATATATATATATATATATATATATATATATATATATATATATATATATATATATATATATATATATATTTGGAGTTCCTAATGGGTAGTTAATCTATATTTTAGATTTTGTTTTGAAAAAACTCCCAAAATAGAACACCTGGCTGAATCCTCTCTATTTGAGAGAATTATTAATTTCATGCATTTTCTTAAATTTACACCACTCATTAAATCGAAGCCAGCTCACCCTTATAATTAATTTTAAAATTTTTATTCTCTTTTTATTTCCTACATTCCTTTAAAAGTTTAAAATCTTTACTAAATCTATCGCTAATGATTTATCGCATCACCCTTGTGAAACCCATCCTTCTTTTAAATACTTTTATTAATTAATTACTACTAATTATAAAAAATGAAATTTAATCTTTAAGAATAAATATAAAATTTTATGTACAATAAAGGTGAAACTACCATTGTACTCTAGACTTAACACTAAATTCTAAGGATAAATACAAGGGTTAATTTCTAAAAAATTCATCATCTTTTTGGGATTTTCAAATCTATCACGACTATTTAATTTTGTCAATTCAATACACGATTTATTTAATATTTTTAATTTTATCACGAACTTTTATTTTGGTCAATTCATTACACTATTTATTTATAATTTTCTATTCTATAGCAACTTTTATTTTTTTTCAATTTGATACACCTCTTATTTTATATTTTTAATTCAAGGACAGCACTATTGCCACCCGAAGGAGTACAAGGTAACCCAAATTTAAAAAAAAACTCATTGTAAAAATACTATTCTAACCGAATTCCTAAACTTATATTTTAAATTTCTTATTACTAATGTTGTCCATCCTATTTGCTATCCCCACCCAACATAACATATTAATAAAGTAGAATTTGAATGGTACTATGCTCGTTTACATATTGTTCAACATTCAATTTTGTAGGTTGTCCCCCATTCAATACAGTATAATAATAATATAATTGTATTCATTATAGTAAAAAATAATTTTACATAAAGTTGCAAACTAAAATAAATTTATATTACAAGTTAAGTTTACTATAATAATAATAGAAAAAAAATCCATATGAAATAAGTGATCGATCAATGTGTTTTAATTAATAATAATAATAATAATAATAATAATAATAATAATAATAATAATAATAATAATAATAATAATGAATTGAATTGAAAATATAAAATAAGTGTATATCAAATTGCAAAATAAAAGTTGTGATAAAATTAAAAATATTAAATAGATCGACGATTGACCGAGCGAATAAGTCAACTTCAAAGTGGATTTGTTGTGCGAAGAGTACGTTATGACCCGTGGCCGCCTGCCTGGTGGGAGCGGCTCCTCCGTTGTGGGTAAACGGGAAACCCGACTCTACGAACCTGAGAAAAGGCTGCACAGCAGTAGTAGAGGCGTTAAGACCAGAGCTTTCTGTAGTGCTAGCAAGAATGCAAGTGAATGAATCACATCCCCTAGCGAGTGAAGTGCTTACGCCCCTTTAGAGATAGAGATAGGGGCGGGCAAAAGAGCTCCTTCTTCCGTTTTGGGATCTTTAGATTCCATAATAGAGTCCTTTTACCCGCATTGAATAGACAAAAATAAAATATCATGATAGAATTGAAAATATTAAATAGATTGTGCATTGAATTGATAAAAATAAAAGGTTTTGATAAATTTAAAAAATCCCCAATAAAGTGGTGAATTTTTAAGGAATTAACCTAAATATAAACCTTTAGGGTAAAATAGATCATAAATCATAATGATGAAATTACAATTATTATACATTTAGAATTAACATTAAATCCTAAATATAAATATAAACACTAAGGGCAAAATAGATCATAAAACACAAATATGAAATTACAATTATACCCTTTAAATTATCACTAAATCTTATATATATATATATATATATATATATATATATATATACACACACACACGCCCGTAAATATTATTACATTTTATTTAAGGCCACCTCCAGCAGTCGTCTCTATTTTACATCACATTCAACTCTAAAATGCAGTTAACTTAATAGTTCATCTCCAGCAGCTAACTCCATTTTCTGCCCAAAAATTAAAATAACAACATATCCTCTTTTTTAATATTATTTTAAATTATTTAAACAAAATATACACATACCTATTTTGAATATAACACACACATACGTATTATTTAGACACAAAAAAATTTTAAAAAAATAAAAAAAAAATGCAGCAAACACTGTACAAATTGCATTTTGCAACTGCTACAGTGTTTTATCCCATTTTGCCCCATTTTGCAGTCTAAAATGCAACACTGCTGGAGCCAAAAGTGTGCTGCAAAATGGAGATGCAGCACACTCTTGGAGATGGTCTTACAGTATTTACAATTATTGTTATATTTATTATTTCGGCAGATGAAACTCATATAAACAATTAATATATCTTTATGAGATCCAAACATAATACTAATACAATTACTAATTATACATTAAAATATTATATTTCTCAACCCATTATATACTAAAACATAATATTTTTTTATATCCGTGCCAACAGTGAATGCAACATCAATTGCATGATGAAAGGAGGTATATATTATTAAGTTATAATTAGTAGTAATAAAGTAATTAATAATAAAAAAAAATCACAAAAACAACCACCACCACAATAATAATAACAATAATAATAACAATAATGTTATTATTATTATTACTATAATAGTAAAAATTAAAAAAAAAACTTATCATTAATAATATCTTAAATCATAGTGGAAAGAGATTTATAAAATGTACTACATGAGAGCCCATCTTAAATACTCCACATCCGCTCCAAAAAGTCTTTTTTCTATTTTGGTCATTCGCTTCAAAGAGGTTTTTTTTTACTCACATGGGTCCCACACACACCCACTAATACAATTAAAATACGAGATTCACATTTCCATTAATACAATACACATTGAATAATAATACTCCTTGATCTTCGTACACAAAAATAAAACACTCTCTCTTAAATGTACGGATGGAGGAATCGATTTTATCGTGGGAGGGATTCCTTTATGACGAGAGAAAGAAGGAGAGTCAACGGTCAAAGATAGAGGAGAGAAAGAGATGGAGAACAAAGAGAATGGATGAGCGTTTGAGGCGCACGAGGGGGGATCTTTCCGCCCTTCTGAAATTTATTCAGACACCCTTTTATAAAAACGTTAATTATTATTAGTTGCTGCTAATCCTATTTCATCACATGATAATCCTCTTTTTTTTTTCATCATTTATTTTCTTTATCCCTTCCTGATTCCTATCATGTGATCACTCTATCACTATTTATTTGCCCTCCTATGTCCTTTGAATTTTAATAATGGATAACATTTACGTTTGGAACGTCGTTTTAAATTTCGTTAGATGGTTACCTTCGGTAGTTTTTTGTTTTCACCTTTGGAAAAAGATATTCCCTCCTTTCTGACTTCCTTAATTTCTATTTAAGGTGCCTATTCTAAAAGATTTCATTACTTTTTAAATATATATGAAACCCCTTTACATCATTAATTAATACAATTAAAATATAATACTCGAAAATCACGAACTTTATTCATATTGCACATTAATCATCATATTTGTGAAATTGCAAAAAATGAATTACACTTTTAAGTATTGCAAAACGCACCAAATGAATATTAAAGAATATAATATTTTAATGTATAGTATGATGAGAGATATAATATTTTAATTTATACTGGGTAGTTGTATAATTGTAATAGTGTTGTGTATGAGCTTCATAGAGATATATTAGTTGTTTTGTGTGAATCTCATTTACTATAAATGAAAATATTTATCATATGATGAGACGTGCAATATGAAAATGCGTAAACATTATGTATGTTGGGACGTGGATAGTAGTAATAAATAAGAATTTATACACTTTGTTATTGAATTCATATCGAATTTTTTGTTAGCTTTTTAATAAAAAACTGAAATATAAAATAATAATACATTTATTAATAAACACATACTCCCCAAGCAAAATTTACATTTGGACATTTAGATTTGTCTCAAAGTAAAGTTTACTTATTCCTTTTTGTTAAATAAGACCTATTCAAACAAAACAATTAATATATTTTCATGAGACCTCACATAACTAATATAACTATTCAATACACATTGAAATATTATATTCATTAAATAGCCATCGAAATATTAGTATAAAATACATCGTGCATGTGCTACACAAACATCAATTCAAACTTTAATTATGTTAAATGGGATGTAGACAAAACCTATAAAATTCGGTGGATCCTCACGTATTTAAATGGTCAGGGCTGAGATTTAATCCAGCAAGAAAGTATGGGCTAGACATAAGGCGTAGGCCCAATAGTGATTACTACTACTCCCTAACTAATCAGGTAGGGGAGGCTAAGCTAGACCTTAGGGCTTAGTCTAATCCATGGTCAGTTTTACCTTTATGTTTAATTATAATCCTTACAATTTAATGCTAATTTTAAGAATATAATTATAATTTAATTACAATAGTTCATGTTTACATATTTTGTGGTCTATTTTATCACTAAGTTTTGAATTTATCTTAGGATATACTATTAATTCATACTCTCTTTAACATTAATATTTATATTTGTTTTTTTCAAGTAAATTAAGAAATAAAATATTTTCACTCTTTTAGTTTCTTTCCACTTCACAATTACTTGCACTACTAAAAAGAAACACAACAGACAAAGGGAGTATAACCTCAAAAAACTACTCTCTTGTGTCGTGGAACGTGTGCATTTGCATTTTGCACGTAGATTAAAGTATATAATATTTTAATGTGTAGTGAGTTAAGAAATACTCCATACTAATATAAAGTGGGTAGTTGTAAGTATTAGTGTTGTGTGTTGGCCCAATGGAAAAATATGAGTTGATTTGTGTGAGTTTCATCTATAAAAAAGAAAAATGTATACTGTGTATTTACAAGAACTAAAATAAAAAAAATGCATACATTTCAGAAGAACGGAGAGACTATATCTTAATTTTAAAATTACTACATGATTTATCATCATACTTCATAATTTATTTATTATTTAAAAAATTTATACTCCATTTGTCCCCTTGAAAGGTAATCGTTTGCTTTTTGCAAATGAATTAAAATAA
The DNA here is from genome assembly GCA_023678885.1 of Pogostemon cablin. Classification (NCBI taxonomy): domain Eukaryota; kingdom Viridiplantae; phylum Streptophyta; class Magnoliopsida; order Lamiales; family Lamiaceae; genus Pogostemon; species Pogostemon cablin. The sequence goes on from CM042975.1 coordinate 28,644,665, forward strand.
TATAATAATTTAATATGTAGTGAGTTGAGGTATATAATATTTTAATATATAGTGAGTAGTTGAATTGAGGTTCATGTATAGTGGGTTGAATATTTTTTTGTGGGTCACATAAATTTATAAAGAAAATTGATATTTTTTAATAGAACAGATCAAAATGACAAAATTGATACATATTAAGGGGATTGAGGAAATATTAACTTTCAAAAATTAATAAAATTTATAAAAGTAAAAAAATAATTAATAATTTATCCCCACATTTCCTATGGATGCGAGTATTATTGTTTTCCTTAATTTCCTTGCATTTGTTTAGCTGATGAAGCTCATAAATCATTATCACCACCACATACAATACTAAAATAACAATGCAATTAAAAGTTAGTTGAAATAGTGTAATCATATGAGTTGTGGGACACGTAACACACGTTGTATTGTGATGCAGGAGTATTATTTCTGTGAAAATTATAATCTTTTTTAATAGCCTCCCTTGTCTATTAAAAGAATTTTATACAAAAAAAAAAAAAAAATTAGACGATTGATGGTTTGTTTACAATATCTTAGATAACGTTTTCAAGAAAACAACAAATTTTCCATGTTCCGAAGTTTTCTAATACATAGTTTTATACTCCCCAAAAAATCTTACAAATCTTTTTTCCCATTTTGGATCCTCCGTTATATTTTACTACTTTACATCTCGTAGTGCTAAGTCTTAAACCTGAAACGAAAATATCAATATTTGGGAGAGTAATTTCAAAATTTTCTTCTAATTATGTGACTTATCCTAGGCATGTAATAAAAAATATAACATCAAAATACTTCCTCAAACCAATTCAAAAATTATCATTTGTTTTTTACATCTGAATTAAGAAATATTATATCCGTCCGCTTTCAAGGGTATCATTTTTTCATTTTGGGCGTCAGCTCCTAAGGGTCTCATTTCTTTTTTTATCCACACACACCCACTAATACAATTAAAAAATGAGACTCACACCTCCACTAATACAACTACCCACTACACATTAAATAACAATACTCTTTAATCTCCGTGCCCAAAAGCAAATAGCACCCTTGAATCTGGACGGAGGGAGTATTATTTAGATAAATATGGTGAACTTCAAACCACTTAAAAAATTATCATTTGCTTTTTATACGTGAATTAAGAAATACTCTGGTGAACGCGTGGGGTCATTTTACTAAAAATGGACCATGAATATTTTTCTATTAACCGCCCTAAATGATAAAATGAATATATATTAGTAGGAGGATTACAAAAATACATTATTTACCCCCATTTTTCCAACAATTGACAAGGAAAGATCCCCAAAAAAATCTTAAAATTTCAAGAATCATTTCAACTCTTTGCATTGAGACATGGAGAAAAGAGTAGCCATTGTTGGAGCTGGAATTACAGGCCTTCTGGCCTGTAAGAACGCAGTATCCGTAGGATTAAATCCCATAGTGTTCGAAGAACATCAAAATCTTGGTGGGTTATGGAATCAAACAATCGAGTCAACAAGACTCCAACAGATCAAAGAATCTTTCCAGTTTTCTGATCTTCCCTGGCCTTCTGCTGCTGACACCAATCCAACCACCACCCAACTTCTAAACTACCTAAAATCTTATGCTTACAAATTTGATCTCTTACCACACATTAACTTCAACTCCAAAGTGATCAACATAGACTACTTGGGAGAATCCGAACAAGAGATGCAGTTTTGGGAGATGTGGGGTGGATCTGGAAAAGCCTTCGGATCCAAAGGGAAGTGGGTTCTCAAAGTTCTTCGTACTAAAGATAACTCCATCAAGGTATGATTGATTTCTTACACGTGTTTGTGGAGATATATACTCCCTCCTTCCGCCAGCAAGAGTCTCGTTTTATCATTAAGTATTCGTTACAAAAGGTCTCATTTTCATTTTTCGATATATGAGATCCTCACGCACAATTAATATAATTAAAATATGAGATCCATAAACCACATTAATACAATCATCCACTACACATAATATAATACTAGTATACTCTTTAACCAATGTGCATAAAGTAAATGAGTCTCTTGCCCGCGGGGAGTACTACAGTGGAACACAACCTCTGTTTTCTTTGTTAATACGGACAGGATTACGAGGCAGAGTTCGTGGTACTGTGCGTTGGGAAATTCAGTGGGGTAGCGAACATCCCGAAGTTTCCTCCGGGATGTGGGCCCGAAGAGTTTTCGGGCCGAGTGTTGCATTCAATGGAATACTCTGCTATGGACAATGCAAGTGCTGCAGAGTTGATTAAAGGGAAGAGAATTGCGATTATTGGCTGTGGAAAGTCGGCTGTGGACATTGCATTTGAATGTGCAAATGCTAACGGTAATAAAGATTTGATTTGATGTACCATTGGTTGCAAGAAGATTTTATCCTCTGTGAACCATCTTATTATTATTGATTTGATCATTAGGGAATGAGAATCCTTGCACGATGATCCAAAGAAAGATTCATTGGATGCTTCCGGATGGAAAACCATGGGGTGTGAGTTTCGGTTACTTGTGCTTCAACCGGTTTTTCGAACTAATGGTTCATAAACCGGGCGAAGGGTTTTTGTCGAGTGTATTGGCGACATTGCTTACACCTATGGTAATTATTAATCCGAATTCCCTGTTTCACATGTGTGTTTCATTCACACTTACAGTTGTAAATTCCAAAATGATTATGATACGTGACATATATTTAATAAGGTGGAATAGTGGACGAAATAGGTGATTTTGAGTTATTATGCCTAGTCGTTTTTTATAACATCACTCTTTAGATGAATGACACGTTGATTTCTTTCAAAATTTAGCGAAGGGCAATGTCTGAATTTGTGGAGAGTTATCTTAGATGGAAACTTCCATTAAGAAAGTATGGTATGATTCCGAAAGAAAGCTTTGTCTTAGGAGCCTCTTCTTGTCAATTATACTTCCTCCCTGATCCAAACTTCTATGACAAAGTGGACAATGGTAGCATTGTTCTTAAAAAATCACCTCGATTTACCTTCTGCAAAGAAGGATTGATCCTCGATGGTGAAGATGATCCTGTAAAAGTGGACGTTGTCATCTTCGCAACGGGGTTCAAAGGAGACGAGAAGCTCAAGAACATGTTTGCATCTCCAACCTTTCAGAATCACATATTTGGATCTCCAACCTCTGTTGTGCCTCTGTATAGGTAAGTTCTTTCTTTATTTCTTTATTTCTTTCTTTCTTTCTTTCTTTCTTTCTTTCTTTCTTTCTTTCTTTCTTTCTTTCTTTCTTTCTTTCTTACATTCCAAAGTTATTTGCTTCTTTCTTTCTTTCCAAAGTTGTTCTTGATGGGCTAATTTGTTAGAATATGACAAACAAGTGAAAGAAATCAAGAGTCAACTCATGTTGTTAACTTGTGCGCTATATACTGTAGACAAATGATCCATCCAAGGATCCCACAACTCGCGGTGATAGGCTACTCAGAGTCGCTTTCGAACCTTTATACCTATGAATTGATGTGTAGGTGGCTGGGGTTCTTTCTCGACCAGGCGTTCGCGTTGCCAAGTATAAAGGCCATGAAAACGGACGTCGAGGCGTGGGAGAAGTACATGAGGAGGTATGCAGGGGAAGATAAGGTGAGAAGAGGTTGTATTGGAGGTGTTCAAATATGGTATAATGATCAACTCTGCAAAGATATTGGATGCAATTCAAGAAGAAAGAAAGGGTTCTTCTCTGAGTTGTTTGAGCCTTATGGATTGGCAGACTATAATGGAATAGCTCCAAAGCTCAAAAAATTGTAAAATGAGCTCATATTTGTGGCATGCCATGTTAGTTTGATTGTCATTTTCATTGCAATAAGAGTACTATAATATGTGATCATTGGAGAAAAATCTTCTATTTGAATTATTGAATTATCCGTGGAATAATTTATTACTAACCAATATAATACAGAAAGACATGATAATATAACAAAATTATCCTCGACTAATCATTAAAGATTCTATATTTATATTTATAATATTTCTTCATTACATTACTTACAGTATATTTTATTTAGGTATATTACTACTAGCTAGATACTAGATATAACAAGCATTTTAACCCACGAGTATAGATTTTAAAAAAATAAAATTATATAAATATAGATCTTTTGAACACCTCCAATACAACCTCATATAAGGTGAAGATAAGGTGAGAAGAGGTTGTATTTGGGTATGCAGGGGAAGATAAGGTGAGAAGAGGTTGTATTTGGGTATGCAGGGGAAGATAAGGTGAGAAGAGGTTGTATTTGGGTATGCAGGGGAAGATAAGGTGAGAAGAGATTTTCGTGGACATATAAACACTCATATAATTACATACTTCATTCGTCTCGTCTTAATAATTACATATTTTTAAATTGGGTATTTTATTCTAGACAAAGACTTGTGTGAGACCGTCTCACATAAAGACTTTCGTGAGACGGTCAGAAAGTGATAAATTTTATAAAGGAAGTGATAATAAATTATTAAAAAGTGATAACGTTAGTTTATGAACAATTTATAGTATAAATAAAAAGTGATAATATTTTATAGCGAAAGTGATAACTATTTCAAAAAGTGAAAAATTGTCTCACATGAGACGGTCTCACGCAAGACCTACCCTTCATTCTAATGGTTACATTTTCTTTTTGTGTATGTGACCCACACAATTAAATTAAAATATCTCTATGGGACTTATTCGCCACATTAATACAATCATCTACTATACATTAAAATATTATTTTTCTTACCTCAATATACATTAAAATACTAAATTTTTTAATCCCCGTGCAAAAAGCAAATATAACTATTAGAATGAGACGAATGGAATACATATGTATGAGGTTTTATATTGTGTATATTTAGTTTAGTTCTTTATGGAGAAAATTGCAAAATCAGTCTCACCCATCACAGTCCCGTTTGGATTTGGTCCCAATAGTCTTGACTTCAGTCCTAAACGTTTTTTTTTTCATCAATAATGGTCCCACACAATATTTTTTTTTCCAATTTCCACCCCAAGCCGTCTAACACTAACGGAAGCCCCCTCTCACGTACATAGCACGCGCCGTTAAGTCGTGAAAATCGAGATTTTTCTCCCAAATTCAAACCAATTCCACCCAAACTGAAACCCTAAAATTTTCCCCCAAATTGCGTCTCCCTTCCCAAATCCAATCCCTCTCGTCTAACAACTTGAACCTCCTCCAGAAAATCCTCTTCAGCCTCCTCGCCCCGCCGTCATGTTCTCAAAGCTCCGCCGCAAACGCCTCAACCTCCCTCCCGGCCCACTCGCTCTCCCCATATTCGGCAGCTGGCTCCAAATCAGCAAAGACTTGAACCTCCACCACTTCACCGACTACGCCAAGAAATTCGGCCATGTACGCCTCCTCCGCATGGGCCAACACCGCATCGCCGTCGTGTCGTTGGTAGAGCTAACGAGCAGTAAATTTCTCCTTATTTTATTTCTTCGCCAAATCTTTCATTTGTCGAATGCCCATCCATTTCGTTTCTCTGGTGTCACCGCTCATCTCCGTCTCCATGCTCTCTGGCGGAAAACCTCCAGCCTTCTTTCTCTATACGATTGCAATAAAATTTCTTGTAGTTTGATTTTATTTTATTTTATTTTCCCCCTTTACAATCGAGCAGCCACTCTTCTTCTCCTCTCAAGTACGCTCAAAGAAAGTGGTAAGATTTCTCATTGCTCTCTTAATTTTTAATAATCATTATTCTTGGTATGATCAGTAACTATGCCTACAAGAATTCATTCGATTGATTTTGTTTGAGTTTACATTCATCAATTTTGTATGAATTGATCACTTAATCATTCTTATTACATTGATTGAAAATTCATAGTGTAAATTCAAGTGTGATGGTGATAATGTAGCTAGGTCTACTTACCTTTTGCTAGGCTGGTGATAATGTAGGTCTTCTTCTTTGTGGTTTGAAACGTGATGAGTCCAACGAGGAATGGTATGTGTATTGTTAATGATGTAACATCTTATGGTACATAATTATAAATTTATGACACAACTTATTGTGTTTGATTGATTAATCACTCTTATAACATTCATTCGGAATGGCCTTCTATTACACCATGTTTTGTTTTTAACCAACCAGTAGATGTCAAATTTTTGTTTTGCATAAACTCCAGTGGGCCGTGACTATATCTTTTGTTATCTGAGTGTAGGTGATTGCTAAACTAGGTAGTCTTAAAACATACACGAAATTTGAGGCGGTATATATGTTCTTACGAAAGAGGAAGGAGGTCGCCACACTGCATTTTTCTCAAATTACAGACCCCAATTCTACTAGAGGACAGCAGATGTCACTGGAAAAGTTGAATTGCCTGAAAACGTAAAAATGTCATGCCTGGAGTCTTTGAACTTATTTCCCCTGTTTCTCTTGAACCAGGTGTGTTTTCCTTACACATCACTCTCTTAACTTGCCTTGGCACCGACGAAAAAAATATCTGGGTGACATTCATTTTTTAAATGATTTGTTGGTTGTTTATGTATTGCTGGCAGGACAACGATTAGCCCTGAGGGAGGGTGGTCGAACTGTAGGCACTGAAGTCGTTTCAAAGGTTATGAAATGAGACATAGATTCTGAGTATTAATTAGATCCTTTCACGGATTGATATCATATTTAAGATTTAATCTATGAGTTCAATTAAAAAAATCCAAATAAATCAAGAAAAAGTTGTTTTAATGAATTTCCTTTTACTAGATATGATAGTGTGTTTCTAAAAAATTTTGATCTGAACATACCATTATACATGTTTCCATGATTAGATTTTGATGAAGGAAGTAACGTGTGTTTTTTTGCATGAAGTTACCTATATATAGATTTGTTTCTTAATGCAGATCTTGTTTTAAATGATTAAAGATGGGCATGGAGTTCTTGATATTGTAAAGTCCTTGAATTATATTCGGTTTGGAGTATTCTTCGTAATTATCCATATAATTATAAATTAATGAGACTTTTTGTCTGGTCAATTATAAAAAAAAATTTAAAAATGAATATGCTGTAATTAGCTGTTTTATAGAACTAATTTACCCATATTTTGCATGATTTATTTGAGTTTAGAAAGTAATGTATATTAGCATTGATTTTCAATCACCACTTACAGTTATTATATTTGAGAAATGAAAGGCCTCTTTCAACTACAGGCATTGATTTTCACTACTTAAACTACAGTTTTATCCATATATGTTTATCTTTCTTAAACTAAGTTTAAATTCTGAAAGATAGATATATGGTAAGTGTAGTTATTGAATCTGACAGTAGAGCTAGTGAGCTCAATATGTTGTCACTGGTTACATATATATATATTGTTAACTTATGCTAAAATGCTTTAACACATGAAAATATAATTACAACTCCCAATTTGCCGGCCAAAAACTGACTGCATGGGTGATTTGGGAGCAAAAATGCAAGATTCGTGCATTTTTGTTCCCAATATTTAAGAATTGTCTAGTGGGACCAAAATTGCTTAATGGAAATAACGGAAAACTTAACGGTAGGACCATTATTGCTGAAAAAGAAAACGTTTGGGACCGAAGTCAAGACTATTGGGACAAAATCCAAACGTGACTGTGACGGGTGGGATTGGTTTCGCAATTTTCTCGTTCTTTATGTGTAATGAATTAATTAATGTAGTTTTAGTTGAATCAACATTATACGCCCTTATTCGTTTTTCATGTATAATAAATTAACGTAATTATAAAAAATCAATAATTTTAAAACTTTTTATTAATATTTATATTTTATTACGTAATTATATTTTATAAATAATTCAAAATAATGTCTTAATTACTTAACCTTATTTTCAAATACAACCCAAAATTTTCAAATAATTAACTCTTACTTTCATTAATCGTCATTGCATAAGAAACAATAAGCCAAAGTACTTTGGTATTTTGTTGTTAATCTACATCCTACGCAATTTGAAATTATTTTACCCAAATGGACTATGGAGAAATAGACGGAAATCAATGTTGTTGTGATAACTAAATTGAAACAAATTTAAACATGTTAATTGATTAAAAAAAAGCATACAGAAATAAAACCAAAATCAAAGATAAATAAGAAAATTATGTTTATTCACCGACCAACAGAATGAAATCAATGGCGATAAAATCACATTGGTTCACTTTAGTATTTAAAAAAAATAAAAATTTAAAAATTAATTTTGTTACCTATATTAAAAATAGCAGTTACTCTACAACTAAATAATGGAAAATATACACCTACATTTCAAGACGATTCATATATATACATATATATATATTAGACAATCTGTTGAAATATTATCATCTTATCTTAAGTATACTATGGCAAGAGATTTTCTTGCTGACGTGTCGTCTCCAGAGCGCTTTAATGTGACGTGTGATTTTCTCAATTTTTTGGATTTTTTAATACTTTTTTTAATATTTTTTTTATTTACTTTTAATTAACTTTCTTATTTAATATTTTTTAAATAATGTGTTTCTTATTTTTAATAATGATTATTTTATTTATTTATTTGGGTATCATTAATTAAACTAAATCTTTAATGCAATAAATTATTAATATCAAATTAAATTATATAAATATAAGGGGGAAAAAGAATATTTCATATAATATTCTCTATCACACAACCTATGAATAAAACTTTTTACTTCTTAAGAATCGATTCTTCAAGAGGAAGAGAATCGATTCAAGTATTCTTGAATAAATTTAGCCTGAATCGTTTTACTTCTTAAGAATCGATTCTTCAAGAGGAAGAAAATCGATTCAAGTATTCTTAATACATTTACATCTTAAAAATCGATTTCTCAATAGTAAGAGGATCGATTCAAGTATTCTTGAATCGATTTACATCTTAAGAATTGATTCTTCAAGAGGAAAAAAAACTTTAATCGATTTATATCTTAAGAATCGATTCTTCAAGAAGAAAAGAATCGATTCAAGTATTACCTCTTAAGAATCGATTCAAGTATTCTTTAAGATCTACCTCTAAAATATTGGTTCAAGTATTTTTCAAGTGAAAATGGATCGACGATTCGAGTACTCTGGAATCGATTTACCTCTAAAAAATAAGATGTTAAAATACTAATTCATGTATAGAATTAAAAGCTTAAGTTCTTTATGTTAACTCATTATTTCATATCAAATAACAATAAAATTGAGTTTGCAAATATTTATTAATTTTTTAAATTTAGTATATTAATATTTATTTACATATATCTTAATTATTAAATTATGACATATGAATTATAAAAATTATTTTCTTTAGTGGTTTATATAATTTGAAATTAATAAAATTAAATAAAAAATAAAAATAATAAATTCATTATAAATTTATGAATATTTAAAATTATATTATATATAAGTTAATTTTATTTATATTATATAAATATTACATTAGTTTCTTAAAAATAACAATTGATGGAAATAGAATTATTGTTATATAGTTAATTAAGAAATACTAAACCACAATCATGAGTAAAAATTAATACTTCATTTAAATATTATTTATAATATTACGTATATTTTAAAAAAATATATAGCAACTATTTAAAACATTATAATTATAATAATTTAGTTTTCATTAATTACCTATTATTTAGTTTTAATTTACTTTAGTATCATTAATTGCAATTAATAAATAAATCTTTTTATTTATATTTACTTTAGTATCATTAATTGCAATTAATAAATAAATCTTACTATATAAATAAATTATTTAGTATCAAATCAAAATGTGTAAAATAAATAAATTGAAATTATATATATATATATATATATATATATATATATATATATATATATATATATATATATATATATATATATATATATATATATAATTGATATTTATTGTAGAGAAACGGTAAAATTAAGGTTTTACTCCCTCCATCCGCTTTTAAGGGTATCATTTTTTCATTTTGGGCGTCCGCCCCCAAGGATCTCATTTTCTTTTTTATCCACACACACCCACTAATACAACTAAAAAATGGGACCTAAACCTCCACTAATACAACTACCCACTACACATTAAATAACAATACTCCTTAATATTCGTGTCCAAAAGCAAATGACACCCTTGAATCCGGACGGAGGGAGTATTACTTAGAGTTACATACTTTGATCATAATTTCACTTAAATACTATGAAAAAAATAAAATACTAGTAATTATATAAATATACAACAAAGAGACAAAATTGTCTCTATGTGGTTGCACATTTTTTTAGAGAGAAAGTGAGAGTAATAAATTATTTCAATTGTATTATATTATAAAGTAACATTTTAAAAAAATATAAGTCGAGATTCTTTAAAATAATTACTCCCTCCGTCCATAAAAATTAACACACTTTCCTTTTTGGTTTGTCCCATTAAAGTTGACACATTTCCTTTTTAATACATGGGACCCACACAAAAATAATTAATCTATTCTCATGGCCCCACATATCACCTCTAATATAACTACCAACTACACATTAAATATTATTTATCTCACTTCACTTTACTTCACTTTATATTAAATTATTATACTCCTTAATCTCCGTGCCCAAAAAAAATTATACCAACTTCTCCGGGACGGAGGGAGTAGAAAATATGCACATATATATTAATTTTTTACATGATTTAGTTATAAGATGCAACTCAAATGTTATAATTTATTGCAAATTCTTTACATTGATGAAAGAAATTGCTTAGTTATAAGAAAAAATACTTAATTAATGTTGTTACATTATATAGCACGAGTTATTTAATTATAAAATATAAGAATAATAATTAAATGATCACACGTTGTACGCGGATTTCATACTAGTAAAAAGAAATAAAGAAATTGATTCATGCCTCAATTTACTCTTAAAAAATATTAACATATATGTCACTCATATAAAATAGGAAACTCAATATCAAAGGTAAATGTGAGAAATTAAAAAGAAATTGAGAGATATGAGAAATAGAAAAGAGATTGTGACTAAAACGTTTGAAACTCAATATCAAAGGTAAATGTGAGAAAATAAAGAGAAATTGAGAGATATGAGAAATAGAAAAGAGATTTTGACTAAAACGTTTGAGTGGGAAAAAGAGGTTGATCACATGTGCTTTTATATATATATATAGATAGATAGATAAATATAGATATTTAAATTATATTACTATCCATTGAACCAAGCAAATACCAATTTTAACATTATTTTAAATTTAATTATATTCATAAATTAGTCAATTACCAAAGAAGGATCTAACATTATAAAATAAGTTTATAATTGTCATGTTCAATTTCAATCCCCAATCTTTCTAAACTTTCAACGACTTAGTCTTCAGAAAAATCTTATAATAGTATTCAGAAAAAATCGTGATCATATAGAACGCACACATTAGAACAACAAGAGTTCGTATTCAAAAAATCTTATAATAGTATTAAAAAAAATCGTAAGCATAAATAATACAAACATTAGAACAACAATCGTCGGTATTCATAAAAATCTTGTAATAATTTTTAGAAAAAATCGTAACCATGCAGACGACACACATTAGAACATCAACCGTTGTTATTTAGAAAAATCTTAGTATCACACATTAGAACATTCAGAAAAATTTTATAATAGTATTCAGAAAAAATCATAATTATATTGAACGCATACATTAGAATAGTAACTGTCGGTATTCAGAAAAATCTGATAATAGTATTTAAAAAATATTGTAACCATACAAGACGCACATATATATATATATAAGCAACAAATCAAGAATTTTGTTTCCCGCCCAAACAATCCCATTTCGATATATCTCAAATTTCTCATATTTTCTTTAATTTATCATATATCTCTTCAGTTTCTCATATTTTCTTCAATTAATCATATGTTATCATTTATCATATATCTCCCGAATTTTTTATATATTTTTTAATTTATCAAATATTATCATTTATCGCGTTACATTCTGATATCTCCCTAATTTCTCATATTTTCTTCAATTTATCACATGTTATCACATATTTTCGCACAATTCTCATCTAACATATTTAATCTAATTATAATTAAAGATTATAACCTCTCATTTCAAATATATCAATTATATTTATTTTGGGTTAGTTAACCGTTTCTTTTGTCATGTAGACTATTTCAGAAGATTTTTCTAAATTGACTTAAACATTAACGATGGTTGATAATCAGAATTGCTCATGGAATGTTTCTACAATTTCGAGAAATCATTAACTATATTTCACTGAAAAGATGGTCTAAATTTAAAAAATATTTTATTTATTTATTTATGATATTTAATCGCCCATGAAAATCAAATAAATATATAAAACATATTTATATAATATATTTGACCATTTCACTAAGTAATATTTATATGGAGTATATATAAAAGATGTTTATAATAAATTTGATCATTTCACGAAATAATATTTATATATTTTAATTTTTTAAAATTCATCCCCGTTCAACGCATGGGTAAGTTTTGCTAGTACATTAGAAAGCTAAAAAAATTATATTCCATTATGTAATCAATTACTAATTGACCTCATAAATTACAGAATTTCAAAATCATACAATAGCAAAACTAAATTGTTTTAGTTACCGAAATGATAATTAGAAAATTTTGGTCACAACTTTTAACGGGAAAAAAAAGAAACAACAGGAGGCTAGCTGAAAAAGATTGATTATTGTCAAGAAAGAACTAAAATATAAGAAATTAAATAAACAAGTAAATGTGAACCTAACTAATTATACATTATATATTCAACTGATTATGAAAGAATAATTAAAACTTTATATTATATATTTTTTACCTGATAATAGTATAATTTATAATATAATTTAAATTCCATATTTCTCCTTTGAAAGATACTACCCCCTCCCTAAAATAGTATTACGTTTATTGTTTATTGTTTATATAAAAGAAATTATTTCATGATCATATTAAATTACTACTTCTTATATGAATAAAATCAACTAAATAAATATGAGCAAATAAGGAAGTACTCACTTCATTAATCTGTTAGAATTTATTGTTTATACAAAAAAAAATTGTGATAATGGCAAAAAAAAAATTCTTTCATGGTCTTATTAAATTACTACTTATTATGTGAATAAGATCAAATAAAAAAGAAAGCAACTAAAATACCACCGGTTCCATGAAAAAATCGTGAAATCGGATCCCAAAATAAAATATCGCGGGTTGCTGGGTTCTCTCCGGATCTCTTCTCCTTCCCTAATCTACGTCCACACAATATCCTCAAACTACGTGCCCGCTGCTTTCTCTTCCCTCGAGAAAAGTAGTCTAATTGGAACACGAACTCTCTTCCATTTTCCAAGAACTTTTCCCTTTTTTTTTCACCTCCATCATTGTTGATTATAGCCATGAGACAGCCGGACTCCACCACTGAAACCGCTTAGGCCGTCGGAGATTGCGACAACCACCACCGCCCTGATTCACTATCCGCACTCCGTATGCCACACTAGCAAGATGGTTGACTATTGTTGGACTATTTGCTATCTTTCTTATCTGTTTTTCGCTCTTTCCATTTGTTTTAATGGGGGTTCTTTCAATTTCTCGTATTAAGATGGGTTGTTGTGGATCATAGGAAAGTAAATTGGAGGGGGTACTTTAGAATCTGAATTATTGGGATAATGCTACTACAATGGCTGGGGAAATTGAGAATCTGAGTAGAACCTTTCCTAAGGCCATGCTTGGGGCTGTGAGTCTCCTTGTTCTGTCCTATCTGGTTCCTCCACTCGCGGGTACTGGAGCTGTGGAAACCGACCCGAGTGAATGGAGTGATAGTTATTTTGCCCATATAGGAATGTTGATTGGTGGTTCTTGGTTGAAGTGGTGGATACAGGCGGTGGTCGTTCTTGGTTGAGTGAATGTTGAGAGAAGGCCCCACTTCTTGAGGCTGTGGGCAAGAAAACATTACGAAAAGAAAAATAAGTAGGTAGTACCAATTTATTCTTTTATTTCTTTTTTGTTATCTTTCTCTCCAACTTTAAAAATGGAATTGGAATTTTTTTTTTATGAACATATTGTATCAGATAGCTTGTGCAAGTATTATGCTTTTGTTATTAAATAATTTAATTAATTTAAAAGAGTAATCTAGTTAATTATAAAGAATAATCTAATTTATTTTATAGAGTAATCTAGTTACCGAAATGATAATTAGTTAATTATAAAGAATAATCTAGTTAATTATAAAGAATAATCTAATTTGTGTTGTACAAGTTTTTTTGACAAAATCGTGTTTATAGTAACCCAAATCATTATAAAAAGTAACACAATTAATAGAAAGAAGTAATTTAAAAGATGCTGACAAAACAAAGAGTAAACAAATTCAACATAAAAAATAAACCCAATAATTGCTTCTAGAGCTTCTTCTAAAAGGATGCTTAGTAGTGAAAACTACAGGATTCAGTAATAAAAAATTATCCTCATACAAATATTCCAAGTTTTAGAAGACAAACAATATCACAATAAAAAGAATCATTTTAAAACACAAGGGTTATAGGAAGTATATACGAATCATCTTTTCAATTAAAAAAAAAGGGTGAGAATTCTTATTAATTGGAACTTTAATATGTTCAAACCTCATTGCATACAACCTGGAAATCTTCATTACATACAGTGCAAGTTGGCTAGGAACTCTAATTCTAAACTAAATAAGAAGAAAAATATACCAGGATGGAAATAATTTGATATGCCAAAATTTGACCATGTTCGATCCTTTATTTCATCCACTAATATTTATCCATTTCTAAACACTTTCTTTAACTCCAAAATTCTCCGTCAAGGAGCTCATACTCCTCTCCTAATTCCAAAGAAATCGATCATAAAAACTCAAAAATACACTGAAAATAAATGAATCTGCTCTATTTCTCCACGCAATAGTGTAAATGAAAACTCACATACCAAACACAGAAAATTCGCTGAGTATCGAAAGATAACAGCACGGGAAGAGAACAAAGGTGATTTTGGACGACCGAATAATAATTAGTCGTAGAAATGAATCGCTGATGGGGCGAACAGAAAATCCCAAATGAGGAATACCCGTAATTAGGGATGGCAGCGAAGCGGGTTTTGTCGGGCACCCGACCCGACCGAACCCTAATGGGACGGGTTCGGGTACCCATAAACGGGTTTGATAATAATATAAATTTCCCATTAGGGTTCGGGTAGGATTCGGATTCAACCACTCGGTTAACCGCTACCCGAACCCGATTAAGTAATCGGATAAGGGTAGCGGATACCCGCATATACCCGTCCCATTTAATACTTGTTTATGTATGTGTTTAATGAGATTCGAACACTTGACCCAACAATTAAAAAAATACCCCTTAACCATTTATACACAAGTAATTTTTATTAACATCTTTCAATATTAAAATAAATATACAAATTATTGGAGATAATCACAATTCAAAAATTACGACCCAATGTATGTAACCCGAACTAACATTGAATTCTCATTTTTCACTCTCTGTCAAGTTTTTAGCTGCGCCGCAACTGCAGGAGAGGAGAAGAACCCTACCGATGAGCCGCTGCAGTCCACGATTTCCCTCTGTACGCCGTCTACCGCCTCGTTGCAGCTAAGAGAAATAAAACTTCAACTTTGATGCTCTCTCCATGGAGTGGAGATTTTAGCTTTCCTTTGCTGTTACAGCTGTTGTATAAGGTATATTCTTTTTGTTTTTGCTGCAAACAATGTCCTTTATGGAATTTATATGTGAGTTAGTGAGTGTTGATTGATTTTTACCAAATGTTTGTTCTGCAGGCAGGCATTTGTGGTGGAGATCTCAGATTCACCGAACAATTAGCTGTCGCTTCGTTCAATTCGAACTCTTGAAAACTAATCTGCAAGGTAATAGTTCAATAAACGATGGTTGTCAAATGATAATGGAAAAATTTTAGTACTATATTATAATACAACCAGGAACTGTAATGTTAACTTGCATGAGTACTGATAGATTCCTAGAGTACATGAATAATTCAGAAGACAATTAAGAAGAGTTCAATAAGTTCACCCAAAGACATAGTAAAGGATCAGACTTCAATAATGCCATGAAGTAGTCTAACTGGATGTAAGCTGCAATTTATAATTGGAAGATGTTGTTATAAACTTCGTGTTTGAGAAAAAATTTCCATACATCCCAAGGAATATTGTGTGCGTGCATGAATTCTTCCAGCATCAGGTTGCATATCTAAGCACTTTTGTTAACTTCATGAACGATGAATCATCAGTATCAAATAATATGCATTCTGTAGCTTCTAGAGTGTTCTGTATGCCTCTATGACAACAAGACTTTATTGAGGGAAATTTTTTGAATCCAAGGCAATACATGTGAATCCTGATCCTACAAAACCTCACAACTAATGAACTAAAAACACTAAGATATTTGACCCCACATATAGGTTCATTTTATTGTAAACCTTCCTAATTTATTAAGCGGAAGTTTGATTGTTAGTTTTAACAATCTTAAAGTTACTGGTGGAATTAATACAGAGAGTAAGGAGTCCAACTGCTGGTATAAATTGCCCAAATTTAATTTCTACAGACAAACCCTGAGGGGGGGAGGGGGCAAAATACATGCTTTAGTTAAGGTAGTAAGAATAAAAACTTCTGTGTAGTCTCTTTGAAGGATTCGAAAATTGGGGCAATTTAGCTTGATGCACATTAATAATCATTATAATGGAGTACGAATAGAGAAAAACAGTAAATATAAGAAAACACAATGTACAACTCGATGTAGATGGATCATTTAGCTTTTTTCTTTGAATAAAGAAACATAGTAAAACACATATGATAATGCACACATGCAGCCCAGAGAAATTGTAATTGTTTAACAATGATAAAACTCCCTCTATAGGCTAGCAAAACTTAAAGATCGATTACTGCTACTTATCCTAAATCACAAAGAAGTAATGATTAGTATGAATATTGTGTAAAAAAATTTATTTCTCTATTTCTTATGTCATACAAAATTGCTTACACTTTCTAAGTTTATTTTTTTAATTGTTAAATATGTGGCATTGTTTAGATTTCTAAATGTCAACTCCAAATGCAAGTGATTGTGTTGATAGTTGCAAAGGTACTCCACCATGTGATAGTAGCCCCCTTGATCAACCAACCACACAAAGTATCCAAGCTCAACATTCATTACATGCTCAAGAATCTGAACCAAACAACACTACTACAGACAATACTCCGAGGGAGAATGCAATCAATCTTGGTCCAAGGAAAAGGAAGTTAACATCTGATGTTTGGGACCACTTCAAAAGAGTAGGAAAGGAATATGCCATTTGCAACACTTGTAAATCTGAACTTAAAGCTCCTAGTAAGAATGGGATAACGTCTTTGCGCAACCATATAACTATTTGTGTAAAGAAGGATAACCAAGACATTGTCAAGAGTTTGAAAAAACAAAAACAGCTTATGGTACAGAAAAATTTTGATGGCAAAGTGCAATTTGAAAATTTCACATTTGATCAAAAAAATCAAGAAAGGAGTTGGCGTGTGCTATAATCTTGCATGAGTATCCTCTTTCAATTATTGAGTATATTGGATTTAGGAAATTTAGTTCTAGCCTCCAGCCTCTTTTCAAGATGGTTTCTCGAAACACTATCAATTGCTTCTTTATAACAATGTGTCAGTTAAGATCTTCCATGGAAGAATGGATGTTTATTGAGGATGAGACTATAAGAGATATGACTGTGAAAATGTTTGAAAAGTTTGACAAATATTGGAGTGTTGTGCATATTGTTCTTGCTGTTGCTGTTGTGTTGGATCCTAGATATAAGTTGAAGGTGGAGTTTTACTTTCCTCTCATATTTGGAGACGAAGGTGTTCAGAAAGAAGTTGATAGAGTTAAACAAACTTGTTATGATTTGGTTAATGAGTATCAGTCTAAGTGTGTTAATTCTAAAAAAAAATCAGCCTCAAAATTTAAAGTTCCAAATCTTTCCCAAGAGAGAAATATGCAAGATTTAGTTGCATTTCTTAGTTCTTCATCAACTGGTGCATTGGTGAAAAGTGAGCTGGATTATTATCTTGATGAGCCGGTATTGCCTTGGAGTCAAGATTTTGATATTCTTAATTGGTGGAAGACGAACGGGATAAAATATCCTACAATACAGTTGATTGCTCGAGATTTTCTAGCAATACCAATATCAACTGTTGCTTCTGAATCTGCATTTAGTACAGGAGGAAGAGTTGTCAGTCTCCATCGTAGTAGACTTAATCCTAATACATTGGAATCATTAATGTGTTCTCAAAATTGGTTAGTGAAGGCCACAATTGAAGGTAATAATTTTAGTTGATTAGAGTCATTTAGTTTATAAATTATACTTTACTTTAGTTTTTACTCTCTCTCTTTTATGTAGACACTTGCTCGACAATTGAATCAAGCAACTTATGCGCAAGTGAAGACGATGTTGATTGATCCTCCTGAATCTTATCGTATTTATTCTGACTTCTGAGGTTCTTTCTTCCGCTGAATCTGATCATATTTATTCTGAAGTTCTTTCTTGCCTTTCATTTTTCACCCAATTCTCCTTGATTTTACTTGTTTGTTTACCCCAGATTTTAGATTTCATAAGGGGTGATTCAGTGTTTTATTTTGTTGGGTGGATTGGGGAGGTTCATTTTATGATTTAAAGATTTCAAATTGGCCAACCATCATAGATTTAATGGTGTGTTTTGGTTCATATTATTAACAAAACTAGATGGAGCTTTGAAGAAAGCTAGATTATGATTGATGAAATAGTAACTACTAAGATTCTTGGGTTTTTGAATCTATTTGTTCTTGGACACACTTAACTTCTTCTGCATCAATTTTGTGGGTTGGCCCTGGCTGTGTAATTACCCTTTGTTTAATCTTAGATTTTGAAAGTTCCTAAAATTTATTTAATTTAACAAGTTGACATGCACATGGAGATGAAGAGGATGAGCTCATCTAGCATGAAGAAAAACTACCTATCATTTTATTTTATTTGTATGTTATTTGAAGTTTGAATTGAAGATGTTATGACACGTTAAAACTTGTTATGATTTTATTTTAAAACTTATGTGGTGATTTTCTGACATGTTATGATTATTGTTTAACGTTTAAACAAAGAATGTTTAATGTTGTAAGCACATTTATATTTTAGACTTGAAATTTAATATTTTAGGTTTTAAAAAAAAATAGGTTTAACGGGTTCGGGTACCCGCGGGTAGGAACTATCGGGTACGGGACGGATACGGGTATTGCAAGTGCTATTTTAAACGGTTATGGGATGGATACGGGTAGTAATATATTAATCGGATATGGTTTCGGGTACCCCAAAAAATGTGGGTACCCTACCCGTTGCCATCCCTACCCGTAATTTTAGAATTTTAAACAATGTCAAACGGGCTTAGAAGATTGACCCAATCTAATAATATGGCATGGGTTGACCCGATCCTATGAAAATTAAAAAATAAGACTGATCCAAGCGAGTGATTGTAAATAAAAAAATATGAATGAGCAAATAAGGAAGTACTCCCTTCATTCGGTTAAAATTTATTGTTTATACAAAAGAAATTCTTTCATGATCTTATTAAATTACTACTTATTATGTGAATAAAATCGAATAAAAAAATATAAGCAAATAAGGAAGTACTCCCTTCATTAGAAGATATGCATTTTGATATTTTGATTTTATTATAAGCTATACTCGTTTTTCAGATAGAGCTCACCAAAAAAAAAATTAATACCCCTAAAAATGTTCTATAATATTACATAATTCACTATCAATTCATATTAAAATTAAGGGGAAAAAAAAAGTAAAAGTTACCACTAAAACTTAATTATTATCTGTTAAAATATCATACTCCCTCTGTCCCGTTTCAATATTTACGTTTGTTTTTTGCACATTAATTAAAAAGTATAATATTTTAATAGATAGTGAGTGGAAAGATATAATATTTAATATAAAGTGGGTAAGTGTATTAGTGTTGGATGATATATTAATTGTTTTAGGTGGGTCTCATATTCCCAAAAGGAAAACATAAACATTAAAATGAGAAGCCCAAAATAGAAACGTAAACATTAAAACGGGATGGAGGGAGTATTCTTTAATTCACGTACAAAAAATAAACATATATACTCCCCTTGTTTCACACTTATAGTTACATTAAATTTAATAGGATGTCCAACGAATACTGTTACATTTCTTTATTTGATAGATAGATTCAACACAAAACAATTATATATACTTATATTGGGATTACACACAATACTAATACACCTATTATAATATATTAAAATATTATATCTTTCTAACTCATTACAAAATAAAATAAAATATTTTCTAATTTCAATTTACAAATATTAAATAATATGTATATGTATATTATATATTCGCAAAGTTTGTAAGTAGTTTTATATAGTAAAAAATATAGTGATAACGATGTATCAATATGTTATGGCAGTATTTTGTGTGCATTTGAATTTCGAAGTATGAAATTAAGATCCATACATTTATTAATGGGTTAATTCCTAAAAAATTCACCACTTCATGGAGATTTTCAAATCTATCAAGATCTTTTATTTTTGTCAATTGATTCATTTAATATTTTCAATTCTATCACAACTTTTATTTTTACAATTTAATACACTACTTATTTTATATTTTCAATTCAATTCAATTATTATTATTATTATTATATTAATTTTTTTATATTAAAAAAAATTATATTTTTAAAAACTCTAAAAATAATAATAATAATAAATATAAAATAAGTGGAGAATTCTTTGACAATAGCTATTGTGAATCTGTGATAGTTTTACTGTTTTAAAAAAAATTATACTCTTAAAAAAAATGAAACAAAAATTTTAATTTACTCCCACATTAATTTCTCAATTTTTATTTTCATCTATTTTATAATTTATATCTATACAACTTTGTTATAAAATAAAAAAATAAATTAAAAAAAAAGTAAAGTTGTACCAAGAAGATCGGTATAATAATATATTATACCATTTGTTATAAAAAAAAAGACTGGATCTAAATCCAAATAATTTAAATAATAATAATAATAATAATAATAGTAATAATGAATTGAATTGAAATGAAAATATAAAATAAGTGGTGTATCAAATTGCAAAATAAAATTGTGATAGAATTGAAAATATTAAATAGATCACGTATTTAATTGACAAAAATAAAAGATTGTGATATAATTGAAAACATTAAGTAGATTGTGTATTAAATTGATAAAAATAAAATATCGTAATAGATTTGAAAACACCTAATAAGGTGATGAATTTTTTTTGGAATTAGCCCTTAATTAATTAATTTATTTACTCTCTCCTATCATAAATGTTTTCATTTTATCATTTTGAGATTTCAAAAGTATATTTTTTTTTATTTTAAAAAAAGACAATATATATATATATATATATATATATATATATATATATATATATATATATATATATATATATATATATATATATTACTAATACTAATACAACACCCATTAAAATAAAAATAAAAATACTTCCTAATTCACCTTTATTTAAAAAATGGATATGTATAGGTGTACGGATGAGTATTAATATGGGATGAAGCTCTAACCCCTTGCCCAACATTTCGTTGACTAATTACTCTTTTCCAATTTACGCTCACGATAAATTCAACAATTCAGATGCTTTCAAGTTGAAGGTAAAATCATTGATAATTAAATGTTGATAGTTGTTCTTGCTGAATGGTATTTTGAATTGGGCTTAGAATAGCAAAATGAATTGGACAAGAACCAATCATATCAAACAAATATGATCCATGTTTGTATTGATATTGAATTCTTTTACACCATCAATCTCACAACCCTCTATACAAGTGGAGAAGATGAAATTGTAAAAGCCTAGATTGCAAATACATGTGATTGACTAATATATTTCCCAATCATATGCTCCCATTTTAGCACAAGTCTTGAACCAATAAAGTAACTGTCTTATGCAAGTGAAGGATTCAAATCTACAACTTTGGGGGATCATTTTTGCCAAAAGTTTGTTGTGTAGGTATTCTCCATCCTATAAAGAGTTTTTATTGGTTGATGTGTACCATGTCATTTGTATAATGTCCTTATGTTAGGAATATTTAGAGTGATTTACTCCCGATCATTTTGAGGTGTTCCAAATCTGATTAATCTTTTGACGAACTAACTATTGGAGAGTTAGTCAAACTTATTCCCAGTTAGGTCGAGTCTATTTAAGGTCAGCTCAGTCGAAGACAATTATGATCGATGCCGAACTTGTGTCTAGCCGGTCTTATGAATATATGTTCAATTTGTAATGAGTTTTATTGTTCTGGGCATTTGGACTTTCACTCATCATTGGTCTCTGCAAAGGGCCTCTTGGGCCTAGGCTCATGTTTGAGGTGAGATTTAAACCCATTACAATAAATATTCGTTTGTTTGCTTGTGGTATTACACGAAAATCAAATTCAAATTGCGATAAGCAACATTTATTGTGTTTGACAAATGTATATATACTACTTAAATTATTATAACCTACAAATTATTTAATTAATTTAATTAATTGCATTTCTTGTTCGAAATATCATAAATCATGGACCACTAGTGACATTAATTTATATATATAAACCAAAACTTACCCCCAAGCAATCTGTGTAACCAATTTAAAACTAAAACTTAATCGAAAACAATACTCCCTCCGTCACAGCTTAGGAGGTCCATTTGCTTTTTCAAGTAGATTAAAGAGTATTATTATTTAATGTGTAATGAGTAGTTGTATTAGTGGGAGTGTGGATTCATATTTTAATTATATTAGAGGGATATGTGAGTCTCATATATCTAAAAAAAGAAATGTGACTCTTTGGGTGAGATAACCAAAATAGAAAAATGACCCTCTTAGCCTGAGACGGAGGGAGTATACTGCTTCCATAGCTCGCTACAATATATTAATTTTATCATTTTAAATTTTAAATTCAAAAGTAACTCCTCTACTTCCTTGTCTAGGATAGTAACACGTGGCTTTCTGAAAAACTTCTCTCCTCTTGCCACTCTTTGATCCATTCCTCCCTCATACTCGAGCCAATTTTCAAATTAAGTTCGAGTACTTTTACACGCAAATACGTATTACGTTAAATTAAGAAAATTTTCTTTTTAAGAATATAATATAAAGAATATAATATAAAATAAAGTATTAATTTTTGGTTGATAAAGTATAAAAATGAAAAAAGTAACATTTTAACAAATTAAGATCACACCGATCTTCTACTCAAGTGGCGGATTCCGAAATCCATGTAGGCTAAGTTTATTAAAAAAATAAAAAATAATAATAACCTAATAGGATATTTGAAAAGATATAAAATTTAGTCCATTCACCATCCACTTTTAAGAGAGTGATTCCCAGTGTGGACAATAAATGGACCAAATTTTAAAATTTATTGTAATAGCCTCATAGAATATATAAATTTAAAAAGATATATTTATTTTTGGGCTTCTTTAATGTGGGCTTAAATTATTGTTGGATTGGATTAAACTTAAAATAAAAAATTATTTACCTATAATATAATGAGCTCTCGATGGGCTTCTTTAAGTGGTTGACATGTAAGAGTGAGAAATAAATCTAATCATTATTCCATAGTGTTTAGTGTTTAAGGCTTATGGTATAATTTCTCTTTCCTACATGTCGTCCATTTAACAGTGTGACACAAGAAATGATGTACCAAATGACACAGAAAATCCGAACGAATTAAGATGAATGATTTCTTGGGGATGAAGGAAATTATTTTATCATTTTGAATGGTTCACATTATTTTTTTTGGCAAGTAGGGGTACATAAATACGTTTAAAAGTTCTACAATAGCACATAATTTTTCAATTCAAATTAAAGATTAGAATTAAAATGGTAAAAATACAACAAAAAAAAAAATCTACTCACTATCTATTAAAATATCAACTTTTAATTTTCATTTAAAAACCAAACGTTTGGTCGTTTTCACTTTGAAGTAATATAAAAAATTGTTTTACGTATAAAGTAGTATCATTAATAACTATATAACTAATTCCTCTAAAATTAATTGAATTTTGTGATAAAGACAAACAAATTAATGACTAGTTGATGAATAGAAAAACATTTGAATTAATTTAACAGCGTAATTAAAAGATGAGACTTGGAATCTTGCTTGGATAAAATTCAATTCCTACGAAAATGATCTCTCAAGAACGTAATCTAACCCTAAACCATATAAAGCACTTAAAGTGATTAACCTATAACTTTCCCAATCTGTATATGGGTGGGAGGCCCCCCATGGCTAACAACAATTAAATAATACTCCCCCCTCCCTTAAAAGATTACACCCTCCTATGAGATATTAATAAAATTAATAATTTTTAAAGGTATTATGATAATTTTTTTTAATAAATAAATAATAAAGTATGTTAAGTACTATATTATAAAGTGGTGATTTTTTTAAAAATAATGTACTCCCTCCGTCCCAGGCAAACAACACTATTTGCTTTTTGCGCGTAATTAATAAATTTTATTATTTTATGTAATGTGGATAGACATACTAGAGAGATATGATGAGTAGTGGTGGGCTATTGGTGAGCCCTTTTTATTAAAAGAAGAAAATGATGCAATTTGGACGTCAAATATAATAAAATGGTGCCTATTTGGGGTGGATGAAGGTAGTATATGCAAAAAAAAAAAAAAAAAATCCAAAAATGCCACTTTCAATATATTTTTTTTAAATGCCACCCACTATAATTTTTTTTAAATTTGTCACTTTTTAATTTTTTTGGACTCAAATACCCCTTCACTCATTAAACTCTTTCTCTCTTCTCTCTTCTCTCTTTATTATTCATTTTACCCCATTCTTTCTTCTCATTCCATCATTCATTCTTAAAAAATTTTATAGATTTTAGAAGGCAACCATACAAGGGAAGCGACAATGGCACAATTCAACCCAATATTAATTTAGGTTAGTCGCATAATAGATCACACAATGGTTGCACAAAGATCACATATAGGATCGCGCACTAAGTCGCATAAAAGGTCACGTACAGGGTCGCACAAAAGGTCGCGTATAGGACCGCACAGTTGGGCGCACAAAGGTCGCGTACAGGGTCGCACGGTATTGTGCGACCTTTCTTGTTACTATTTATGTGACCAATTATGCGACAATATATTTCTGTCTATAATCGCACAAGTGTTGCATGCAGGATTGCACAAGAGGTCGCATGCACGGTCGCACATAAGGTCGCGTGTGTTGTCTCGTAAGTAGTTGCATAATTGGTTTCACAAGAAGTTGCTTATACTTGAAGCGTATAGTCACACAATAGGTCACACAAACAGTCGCATGTAGGGTCGCTTATATGGTTGCATGCAGGGTTGCGTATGGTCTCATAAGTATTTACGTGATTGTTCATGAAACTACATGTGTAACAAAAAATGCGACTAAATTGCTTTTAATAAAAGCCCATAATCACGTAGTTGAAACATACATATAGTACAAGAACAAATATTACAATCCTCAATCTGAAAGCTTGGAAAACAATTATTAAAGGAATTTCAAATACACAGAAAGTTAATAGTCCAAACAAAAATACCTAAATTTACAATAATTTGAGTACACAACTTAACAAAAATGCTAATATTTGCAATCATGCACTTGTGCGACTATTCACGCGAATAACCAAGCGACTATGCACACTATTATATATGTAACCATGAACGTGACTAACCAAGCGACCATGCACGCGTGCGACTACTCACGCGACTAATCAAGCAATCATGCACGCGACTAACCACGCAACTAACTATGCGACTGCTCACGCAATCATTTGTGTGACCTTACACGCAACCTAGCACGCAACTCTGCGCAAATTGTAATTTATATACCTCAAAGTTTAGATTTTTACCAAAATATTTACAATATGTTTGTTAATCAATATTCTAAACATGTTAGGTGATGTATAAACCCTTACTAATCTAATCAAACACCAAAATAACATCATCCCAACATAATCACATGTTAATTTTCACAAAACCCTAAATTTTGTTTTTGAAAAATAAATTGTAATATTTATTAACCTATATTCATATTGGGTTATGTTGTGCCATTGTCGCTTCCCTCGTGTGGTTGCCTTCTCTAATCTTTAAAATCCTTGAAGAATGAATGATAGAGTGAGAAGAAAGAATGAGGTAAAATAAACAATAGAGAAGATAGAAGAGAGAATGAAGTTTAATGAATGAAGGAGTATTTAGGTAAAAAAAAATTAAAAAAGTGGCACATTTAAAATAAATTATGGTGGGTGATATTTTTTAAAAAAAATGTATTGAAAGTGGTATTTTTGGAATTAAAAAAAAAAAAAGGATTGTTTTAACTTTTTAATTTTGTTTTGGAAAAGTAGAACTACCCCCGTCCCCCAATCTAAAAAGGAGGCGTGTAATATTTCTTTTTCTTCAACCGCCTAATAATTCCACTAGCTAGCATCATCTAAATTCATGCTACCACCTATAATTTTCTTGTCTATTTATGATCTTGTGATGACATCTGCATCTGCAATTTCTCAACACCAATAATACCATAGTTGAATTCACAAACTCCAATAAATAATTAATAATTCAAGAAATCTTCAACCCTATGGAAAAAAGAGTAGCCATTGTTGGAGCTGGAATCAGTGGGCTCCTTGCCTGCAAATACACAGTCTCTGCAGGATTTATTCCGACAGTGTTCGAGGAACAGGATAATGTCGGTGGGCTGTGGAATCACACTCTTGAGTCAACTCGGCTCCAAATCGCCAAACAAGCATACCAGTTCACTGATTTCCCATGGCCTTCTTCTGCTGATTTGTTCCCCCACAACACCCAACTCGTTGACTATTTCAAGTCTTATGCTGACAAATTTGAGCTATTACCGTATGTGAAGTTTCATTCGAAAGTGATGAAGGTGGATTACGTGGGAGAATCCGAAGAGGAGATGGGGTGTTGGGAGATGTGGGGCGGATCCGGATGTGCTTTCGGGTCGAAAGGAAAGTGGGTTCTTCAAGTACTTGATACAAAAGAGGGATCTATTAAGGTAATTAATAAATTAATTATCTTGATTCTGCTTTAAGATTTTTTAAAACGTACACGTGTTTATCTTATTGTTGAAAGAGTGAATAAAAAACATCAGATTATGAGTTTGAAAGAGACTGAAAGATGGAGGGTGATTAAGAAATTGTGTACTCGATTAATATGGTGGGCGCAGATTGGGATGATGGGTGAGGTTTGAGATCTATTGATCATGTGATCAACTACTCATCATATAGAGGTGTTAATTTTGCCCACCTATCCACCGGGCTCTTCATACAACCGAGTGTCTCGGGTTCGATTTAACGAATATGGAAAGTTACAAGGAAACTTGAAGAATTGAGTAAAAGTTTTGGTTGAATGCATTGATAGTGCAACAATAATTTTTATTCCTAAAAAAGTGAGGATTCCTTCATTCCTCACCAATTTGAGTACTATAGGTATTATTCCACCCATAAAAGCACAATCTCTATTTATTAATATATTTTTAATGGAATAAATTTTTATTAAAATTAAAAATTATTATAATAATATTTTTATGTTATTAATAACAAAAATATAATAAAATAAAAAATTAACAATAAAAAATATAAATCTATTTCTAAAGAATTTAATAATACCAAATAACATCAATAGTTAATAGTTACAATACTCATTCCCTATTATCAATCAAACAATATAAGAATAAAAGAAAAACTCATTACCATTTCTCACTTTTATTAATATGATTCACATTCTGATTCCTTCCCACGATCCAATTGCCCCCTGAAACTCTTAACTTTTATGGTAGATACAAAATATGAGAATTTAAAAAAAAAATCAATTTATTGAATTTGAGGGTAATTTTTTTTAAATAATAAATAAATATTAAAGTAAATTATATGTGTTAAGTAAGAGTGACAATAGTTTTTATTACACTTTCCCTGAAAATAAATCACCTTAATTGATTGGGTACAGAAATTAATAACTAAACTGTAATTTTATACTTCTTCTGTCCCCTTTCAAAGAGTCTACTTTTATTTTTTACACACATGGAACCTATCCATACCCACTAATACAATTAAAATATGAGACCCACAATCCCACAAATACAACTCACCACTACACATTAAATAATAATATTCCTTAATTCACGTGCAAATAAGCAAAAACTGCCCTTAGTATGGGACGATGGGAGTAAGTATTATGATATATTTTGATAATAAATAAATGATAAAGTATGTTAAATTTATAAGTGCGGTTTTTTTCAAATAAAGTATACTAATGTGAATGTTGTTTTTGATTTTTTATTTGTTTTAGAAGTTGAAATCTTTTGTATATATAGACTAAAATAAAAGGATGAAAACTTTTTTGGGAAGTGAATCGGGTACAAAGAGTTAGTCTTGCTTACAACTAGCCCGAATGATCTATGCATAATTTGAGGATATTTTAGTCTTTTTGATTTGATTTGAAAAACGTGTTGATCATCTATCAGGTGCTAATATACCTTACCAAAACGAGCTGGCAGTATATTCTATCCGTCCCATTTCAATGTTTACATATTTTTATTTTGGGCGTCCCATTTCAATGTTTACGTTTCCATTTTTGGAATATGGGACCCACATAAAACAATTAATATATCACCATGGTCCTCACATCTAATACTAATACATCTACCCATTTTACATTAAATATTATATATTTTCACCCACTATCTATTAAAATACTATACTCATTAAACGTGAAAAAGTAAACGTAAACATTGAAACGGGACGGAGGGAGTATAAATTAGTCATTTTGTCTAAATATTTTGTATTATTTGATGTATAAGTTTTCTTTGCCACCTTGTTGAATGAACAAGAAGAACATGTACATAAAAGAGAGATTTCTTTCTCTCGTATGACTCATACAATAAGCAACACAAATATGATATGGCGGGAAATCCCGTGTGTTGATCCCAAGCCTAATGAGAATGAAAAATGGACATAAATCACATAAAAAAGTGTGTTTGTAGGAGTATGAAGCTGAATTTCTGGTTCTCTGCATCGGAAGGTTCAGTGGTCTTCCCAACATTCCTGAGTTTCCTCAAGGCAGAGGCCCTGAAATGTTTTCAGGCAAAGTGTTGCATTCAATGGACTACTCTTTGATGGACAATGCAAGTGCTGCAGAGTTGATCAAAGGTAAAAGAATCGCAATCGTAGGTTCAGCCAAGTCAGCAATCGACATTGCATTTGAATGCGCATCCGCGAATGGTACGATTCATTCGACGTGCCATGCTACTTGAATCGATGTGTTTTACCTTGTGATAGTTTAAATTGATTTGTTAGTCTTTCAGGGAACGATAAACCTTGTACGGTGATCCAAAGAACGAACCATTGGATGCTACAGGATGCATATCCTTGGGGTGTCAGTTTCGGTTTTTTGTGCTTCACCCGGTTTTTTGAACTAATGGTTCATAAACCGGGTGAAGGGTTCTTATTAAGTGTCTTGGCGACGTTGCTATCGCCTCTGGTAACATCTTCTAACTTGAAACATGCATATTTGATTATTTTTGCACACTGGATGTCCTGTTACATACTGGTGTTACATTTATCAGTGTCACTGTCTCGTTAAATGAGTGAATCCTATGACACAGAAAATGTTACACTGTGACATTTGAAATCAGTATGTTCCTAATTAATGTCATAAATGTATGTAGTGAGTTAATTGTTTCTTCATTTTAGAGATGGTTGATGTCCAAGTTTGTTGAGAGCTATGTTAAATGGAAACTTCCCCTGAAAAAGTACGGTCTGATTCCGGAAGAAAGCTTTGTCGGAGAAGCCTCTTCTTGTCAAATTTTCTTCCTCCCTGAAAACTTCTTCGACAGAGTTGAAGATGGAAGCATAGTTTTCAAGAATTCAGAGCAGTTCTGCTTCTGTAAAGAAGGTTTGATTCTCAAAGGAGACGATGATCCTGTAAAAGCAGACGTCGTGATCCTTGCAACGGGGTATAACGGAGACGAGAAGCTCAAGAACATGTTTGCATCTCCAACCTTCCAAAAGTACATTGCAGGATCTCCAACCTCCACTGTTCCACTCTACAGGTATACATATATTGGATTAAGTACTTCTTTAAGTTTATAATAACATGTAAAGATGCAAAACTATGATGGATCAATTTTGTGTACTACTGTAGACAGATGATCCATCCAAGAATACCACAACTAGCAGTGATAGGTTACTCCGAGTCTCTTTCGAATCTCTACACGTTCGAAATGAGGTGCAAATGGCTTGCATTCTTTCTTGATCGGGCCTTTGAGTTGCCGAGAATTAAAGCAATGGAAGAGGAGATCGAGACATGGGAGACGTACATGAAGCGGTACGCGGGCAATGGTAAGTTCAGAAGGGGTTGCATTGGTGGGATTTCGATTTGGTACAATGATCAACTGTGCAAAGATATTGGATGTAATCCAAGAAGAAAGAAGGGCTTCTTCTCAGAGTTGTTTCAACCTTATGGAGTGGCAGACTATGATGGAATGGCCTGCCAACTAAATTAGTAAAACGTCGACGTATTTCGAATTACTTGTTGACAAGAATAAGATGGGTAAATAAGTTGGTTGTTTAATCCTCAGTTCATCTTTATGCATTTTGAGGAGTGTTTATATTCTATTATACCTGAATCCACATGCTCCCTGATAAAGCTCGACAATTATAATAATAATTAATTAATTTAAATAATAATAATTAAATAAATATTATTTAATTATATTATATTAATTATTATTAAATATATATTAAATTAATAAAATAAGGGCTCGAGTAGGCTCCATAAGACTTGAGCTCGACTCGAGAATTACTCATTCGAGCTCGAGCTCGTGATAAGCTCGTTTTCTAATCGAGCCGAGTTCGAGCTCGGCTCGATGACTACTCGAGCCGAGTTCGAGTATGCGATATTCGGGCTCGCTCAACTCGTTTAATAGCCCTAGTTGTACTTCCTCTGTTACATCCATAAATCCCCATTTGTTTTTGTACGTAAATTAAATATTATTATTATTTTATATATATTTGATAGTTATATTAATAGCGAGTGACATGTTATATGTTGAACTTTTTACTTATAGAAAAAATGAAAACATTTGAATATAACCGTAACTAGAGTAGAATGGAGAATTTTGATGTGTGCGAGGAGTAGAAATTAAAAAAAAAAAAAAATGAAGCCCAATTCCTACCTAGGATAGCCCTGTCCCATAATCCCTCATAACCTCTATTCTAAAACCCACATGACTAATTACATTCATAAAAATCTTAAAAACAGTAATACAGAAAAAAGTAAAAAATAAATTAGTGGCAAGGAAAAATATGTGGCCACTGTGGAAACACCATCTCAAATTTCACTTTTAGTAGAGATACATCATATTAATGGGGATAAAAATAAATTGAAAACAAATACTATATTTTTTTAGTGTATATTGGGTGCACATACTGACGGAAACAGAAATTAACTTTAGGGGGGCCAAAATAATACTGTAAAGTATATATTTCATTCGTCCGCCCAAAATAATATTGTAAACTATATACTTCATTCGTCATACAAAATTATTTGCGTTTTTTAGAAGAAGATACTACTTTTTAACAACTCTATTCATTTTTTGGAATAATTTGATGATTTTTTATTAATAAAAAGTAATTATGCATATTAAAAATGATGATAATTTTGAAATTAAAGTATACTTTTTAAATTTTTAATTGATATTTATTAAAATATACATGGTTTAATCTTAATCCATGAGGTGTATTGACACCTTAGCTTGATTTAGGATCAGTTGGAGTAGTGCATAGAGGTTTTTTTATCCTATTTCTTATATTATTTGATATCTAAAAATATATAAATAATAAAAAGAATAAAATAAAATTTGATTCAAACAATTGGACTAGTGCATAAAGGTTTTTGATCTTATTTCTTAAATTATTTCATGTCTAAAAAAAAAGAGTATATATATATATATATATATATATATAAAATAAATAAAATAAAAATTAATTCAAAGAATGCCAAAGAAAAAGTAAAAGAATACTGCTTCTATAGTTTGAACATATATATAGTTCATTTTTGAAAAGCCAGGGGGCCCGATGCCCCCCTAGTCCTTTAACTTCCTCCATTATTGGGTGCACCCAGGTGCATCTTTACACCCATATATATATGTGCTTTTATTCTATTTTGTATACTTATGTTATTTTATTTTGTATACGTGTTTTGTAATAATTGTATATTTTTTTTCATATTAAATTTTCATTAAAAAAACTAACATTCATATGTGTATAACATTTTATTCAATATTATATACTACAATTTTTCATTAAAAAAATTAACAATTAAATTGTATACACTTTTACTCTTAATTGTATATATTTTTATTTATATTTATATATGGGTGCACCCTATCTTTCGGTGCACCCGGGTGCACACTATAAATGGCTTTTTTTTTCTCAAATCTCCATATTTTTTATTAATAAAACAAAGATTTTAAGTGGTCCAAATTAGTTTTTATTATTTTGGTCTTACACATTAGGAGAATTGCCAACAATTTAGGATTCTTATCCAACTCTTTAATTGAAGTTCATTGCTTGCCAAAAAATCCATCAACTTCTCTCTCACCTCCAAAGAACACACCACCTTTCCCTCTCTCATCCATGAAGGGTGGCTATTATTGGAGCTGGAATTAGTGGGCTTGCTGCGTGCAATCACATTGCATTAAGTGCCTGAAGCCCATGGTTTTTGAGGCCCAAGAAAAAATTGGTGGGCTTTGGAACCAGACAATTGAGTCCACTAGACTTCAAGTTGGCAGACAATTGTTCCAGTTCTCAGATTTTCCATGGCCTTGTTCAGCTGATGTGCATCCAAACAGCACCCAACTTGTTGATTATTTGCAATCTTATGCTCAGAAATTTGATCTCTTGCAGTATATGAAATTTAATTGCAATGTGATGAATATGGAATATGTTGGAGAATATGAAGAAGAAATGCAGAGTTGGGAGATGTGGGGTGGATCTGGAAAAGCTTTTGGATCAAAAGGGAAGTGGATTATCAAATTTCTTCATACAAATGAAGACTCCATCAAGGTACTCTACTTTTTATCTGTTTTTATTTTTTATATTTTTATTTTCTTACAAAAAAAATAAATATGTGCTTCACGTTTTAATATGCATGTAAGGATACAATAATTCATTTTGTTTATTTAGGGAAAATAATGAACAAATATTCACGTGGCAAAGTATATATTGTGTGAAACGAGTTTACATAATTAATTGTGAACTCTGATCATTTTAATTATGTGAATCCTAATTATATGTGTGTCTGTAGGGGCATACTTGTTAAGAGTTGAAACCGTCACATTTTAATTATCGTTTAAATATTAAAAATATTATAAATTTTCTTTTAAAATGTTATTAATTATTTTTTATTTAAATATGTTATAATTTATTTTTTAAAATGTTATTTCTTTTTATTTTTATTATAAATTAATTATTAAAATTATTCACTGCATTTTTTAAAATTTCTATTAATTCAGTATCACTTTTTATTAAAATATTACTTGGGTACGATGGTTCCACACATGTCTTTATTTTGAATTTAATATTTATTCTTATTATTTGAAATATTTAAAGGTATAATTATTTTTAAAAAATTTTTAATAGAAAGAGTTTATGTAAAATAGAGTTATCTGGCATGAAATTATTTTACGAAATATTTTTATAACAGTTTCTTATTTAATAAATGCATATCATGTGCTAATTAATATCACAAAAATAATACTAGTATTTATTTTTCAAAGAAATGTGGCATAATATTGATTTTAGCTCAATACAGATCATATATATATATATATATATTTCAGTGAAGATTTTCACTTTTTTTTAAATCAGTTTTTATTAACATTTTCACTCTGCCGAAAGTTTTAGCTACATTCTTTAATTTATTTTAATTTTAAAATTTTTATGCTTTTTTTTATACCACTTTATAATACGTGATCAGGGAAACTGGATGGAAATTAATGAAAATTAGGAAAATTAAAATAAATAATTTGTGTAGCAGGAATATGAAGCAGAATTTGTGGTATTGTGCATTGGAAGATTCAGTGGTTTACCGAACATTCCAGAATGTAATCCAGAAAAATTCAGAGGAAAAGTGTTGCATTATGTTGATTACTCAGCAATGGATAATTCATCTGCTGTCTATTGGTGCTGGCAAATCTGCATTTGATATTGCATTTGAATGTGCTAATGCAAACGGTACAATTAAACTTATCTGCTGTCTTAGCTTGGTTGCTTACACCGTTGGTAAGTTTAAACTTTCAGAAGAAGTGAGTGGTCATTTAACAGAAGCACCATCAAACCCATTTATTTATTACATGCATGCGCGCACGTGTTGATACTAGCTGCTCATTTCAGGCATGGTTTATGTCCAAGTTCATAGAAATGTACATGAAAATGAAACTTTCCTTGAAAAAGCAGACATCAA
Organism: Pogostemon cablin; assembly: GCA_023678885.1. NCBI lineage: Eukaryota > Viridiplantae > Streptophyta > Magnoliopsida > Lamiales > Lamiaceae > Pogostemon > Pogostemon cablin. Next base: position 28,679,193 of record CM042975.1, read on the forward strand.
CATCTTCGCCACAGGATTCAAAAGCGATGAGAAGCTCAAGAACTACATTGTCGGAACTCCGACATCTAGTGTTCCACTCTACAGGTTATTTATTACATTACTAAAAGACATTGTTTGTTTTTTAGTATTACATATCCTGTTACATTACGTTTAACTAATATATATTCGTTCGACTCCACTCCAGAGAAATGATATATCCAAGAATCCCAGGAGTAGCCGTGATAGGTTACTCTCAGTGTTGGTATTTTAATATGATGACATGGTAGAGATTAGAAAATTGGGTAGGTAAGAAAAGTTGATATAAGTATTTGGAAATTGAATAGTAAAAGTGGAGCAGACAATTTTGACTAGAATGAAGAATAGCTTTAATGGATTTATGGGAGTCTTAGTTGATTACAAATATACATGCTACATCCCATATTTATAGGGGATAAAGGTCAATTGATGTCACCGACATTGGATATAATCCAATTATATTCTAGTATTTTATTTTATCTTAGTTACTAAGTAATCTTTTATCTTAGTTACTAAGTATTTATCTTAGTTACTAAGTAATCTACAGAAATTCTAGAATGGTTTTTTTTACACTAGTTAATTATTATTGTAGAATTCTCTAGTAAATGTGCATCAACTATTTTATCACTCCCCCTTGATGCACATTTCGATGATCCCGAGCTTTTTTCGTAGTGTTTGGAATCTTGATCTCGGTAGTGCCTTTGTAAAAATATCTGCTAGTTGCTCTTCTATTCCAATGTGCTTGAGCTCGACTTCTCCATTATTAGTCGCTTCTCGTAGGAAGTGATATTTTATGGCGAAGTGTTTTGTCCTGCTGTGTTGTACGAGATTTTTTGCCATTGCTATTGCCGACTTGTTGTCGCAGTAGATTTCTGTTAGAATCTCTTGGTGTTCTCCCATATATCCAAGAATCCGCCGTAGCCAAATAGCTTGGCTTACTGTTAATGTGGCATCTACGTACTCTGCTTCTGTTGAAGATTGTGCGACACAGTCTTGCTTTTTAGATGCCCACGAGAATACTCTTGAGCTGAGTAAGAATGTATAGCCCAAGGTACTATTCATATCATCTGCTGATCCAGCCCAGTCGCTATCAGTATAGCCAACTAGCGTTGAGTTACTCTGTAGTTCGTACCAAATGCCGTAGTCCTTTGTTCCTTGAAGGTACCTCAGTATCCTCTTTGCAGCTCCGTAGTGGATTTGGCTTGGGTTCTGCATGAACCTAAATAGTAGGCTCGTTGCATACATGATGTCCGGCCTTGTAGCTGTTAGATATAGCAGGCTTCCAATTAGGCTTCTGTATGTTGATTCATCTACCTTTGTAGCTCCATCTTCTTTGCAGAACTTTTCATTTGTGATGAGGGGAGTTGCTACAGGATTGCATTTTTCCATCTTGAACTTCTGTAGCAGATTATTTGTATATTTTCTCTGCGAGATAAATATTCTGTTTTCTTTTTGACTTACCTTGATACTCAGAAAGTAGTTCATCAGTCCGAGGTCAGTCATTTCAAATGTCTTCATCATGTCTGCTTTGAACTCTTTGATCATATCTTCATCATTTCCTGTGTAGATAAAATCATCAATATATAAGAAAACGATTAGTCTTTTGTTGTTACCTTGGGTCTTGATATAGAGAGTTGGCTCGCTTTCACTTCTTTTGAACCCTTTGTTGTTGAAGTAGCCATCTATTCGACTATACCAGGCCCGTGGAGCTTGTTTTAACCCGTACAGTATCTTTCATAGCCTTAGCACTTTGTCTTCTTGTCCTTCTGCCACGAACCCTTGAGGCTGTTCGACATAGATCTCCTCTTCAAGGTATCCATTCAAAAATATTGACTTGACATCCAGCTGGTATATCTTCCATTTCTTCTGGGCTGCTAGAGCAATGAGAGCCCTTATAGTATCCAGGTGAGTTATTAGAGCGAATGTCTCGTTGTAGTCGATCCCTGGTAGTTGTGAGTAACCTTTAGCTACCAGCCTTGCCTTGTGTTTCTGGATTGAGCCATCTGGATTAAGTTAGTCTTGTAGACCCACTTAACTCCAATGACTTCTTTTTTGCTAGGTAGATCCGCCAACTCCCATGTGTTATTTTTCTCGATCATCTTGATCTCTTCTTCCATTGCTTTGATCCATTCTTTTTCTTTGATGGCTTCTTCAAAGCTTGCTGGCTCGATGGCTGCAATGTTGCACGTCTCATAGATTTCTCTTAGTATTTTTACCTTTTTAGGTATTTCATCTGGGACTGGTCCTTCTTGAACTTTAGGTGCTGGAGTCTCAGGACTTGGAGGTGCTTGAGCCTCTGGACTTGGAGGTACTTCTTGTGTTTTTAGTTCTTCGACTTTAGCTTCTTGATGCTCACTTGGTCCTCGTATTTGTGGCATCATGATACTTTTCTTCTCAACTTTTTCTTCATCCTAGTTCCATGAGGCATTCTCATCGAACTCGACATCTCGACTGAAGATTAGCTTCATTGTCCTGAGACTGTAGAGTCGATCGCCTTTGGACTGAGTGTTGTATCCAAGAAATATGCACTTCTCGGTCTTCTCTTCCAGTTTATGTCTCTTTTCTTTTGGGATGTGCACGTAGCAAATACTCCAAAAAATTCTTAGATGTTTTGCTGACGGCTTTCATCCAGTCCAGGCTTCAATTGGTATTTTATTTTGCACTTCCTTTGTTGGACATATTTTCAACAAATAGACTGCAGTGTAGATAGCTTCTGCTCAAAATACTTTGGGCATGCCTTTTTCTGCTAGCATTGTTCTAGCCATCTCCATTATGGTCCTATTCTTTCTCTCTAAGACTCCATTTTGTTCTGGAGCGTAGCCAACTGTTAGCTGATGGTTAACTCCTTCTTCTTCACAGAACTTGTTGAACTCCTTGGATGTGTACTCCGTCCCTCTATCGCTGCGTAGAACCTTGATTCTTTGACCGCTTTGATTCTCCACTAGATTCTTAAACTTCTTAAAAATAGAGAAGACTTCTGATCTTTCTTTCATGAAGTACACCCAGGTCATTCTTGTGTAGTCGTCAATGAAGAGAATGAAGTACCTGTTCTTCTCGAATGTTGGAGTCCTCATTGGCCCGCATACGTCGGTGTGAACCAGCTCCAAAGCTTGTTTTGCTCTCCATGCTTGTCCTGATGGGAATGGCTTCCTGTGTTGCTTGCCTTCCATGCATTTTTCGCATACATCCTCTTTTGATTGGATTGGTGGAAGATCTCTCATCATATTCTTCTGTTGGAGTAGTTTTAGCCCGTAAAAGTTGAAGTGCCCGAGCCTCCGGTGCCATATCCAGGATTGGTCTTCTTGGGCTTTTAGTGTTGTCTCCACGTAGTTCCATTGGATTGGAAAATTCTGTTGATGCTGCATTTTTACTACGGCTATTACATGATTTTTGTTTGTCTTGTCATAGATGATGCATGAATCACATTTGAATAGTAGAGAGTATCCTTTCTCCATCATTTGACCCACACTAAGTAGATTAGTGCGTAGTTTTGGTACTAATAGCACATCATGAATGTACCGTGTACCTCTTATTGTGTTAACGGCTATCGTGCCTTTTTCTTCAACTTCCAGTAGGTCTCCGTTGCCCAACTTCACTTGAGATCTGATATTTTTGTCAACGTTTTGAAAGATCTTCTCATCTCCAGTCATGTGGTTGCTGCACCCACTGTCTACGTACCACGTATCATATCTCACTTCTGATGCACCATGGTTCGCATAGAAGAGATTATTTCCATCTTCTTTTTCTTCAGAGTAGTTGGCCTGGTGACCTTTCTTGGGGCGACAATTTTTCTCCAAATGTCCAAATCTCCCAAACTTTTGCACTGTGGTTTATCTCGGTACCAATAATTTTTTTCAAGATGATTGATCCTTTTACAAACTCCACATAGGGGATATTTTTCTTTCTTATTATTGTTATTTTCTCCAATTTTTCTCCCCCCAATTTTAGAATTCTGAGACCGTATTTTTAGTTTAGACTAAAAAATATTTTCTAAATTTTCATCTTCATTTATGCTCAGTCTTTTTTCATAGGCTTCTAAAGAACCCAATAAATATGTTACTGCCAATTTTTCTATGTCTTTAGTCTCTTCTATAGTAGTGACTATTGGGTAGTATTTAATAGAGAGATATATTAAAATATTTTTTACTATCTTCTTATCTGTAATATCTTCCTCATAAGATTTTAGTTGATTTACTACTTCTCGTAATTGAGTGTAGTAATCTTTAACGATCTCAGATTCTTTCTTTTTTATATTTACGAAATCTCTTCTAAGAGTTTGAAGTTTTTAGATTTCGTATATTGTCACTCCCTTGATACTCCTCTTTTAGAATATCCCAGGCTTCTTTTGACGTCTTTGCTCCACTGATTCTCGGAAATAGAGACTCCGTCATAGCCATTTGTAGAAAGTATAGCGCCAAGTTATCATTCTCTGTGCTTCTGTCTATTTTTTTGTCTGTATTAGACAAAGATGATACATCTGCGGGGACAGTGTATCCCTTGTCGACGATCTCCTATAGGCCTTGAGACATAAAGTATGTCTTCAATTTAATGGCCCAATAGTTGTATCCTTCACCTGAGAAGGTTGGGATTGAAATTTGGTGGGTATTGGTTAGAGAGGACATTTTTAAGATGAATAAATAGTTGGGTAGTATAGTGTAGGTTTAGGGTAGTAGAATGCGGAAGCTTATTTTAACCCAGTTAATGAACTAATCGGGCTCTGATACCACTGTTGGTATTTTAATATGATGACATGGTGGAGATTAGAAAATTGGGTAGATAAGAAAAGATATTAGTGTTTGGAAATTGAATAGTGAAAGTGGAGAAAATTGGGTAGGTAAGAAAAGTTGATATTAGTGTTTGGAAATTGAATAGTAAAAGTGGAGCAAACAATTTTGACTAGAATGAAGAACAGCTTTAATGGATTGATGAGAGTCTTAGTTGATTACAAATATGCATGCTACATCCCATATTTATAGGGGATAAAGGTCGGTTGATGTCAACGACATTGGATATAATTCAATTATATATTCTAGTATTTTCTTTTATCTTAATTACTAAGCAATCTTTTATCTTAGTTACTAAGTATTTATCTTAGTTACTAAGTAATCTACAGAAATTCTAAAATGTTTTTTTTTACACTAGTTAATTATTATTGTAGAATTCTCTAGTCACTACAAGAAAATGACAATTTTGCTGCGAAATATTCATCTCTAAATTTGGTGAGCATATGCCCGTCGCAAATCTATTTAGCGACAAATTAAAAATTTTCCGCTAACTTTTGCTACAAATTAATTTATTTTGTCGCACTAATTTAGCAATAAAAATTAAAATTTTTATCGCAAATATTTGCTACAAAAAATTAATAACTTATCACAAATTTTTGTGACAATTTTTTTAATTTTGTCGCAAACATTTGTTACGCATTGTGTTACATGGCCACAAAATTTTAACAACGAAAATTAAATTTCGCAGCAAAAATTTGCTACATAATCTTTTGTTTCATTGCAAATATTTGTGACGAAAATCAAATTATTGGTAGAATTTTTTTTATTTTCCCATAAATATTTTTTATATGAATTATTTTATAATAATTATAAATTTTAGCAAAGAAATTGGGATGTTCATCTAAAAAATTAGTCTATTAAGGAATTTTAAATTTTAGATTTTTTCTAATTCTTCATAATAATCATTGTTGTATAATTTCAATGCAAGTTAATGTAAGTAAATTGACCACAAATCATATGAATTAAAACTCAAAATTAATTAAAATCTCATCCAAGAGAGAAAATGGACAAGTGATTCAAATAAGCTAAACTCTAAAAAGTTTCCACGCTAAGTACTTGAGCACATAATGATGGAAAAAATTATTTATATCTTCAAAGTTCAAACCCAAATAATCCAAGAAAGATGAGAGTCTTCTTTTATAAACTAAAAAGAAATCATGACTCAATCCCGAAAGATATCTTGATCGTTTTTCCAAAGCTTCCTCCCAAACATCTTCAGATATCTCCGGATCATCCAAAGCTAGTGTGTCATCACCATCTAAGTCCAGGAATGCCTCGTTCATTTTATTAGAACATTCCATCATTTCCTTCTGAACAACATGGAAGAAAGACAAACAAATAAAAAAAATAGAAGTACAAGCCATTAATTACAATATTAATTTATATATCTGTAAAAATTATCATAAAAAAAAATTCTTACATAATTCCACTTGCATGATTATGGCAAATGTTGGATCGACAACCATTGTGAAGTTGTAAACTCCCTAATAGCAATCTGTAATACACAAGAACCAGTTTTAGTATTAGAAAAATGTCCTGAAGGTAATTACATTGGACTATGCTATATGAATAGATTAGTCTTATACTTAATAGAAAATAATATATTACCCACTAGGTGGCACTATAAAGATTAAATTGTTATTTCCTATTACAATTAAAAAGAGTTGTCTTTACATTTAAAACATAAAAAACAATTGAGAACCCTGTAAGGAGCAATTAAACTCAACTAAGTCTACAGAAGCAGAGCTATCAAATATTACTCTTTGCTTACATACACTACAAGAAAAATGCAGAGAATGATGGGACTTTGAATTAATAAGTTATAACAGTTTTGATATAGGCCGCTAAAAGAAGTAATGATGTGAGATCAACAACACAGTTAAAATAGCTACTGTAGAAGACATTTTCACATAAGAAACTCACAAGGATGAAGCAGAGAGATAAGTAACCGGAAGAGCCTCAATCATACTTGCAGCATCATCCATTTTGCTAATAAATCTGCAAACCTAAGTAAGTAACGTGAACCTTATTAATACAATAAGATGATAAAGGTAGAAACAATAAAAAGAATTAATGAAAAGTAGTAAAATAACGAGCCTTGACATGATTGTTGAGAAGATTGAAAAAGAACAGTAATTACAAACTAATTCATTGCACAATGTCTGATTTTAAACGAAAATCTGCTTTGTTTGGGTATGAATTAGACTTCATAGCATCTATCATAGAAAATCCATGAAATTGTAGCTTCTTAGGAATTTTTTAGATTGCAATTTAGAGTTTTGAGTAAAAAGATATGATCAATTTACCAAGGGGTGGCAATCTTCTCAAGAATATGTTGTCTTTAGAGCATTTCGTCGAACACCTAATGGACAACAAAAAACAAAAAAACACATTCATTTTCTAAACAACATAATGAATCGCCCATGCTAAAAATTTAAAGCAACCAATCAGAACAGAGAAGCAATCTGAAGCTAATGGATTACAACATTGCTACTTACGAATTAGTAAATTCATTTACAAAAATCCATAATGAAGAGGAATGGAAAATCCCCAACAGAAGCCATAGAAAGTGGCATAAGCTATCCAACCTCAACCTTCACAACAAAACAAGATTCTATTGCAAGAAAAATAGCCAACAATAGTCTAAGAAAATACAGGGTGAGTGGAGGGGATTCGGTATGTCGAAACAAAAGCACATAAAAGGAGTTTTGAAAGAATACCTCGGTGAGAAAAAACGCAGATGGAAACACGACGTGATTTTCAACGTTTTGATGAAAACATAGGCAATTTCACCGGGGTAACATCGCAACGTGGATGGGGAAGGGGGCGAACGTGCAAAGGATTGATAAACCCTATATCGATTTTTCTGAATAAATCGATTTAAATAAATTGGTTTTGATGCGTCGATCACTAAATTGGTTTTTAAACATAGACACCATAGTTGCAGTAGGTTGATTGTGTTGTTCGCCGGCGCTAAATGAAACCAAAAGGAAAAGAAAAGGATAGCAAATTCTGCGCAAGGGCAAATAAATGGATACTGAAAAACTGACAGGAACCATACTTAAATCAAATGATAGAAATTTAAATTACTTTTTCCCGCCTTATAAAATATGAGCAATTTAAAAATTTTATTTCGCACTATATGAACCTTATTAAAAAAAAAAAACTCAAAATATTCACGACATTATATAGGTAGGATTTATAGTTTTAAAACAGGCAGTAGTGAGTAGTTTTTTTAAAATAAAATTATTTTATTTTATTTAATAGTGAAAATTAAATTAAATTTTAATCTAATGGTCCAAGTGCACTCAATTAGACTCTATAATATATTTAACTTTAAAATCCTTATTATTTAGATATAAAGAGTTTATAAATTTTATTCGTTACTCCCTCCATCTTACTAAAACGTACATGTTTTGCTATTTTGATTCGTCTTAATATTAAATGTGCATTTTTCTTTTTAATAGAAAGATCCACACAGATTAAATATTTCTTTCTCCATAGGCTCATACATCACACTAATACACCTACAACTTTATATTAAAATATCATTTCTCTCACTCAACCACACATTAAAATATTATATCCATTAATCTACGTGTAAAAAATAAATGTCCACATTTCTATGAGGTGGAGAGAGTATTTAAAAATATTATATTATTTTTTAAAAATTAATAAAATTATTCAAAAAAATAACTCTTGCAACGAAAATTGAAACAATGGTAGCAAATTTTTGTCATAAAATTTAGTTATGTTAAATATTAAAATATTAGCAAAGAAATGTAGATATTGGCCATTAAAATTCACTATAAATTTTTATTTGATGTCACTAATATAAACTTTATTTTTTTTTATTTTAATAAATAATTATTTTAGCAACCAAATATAAAAGTTGATATTTGGTAACAAAGTTTTGTGATGATATTTAATTTAGTTGCAAATTCTAAAACTAACGACAAAGTGTAGGAGTTTGTCGCTAATATTATTGACGAATATTTATTTGATGTCGCAAATATTATTTTGAATTTGATTTTTACTATAAGAAATAATAATTTTAGTGACCAAATATAAAAGTTGGTAACAAAATTTTGTGATGAAATTTACTTCGATCGCAAATGCAAATATTAGCAACAAAACGTAAAAATTTGCCGCTAATATTAATGATGAATATTAATTGGACGTCGCTAATATGAATGAATATTTTATATATTTAAATAAATAATTATTTTAGCGACCAGATATAGTAGTTGGTAACAAAATTTAGCGAAAAATTTAATTTAGTCGCAAATTCAAAAAGTAGCAACGAATTGCCGGAAATTGCCGCTAATATTAACGACAACTATTTATTTTAATGTCACTAAAATGAATTTGATTTTAATTTTTTTAAGAAATAATTATTTTAGCGACCATATATAAAAATTGGTAGCAAATTTTAGCCATAAAATTTAATTTAATCACAATTTTAAAAATTAACGACAAAATACAAAGATTTGTCGCTAATATTAGCGATAAATATTTATTTGATGTCGCTAAAATAAATTTATTTTTTAATAAATATTTATTTTTAGTGCCAAAATATAAAATTTTATAGCTAAATTTAGCGATGATATTCAATTTAATCGCAAATATAAATATTAACGACAAAATATTGAAAGTTCATCGTAAATATAAGCGATGAAATCTATCTTATGTCGTTAAAATGAATAATTATTTAAATTTATTCATAATTATTAATTTAGCAACGAAAAAACACAATTCGTCGCTAATAGAATGAATTTAGTGAAATCTGAATTCGCAGGTAATTTTTTATCGCTATATCTCCTTTTTCTTGTAGTGAGTAAATGTGCATCAAATATTTTATCACTCAGTCGTTTTCAAATCTTTATACGGCCGAAATGAAGAGCATATGGCTAGCACACTTCCTCGACGGCACCTTCCGGTTGCCAAGTATAAAAGCAATGGAAGAAGATATAAAGATGTGGGAGAAGTACATGAAGAGATATGGAGGCAAAGCTCACTTCAGAAGATCTTGTATTGGGAATGTTCATATATGGTATAATGATCAACTCTGCAAAGATATTGGATGCAATCCAAGAAGAAAGAAGGGCTTATTCTCTGAGTTATTTGATCTATATCATGCTATTGATTATAAAGAAGTAGCACCAACCAATTACAACTAATGTGGGGAGGGGAGTACAGGTGGACACATTTTAAGGGTGTTATTATAGAAAATATCTTAGTATTTAATAACTTATATAGCAGTGTTATTATAGACACATTTTAAGGGTGTCGTTTTTTTTATGTTACCTATTTTTTTATGTTATGTAATACTTTATAAAAGTTACAATTAAATGCTTACTCCATTAGTTCCGAGTTGACGTTTCGTTTTTTTTTTTGCACGTAGTTAATAGATAATATTTTAATGTGTAGTGAAATGAAAGAAATAATATTTAATATAATAAAGTGGGTAATTGTATTAATATCATGTGTGGGCCTTATATGAAATAATAATTAATTATTTTGTATGGGCTAACCTGACAATAAAGCAAATATAAACATTAACTTAAAATAAATTAAAAACATCTTGGAGGGAGTAATTATTTTTTCAATAAAGACAAATGCACCATGATTCACATTGACTATTATACAATTGTAGACTTGCAGCTTTTTTGTATTATATCTTACAATTCAAGGTGACCACGAGCTCAACCTATGTATAAAAATCGTATTATGGATTAAATGTTGTGGGCATTTTTTTTTTATATCTATTAATTTTTAAATATATTATAAATTAAGAGATGAGATCGTCTTATGTGAGATAATTTTATATATTTAAAATAATTATCACTTTTGCTATAGAATGTTATCACTTTTTATTTATACTATAAATAAATTATTTATAAAATAACATTATTTAATTGAGTATATATCACTTTTTGTTGTAGGAGTTATATTTTTTATCTGTCTTACATGAATCCTTACGTAAAACGGTCTCTCACAAATTTTTTCTTAAATTAATTGGTGTAATTTTTTTTTTATTATTTTTATTTTATTTTATATTTTTAATCTAGTGGTGTTCATTATACTAATGCACAAGTATCCTAACTCTATATATATAGCACAATTCAGTGTCGGCAAAATTTAAAATTTATAGATCTTAAAAAAAAAATCTTATACAAAGCATGTAAAAATTTAAAAAAAAAAAAACATAGGATGAAGCCCAATTCCTATCAAGGACAGCACTGTCACAAATCCATCGTAACCTCTATTCTAAAACACATTGACAAATTACATGTGTTCATAAAATTTTTAAAAACAGTATTACTGAAAAAAAAATTGTTTTTAGTGGCAAGGAAAAATATGTGGCCACTGTGGAAACACCATCTCATTATTCACAGTAGAGACACATCATATCAATGGGACAAAAAAAAAATTGAAAACACATAGTAGTATATTGTTCTTATCTCAAATCTCCAAATATATTTCTTAATAAAAAAACAAGATTTTAAGTGGTCCAAATTAGTTTTTATTATTTTTGTACTACACATATTGAGAGAATTGCCAACAATTTAGGATTCCTCTTTAAATGAAGTTCATTGCTTGCCAAAATCAACAACTTCTCTCTCACCTCCAAAGAACACACCACCTCTCTCTCATCCATGGAGAAAAGGGTGGCCATTGTTGGAGCTGGAATCAGTGGGCATGCTGCTTGCAAACATATTGCATCTAAGGGCCTGAAGCCCATGGTTTTTGAGGCCCAAGATCAAATTGGTGGGCTTTGGAACCAGACACTTGAGTCCACCAGACTTCAAGTTAGTAGACAACTGTTCCAGTTTTCAGATTTTCCATGGCCTTCTTCAGCTGATGTGCATCCAAACAGCACCCAACTTGTTGATTATTTGCAATCTTATGCTCAGAAATTTGATCTCTTACAATACATGAAATTTAATTGCAAAGTGATGAATATGGAATATGTTGGAGAATATGAAGAAGAAATGCAGAGTTGGGAGATGTGGGGTGGATCTGGAAAAGCTTTTGGATCAAAAGGGAAGTGGATTATCAAAGTTCTTCATACAAATGAAGACTCCATCAAGGTACACTACTGTTTATCTGTTTTTATTTTTTATATTTTTACTTTCTTAAACATACCCAAAGATTCATTTTTACTATTTTGGTCGTCCCATTCAAAGGATCATCTTTCATTTTTTACATATATGGGATCCACACACTCCCTCTAATACAATTAAAATATGGAACCCACACTACCATTAATACAACTACCCACTACACATTCAATAATAATACTCTTTAATTCACGTGCAAAAAAGTACAAACAACCATTTTTGGGGCGGGACGAAGAGAGTATACACAAACACTTAACGAGATTTACGGTGTAAACCATGTGGTCTCATCTTCTAACCCCATATACTCTATATATTGCTAGAGTGTTTAAATTAAAAGGACTACATAGTTTACAAGGATTTATGACGTAAACCTCATTTATAATAGCATAACTCAAGAATACAAACTATGTGCTTTCCAATTATTCAAGTTTAAATATGCATGTATGGATAAAATAATTCATTTTGTTTATTTATGAAAAATAATGAACAAATATTTATGTGGAGAAAGCCTGTGTGAGATGAGTTCACATAATTAATTATGTCAACCCTAGTTAATGTAATAATGTGAACCCTAACTATATGAGTTCAGGGGCACAATTGTGGGTGGATTGACAGTGAGATAATTTTATACTTTTATAATTAATTATTTCTATAATTAATTATTATTTTTATTAAAAATATTATATTAAATTTTGTTTTAACCTTTTAATTTATACTATAAATGATTTATGAAAATATTCACCTATTGAAAAGTGTGCTTTTTAGGAGTTTAATTACACTATGGTCGCGACTATTCGCACACACGATTTTACTTCTATACACCTATTGAATTTTAAATTAATATATGCATATATTAAATTATTAAATTATCCTTTTGACATACACACATTTAATAAAATATTATTCTTAAAATAATAAATACTACAATATACACACACCAAACACTTTAATAAAAATAATTCAATAAAAATATTAATACATATACATCACATACACATAAAACATTTGAGCAACAAAACTAAACTCACACCCACCCACTTCTTCTTCCACATCTTCTTCCTCCAACATTCAAAACCCTACATTTTCTCCCCATCTATAAACACTCACATTTGCTCACCCGGTCATCATGACGGAAGAAGAAACACCTAAGGACGTAAAGGTATGTATATTTACATGTTTATACCGATTAAAATGTTGTTTTACGCGTTTTTTTCATATCGCTGAATTGTTCGACCAACCAAAGTTGAAATTTTTGAATGTGTTCGACCATAGATGGTCGAAATTTTGGGTTTTATTCGACCAGAGGTGGTCGAATTTTTTGGATGTTTTCGACCATAGGTGGTCGAAATTTTTTGATAACTTCGACCATAGATGGTCGAATTTTTTAGAATATTTCGACCATATTTGGCCGATTTTTTTCAATTTTTTCGATAACTTTCTGTCGAACAGTGTGTATTTTTTCAGCACTTTACTTGTTTTCCAATTGTAACCCATTTCTTTTGTAAGTATGAATCATTTCCTTCTACTAAATGTAGTGCCATCTTTTTGGGGAATGAGCTTAGTGCCATCTTCTCCTCTTCCTCCCTTCTTCTCTTCTTTCCTTTTTTTTTTCTTAGTTTGAAAAGTGAGAAGTGAAGTGGGTGCCAAGTGAGGTGGGTGTAGGATTTAATGCTTAGATTAAATGTGGGATAGTAGGATGGAGGAGATTGCGTATATGAGTGTATTTCATTAAGGGTCATTTAGTATTTTCCTAGTGTGTGCATATATAATTTTTGTATGTGTAAATATAATTGGGTGTATGAAGTAAAACCGTGTGTACGAATACCAGCAACCTTATACTATATCCATTTGAGGATACACCTCCCATCATACTAAATTTGTGGATAGAGAAGCCGCCGTATTCTCGTCATGAACGCAACTTGTAGCACTGTCTTTTATTCTCTTGTGCTCCCATTTTTTTCTATATAAATTCGTTACACAAGTGTTTAGACAAATAAAAAAAATAAAATTTAACCGATCGATCGATAAAAACAATGTTTAATGATTAATACATTACGTGTGTTTACAATTATTTGGGGGCAAAGATCAGCTCCCAGATGTAAGGTCCCTCCACTATCGTCCATATGTGTGTAGGTGCCAATATTGGACCATTGCATGTGAAAATAAATAAATAATTATATTTATATACAAAGTTTAAAAAATCGATGTCGGTAAAAATATTGATACCTTAAATTTATGAATATATCGATAGATATATCGAATATCAATATCGATATCAATAAAAAATAAAAAAATCACGGAAACTTGAAAAAAATGAGAGAAAATTAATTATTTAACTTTGCAATATATTTTAACTAATTTTAATATATAAATACAATTTAAAATCTTAATAAAACTCATAACATATGATAAGCAAATCAATTACAATTTACAACATATTTAAATAGTCTAAAGTCATACAATACTTAATAATTAATACCAAAATGATAATCTATGATATTCAAATGTAAAACATGTGATGTCATTTTAATCTAAAAAATATTGATATCAACTCATCGAATTAGAGAGATTTTGAATATAGTTTTGAATGCATCAATAGTATTGTTATGTACCAATAAAATACTCCATCCGTCCTGATTCGATTAAATGTATCAAAATAATTGTATTTTTATTCAGAGTAACTATCATACTATGTACATGAAAGGAAACTCCTCATTTACTTAGCATTAACAATTTTAATGAAGAGTGATAATATTTGATAATTAATTAAATAAAATAAAACAGTCTTAATAATTTCATGCAAAGGTTGCTCTCTATATATATTTTTTAAATGGGAAAACTACTCATAGGTACATACTTTTATCCTAAATTATTATAAGATACAATAAATTCAAATAATTACTCTCACATATAAAATATTAAAGTAAAATATCAAATATAACCTTATAATCCCATATACTTTTAAATCACAAACCTTACCCCTCATCCACCCACTCACTGCCAGACCACCGTCAGAACTCAAAATGTGCAAACAAAATGTGCAAAAACAAAATTGTGCAAAACAAATTGTGCAAAACAAATTTGTACAAACAAATTGTGCAAACACATAGGGGTATTTATGATATCACAATCATAATTGTGTAGTTATGAGTATTAGTACTCTGAGTCATGTAGTTTATAGCAATTATGCATTATTTTATGTATCCAATAGTAAGTGACCTTTTTTAAATTGATCGAATTAATGAAAAAAATTATTTAATTGGTAAAAGTAATATAAAAAATCACTAAAAATTTCATAAAAATATGGATAATCTTTCGATATTCTCGATATATCCTCGATATTTTATCGATATTTTAGTGATATTTCTTGATATATCTCGATATCTGAAAAAATTTGAACTGTGGCAAACCGATATCGATATTGTTACTGATATTTCTCGATATATCCTCAGTATCAGAAAAGATATATATTTTTTTTCCAGTACTCTCCAAATACGAATATGTCGTGAAAATATCGTTGATATTTTCGAAAATTTTAAACCTTGTTTATATACTATTATTTGTATTAAATATACAATATTTAAATTTTATTTTTCTGTATAAGCTTAGCTTTAATTTGCTCCTTGTATATTTATTTCAAAAAGGATAGGATCTAAAAATATAAAAATAAAAAGATAAATGTTAAGAACAATTAATGTCACTAAATATAGTACTCCTTCCGTCTCGGGTATTTTCACCTATTTATACGGGCACGGAGATAAAACGTGTTTTTTTTAATATATAATATTAGAAAAAGTAGGAATAAATTAATAATTTAAAAAGAAAAAGTAAATAAAGTTGTTGGGAATGATGAATAAAGTGTAAAAAAATAGTAATTAAAATTGTTGAGATTGTAAAAAGTATGTAATAAAATATTGGAGTATGTATTTTTACTATTAATAGAATGAGTAAAAATACGTGGGACAACCCAAAACGGAAAATGAGTAAAAATAAGTAAGACGGATGGAGTAAGAAAAAAAAAATGATGAACAAATAATGTATACCGATGAAAATTTACTTAATTAATTATAGATAGTTATCGGACATTATCAGTTTGCTTAATGTTGTAAGGTGGTTAATTAGATGGTGATCAGGAAATCAGAAAATGAATGGAAATTAATGAAAATTAGGAAAATTTAATTAAATAATTTGTGTAGCAGGATTATGAAGCAGAATTTGTGGTATTGTGCGTTGGAAGATTCAGTGGTTTACCGAACATTCCAGAATGTAATCCAGAAAAATTCTCAGGAAAAGTGTTGCATTCTATGGATTACTCAGCTATGGATAATTCATCTGCTGCTCAATTCATCAAAGGCAAAAGGGTTGCTATTATTGGTGCTGGCAAATCTGCAACTGATATTGCATTTGAATGTGCTAATGCAAACGGTACACATTTTAAAGAGTTTAAAACATGTATCTTTTTATTTTATTCGAAAAGGTTCTAAAATTGTTAAGATATTCATTTTCGTCCCAAACCTTTTAGTCTTACTTCCACCCAAAACTACTTTCTTGTCAATTTTATTATCTTATAATATTGTAAAAGTTAAATTAGAAAGGTAAAGTCTCTTGTAAGATGATAATTATGTGAGACAGATCAACTCGTTGTTAAAATATGCTCGTTATATACGTAAAGTATGATAATTCTTAGTTAAAGTTTGTTTTTTAAAATTTGATAAATAATGAATTAAAGTATGTTATTTAAGCGTATTCACAACAAATATACTTTAAATACCAATACGCATACTTTTCTTATATAACAATTACAGTATATTTTAATAATGGGTCGACCCGTCTCACACAGTTTCCTTACCAATACTCGTCTGATCACAAAAGAGTATCCCAATTAGAAAATTTGAATATTCGTAAGTAAAACTAATATCAATGAGAATTTACTAATTATGAGACTTTCTTCTTAATTATTTTTAATATAGTAAATTTGTATTAGAAGATATTATTTTACATTCCGTCTTAAATCATATTTTACTTCTCCAATCATGCTTAAACATTTATTTATTTTATTTTATTTAATTCAAAAGGGAATGAGAAGCCCTGCACGATGATACAAAGAAGCAGCAGTATCGCTTGGGCACTTCCTAATCTTAATCCATGGGGTATTAGTTTTGGTTTTTTGTGCTTCACTCGTTTCTCCGAACTAATGATTCATAAGCCAGGTGAAGGCTTCTTATCTGCTGTCATGGCTTGGTTGCTTACACCGTTGGTAAGCTTAAGCTTTTAGACGAAGTGGTCATTTAACTGTAACACCTTCACCTGTCTTAATTACATGCATCGCACGTGTTGATACTAGCTAGTCATTTTCAGGCATGGTTTCTGTCCAAGTTCATAGAAATGTATGTCAAAATGAAACTTCCCTTGAAAAAGCACGGTATGATCCCCAAGGAAAGCTTTGCTCTATCCGCCTCTTCGTGTCGGATATTCATACTCCCGGATGAGAACTTTTACGACAGAGTTGAGGACGGAAGCATTGTTCTAAAGAAATCACAACACTTCAGCTTCTGCAGAGAAGGCTTGATCCTTGATGGCGAACACGACGTCTTAAAAGCAGACGTCGTCATCTTCGCCACAGGATTCAAAGGCGATGAGAAGCTCAAGAACATCTTTTCATCTCCCACCTTTCAGAACTACATTGTCGGAACTCCAACATCTAGTGTTCCACTCTACAGGTTATTATTACATTACCAAGAAGACTATTATTTTTTTGCGGTTTAAAATTAAAATGTTCTCATAAAAATTTACTTTATTCAAAATAGCTTCGAGAACTTTAATTTCTTTGAAATAGTCTTATAATTTTTAAATTGTCATAAAAATGGTCATTTTTATTCAAAAATGTAAAAAATTTCTGATTTCACGAGTCTGAACCATGGGACCGAATTGATGCTTTTACAAAAATTATGGGATGAAATTGGTGAAAAATATTGTTTTGGAACAAAATCAGAGCAAAACTGAAAGATTTGAGACGAAAATGAATTTTCTAACAATTTTAGGACATTTTCTAATAAAGCAAAAAGATACAAGACAATTTATATTTTAAACTCTTTTTTTCTGGTATTTCATCTGCTATTCCATTACGGTTAACTAATGTATATTCATTCGACTCCACTCTAGAGAAATGATACATCCAAGAATCCCAGGAGTAGTCGTGATAGGCTACTCTGAGTCGTTTTCGAATCTTTATACGGCCGAAATGAAGAGCATATGGCTTGCACACTTCCTCGATGGCGCCTTCCGGTTGCCGAGTATAAAAGCAATGGAAGAAGATATCAAGATTTGGGAGAAGTACATGAAGAGATATGGAGGCAAAGCTCACTTCAGAAGATCTTGTATTGGGAATGTTCATATCTGGTATAATGATCAACTCTGCAAAGATATTGGATGCAATCCAAGAAGAAAGAAGGGCTTCTTCTCTGAGTTATTTGAACCATATCATGCTATTGATTATAAAGAAGTAGCACCAGCCAATTATAAATATTGCAAATGATCATGTGATGTTTAGATGGCTAAGTTAGTTTGGCAATTTCATTGCATTGAAAGAGTACTGTCTGAATCATGCTCACATATGATTTGTTTACTTGTATCTGAAATAATGCATGAAATCATGCAACACAAATTGCTTTCACATGATTTTGCTACACATTAAACTATGGTACTTAAATTTGTTGACTTGCAATTATTGCAGGGGAAATCTGTTATCCTATATATTAAGTATATAACATTTTATACTGTCAATTTTTGTTCAGGAAAAATTATAGAGGTTGAAATTTAATTTGTTAAAAGTGATGTTTTAATAATGGCTTTTTTAATTGAAAAAAAAAATTGAAAATGTTATGTTTCCGTTATTGCAATTACGGTACTATTCCATATTAATATGAACCATTGTCCATATAATTTATGTATAACCTTTTTGGACATAAATTCACTGCAAAGTTCCAACAATTATAGTGTCATATTTTCTACTATAAAAATAGAATTGCTGCTGGTTTTAACAAAAACTGGGTGATGCATGCGTGAGATGGGCTGGAGAAATTTTTGTTGAGATGGACCAAAATGAATCTTACTGCTGCGGCAGTTTGGGCTGTTTAATTGTATGAAGTTGGGCCAATGAATGTTAGTGCAATGAGATAAAAATGGGCTTCATGCGGGCTTTAGTGGAGGTGTGCTACCAATATCATTATTAACATGGGCCGATAATTAGAAGATGGGCTCGCTGCTTAATTTTGTATAGTACTCCCCCGTATTTATGCCCATTTGTACGTGAGCGTAGAGTATTATTTTTTAAATATACTCTCTCCGCCCTTTATTATGAGCGCTTTTTGCACGTAAATTAAGAATTATTATTATTTAATGTATAGTGGGTAATTGTATTAGTGTGCCTCACATATTTTAATTGTATTAGTAGGTGTGTGTATCCTATGTATGTCAAAAAGGAAAAGAGACTCTTTGGGTGAGACGCTCGAACTTAAAAAATACACTCTTTAAAGGGGACGGAGGGAGTATGATGTATGAAAAATAGGGTTAACTTTGTAATTTAAAAAAAAGTAAATAAAATTGTAGAAAATAATTAATAGAGTATAAAAATGAGATAAAATTGTTAGGATCCATAAATAAAATGTGAAAAACATATAAGATGTAGTATAATGTATTTCTACATGAGACACCTTAAAACGAAAAATGTGCAAATATATGGATGGAGGGGTATTTAAAATCATTTTAAATCCACGATAAAAATGAAATTTGATTTTAATTCTGAAATTTTTTTTTCTTTTCAATTTATACTTATTCCTACTTTATTCCATTTCGAAATATATTAAATAGAAAGGAAAAAAAGAAAAAAACAATGGTGAGGAAAGTTATATGTGGCAAGTCTTCCACCCTTAAATAAGATGGAATTGAAGTCCAAATATGATGAATTTCAAACGTACGGGAAGGAATCTAATAAAATCTCCTACCATTTTTTTTTATTCTTTAAGGATTATTTGACGTTCTGATAAGTAGTGGAGTAGTTTTTTTTTTTTAATTCCTAATTTTCATCTTACTCATAATTAAAGGGTTAAATTTTTGACAAATTCTCTTGTGAGACATTATATATTTGAGACGGTTTGTGAGACGTATTAAAATATGTCTATTATATAGAAAAAATATGTCTATTGGTTATTAAAATATGTTTTCTAAGTATGATAAATGATGAATTAAAGTATGATTTTATGGTGTTAAATAAAATATGATTAATTATTGACATACTTTAACTACAAATAAACATACTTTGTCTATATAATAATACTTTAATAATGGGTCGACCCGTCTCACAAAAAATCTGTCTCACAAGAGAATTTCTCTAAATTTTTATATACCCAAATGAATTTAATTTTATTTTAAGGTTCTATATTCAGTGATTATTGTTAAGATGTCTTAAATAATGAAAATATAATAGGAGTATTTTAGATTTGTGATTTGATTTAAAAATTGTAATCAAGTCATTAATATATACTATCTGAGTTATAAATAAAATATAATCAAATCATCAAAATATTTTATACCATGAATTCACAATTTGTGCAATCTATTTCTAATTTGTTTCAATCAAAATTCAAGTCAGATCATTTTGAAACATAAACACAGTGTAAAGAAAAATTTCCTCGAAGAGAAAAAGGGGTTATGTCAAATGTGACGCATTCCCTCATAATGAAAATTTCAGACTATTTTAGTCGACATTAACAATTCAGATGAAAATGAAAGAAAATTACCAGAAATTTCCTCCCCTGATTCTATCCTTGCTCAAATCTCCAATATATATTGGCTTGGGAGTTGGGAGTATACGTATACACGTCGTACAGAGATTCATCGAATCGGAAGAGAAAGGAACCCCATAATCATCAGCCATAAGTATGGCTGTTGCTGCACAACCCTCTCTCCACTTCCACCGAAATTGTGCTTTTCTCCGATCAAATTCACGCCCTTTCCGCAATTCCAAGCTGTATCCTCGCCCTGGTTTCTCTCCTGCAAGAATCCGAGCAAGTTCCGCCATTGCTATACTGCCTGTAATTCTCTTACTCTTCTTTCGTGCCTGTAAATGCGTGAGTGTGAGTGTGGGAGCTTTCTGGTTGGGTACTTGGGGATTCCTGATTAATTGATTGTATTTGATCAAACTGTGAATACTGCGTACCCCAGAATGGGTAATATGATGCGTGTTCAAGTTTAATTATTGAGCCTGAGTGTAGAAATTGCGTCAGTAAGCTTTGAGTGTATAATTTGTTTTGGTGATTTTGAAATTGTTTATTTCACTGAATTGTCCAGTTAATTTTATTATATTCGTCCCACAATCCGTTGAGATTCACCCGGCTTACACGTAGAAGATGTAGGAGTGATGATGAATTATATGAACTTAAACAAAACTCTGCATCAGAGGAGCCAAATGCTGGCATAGAACTACCTATAAGCATTTCACAATCTTTGTGAATAAACTGTCTGTCATTTAGTAATACTTATCTAATGAAATGTTACATTAGTCATTCTTTTCAGTGAAACGATTTAAAAACCAAGTTGTGTATCAATCTATAATTTATAAGAAAGACTGTTTGTCTGTGACTGTTTTGGGGGATATTCTGATTCAGGAATGGTCACTGTATGTTCTCTTCTATGATCTGCAATTCTAAAATTAAATATTTTTGCCAAGGATTTTGCTTTAATGTACTGAATGTTTCTAAGCACCTGCGCTTACCAGGAATCAACCACTGAGGTCCAAGATACTTCAGATGTTGATTTGTTTGCTTGTCCCATTTGTTATGAGCCTCTAATACGGAAAGGCCCTTCTGGATTTAACCTGTAAGTTCGAATTCGGATTAATCTTAATGTGTTCAATATGATTTGGCGATATTAATTCAATTATGTACATGATCCAGGCCTGCAATCTATAGATCTGCTTTCAAATGTCTGAAATGCAACAAGTCATATTCAAGCAAAAACACTTATCTTGATCTTACAGTTACTTCTGGGACAAAAGAGTACAATGAGTCCAAACCAGCTGGGACTGAACTTTTCAGGTGTGATATAATGATTCTCATAACATCATATCCTAGACAAAATGAACTGTTATTAATCATCTTTACCCCTCATTTTGGAAAGAACGAATCATGAATGATATCATGATAATGCATTGATGCCATTTGTTCAATAGGAAATGCAATTCCTTTATATTCACAATGCATTCTAGCTATATTAGTAAATGCTATTTGTCCTACACCATCTCATTTTCATGTTATGAGTCCTGTATCATAAATAGCTGAACGGAACTGTTATTATATTCCCTTCTAATTGTATTTCATTGAAATGCCCGAATTGGGGGTTGGAATTAAATAATTTTTACTATTATATTCTTCTTTGCCAACCAGATAACAGCAAATTGCATATTTGATGTTCATCTCCCTTTTTCTTTTTTTCCCACCTTGATATTCCTCACTTCTCTCCTAGTTTATATCTGGATTTGTAGTTGATTCCTTGAAAACAATGTGAGGATATTTTTTCTTGAATTCTTTACCAATAGCTTGTAGTTCTATAAAATAAAGTCAAGGACCTAGTGGTATTTATTGTCTTTGTGTTTACTAAAATTTAATGTTAGCGCTTTACCTTTTTTTCAGGAGCCCACTTGTTTCATATGTGTATGAGAGGGGCTGGCGCCAAAATTTTATAACTAGTGGTTTCCCTGGTCCTGATGAAGAGGTAAACTGTTCTGTCAGTTAATTCTGTGAAATGGACCAAACTGTCTTTTGCTCTTAAAGAAGGTTATCTTGAAGGGAAAGAAAAAGTTATTTTACAAATTATCATTGATATCTTAGTATTTTGATTGCTCATATATTCAAATGCTTTCTAGTTAATCTTGAGTATATTTACATCTGCTCTACCTCAACTCCTGCTGATTTCTGCATTACTACTTTTCTGAAATTTTTGCAGTTCAATATGGCCCAGGAGTACTTTAAACCAGCTGAAGGTGGAGTCCTAGTAGATGTGAGTTGTGGCAGTGGTTTGTTTTCCCGAAAATTTGCCAAATCAGGGACCTATTCAAGAGTCATTGCACTTGATTTTTCTGAAAATATGCTACGCCAGTGTTACGATTTCATAAAAAATGATGATGCTATCTTAAGCTCGTAAGTATTTATTTCTGCATTTACCTTTTATGCTTCACTTATTATGAACATTGTTCGAAATATATTTTGCTCAGCTTATTTACCTTTTACAAGAAAGTGAAATTCACAGTTGCTTAATTTGAAATCTGCAGCAATCTTGCACTTGTGAGAGCTGATGTTTCAAGACTTCCCTTTTCTTCTGGTTCAGTTGATGCTGTTCATGCTGGTGCTGCCTTGCATTGCTGGCCATCTCCTTCAAATGATGTAAGTTTTCTTATTGCAATTTGTTCAACTATTTTAGGCCAAATGGATGTGTATTGTTTTTATCCCTTGATTTCTTGTGCTATATATCTTAGTTAAACATTGCATGAGATTGTATATATCTCTGCAATCAAAATCATGCTATTCTTCATAATTTTAATAGAGAGTTGGCAGTAAATCATCAACAAAGTACTCTATACATGCAGCCAAATGAAATAAAGTGTTTATAAGTAGGGACTTTTGTAGTAAATTTCTTCTAGATTAAATGACTCAGTACCCTGCCTATTCTTACACCCTTGCTTTGTTGCAAATATGGTTTGCCTTGACAAACGGTTGAGTTTCCTTCGGTGATTGATTTCTTTGCGATTCTGCTTCTGTGTCAGGTTGCTGAAATAAATCGTATATTACGAAGTGGTGGTGTTTTTGTTGGAAGCACTTTCCTTCGAGTAACTTCATCTACTCCTGCCTTGTTGAGGCCTCTTAGACAGGTGCTCCCGTCTATTAGTCTGTCACTCATACTCAAATAATTATTGACACAAAACATGCATTTATAAGAATATGGTGGAGAGATGAAATCAGTATTCCCAACGGAGGGGCATTATATAGAAATCTACAGATATTTGTCTTCTAAATTGGAACATCTTAGCTCTCTCAGGAACTACTCATGATATATAGATTCACTATGATTTTGTTGTTTATAGCTAACGTTTAACGCTGCGTTGACACATTTTTTGTTTGGCAGAGGATCACGAGGAGTTACAATTATCTTACAGAAGAGGAGATTGAGGATTTGTGTGCATCATGTGGTCTGGTTAATTACACCAAGAAAGTCCAGCAGTCTTTTATCATGTTTTCTGCACAGAAAGCATGACTGAGTGCATAATTCTTTTCTGAAGCGGTTGCTTCCTATATATGTATGGATGTATATTTGTGTATATTTACACAGAGAGAGTCTGAGAATTGTGCATAGTAGTGGTGTAATTACTAATAATGAGTTTGATCTCAAAAGATTATATTGGGGTTGTTTGCATGAAATTGTTTATTAAAGAAAGGGATTTTGAGAAAATGTGCATGAGTACGTGGTAGAATTTTGTATGTACATGTAAATTGTTGGAGCAGATCAAAATTAATTAGCCATAAAATTTTTTCATTTTTAGTTGCGAAGAATGGATTCACGTTTTAAAATCATTCTTTAATACATGGTAAAGACTTGTGTCATACCGTCTCACGTAAGCCTTTACATGAGACGGTCAAAAAGTGATACTAAATTAATGAAAAGTGATAATATTATTTCATGAATAATTTATGTATAAATGAAAAGTGATAACATTTTATAGCGAAAGTGATAACGTTTTATAGCAAATGTGATGAATATTTTAAAAAGTGTAAAATGGTCTCACGTAAGACGGTCTCGCAAGACATACCCTTAATATATTATGATTATCATATATTAAAAATATATATATTTTAATTACAAATAAACATATTTTGCTTATATAACAATTACTTCGTATTTTAGCCCAAGAGGCTATCTTTTTATAATTATAAAATAAATAAAAAGAGTAAAAATTTAAATAAATAAATAAAATTTATCGTTGTATTTAAAATCTATTAATTTAAAAATCCTTTTACAAATGCACCATATAAAGAATGTAATTCAAATGAATGATCTAAATTAAATTCAAGAGATTTTAAATCCTTCTATTTTCAAATTACTTAGAATTTTAAATAATTCAATCCAAATACTTTCAAATTTTCCAGTTCAGTTTACAATCACAATAATATAAATTTTTTATTTTTTATTTATTACCTAAAAAATCACATTCCTCCAAATCAATTCAATAAAATTAGTTAAGATAATCAATTATCATATTTCCAATAAAGGGTGTAATTAATCATGGGATTGATGCAGGAATTACCTATTATCTATCTCACATAATGGTACTCCATTACACAAGATATATTTGGTTTTGTTCCCTTTGATTTATTTTATTTTATTTTAAATCAAGTTATATGTTTTTAAAACACTAATTTTTAGGAATTTTGGAAATTCAATTTTTTTCAATATGTGGCCACCCTATATTCTGCTCTACGACATTAAGAACCATGTGTGGACATTTTGCATGACTCATTTTGGACCCTTTAGTTCCATCAAATTATTGTTTTCTATTTCTGTTTTTTGTTTGATCTCCATGGATCTATCTGTGATAACAATATAAATAAACAAATAATTCATTAAAATGTGCGAAGGGGGGTCGATATTTAATTGGTACGAAAAATAAAAAATAAAAATAGAAACGTCCATCCCAAGCAGTTCTACCCTATGTTACGAAAGAGTGGTAAAGAGGTAAATCATGATAACTCAACTAATAAAAAGAAGCTGTTAGATCACTACTTACTGCACACAAGAGTCCTCATTTTGAAAGGGTTCTCCTACACTTAAAGAGCCGACTGAATAGTAATGAGGTAAATCACGGTTGACTCAACTAATTAATAGAGACTAGATCACTACCCAATGCACATAAGGAACCCCTCATTTTAAAAAGTTTATTCTACACCAGGACAGAGAGATTTGATCTATAGTTATTGATATAAAATGTCATCCCTATGAATTTTTAATTATTCTATCAAAAGGTTCTATACAGTTGTGATCAATTGATGCTAAAAATGTTTATCACAAGTACAGACTGTTGGTATTTTGTCAAAATGAAAAGAAGGGGTTTTTCATCCCACATCGGGTGGGAGAGAAATGAGGGGAGAATCCTTAGGCTATATAAGGAGACCCTAGGTTTGAAGTGAGGTGCACCAATCAAGTACACTTTAATCTTTGTATTTGATTCTAGTTAAAATTCTTTTCTTTGATTCTCGGTTGTGAGAATGGGAAGAAAGGTGAGAATTAGTCAAAGATTTGTAAGGGTGTAGGGATTGGGGTCGGGAGAGAGAAATTCTGTGTGATTGTAAAAATTTTTCACATAGTGGTATTTTCTCGGTCCGTGGTTTTTCTCCGGTTTTGGAGTTTTCCACGTAAATTCTTGTGTTGTGCTTTTTATGTTCTTCTTTGTTTGTCCCTTAGAAATGAATGGGGATCTGCCTTATCCCAACAAGTGGTATCAGAGCCCGGTTCGGGTGCTTATAAAGTTCTTAGTATGCTTTGTGGTTGCAGCACAGTCTGTTCTTAGTATGCTTTGTGGTTGCAGCACAGTCTGACCTTCCACATCAGAAAAGACTTTATGAGAGGAAGAGAGTCCACATCAGAAAAGACTTTATGAGAGGAAGAGGGTTATTCATTAGGCTAAGGGTGGCATGAAAGAAGTGGGAAAAGCTGGTGGCACAAGGGGTCAGAAGAATAGCCGGATGCGGTGGCATCTCCTTTCTTGCGGTGAAATGTGCCGGACTGTGGCGACGGTGGCGTGGCAAGGGGTAGGATTTGCGGGTCAACAGTTTTTGGCGGAGTTCTTGGACCTGCAGCAATGTGAATTGCTGGGACTCCCGGTGGTGGAGTTGGCTTAAAAGCGGCATGGAATTTTCCATGGATGTCGGCTCAAGGAGGTTTGAAAGGAACGGGTTTTCCGGTAATGACTAGTGGCGTGGGGAAGCTACGATTCAACGGGGAAGATGGCGATGTGGTACTTGGTATCGGGTGGCGCTAGATCGGTAAAGAATAGCGTGGATTCAACTGACAAGTGGGAAAGCATCGTGAATTCCGGAAGGTTGGAATCGGCTTCAAGTGACAACACTTTCAGTAGGAAAAGGGTTCGGACAAACCTGGTGTAGCTGGCGGTAAAAGGCAGCGACGTCATGTCGGTACAGACGGGTTTTGCTCAAGGTGGAGCAATGGTGCGGTAATTGCGGTGGAGCAATGGCACGGTAATTGCTTACGGTGGAGTAATGATGGCGTTTCTAGTCAAGGAGGAGTTGGTGCGTCAACAACTCTGAATGTTGAGTTAATATTATTGGGGATCCTTATGACATGTTCCGCTGTCATGGAAAAGGTGTAATAATATTAGTTGGTCCACAAGTTTGCACACGGACATTGACTTGACAGGTGATGTAGGGTGTGTGGTGGATGTATATCGATGGCTGATGAAATTCCAGGGGTAGCCAAGAGCTAGAAGTAGCACCATAAATATCAGCAGGTGTTTTTCGATATGTGCCGTAGGAAATTCTTAGAATGGTTGATTCTAAGTGGTCGACTCATATGGTGGAGTAGGATTCTCGGGATAGAGAATGATTGTCGGTAAAGATAATGAGTCTTCTTTTATTTTGACAAGGTGGAGATTGTTGGTATTTTGTCAAAATGAAAAGAAGGGGTTTTTCATCCCACATCGGGTGGGAGAGAAATGAGGGGAGAATCCTTAGGCTATATAAGGAGACCCTAGGTTTGAAGTGAGATGCACCAATCAAGTACACTTTAATCTTTGTATTTGATTCTAGTTAAAATTCTTTTCTTTGATTCTCGGTTGTGAGAATGGGAAGAAAGGTGAGAATTAGTCAAAGATTTGTAAGGGTGTAGGGATTGGGGTTGGGAGAGAGAAATTTTGTGTGATTGTAAAAATTTTTCACATAGTGGTATTTTCTCGGTCCGTGGTTTTTCTCCGGTTTTGGAGTTTTCCACGTAAATTCTTGTGTTGTGCTTTTTATGTTCTTCTTTGTTTGTCCCTTAGAAATGAATGGGGATCTGCCTTATCCCAACACAGACAACTTTTATTCTTTGCTGTAAATGTTGCTGTCTCATTCTTTGTCAATTAGTGCTGAAACATTTGGAATTGGTTGTCTTCGTGCAAGAATAATTCTCACCTTAATTGAAATTATGATTTATGATACTTGAACTGCTAGTAAAAAATTTTACAATAACTTTTATTATTAATATTTAATTTGGGTTTGAATTAGTCTTTTTAATTATAAAAATTGTGTATTCTATAATTTCTATTATTAAGAACCCCATAGCCAATCAAGGGAGAGCATAGACAGAAACAGTCAAACAATATTTTTCTAAAAGAATTAATATTGTTTAGTAGGAGTAATATTTTATGTTCAAATCTTAAATATTTGTAAGCCTACTTCTAAATATGAGTAAGTAAATTACTCTCCATCCGTCTCTAAGGTATCCATTTTACTATTTTCGGCATCCGCTTCAAATGTATCAATTTCTCCTATTTAATAAAAAAGTACTCCCTCCGTCCCGGAAAAGTTTGCGCCCTTCTTTTCGGCACGGAGATTAAGAAAGTGATGACTTTTAGGGGTATAATGGTATTTTTTTTGTAATAAATAAATGATAAAGTATGTTAGGTAGAGATGATTTTTTTTTAAATAAAGTGTATGTGGAAAGATAATTGTTTTTTACTTTTTGTTCTTTTTGGGATTTGTTTGTGGGACAACCTAAAATGAGAAATGTGTAATGCGAAAGGAAAACGGAGGGAGTACACCATATGAGATTTTAATATTGAAAACTAATTTGATTCAATAAAAAAACGAACCGAGATAATTAGCATTAAATTAAGTACTTTTCGTGAACTGGGACCCGCAAAAATTAAAAATTACATCCGTACATAAGTAATTCTTAATTTCTCGTTCTTAGCAATTTAAACGGTTGATAATTAATAGTAAAAACAATTTGTGTTAATTAATTAAGTTCATGTTAATTACATGCTTTTTTGGCCATATATACCGCCTAGAAGTGCAAAAATTAAGGACCAAGTCCATTATTATTAAATTATTCATTCATCATCATTAATTTTAGCATTACAGTCGTCTGAAATAGTTCCACGTTAAGATTTTATAGGAAATCGAATCAAGAATTATTACAAATCAAAAGTGTTACTCTTCATGAATGAATAATTTTTTTTATTTTAAAATTTTGAAGTATAAGAAAATTTTATCCTTAGGAATAATAATATATTATGTAAAAAAGTAAATATTATGGTAAACAATAGTATGAGACCGTCTAGTGGGAAGAATTTCATAAAATAAATAAAAAATTATACTCGAATTAATAAAAAGCGATGGTGGTATAATTAATTATTTTGAACAATTCGTAGTATAAATATAAACGATAATATTGGTAATAAAAAGCTATAACAATTTAAAAAAACGTAAAAGTCGTTTCACGTGACTATCACGCTAGTGTTGCTCGTGGCATGATTTCACATGAAACGGATTATATATGGAATACCAGCTACAAATATTAATAATATAATCTCGGCCGGCTAAACATAATGTAATTACATCAACATCGAATCATCGATCATAAGCCATTAACCCTCTCTCTCTTAATATTTTAATTTCTTCTTTAGTTTTTTTTTTTAAAAAGAAAAAACCTTTTTAATTAATAATTCCTTCTACTATACACCCTATGACCCCAATCCATCAATTTATGTCATCTTTCTCGCGTAGGCAGCTCCATACAAAAAGAAACATTAATTAGGAGCTAATTCTAAAGCCCAAAAAAAAAAAAAACATGAAAGTTTTTTCACCAGCTTCAGCACCTGCAGAATTGCAAACAAATCAGACATCAAAATCAAGTAGAATCAAACCTAGTTTATTATTTGGTGTTACCATAGCCATTATCATAGTATTTGTTATCTGCTGGTTATGTTTTTGTTTGATCAGAAGGAGGCTCCAAAAGCAACAAGGTTTAGTAGAAATGTCATACATTTTTATTTTATTTTTTGAGTTATAATTTGGCGACGACGACTGACTAGCGATGATGCCGTGGCAGCCGGAAAACTGGATGCGAAGGAGATGAAGTTGAGGAGGTTTGAACTTGAAGAAATAGAAAAGGCTACAAATAATTTCAGCGAAGATTGCTTGATTGGTTGTGGAGCATTTGGTAATGTTTATCGTGGTACGTTTGGTGTGGAGGGAACTCTTGCTATCAAGATACCTCATTCTCAATCCTACACTACCACTCAAGACTTTAGAAATGGTAATATTATCCTTTTTTTTATTATTTCTATTCATCATATGTTTAATTAGGGAAAATATCAAAATTTTTTATGATCGATTCTAATTTTAATCTTTTTTTAGGAAAATTAATATCAATTTTGGTCATATATAATTTGTCAAATCCAATTTCAATCATCAGGTTTGGTAATTTCTCAAAAGTAATCTTCCGATGTTCGATTTTAGTCCTTTTTATCCACTTTTGATATTTTTTCGGCAACTTTAAAGATGGACAAAAATGACTAAAAGTGGATGAAAATGACTAAAATCGGATATCGATAGACCACTTTTAAGAAATTACCATACCTGAGGACTGCAAGTTCGATTTGGCCTATCATAGAGGACCAAAATTGATATTTTCCCTTAAGGTAATTGTAATTCTCAATTTTAGTAATTTATCTTTTTCGATTTTGGTCTTTTTCATCAAATTTAGTCATTTTCCCCCTAAATTCTGGACAAAATTTAGACAAATTCAGCCATAAAAAAAAACTAAATTTTGAAAGAAAAAAAGTTTATTGAGCTAAATTTGAAAAAAAATAAATAAATTGCAATTTACAAATAAAAAAGAGTAAAATTGAAATTGAACTTAGAATTTGAATATTTTCTCTGTTTAATTATACCATGTCACTGCATGCAATTTTTATGAGCGGACATGTTATATTTAATTTGATGTTACTCTGTTTGCATCAAATAATATCGGTGTGCATGGAAAATTATAGTAAAAATATAAGCATATGAGCTCATGAAAAAATATTAATGTATTTTTATATAATAATAAAGAGTATGATTAATATTGGTTAAAAGATGTATGAAGCAGAAGTAAGATTGCTGTCGAAAGTGAAGCATCACAACCTTGTGGGACTCGTCGGATTCTGCGAACAATCAGGCAAGAAATATTTAATCATAATTTAATTATAAGTTTATTAATCCGTGTGATAATCTTGAATTCCAACAAATTAATTAACTTAAACATAATGTTGAATCTTCATTAATCAATCAATTATGCAGGGCGAAAGGCAGCAAAAATCCTGGTCTATGAATATGTAACAAATGGTTCACTACTAGACTACATCATTGGTAATATGTTTGTTTAATTAATTAATTTAAAGAATAAATCACAATAATATCTGTGCTATTAATTCATTAATCTTTTATTAGGTAGAGGAGAAAAGAGTTTAACATGGAGGGAAAGAGTTAACATAGCCATTGGAGCAGCTAAAGGTAATATTTATTTTATTCAAAACTCAAGATTCATGCATCAACCTAATGGTAATAAATTTCATGCATTAATTTGTTAATGGTGTTACATATATACATGTATCAGGAATAGCACATCTACACGAAGGGATTCAGCCGAGCATCATTCATCGCGACTTAAAACCGAGCAACATCCTAATCGGAGAAGGGTTTGAGGCGAAGGTGTGGGATTTTGGGCTGGTGAGATCAGGTCCGGTGGGGGACGAATCGCACGTCAGCAGTCAAGTGAAAGGGACACCGGGATACCTTGATCCAGCATACTGTTCAAGTTTTCATTTGACTCCATTCACTGATGTTTATAGCTTTGGAGTTATACTTCTCCAACTTCTTACTGCTGGCCCTGCTGTTGACTCTACTAGGAAGAACACTAGTGCCCCTTCTCACATCATTGATTGGGTAAGTCATAAATATATATAGCTTCTCTTGCATGGAATCGAGGGTCGTTTGAAAAACTGTTAACCTTTTGCATGACAAACTATTAACTTTCTGAACGACAAACTATTATAATCTCAATTTTATTATGCATAGGTTTCAAATATTAATAACTTTTGTCATTCAGAAAAGTAATAGTTTCTCATGTAAAAATGTAACAGTTTTCGTAACTGGCATAGTATATAGTATACATATATATATATATATAACTTGGTGTACATGCAATTGTTACACACAATGATTTCAGATCATATATATAAATTCTTACTTTTAATTACTATATATTACCCAATGGACAATTATAGACAAGGCCAAGCATTGAAAGTGGCAACATTGGAATAATCTTGGATGGTGATCTTCTAGAACAAGGATGCAACATGGAAATGATGCTAAAAATGGGACAGCTTGCTCTAAGGTGTGTGGAGAAAGTGCCCAAAGAAAGGCCTACAATGTCGCGAGTTTGGCAAGAACTTGAAGACGCCCTAAAACTGATCGAGGAGCCATTAATAAAACATCATCGTACAGGCGATTCCACAGCCTCAATCGAGCGGACAAACGTAGCACCAAGATGCCATAGGGTTGATCATGATCACTCGCATAGTATTGTGAGTGTTGATGGCATAGGACTTGAGAGGTTTCATGTGGATATTGATAGTTTCTCTTTTGAGAGTGCAAATTTGAGGTGTTTGGAAACTAGTATTAGTTTGGAGTAGCATCAATTCATGAAGACCTAATTAATTAGATATATATTTAGTTTGTCCAGATAATTTTGTGAATGATTGTAGATCTTTCATTTCTTATCTACAGTGTTTTAATTTTTTAATGATGTAAGAAATACAAAATATTGGAAAGCGTACATATATATATATATATATATAAATCACCCTACTATAGAGGGATGAGGGGCAATGAGTCTCAAACATTGAACAGTTTTTTATTTTTTTATTTTTAATTTGACATTACTATTTTTTAATCTGAGATTTTCTTTAGACTCCTTTCTTTGTGAGCAGATTTTTTTTTTCTTTCTTCTCCACCTTATTCTTTAAATCTATTCATTCATTTTTTCTTTTTTATTTTTAGTTCCAGATAGAAATTGATATAAGAATTTCTTTATTTTTACTAGATTATTTATGTTTTTTTTTCACAAATTTAATTTCATAGTTTTGTTAGTATTGAATATCATTAGTGTGAAAATGAATGAAGCGTTATTCAGTTGCAATATATATGAATATTGTACGCCTTTTTTATTTTTTTTTCCAAATCTAGCCAGGCATACTATAAGGTAAAAAACAAAATTAAACACAACATGATACTTTGTCAATTACCTAGAGTACAAAAAGATCATCGAACGCCTTCTCATAAAGAAAGACGAACGTTTCCTCTTTGCTTTTGCAGGGGTTAAGACATTTCATATTCCAAAATGATATTATTACCTTGTGTAGAAAAAGAATGGTGAACGCCTTTATTCTCAATAAAGAAAGGCAAACGTTTTCTCTTTGGTTGATGACATTTCTTACCTAAGCATTTAGGTCCAAATATTTTGTAATGCTTTTGTTCTCAAATGTTAGGTCCAAATATTTTGTACTATCGTGCAAGATCATGCTAAAGATCATGTAACGCCTTTGTTCTCATAAAGAAAGGCAAACATCAGAGTTTAAAACATTCCATGATGCTCCCTGTTCTTCTCCATATGAATATTTCAGCATATAAAATTCTAGCCCGTCATTTTTCCTAGCCCCATGCCTGATGCATGTCATGTAATGAGCATTGTGCTTTTTGTAGTCATATTTCCTTGACCATATCAAATCAAAATCCTCCTCACTATGCATGCAAACATCAGTTGGCCGCTCTTCCTGAAACATAAAATAACAATAAGATAACTAACAGTATGAATTTATAAACGAAAAAGCATGACTTAACATGTAGGTTGACATGATGTTTGTCAAACACATGGGAGAGTTTAAGACATTCCATATTGACATTTCTTACCTAATTATTTAGGTCCAAATATTTTATACGCATATTGGTATACGAAATTCGTAGATAATTTTAATTTCTATTTTTCTCATTTTTGACATTATTTTTAATTCTTGAAAATTTTTATAAAAATTTCTTGAAAATTTATATAAAAATTTCATGAAAATTTATATAAAAATTTCTGTTGTTGAATATATATATATATATAGTTATAAAAATCTACTTACTTTTTATTATTATGCAATTTTTTTTTATCATCTTTGCTACACAACTAACATATAATTACTTTAAAATTATAAT
Organism: Pogostemon cablin; assembly: GCA_023678885.1. NCBI lineage: Eukaryota > Viridiplantae > Streptophyta > Magnoliopsida > Lamiales > Lamiaceae > Pogostemon > Pogostemon cablin. Next base: position 28,713,459 of record CM042975.1, read on the forward strand.
CTTTTCAATCCATAATTTAGGGGACACTACTAATAAATAAGATTGGGTTCATCATACCCCAAATTCATTGGAGATCTCAATTAAAAAAAAATATAAAAAAAATAAAATAATAATAATAAATCTATTAAAATATTGGGTTCGGTTAATCATACTCTCAATCACACTGATATAATTTATTAAAATATATATTAAAAAATACCACATCCAGCTATAATTTTGAGCGAAAATGTTTTTTTTTTGCTTGATTTCAAAATCAATACTAATACGAAATTGAAAATTTTATTTTTTAATTGAAATTGAACATTGTCAAAATTATGAAATTGAATTGATTTTTATTCCGTTCAATTGGGGATGCAAATAGCAAAAGCTCCAAAATATCTTAAAGGAATAATAATTAAGAATGCGGTCCACCTCTTCCCACCCCCAAGAAAATATGTATACATATAACGACTTTACCTAAGGGAATTTTCATATACGTATTACGACTTTACCCTAGGGAGGATGGTATTGAAGCTGTCGACAAGAGCAAGTTGAAGTCTCAAAAGCATCATAAATTTCATGTTCTAACACAAATAAAAATACGACTTTCATTAATTTTCCTCTCAACCAAGACAAAATACAACAAAATAATTTCAAAATAATACTACTATTGCTTATAAATATATTGAACATTGAATTGAATATTACATACAAACACTTTCGATTTCATTTTATATTTTAAAATAATAAATTATATAAAATAATAGATTAATGGTCTCGCAACAAAGACTTGTATATTACAATCATAACTTCTAAATCGAAAATATGATTTGAAATTTAATTAGGGGTTAATTTGAAGTTTGAGAATTAGAATTTATTGATTTAAATATGATAGAATTAGAAACAAATAATGAAGAAATGAATTTCAGAAAAATGGAGTTGCATAAGGTCATGAACATTAATAGAGAAGAGTGACGATCATTTAAGAACTATCTCTCTATATATATACTTTATTTCTTCTACAATTTTCTTAAATCATTAATACTCCCTGCCACGAGGGTAAGTCGACATCTTTTTAAAAAAATAAAATAAAATTTTTGGGTACGTGGCTTACTAAAATACTCCGTATACTTTTATAAGGAATAATTTGTTAACTTTAAAAAAAAAAATTATATGTGTTATGTGTGTGGAATGATAGTTTTAAAATATTTTATATCGAGGAGTTAGTTTTATCAATTGTATGTCTAGTTTTAGTAACGTGCAAATTTTTGTGGGAATAAATTAAAATATAAAATGCGGCAATTTTCATGTATGGCAAAAATTTCTGCGACCCGAGAACCGGCCATGCCCCATGTGAACACAACTCTCCCCCTTCATATTCTATTTAAATTTCTGTATTGCTAGAGAGTTTAAATTGCAAAGGAACACGGTATCACGAAGTCACGAGAGTCTCACTCTTCATGTAATGTACGGTAGAAGCATTCAAATCCCTAAACAATCAAAACAGGGTGCAGGAACTATTAGATCAATAATTAGATTATTAACTGCATTTAATTAAATCAAATAATTAAAAGTTAAAAAATAACTATTTCTATGCATATTTTCAATGTGAGCATTTTATAATAATGGTTACATTTCCTTTTTTTTTTATAATAAGACCCACAAAAAAATTAATATTTTTATAGGAGAGCACATGATAATATTAATATAACTCTTTATTTTACATTAAAATATTATATCTTTCAACCTACCATATATTAAAATATTACTCCTTCCTTTCTGAAATAAACTCCATCCTTAGTGTAGACACGAAATTTAAGAAAAGTTAATTTTTGACCAAATTTATTGACTTTTGGAGGGTAATTTAGTATTTTTAAATGATAAATAAATTATAAAGTATGTGATGTGTGTTAGGTGGGTGCAGTAAAATTGTAATTAAAATGAACTTTTAGTTTTGGAGATTAATGTGATGTTTCCTTTTTTGGATGTTGAAGTTTGATGTGGACGAAAATGGAAAGTGTGTAGTTTTATTATGGTATGAAGGGATTATATTTTAAAATTTTGTAAATATGGAGTATATTATTATGAGAAAGAGAATATTACTCCCTCCGTCCCGGGTATTTTTACCCATTTGTACGGGCACGGAGATTAAGACGTTTTATTTTTTTAATATATAATGTAAGAGAAAGTAGGGATAAATTAGTAATTTAAAAAGAAAAAGTGAATAAAGTTATTGGGAATGATGAATAAAGTGTAAAAAAGTAATTAAAATTGTTGGGATTGTAAAAAGTAGTTAATAAAATATTATGTATTTTTGCCAAAAAGGGAATGGGTAAAAATACGTGGGACACCCCAAAATGAAAAGTGGGTAAAAATACATGGGACGGAGGGATTACTATTTTTTAAGAGAAATATGGAGTATAGTATTATGAGAAAGAGAATATTAGTACTATTTTTTAAGATATTAAATATTATTTCCATGTACACGTCAGGTTTAAAAACAAAAGAAATTCTCATTAAAATGTATAGATGAATATCGGACGGCTATAACCAAGTGGTAATAAAATTCCACAAAGACAAAGTCAGCTTACGAATGTTTTTTTACTTCCCAGAGGAGTTGCATGCACGAAGCACGAGGAATCGGTGTCCACGTGGTCTTGTGCCACGTCGACAGTTGTGTGGAGCCACGATGTGGACATCCACGTGGATTATGGGCGGCCGAAGAGGACACGTCATCCTTCTGTCTCCATCACATTTAATTACTACACCATTTCATTCATCTCCCCCACATTCATTTCTTCACACCTAACGGCTACCTCCCCCTTCCCCCGCCCCTAATTATGTCACATGAAAAAAATTTGGACTAGTATTATATACACTATCCATCCTATTAGATATGTTTGTGTTTACTTTTTGTACATAAAATTAAAAAATACTACTCCCTTCTCTTTTTGATAAGTTTCTATTTGCTTTTTGTACATGGATTATGAAGTATATTCTCTTCGGTTCATTTCAGATGACACATTTTCTATTTTGGGTTGTCCAACAAAAGTTTTCACATTCCTAAAAGAGCAAAAGATCAAATACAATAACTCTTCCCCCATACACTTTATTACAAAAAATCACTCATACCTAACACACCTAACATAATCAATCATTTATTTATTATAAAAAAATATCATGATACTCCTAAAAGTTATCATGACTTTCTTAATCTCCGTGTCGAGAAGAGGGGTGCAGACTTTCCTAGGACGGAGAGAGTAATATTTTAAAGTGCAATGAGGTGAGAGAAATAATATTTTAATATATAGTGAGTAATTGTATTAGTATTACGTGTGGGCCCCATGTGTAGTTGGTTGAGTATAATAATATTATTGTGTGTCACATCAACCCAAAAAGGAAATGGATACTTTGTATTGGGACGGATCAAAATGACAAAATGAACACTTATCAAGGAATCGGAAAGAAGTATAATATTATAATATATAGTAAATTTATAAATATTATTACACTTTAATATATCTTTGTTAGTCACATTTTACATGTTTTTGGTATTAGTGGGATTTTAGTTAGGCACAATAATATCATTATCTTGTAATCAATAAATCCCCATATATCTCTCTCGAAATTGTGCACTACGCGGACTAGATTAATTATTGTGTAGTTCTTGCATTAAACAGTTTTATGGGAGATCATAATAATTTTTTAAATTAGTTATCACTTTCACTAAAAAAAATATTACTTTTTATTTATATTATAAATTGTTCATAAAATTTACTTGAATATTACTTTTCATTATATGAATGATCACTTTTTAGCCGTCTCAGGTAAGCACTTATGTAGGACGATCTCATACAAAATTTTGTCTTAATTATTTATTTATTATTGTTATTATTTCAACAAAAGCTATATACTCTTATACTGCACATCACTCTTCACCTAATAAGTTAGTATTCATCTAATAAGTTAGTATTTTATTATTTTGAGTGTGAAACCATGAAGATATATACATTGATTTGTGTGGGTGCTATCTATTAGAAAGAGAAATGCAGTTTTATGTTAAAATGAATTAAAATGTTAAAATGTGTAGTTGCAACGGGACAGGATGGGGAGGGAGTATATAATATTTCTTCCATCCAAAACTCATTTTCATTTTTTTATATTCGTTCGTACACGACTCATCTTTCATACTTGATAAAAGAAAACAAAAATAAATACAATAATCTTATAATACAATTTTAAATTTGTCATCAACTCCTTGTATACATAACATAATTTACTCTCAAGAATGAAGACACACACGAACTGATCTATTTGATTGTAGATAAAACTCTCACGTTGAATCAAGCTATAGAAATCTGAATGTTCAAAGAATTGAATGAACGGATGTGTGTGTTGTGATTGAAATTAAAACAGGAAGAAGAAGATGTATAGTGGTTCGGCTTATTAACCAAGCCTACGTCCACTTTGTGAGGATGATCGTTCTTATTACTTTGAGTATGAGAAATTACAGAAACGATATGCACAGATACATCATATATATACACTCCATGCATAAAACTGAAACTTATGGGACCAACACGTGTATGCTGCTTCAGGCGGTTATTTGAGTGATCAAATGGAATCTTTTTCTGTTACAACAAACTTGAGCTCACAGCCTGTACTTCAAGCTTTCCATCCGTGTATAAAACCTTCCAGAATGTTCTCTCATAAACTCCCTAAACCAGCTGCAATACACCCTGATCACATACCTTCCATATGGCCCGATTTGATTTGTTTTACTTTGCTAGTTACTTCCACGTTTAATCATGCACACGTTGCATGGATTGAAACTGATCAGACCTAGCTAAACCTTCAATCAACCTCTTACTAATGGTGATCAGTCACTAATATGAGGTTTCCATCTCATTTACAATATACTATTTATTATCTTAAAATACTAAATTATTCAAAAAAAAAAACACAATTTTCTAAATTAATATCCGTAAAAATCAATGTATAAATATAATTGTTAGGCAGATGGAGTAAGATACAATCATAGGATAGAATGACTGTTAACTATTCATATTATTTTATAAAATTGAGGGTAATTATTTAGCTTGTGACAAGTCGCAATTGTGAATTTCGATTTAGACTTTTTTTTTTTTGAAAAAGACAAATATTACTCATTACCCTACACGTGGATCAATTATGAAGAAATTATTAAAGTGATATTAACTTCTTACTAATAATTCTTTGTTGAAAAATAAATTTACAAAAAAAAAATATATAAATTGCAAATATATTTGTGAACACACTGAATTGTATCAATGATGAGCGAATAAAATTAGGGTAGATTTATTTTGGGTTTGAAAAAATCGTTCTTAATCTTTGAAAATCTACACCAATTTTGATTTAGAATTTTTTTAAATTAAAGTATACATACACGCATACACCTGCTAACAAATTTAAGAGTCGAATGCAGTGCACCGGGTGCACCAGTGCACTTGAATAACCTAAACCATTAAATCATGTTTATATTTAATCCTAACCACTAAATAAAATAATATAATTAAAAATAAAAACACTAACTACCCACTACATCACTACATTTACCCTATAAAATCTTAGGTGCACCGGTGTACCAGGTGCACCACATAATAGCCCCAAATTTAATCCTCAATCCGCTTGCCTTCTATATAAGTAGGGCTGGGGAAAAATACCGAAATTTTGGTATACTGCCCTTATCATAACGAAAAATACCGATTTTACCGAAATTTTAGGTATGCCGAAATTTTTGGTAAGGTATGATACCGTATTGAAAATTTTGGTACGATAAAGGTATATAAATAATCAATACCGCGGTATTTTGGTATATGCCGAAATACCGTAAAATATTCAATTTTTTGAGTTATATGATACGATATTACCATATTAGATGATACATACAATTATAATTATTATTTATGTATTATAATTTTTAATTAAATTATATATATACACTATTTTATTAAAGATTAAATCTAAAATCCTACTGTATATTTCTTCATAATTATAAATTATTGATAAAGATCATTGACTTACATGATATTAGTACTTATTTTTTAATTAAGTAATTCTATGTATATGGAAATTTAAAAGTGTTGATTTTAATATAAGTTTCATATATTTTTGTGTAGATCTCTTAGGTACTATTTATTTAATGACAAACACTTTGTAAAACGGGTTTAGATATATTAATTATGTAAACTCGGTTACTGTTTAGTACATAAAAAATTACTCTTTAGCACATGAATTGTTACTTTTTAAATTAAAAAATTACTCTTCAAATTCTTGTAAATCCCGATGTATCGATTACTTTAAGTACATGAAAAATTACTTTTTAGAGATACGAATTATTACTCTATTGTGTAAAAATTATTACTCTTCAAAGAGTTATTTTTTATATATTAAAGAGTAATATTAAAAAATAAGGCTTACCTGTAAACCCGGTTTTCATGAGACTTACTCTTATTTAATTTGGTCATTTGCAGATTGTCGTATATTTTTGAATTTGTTATTTATTAGAGTATGTTTTATAGCTATCTTTCACTTTTCTAGTACATGGTTTTTATAAGATTTATTGAATTTTAGATGTATAACGGTATAGCAAACTATGTAATAGGATGATATATACCGATATTTTAGGTATGGTATGGCATACCGAAATATTGGTAAGTAGAAGGTATACTATTTTCTTATACCGAAATATTGGTATACCGAACTAAGGTATACCGAAAGTTTAGGTAAGGTAACGGTATGATTTTTTAAATACCGAAAATTTCGGTACGGTATATGGTATGACCAAAAATCTTCGGTATGCCATACCGCCCACCCCTATATATAAGTATATGTTTTCTCCCTTCTCTCATCTTACGCCAATTAACATTCTTTAATACTATATATATCAGGAGTACCAACCTCTTAAATTTTCATTATTCAATTAATTTTTAAGAATAATATTTAAAAAAAAAAACTAGAGTGCACTTTAACTTAAGATTATGAGTTTAAAACATAACACTCTCATATTTTTATATTTTATTCGAAAAAGTTTCAAAATAATTAGAATATTCATTTTCGCTTCAAAAATTTTAATTTTTCTCTGATTTCATCCCAAAACAATATTTTTTACCAATTTCGTCTCATAACTGTATAAAAGCATTAATTCAGTCTCATTCATTGTAATTAGAAAAGTGAGACATTTTTATGTTAAAAAGACTATTTTTGTAAGAATTTAAAAGTTATAAAACTATTTAAGATAAAATTAAATTTCTTCGAATTGAGGGTTGCATGCCTGGTTTGACAATAGGAAGAGTTTAAAGGCCTAATCGCAGCTATTGAATCCACTATTCTTATTCAAGCTTTCTTGCTTGAGTTGAATTAGCTGAGAGTTCATCGAGAGGAGGATGATCAAGGTGGTTCAGTGACCGATGGGAAGAATTATTTAATCTCGGAATAGAAGAGAGAAGTGAAAGTAGCTCGTGGATTCTCGAAAGGTAGTTTAGAAGTACTGTGAAGGTATATTAATGGAAGCCAGAATAATTTATATGAGACGATTTTAAACTCTAACTATTAAACAATTTACCCTCAAGTATAATGACAATTTCTCAAAATGGTAAACTAGCTAACAAATTAATGTTATAAAACAAATTCAACAATAATATATTAGCATAAAGAAAGTAATATATAAAGCATAGTGGCAACAGTTTGGCAGTTGGAGGTTGGCACATGCATACATGTGTAATAAATATCAAAGTAAATTTTCACCATGCAAGAAAAGAGTATATAATATATATATACCTCAGGTTTTGCTTCACTATACAAATTATTTGCCCATTTCTGTTTGCTTGTGATGATGATTACGACATCCAATGGCCCTGGGGGGGTCATCAGAGAGAGAGAGAGAGGGCCATGTTAGAGAGAGAATTACAGGTTCAATGTTAATAACATTTTTTTTTTCTTTTGGGGATTCTTTTATTTTAAATCATTATGAGAAGACATAATCAATCAAACACAAACTTTCTGAAGAAAACATACAGTTAATCCTCCAAATTTTAAACTAAATTCAAGCAATTTTAAAAGCTATATAACTAAATTGAATTTTTTATGACTTTTTTTTTAAGTGTTTGGAACGTGCTTTAGTCTTTAACTCCCAAATTCGCTTACTATTTAAACCATTATTCAAGTCAATCACCAATGGAAAAGACTAATGCAACGGAACTTTTGATTCACACAGAGTTAATAACACTATATGAATCTTAAAAATTTACTCAAAATAAGAGAGTTTACTTAAATAAATTTAATTGATTTATTTCTAAGCTCATCAACTAAAGGGTCTTTGGATCACTATTGGATTTGTCAAAATAAAATAAGGGATTCTTTTTATCTCACATCGAATAAGAGATTAGAAATGATGGATTCTTTAATTGCTATTTAAAAGGCCTTTGTGAAATCTGGCGCACCAACAAAAAAATATTATAATCTTTATATGTGATTCTTTTATTTCTTTCTTGTATTTTCTATTTGAGAGTGGGAGAAAATGTGAGAATTAGTTAAAGATTTGGAATATTGTGGTAGTATTGGGATCGAGAGAGAAAAACTTCTGTGTAATTGTAAAAATTTCATATAGTAGTATTTTTTCAGATCCGTGGTTTTTTCCGGATTTTGGAGTTTCCATATAAATTCTTGTGTTGTTTTTATTCTTTTCTTTTCTCGGTAATATTTTGTTTTTCCTAAGAATGAATGGAATCCTCCAATCACAACAATCATAATCTAAAGGGGAGATGAGTTATTATTAATATCTTACGAAGAATTAATTCAAAATCATGCCCATTTATTTGACATTTTCGATCTTATTGACGCACCAAATAACTTTAATGAATCAAACACTCCCTAATAATCATGGTTGACAAATAAGTGCGTGTACAATCTATATAGAAATATAGGAATTTTGAAAAACTCACATTCCAAAATCCTCACGAAACTATCGAGGACACAAATTGTAAGAAAACAATAATGTGAATACAGGGAGCTACAAAAGGAAAACTCAAAAATGGATACAAATTAAATCTCCCAATGGAGAATTTAAAGAGAAGAATTTGAAAGAGTGTTATGGTTGATGGGCCACTAGGTTTTAATTTCCAACAAGTTGTCTTGATAGAATTTAATTACTCTTGAATATTTCCATTTCGAAGAGAAATTAATGGAGCCCTCAATCTCTATTTTGTTCCCCTACAACAGAGACTTGAACCTCCATTAAGACATTATGTGAGCCCCATGTCAACACATTATTCGACTGTCAATTTTCAAACAAGACAATCAACTTTTTAATCAATAGAGAAATCCCAAGAAGAAAAAAGAAAAATTAAAAAGATCATCTCAAATCATGTCATACAATTCAAGAACTAACATGGGCCCTACTGCATTTACACATTTTTTGTTTTTGCATGTTATGTGTACATATATAAGCAAATCACCCCATGTTTCCATGATCATCTATTTATATGTATATTTAGATACGTTTAAGTTCTTTAAGAGGAATCAGATACTCCATATTAATTCCATTCTTGATTCATTTAAGATTCATAGTTACTAAATCTGCCCCTTGTCTCATAGATTTCTTGTAATAATGAGCTCTTGGATGCTGATATCTCTCCTACTTTTATCACTTCTGATTCATGAAGTTCAAGGTACATATATATATGTGTGCGTGTTAGAAAGAAGTTATATATATATATACACACACATGGAGTATATAACTCATGTTGTTCGGATTCTCTATACCAATTTCGTGTTTTAATTTTTTTGTTGGTTAATTTTTTGAAGGTATACGCTTGATCATGGAAGAAGCTAGACCAGATGGTCTTGATCATGTTGATGAAGAGTACTCTAATGGTAAAATTAACAGTATCTTCGTTGTATTTCACTCGTATTAAATAACATCATTGATCAACACTTATAAATTATGGGAACTACTGTATTGTATATCCTTGTTTAATTAAACTATGATTAATTTATCTATTACATATTGTTATTTTCAGGAAGATTGGTTAGAAAACTAATGGTGAGCCCAATTTCAGACACTGCATCTACACCCAAGGTTTGTGATTTTAGCTTTCTTTTTTTTCTCACAAAAAAGAAAAAAAAAAACTCTTTTTTTTTAGTTTTTATCTTACATGATTTTTTGTTTTTATTTTTTCTTCAGAGTGACAAGGACATGAAGAACACCAAGACAAAATCCAGTAAAGAAGAAAATTTATCCGTAGAATCGTCGTCAAAGGAACGGCAGCCGTCTGCGGCGGAGACTTATCCTGGAATATTAGACATCGCCGGAATGGACTATTCTCAAGCAAGAAGAAAACCTCCCATACACAACTAATCAATTATTAAGGTTATAAATTTGTAAGAAAGTATTTAATTAATTAAGACACAATTCGAATATTGTGTTACGGTTAATTGGAGTTAGATATTGGATAGATCGAGTCATGCAACTATGCTGCAGCCTGCAAGCGATATGTTGGATTAGAAACTTATAAGATTTTGTACATTTTTCTTATTACTTAGATAATTAATTATGATTAGGTGTCAGCTAGGTGAGCACCAGAGAAGTGCTTAGTATAATAGTCTTTTGTAATTTCAAATATATTACGAGTATTATCCATATTCAAAGCAGCAAATGTGCAGCATGTCAGTAATTTTATTTTATTTTTTCATTTTTTTTGTACAGTTAATCACCATCGAGTAAGATCACCTTGTTTGTGGACCAATGTTGAATTCTGCCATGAATAATTAGAAGTCAGCTATACGACAAAGTCTCTTGTGAGACGTTAATTATTATTTTTTTTTTTTTGAACAGAAAAAGTATATTATTAAGCAAACTTGGGGTAATGAGAAATATCCCAAGGATATAGTACTCAATTACAAATGACAAGAGTATTTAGAATTTTTAGTAGCATATAGTTAGCCTCCAAGACTAAGCACCAATCAAGAACTATTCTATGCAGGACAAGAAGTATATTGTCTATCTGTAAAGAGACAAGACTTCACTCATAACCTCTCCTCCCCATTGATACCTTATGCGTTACAGCCTCCTGACATCAATATATTCTCCAAACTTCGTCCTCCCTGACTTCCTCTCCACCAAGTTGAATATCTCATATTAATTGAAGAAGTATTTTTCCTTCTTTTCAACCAACTCCACACTCTACTCTTCATTTCGCCTATTAATTTTGACTCCTCTAGTTTCTTATCATGAAATATCACTTCGTTCCTTTCCCTCCAAATCAACCAAATCACACACATCCAAACCATTAAGGCAACAGATTTACCAATAGCAGTTCTAAACAACCCACCAAATAGATAGAAATTGACTTTTGCTGAGGAATGAATAGGAGAACTTACACCAAACCATTTGAGACATTCGCCCCAAATTTTCGAACTCCAGCTGCAATTAAAGAGCAAGTGATCAGCAGTTTCCTCCTCACTATTGCATAATGGACATGTGTCTCCATGATTTGCTGGTAGGCAATTTCTGCGTTTCAAATTTGCCATGGTAGCAAGTCTACCTCTTATAACTTTCCACACCATCAATTTTACCTTGGGAAGCGCTGAGCTTTCCCAAATATTTTTGTATATTTTCTGCTCCTCTGTCTCCATGGATGACTTCCTGCTTCTCAGCATCTCGTAAGTTTCTCTTACATTATATTTGTCTTTATTATTCAATGTCCATCTCCAGCTGTCTCTACCCTCTTTGGATAAATTATACCTGCTAAGAGAAGATAACAAAGTGTTGAGGTTATCAATTTCAAAACTTCTAAGCAACCTTCTACTCTCCCACCCCCATGACCAATTCTCCCCTGTCCAGGATCCCATCTCACAAATCTTAGCTTAAAATATGCCTATTATATAGATAAAATATGTTTAATAGGTATTAAAGTATGTTTTCTAAATGATGAAGGATGATGAATTAAAATATGATTTTAAGGTGTTATAATATGATTCATTATTGACACACTTTAACTACAAATAAGAATACTTCACCTAGATCGACATGTCTCACATTCGTCTCACAAAAAACACATCTCACAAGAGAGTGTCTCCAGATATCCAAATGAGAAAATATTAATCAACGATTTCAATTTTAATTATTTCTAATTCTCAATATTGGTTTTTTTTTTCAATCTTGGTCTTTTTTTTTTTTTCTAATTTAGTCCAATTTTTTCTTTTGTTCAAATTAAGTTTTTATTGTCAGAATTTATCCAATTTTGATCTAATTTGATAAAATGACTAAATTTATTTAGACATAAAAGACTAAAATAAAAAAAAATTAAATTGAGTATTACAAATAAAGACGAACTAAAATTAAAATCATCCATAACCATATTAATTTGATAAATAGATTTTCTTGTGTAAGGATACAGGATCATACATAGATCCGTAAGCCCATATACTTGCTTTGTCTCATTTAATTTTAGTTGTATTGATGTTAATAATTCAAGAAAATGTAATATACAGGCTTGGTTTGTCTTGTTTAATTTGGATTGTACTGATGTTAATAATTTAAGAAAGAATGTAATAAATCTTTAGAGTAAAGGATTAAAATAGTAATATATATCAAATCTCTAAACACTTGAAGTGTTTTTTTTTTAATTTTAAATAAATTAACAATGAAACTCACAAAAATGAAATAAAATTTAAAGATAAACAATGTGTTATAAATCATAATATTGTGACATAGTAATATATATAGTATGTAGGTGTAGGATACATCTTGAGAATCTACCTTAATGATTTTTATTGGGATATATAGATTGTGCATGTACATATAACTATGTGCATACATGCACATGAATTGGCATTTTGGAACTATATGAAAAAAGAAAAAAAAAAGACAATTTTAATTATTTTACATAGTTATGTAGTATTACATTATTTAATTACTTTAAATAAAACATCGGAATATGTAAAAATAGCATTGTGCACTCTCTATAGATGTACACCCGATTAAATCAAACTTCACATCATTGGTCTAACGCAAATTAATTCGCATGATCCAATTAAACCAATTACCAAATATCTCATACTTTTGTTTGTTTGTTTTTTTTTTTTTAACGAAGATTAAGAAATCACTATTTTGTGTACTAAATAATTATATTAGTAAAAAAATGGTAGACGATAAATGATTTTTTTTTTTTTTACCCAAGAGAAGAATGATATTCTTTGAACAAAAATAAAAAATGGTACCTTTAGACGAAGGAAGGAAATGTTATTTTTGTTAGATTTTTTTCTTAGTTTAGTCATAATATGGTTGCAAACTAATTAATTTAGAAGAGTTACAACCCACCATTCACTGATAAGAATCGTATCTTACATTAAAGTTTTCATTATTATATCAACTAACACACAAAGAAGAAATAAAATTTAAACTCAAAAAAAAAAAAATCCTGATTCACAAAATATAAATGTATCATGTTGTATGTTACAGTTAGATATCATTTTGTTGCACTAATTAAATAATCCAAGGCCAATTAATATGAACATGTAGAAAACATGAAGCAAAGTATATGATATATATATATAAATGCATTAAATGTGTATTGATGGTGTACATTAATTTTGCTGGAAATAAATGGGAGGATTTCAGATATATCTTTCAATTGATGTGTTTTGTCTTTGTGTCACATGATGAGGCCCCACCCCCACCCCCCATAGGCCATAAAGCATGAAAGGATGATGATGAATGGAGACATCCATGTTCCACAAATTGATTGCAATGTGCATTTGGACATGTGGGTTTGGTTGCCCTTTCTTTGGGTCAAGATGAGATTAGATGTGAACCCAACCAACCTCTCCAAATGCGCTGCACCGCTACTTCTTTTTTTCATTTCTTTTTATTTATTTATTTTTTGTTTTAAACTTTATACTACTAAATTAAATACTCCCATATGAGCAAATCAACATGTCACATCGTATGTATACGATATTCTACGTCTTTGTGTATATTTTTTCGCAAGTGAGTGAAAGGAGGTTAATAAAATGCGCTATGAATTGATGTATAATGGAAGATAAAGTTATAGTATTTAGGGCAATTTAATGGAGTAAAATGAATAAAGTTGTTAAGTTTAAATTAAAATATTGTACTCCCTCCGTCCCGGGTATTTTTACCCGTTTGTACGGGCACGGAGATTAAGACGTTTTATTTTTTTAATATATAATGTAAGAAAAAGTAGGGATAAATTAGTAATTTAAAAAGAAAAAGTGAATAAAGTTGTTGGGAATGATGAATAAAGTGTAAAAAAGTAGTTAAAGTTGTTGGGATTGTAAAAAGTAGGTAATAAAATATTATGTATTTTTGCCAAAAATGGAATGGGTAAAAATACGTGGGACACCCCAAAATGGAAAGTGGGTAAAAATACGTGGGACGGAGGGAGTAGTAAAAAATATTGATAATATTTCTGTAGTAATGCGATGTTAAAGATGTTAATATTTTATAGTTTAATAATTTTGAAATTAGTTTGTACAAGTATTGGGGTGAATGAATATACGAAGAAATATATAAGACTCAGGAAATATATACGTGTGGGGGTGGGGGATGCTTAATTATATGGGAATGAATAGTACATCGTCTTATTACTATTTTATCTCTATAGTTTAGGAGACATTTTTTTTAAGGTGGGTTGTGAGACGGGTGGACTTATTATTAAATATGTTTATTATATATAGGCAAAGACTTGTGTGAGACCGTCTCACGTAAGCCTTTACGTGAGACGGTCAGAAAGTGATGATTTTTATGAAGGAAAGTGATAATAAATTAATAAAAATGGATAATGTTCTCTCGTGAATAATTTATAGTATAAATAAAAAGTGATAAGCGTAAGTGATAATGATTTATAGTAAAAGTGATAACTATTTTAAAAAGTGAAAAATGGTCTCACGTGAGACGGTCTCACACAAGACCTACCCCATTATATATAGGTATTTGTAGTTAAAATATATCAACAATAAATCATATTATAATACCCAATTCATCATCCATCATATTTTAGAAAATATATTTTAACAAACATTAAGTATATTTTATTTATATAATAAACATACTTTAACGCGTCTCACAAACCGTCTTATGTAAGTAATGTCTCACAATAGACTATGTTTTTTTGTATTTAAGGTTTTATTGTAAATTTATTCAATTTATTAAAAAATTAAATATGTGTTGATGATTAAATTACATCCGTGTATTTATGGTAGTATACTCATGTTTATACTCGATACATTTTAGGTATTAATAGAAAAACGTAATTAATAATGTCACAGCTTCCTCAATTTAAATTCTCTGTGTTATTTTTGTGTTAAATCTTTTGATGCATGATATATACCTAAAAAGAAATCCTAAACATTTAGGACAATGATTGAATTTTTTAATACTCCTAACTTGAACTTGCACCTGATTGGATAATTAACCAATTTTGGCCCACAAATATCATTAGCCCAAAAAGTCCTAAACATGAAAAGTTTAATTTCAGGGGACGCATAGTTTTGTCTCTTTCTTAAGTGGGCCTCAAAGTAACTCAAGAAAAAAAACTAATAATTAGCGTGTTATTACAATCCTTGGGCCTTCTATCAAATATGTGGGCCTCAAAAGTAACTCAAGAAACAAAAACTAATAATTAGAAATTATTACAATCCTTGGGCCTTCTATCATATATGATTTGGGCCCTAATCCATATAATACCAAGCCCATATATACGTCATTTTTATCCTATGAAATTTGATGCATGGATTATGGATTATTGCATGATTTGTTGAAGATCTCTCCTCACCTAACACGGCAAATTAATCTTCTATTTGCTAAGTCTTTGCTTTCCCTTTAGGATTTATGAATCAGTAGATTTAATTTGTTGCATTAGGTGATATAAAAGTGATAACCTTATCCTTTAAATTAAGAAGACAATAATTTATTAAATTAATTTTATTTGTACAAATGTTAAATCATACTCTTTAAAGAATTTTAAATTCATATAAAAACTACATCTATTTAATATGTCAATAATAAAAAGGGATTGGATGCTTCATTATGTATAATTTGGGACAACGTATTACAGAACGAGTAAGGCATAATTCAGACGAAGAAAAACCAAGTGATAGTATATAAAAGGAATAATTAATCTTAACTACACACTATATTTATTACTCAGATACAATGTACATATTAAATTAGTAATAATTACAACAATTAATGATAATCTTTCTATTATATCCAATCTTACTTAAAAAGATATAAATATTTATTATTATTATTTTTTTAAATATTATATCATTTTTTTATTATATCATTAATTATCTTAACTACACACTATATGGAGTATAAAATAACAAAATATGATTCCTAGGATTAAATTATCTATTTTTAGGGGCTGTTTGTTGGAGGGGTATGAAGGCAAGGAAATGGAATTGAAATGGAAAAGCATGTTTGGTTGAATATATTGATAGTGCAACAGTAATTCTTATTTCCAAAAAGTGAGAAATCCTTCATTCGTAACCAATTTGAGTACTATATTTATTAATATATTTATCATTCCACCCCATAAAAGCACAATCTCTATTTATTAATATATTTTTAATGAAATAAAGTTTTATTAAAATTAAAATTTATTATAATAATATTTTTCTGTTATTAATAACAAAAATATAATAAAATAAAAAATTAACAATAAAAAATATAAATTCATTCCTAAAGAATTTAATCATACCAAATAATATCAATAGTTATGATACTCATTCCTATTATCAATCAAACAATATAAAAAAAAAAAAACCATTACCATTCTTCACCTCTATTACTATGATTCACATTTCGATTCCTTCCCACGAACCAAACGACCCTTAGTTTCTTACATCTCATCTTGATATTCATTATCTAAATCATTCACATTTATTTGTGTATTAATTAGACACAAATCATTGGAGAATAATTTGTAATGAATATTGAATGGAAAGATTCACCACAACATCATAATCATTACTATTATAAATAACTAACGTATTAAAATACCCTAAAACATGTAAAAGCATAAATTATCTTTTTAGAATTCAAACAATTTAATTACTTTTCGTTACCCAACAAATCTCACCGCTGTGTCCTCTCTCTCTGTCACGCAGACACACACCACCGTTATTATTTTACACCATTTCTTCATTTCGCATCATTCTTCGCCATTGCTCACAATGCGTCGATTTCTGTAATCGATACAAGCCGCAAAGCTTCTCTCTCTTCCTACCCTCTCCCTCTTTCTCTTTGGTTGGAGAAGAGGAAACAATTCGATGGGATCGGGAATCAGCCGTTCCGCCTCCGGTTCTTTTCCTCGGGCCGGGCACCAACAGCGCCGCCGCCCTACGATCACGCGCTCCATCTCCTCTATTCTTGTCTGCGGTGCCTCCTCATCTCGCGAGGTATGTCCACGGTCGTTGTCATTGAAGTCGATTCATGAACCTGTTTTTGTCTGTATCGATACGATTGCTAATAGAATTCCTTATCTCCTACTCTTATAATCTTTGAAGTGTATGGGTAGGTGGAATTTTCCGAAGTTGAGTCTTTGAATGATTGGAGTGTATAGGGTAGGTTTAGTTTTCCGAAATTAAGTCTTCGAAGAATTCGATAGCGCAATAATGATTATGACGTGAGTCGTTTTTCATCTCTCGTTGCGTCGTTGAAGCATTGACGAGGGATAGTGGGTACCAGAGTTGATGGTAGGACAATTTTGTTTGCTATAAGTAAAAAAGTAAAAATTAAATACGTAAATTGGATTAAATTCCAAATGCCTCAAATGATTAACAGTTTCTCTAGTGGACAATTTGCATTTTAAAGATAATTGATTTCACGAATCATAAATTATGAATGGTGAGCTTTTCACGCAAGAAACTTTCATGATTAATTCCTGAAACAGTTTCCCATGTGATATTGGGCTTTAATTAGTTGAGAAATGGAGGGTGGAGTTAATTGATACTATTTGATAGATATCTGACTTGATATGTTGCTGTCCTATAAAAACAGCGGGGTAAGTAGTTAAAAATTCATTGAATAACTTAAATGCACTTGAAGCTTATAGAATTAAGACTATGCTGTAGCAAACAGTTTTTTTTTTTTTGGCTTACTGTAAGAAAATGGGGCATCAGGATGCAACTATTCCATAGTCAAAGGTTGGAATGCAACATATCA
The DNA here is from genome assembly GCA_023678885.1 of Pogostemon cablin. Taxonomy (NCBI): domain Eukaryota; kingdom Viridiplantae; phylum Streptophyta; class Magnoliopsida; order Lamiales; family Lamiaceae; genus Pogostemon; species Pogostemon cablin. The sequence goes on from CM042975.1 coordinate 28,731,670, forward strand.
GTTATTCTGCCGGTGCCATTGTAATCTTCTCTAGGTGTTACGTACTCTGGCCAAAATTGGTTCATCATGATGTTTTATCTAATGAGATCATAATATAAGTTTCAAATTTGGGAAAGTGAAATTTATGGGCCTTTGAATTGTATGCAGTTCTGATTTACCTTTTGGGGCAGTGGGCCTTTATAGATGGACATCATAATGTTTATAGAACTGCGATTATGCGACAAGCTTAAGATTAAAACTTGTTTTATTTCTTTTTAGAATCATGTAGCCTCTGGCTAGTCAGTTGTATCCTTGCTTTCTGGTTCCTGATAGTCCAAGAGTACTGTATGTAATAGCAGCGCAGCTTCAGTTGATAATTAAATTTACTTTTGCTTTCTTATAGGCATCTTAGGATATATTATTGGAGACTGGCTTTAATGCGTAAAAGTTTAATGACAAGTTTTGTAAAATGTTTCTGGTCTGATATGCTCACTTTAATTGAGATTTCTTCCATATGCGACCAAGGGATGGCATATTGCTGGTTTATCTCACTAGACATTTATATTCCTTGATGCTATAATTAACTGCGATGTGTTATTCTGTGTTAATTCACTATGATGCCCATTCCAATTCCTTTTTTTAGATTGAAGATTATGAACCCGAATTTCTGGTAGAACACAGTCATCAAAAGAAGTCGAAGTTCCCAAGAAAAAATTCTAGCCTATCAGTGAATGATGGGGATGATCTGACTAGCATCAAAACAGAAAGTGTTGTCTCATCTGGAAGATACTTGGCATATGAGAATTCTGCTACTGAAATTGGTGTGAACTGTGTTGAGCCTTGTAATAGAGAGAAATGGTTGTTTGAAAGTAGGGAGTTGGTTCCTTCTCATCAATCCATTGACAGCACAGGTGGTAATGGAGCTTCAAGTAGTTCCCACAGAGATCAATCATTTCCGTGTTGTGTTTCTGAAAATGAAATGCTGAGTATGGATGCTGTGAATGTTGTAAATTGTAGCATTGCTGATGATACATCTCAAACTGGTGAAGAGCTTAATAACTTGAGCACTGTATATTTTAGTGGTCCTGGAGAACCTTTGTTGGATGATGTTTCAGTTGAAAATAATGCCTCAGAAGAAGTTGATTTCTCTCATTCTGATTTTGGTTCTTTTGTTTCTGACTCACCTCTTGACTTTTTACATAGAGATGATACCCTTCAAGGTTTAACTCCTCCAGATTTAGGATTCCTTGTATCAGAAAGGGAACAGAACAGACAAGATGGCAGTCTACTACACGTCGACATGGTGAATGAATCTCCAAATGTTTCAACATCTAATCCTGCTGAAATAAGCAGTCGTGAAGCGAGAAGAAACAGTATAAGATTATTTTGGGATGCTTTCTCGAGACGTAATTCCAGAAGGCATACAGATTCAAGAACCCCTGTGTTTTCACCTATTGATTCTTATAATTTGAGAGCTAATGGTAGGAGGCTTCTTGATTTTAGTGATGATTTCCTTAATGACGAAGTTACTGGTGATTTTAGTTCTCAAGGGAGTAGAACTCCTAGCAGTAATGAACAGAGATTAAATCCAAGATCTGAGGTAGAGTACTTTACTTTCTTTCTTTTGAATAGTTTCTTCATATTTTAAAAATAAAAGAGTGGGTTGCAGGGTTGCTTAATTCTTCTTTCTAGTTACTGAAATTGAAATTTCAAAATTCATCAATTACGTATGCATGTCTTTTACTGTAAGATTGTTGTGGATGACTGTGTCAAAAAATTTCATCTGGGATGCCATATAAATGTTTTTTACTGTTGCATTTGGCTATCACTGTTATTAATTATTTATTCTGTACAGATCTTGGAAAGACTTCGGGGGTCTCTTGATTCGACCGATTATCTTACTGCATCCTGTCCTAATGGGATACATCCTGATGGTTCATGTTCGTGCCTTTCTAATTCATTAGCTGAGGAGGCTGGAGCTCGTACTGGCATTTCCCGAATTTTTATGCTGGCTGAAGCATTATTTGAGGTAAATTCTTGATCTCCACTGTTAAAACTATCATTGTTTGGATTGTGACCTTCCAACTGAAATGTTTTATTAAAATGATTGTGTATAGGTTTGATGGATTTATAAATTAACTGATTCAAATTATTATAGGTGACACATACCGCGCCAATCCTTACTTCATAGAAGCCAAATATTTATTGCAGTATCGAAATGTCTAAAATCTATTTCCCGTAAAACATGTCTCTTTTTAAATTGTACCTTTTTTTTTGTTTATCTGTACGAGGAATTGACACTGAGTTATGACAAAATTAAATGCGTGGGATAGTTGATATCAACAAAATTTCTGGCTTTCCATCCTAAAGAAAGCTTAATTAGTGGTGCTTTTACTCTGTACAAGTTAGCATAATGACCCACTGGGTTAGTTACCATATGTTGTGCTTGTAATCCACATTTACTTTGATTGTTTTTGTGCTGATACATCGAACACACCCAATTGGAAAAAAATTGTGTACACTGTTGGCAAAAAAGGTAAAGAGGCACTACCAAGTGCCAAAGTAAGCACATCAAGACTTTTAGGTAGCTCATTCGGCTTAGGTTTTTCGTGATATTACATGGCTTCTTTGTGAAGCCACTAGGATTATTGCTTTCTTTTCTGCCTTCAACTAATAAACTATGTTGAAGTTGAGTGTGATGCTGAGATCAAGAGTTGGTTTATGATTTTTAACCCCATACAAGCTCTTCGTGTAGTGCATACCGTCCACTTGTCCTGTCTGTTTTAAATTTTGGTAATTTACATATGCTAGTAGAAAACTATGTTTCACATCCTTTATTTTTACGGAATGTTTCCCATTCTTAATAACAGGCCAAAACATATCTTATATCTCTAAAATGCAGTTTACATCCTTTTTTTGCTAATTATAATTTGTTAATGACAAATGCTAATCATAATTATTGATATACCATACACTTTCCATAGCAGGTACTTGATCAAATTCATCAACAGCCCATGTCACTTTCCTGGTCTATGGTCTCACTTCCTGCTCCAGAATCGATTGTCGATTCATTTCCAGTGAAAATTCATAGGATGTCAGAGAATTTGGAAACTGCAGATGATGTATCACAGTATGTGTTTTCCTGCATTTTGCAATATGATGTCTTGGGAAACGGGGAAATTTCTTGTAATTAGCCTATACAAATATATATGGGTGGAAGAACAGGGAGTGCATCATGCATGCATCATTGGGGGCTGAATTTGAAGATACAAAATCATTCTCATTTGTATTTTCTTGGTTCTCATTCCCCACGCATATTTGACAATCTTTAGTGGAAATTCATAGGATGTCAGAGAATTTGGAAACTGCAGATGATGTATCACAGTATGTGTTTTCCTGCCTTTTGCAATATGATGTCTTGGGAAACGGGGAAATTTCTTGTAATTAGCCTATATAAATATATATGGGTGGAAGAACAGGGAGTGCATCATGCATGCATCATTGGGGGCTGAATTTGAAGATACAAAATCATTCCCATTTGTATTTTCTTGGTTCTCATTCCCCACGCATATTTGACAATCTTTAGTGGGAAGAATCTCTTAAGGAAATTACACCAGAGGTGCGATTCTCTAAAATACACATTATGAAAGTTAGCATGCTAATTATTGCATCTTCCTACCCATCAATCTGTCACTGGAGGTTTAAATTTGCATCACAGAAAATGCGCCATAAATAGTTCAGTCAGCTATTATGTAAGGTTCAGAGGAAGAACCTAGTTCATAACTAGCCAATTCTGATTTCAAACGACGCGTGATAAATTATATTTTCCGTGGAACTCAGCATATTTGTGAATCTTTTGTTATGCAGGTGTTACATTTGCCTGGCTGAGTACGAGGAAGGTGACAAAATACGTGTTCTACCATGCCATCACGAGTATCACCTATTATGTGTTGATAAATGGCTTAAAGAGATACATGGGTATGTAATAATTGATGGTTTCTTGAATCATTTCATGTGTTGCAAGAAATCATAATTCGAATTGTAACCTTTGATTCTCCTCTGGTCCTACAGCGTGTGCCCGCTCTGCAGGGGAGATGTTCGTGAGGGATTAACGTGCTCTGTTTCTACCTGAGATTCTTTCCTGTTAGTTAGTCTATGTACATAAATGTTTGATAAGACGGGGCTTGAAGAGTTGTAGTGTTCATGAAAAAGAAATATAATGTATATACTGATGGTGCAAGGTTTGCTGATACAATAGGAAAATGAGTTGGTGATTGTACATCCACGGCAAGGAAAGAGAAGATGATCGATTGTATTACGTTGGCACTTGTATCGAGAAAATCTGAAGTGGCATGGCTTTATAGGCATTGCTAAACTCTTATGTTTTGCATATATGTAGATTAGTGGATGATCTAAATATGGATCAAGCAGCCTCAATCGGTCCTTGGAGTCGAGTGTTTTCAGCCTTACTTGGGGACTCTTCAGTTTTCCTGTCCTACGTGGCGGCATCGAGTTATTAGTGTGGTTAAACTTTTGTATTTTGTACTTATATCTGGCTGGGATCGAAATATATGTTTCTGTGCAGTTGGTTGCATATTGAAAATCACAACATAGCACATACTTTATATCTTCAAGAATTATATTCTTGCTATTCTGACATAAATAACCTAATATAGTTGAAATATTCTGGCATTGTTCAAGTGGCAGGTGAACAGATAAATAACACAGAACCATGCGTTGTTCTCAGACTTCCGAGTTTAAACGAAAGGCGTCGGTCACAAAATCAGCCTTACACATTGGAAAACAGGTTGCATCTAATGCTACTTCTAACAGGTGAACAACCATATGGTTATAAAGAGGCAAGTTTGGTACCTTGGTACAGTAGCACTGCTGTTGGATGCAAATTTTCATAGTCGATTCTCTCTCATGTGCTCCTTGAATTCCTTTCTAACCACATCTAACACGACATCACCGTACTGATCACACCATGATCTGAATTACACACGAAACAATGTGAGATATTAGGTAAGAGCAAGTAGTTGCTATTACATGATGAAAATGCGATATAGGTAGCCTTACTCTGGGAAGAACAGTTTCAGATCAGCCATGTCAACTGGAAGCCTAATTGAAATTGCTTCTATCTGATCATCTCTGTATATAATGTAGCATGTCAATCTTGGTTATTGATAGAACACGAACAAAGGATAACAAAGATAATAAGACTTGAGAAAATTAGACATGCACCGAAAATCACTCAAAAAGGGAACAGTGGCAAACTCAGCCATAGAGACGAACTCTGCCACAAACCAATGTGTAAATATGTTGTTTAAATAGGTTCAAGGCCTATGAACAAAACCCTAAGCCCCTACTAGTATGGTGGAAATAGGAAACTAAGATAATAAAGAAACAACTAATCTAAATAAAGAAGTAACTGATTTGAAATCAAAGTACTAAAATAATAAACAATTAATAAACTCATGTTTTCTTAGTCCTCAGCCTATCCGGATAGGCTTCAGATGCACTCTATCAGTTATGGAGTCTGCAAGAGAGTGCTTACTTTAGATGAATATCTGGATTTTTTGCATCAATTTCTGTTTTGATTTGGAAAAGCCTCTTCTTTATGTTTTCTGCTAAAACCTACAACAGGGTTATGCAGATCAGGAGTTTAAACGAGTTTAAGAGACTATTATGTGAAAATGGAAGAAATATTCACACCTTATCAACAAAGAAATCAGTTGGTGCTCCATTTGGATGCAATTTCCTCTTGATTTGCCTGGTGTCTGCTCCTTTCCCAACGGGGTTCGCAATGAGCTTCCCGTTGTAAGTTGCCTCATCTGATTTCTCATCAGGGGACGAAAACGAAGCTGCTGCTTCATCCTCGGGATCATTCTTTTTCCATTTCTTAAATCCGTCAATTATCCATGCTCTTTTCCCTGGCTTCACTTTCACTTTGTCCTCAGTATCCAAACCATCACCATGGCTACCCCCCTGTTGAAAGATGGTCCTCAACGGTTTCTTTTTCGCTCTTTGCTTCTCAGCCATCTGACATACAGGTGGCAAGCTCTCCTCCATGAGAATCGACTTTGAGCCAACTGCTTTCTCACTTACATTTCCATCTCTAGTAAGATAACTGTTGCTGTTAGCATTATGTGCATCATTCTCCTTCCCTTTTCCTTTTTTATCCGATGATACAAACCCGAAAACAGACACAGCTCCTTTCATTTTTTTTACAGTTGAGCTTTGTTTGGAGCTGCCCTTCAAGGTTGACATGTTATGGTTCTCATCCTTCAAGTCTATTACAGACCATTCTTCATTCGAAGACTCTTTCTGCGACTGTGCCCCGACTATCACGTCCCTCACATCAATCTCAGCTCCTTGAACCGCAAGTCTCTGCAGCAAAGGCCTCTTTGATGCATGGTACTCCTCTTCTGATATGCATTTGCCATATAGTAACTCCTAACATCACAAAATTATGTCTGAAATTGCGATTTTCATCCAATAACAGTACAACACCCGTTGAAGTGTGCAAGTTTTTGACATGAAGCAACTATACGTTGCCCTCAACAACTACATGTAATGATCATACCAGCCAATATCCCAGTGTTTCTATGTGGGTCGTGTCTCTCGATCTGCCCACGAGAAGAGCACGGGACTCAAGAAGCTGTGAGTACATACACACCATATACCTCCTAGACAGTTGATTACCTTATTATCTCTCAATCTGTAAAAATATCTAATCTGGTTGGATCACTGAACATAACCAAGATCACCCTCTGAACACACAAGCTTCTGAGCAATACTATCATACTTGGTTCTTTCAAACACAGAATCACAAATGTGAAATGACCACCTCATTGCCCCCTCTAGGCGGGGTCAATTTGACTCAAGTCTCTATCACCCCTTCTGAGGCGGGTCAATTTGACTCAAGTCCCTAACGTGAAATTTTAAATGGGCAGCGGTGAGGTTTGAACCGTGGACCTTTGTTAGTCCATGACTTTGATACCATATTAAATGACCACCTCGTCTAACAGATTAAGTTACTCTTAGAATTCATGCTTAAAAAAAAAGAAAGCAGTCCAAAAGCCATCAGCTTCGGACATCATTCGAAACAAACATTTTGTCAGAAAAAAAAAACACACTTGCTCCATGCCATTCAGTAACCACTCATATAAAAAGACTTCAAATAGCAACAAGAAGAAAGATTCCCAAGAGCCAGTTAATTGAAAGAAAACAGGATAAGAAAAAACGAATTAAACCACAAACCTGCAAGAAAATCAACTTATCCCTCAAAACCACAGGTGGCTCGTGATCAATGGGCGATGCGATTAGGGTTTCAAGAAGGTGCGTTCTGAAAGCAGAGACCTCATTTTCAGAAGCAATTCCCTCCTTGTAAAGGCCCATCAAATTAAGTATCTGGTGGAACGATTCCTGCTGCCATTTCAGATTATCTGACTGCTGTTTAGACAGACATTGCTCAACCGAAGCAATGGCCGGAATCCGCCGTTTCTTGAAGGAGAAGGGGAGGAGGGTCTGACAAATTGAGGTGATGGAATCCTGCAGTGAGGTGTAGTACGTAGGTCTGTATGTGTAAGCCATTGTTGCTATCGTAATCTTTGGTTGGTATTCCTGAGATTGATTCAGCTCGTCTTCATGAGATTTTTTTACTTCAGGTCAGTTTTTTCTTTTCTGAGAGGCTTTGCTGTGTGAAATTATTTGAATTTTTGGTGTGACCGTTACTTTGGACTAGCCGTTGGACTTTTAAATTTTGATTTTCTACTATTAATTATGAAACGACGGCGTCCGAAGGAATTACTTGTTGGGCCATATTTTCATTTTGGATCTTCTCAAATCTTAAATATACTAATTTAGAGTTATTTTGTACATGTGTCGTCTCCAGACTCATTTATCCCAACGTGTCAACTTAATATTAAGTTTGGATGCTTCGTTACGTTCCTAAAAGAAATTTGTCTTGTCAAAATTATAGAGAATTAAATTAGATGATGTGTAATATTTATGTTATAGTACAAATTCGGTCTCGCAGAAAAGTATGCGCATATGGTAGTATTTAAATATTATGAGAATTTTTATATGTATTAAATTGCAATTATAATAAATGTGAATTTTAGGAATATTTTTATTTTTCCTTACATTGAATATAATTAATTAATTTTCAATAAATAATTACACAATAATTCACTATAAATATTTTTTATGGGTTTATGTTTATTCACATTATTATAATTTAATATGATAAAATATTAAAAATAATCTAAAATAAATAAAATTATATTTAATGCATTAAATTCAAAAAAATCGAAATAGATTATAATCCATTCTTAACATAGCAAATTCGAAAATGAATAATAATTTTTTATTTAAAAGAGTAATAATTTATTAATTTGATGAGTAATAATTTATTATTTAAAAGAAAAAAAAATAATGCACCATACAATGAGTTCACAAAATAATTTGTGTTGCTAAAATTATTTAATTATGTTTAAAAAAAATTATTATATGATCGTCAAAGTTATTATTATAATATTTTATAAACGACGTTTATATATTTATATTTTTCTTTGATTCATTCAAATTTTAAATTATATTAATTAAATTTAAAATTGATGTCTTTACTCTTTACCTGTGCAATGCACGAGTCATAATCCTAGTAACTTTTAATATGGAGTATTTGAACAATTTGCAACGTACTTTAGATTTTAATTATGCCACCTGCCGGCCTTTTTGCTAAAGTCTAATAAAAATAAAATTTATATGCAAAATACTACTTTCTCGTAAGAATACTTGGAGTCACTTAAAAAAAAACTTGCACACTTTATTAAAAATGAAACAATGCACAATATTAATAAACTACAATATTATAATATTACAAAAATATCATCTTCATTTTATACACAATTTAATAAAAGTGAACTATAAAATACACTTTATTCTATTTAATTATCCAAATCACCAATTTTCTTTTTTACATCATTACAACACAAAATTACTTTTCTTAAATCTCATGTCACCAAATTTATGCATGTACTCTTGGTCACTCATATTTTAAAATTACTTTTTTAAATTACTTTACACACCTAATTCTCATCTTTCCAAATTACTTTGCACACTCAAATCTTCATTTAAACACACACATTTAGCATATACAAAAACATTGAAGGTAAAAGAAAGAAAGAGGGCAAAACAATTTGATGAAGAAGGAGACAACATATTATCCTCATAATTCACAATAAACTCATTAAATTTTATATACACGAAAAGGGAAGAAAAAAAAAACGCACAATAGATTATTTTATAGTAATAAAGGGGTGGAAGTGTTAGAATTAAGAGCCTTACTTAGCTCTTATAGATGACAGATAAAATTTGATCAAATTGCTTTTAATCTAAACTTTAGATCATTTAATAATATTTTTTTGTCTAAAGAATACCTGCTTAGCAAGTTTTTCTAAGAAAATAATGATTTTACAATCCCCAATAAAGTAAAGGTCATAGGAAAGAGAAAACACATTTTCCAATAAAGTTTTATCTCATATGCAACATTTGTATTGTAATACTACCTCTGTCCAGTAGAAAGGTACGTGCTTCCTTTGTAAATTACAAAAAAAGCGCGTACCTTTCTGCGAGACGGATGAAGTATTATATATAAAGCACCTAAGCACGGTTAACTTCGCAACAAGTCTTCACCGTTGTGAAAGTCGTTTTAGATAATTATTTTAGCAGGAGTGCTGAGAGGAGAGAAAGATAGACAGTGGGGTGTTGAATGTGTTGTAAATAACGTTAGAAAAAAAAATGTTGAGAACACGTTGAAAAAAAAAGAGTTGAGAAGAGTGCCAGGAATGAGCAGGGAGAAGAAAAAAAATGAAAGACAAAAGAGAAAATGAAGATATATTTCTTACGATCCTGTAGAGAAGATGAGCGATTTCTAATTAAGATAAGTATATTTCTTTGGAGTTTGGTCTAATTGGAGTAGAGCCTGTAGAGGAGGGATTTCTCATGAGTAATATTTAGAGTTTGACCTATTTCCTTTATTTTTCTATGTAATTTTACATGTTTGCGGTAAGTGTAAATATGTTACATTAAAAATTATTAAAAATGCTAAATATTGAGATTTAGTTGTAGATTGGAAATATGTTATTTTAAAATAATTAATTCAAAATAAGTATATAAGAATATTCTTTTAGATAAATATCAAATATGAAAGATTTATTATTTAGTTGTAGATTTGAAATATATTATTTTAAAATAATTAATTCAAATTAAATAAATGTATAAGAATATTTTTTAGATAAATATCAAATATTTAAAAGATTTATATTTTAGTTCTAGATTTGTAAATATGATATTTTTAAATAATTAAATTAAATTAAATTAAATTAAATAAATAATAAATAATTAAATTAAACCAAATTAATCATGACAAATCTAAACTGATAATTCTTAGATTTGATATTCGATGTTATTTTATTTTGTATACATATTTTTTAATAATTGTATAATTCGCACTCAATTTTTCATTAAAAAAACTAGTCCAAACTAGTCTTCTCAAAGTCTAACAAATCACTCATATCCTAAATAGGCTTAGGGCTACATATATTCCATTCCATTAGGGAGCCTGGTCTTGACTCTTATGTGTCTTCTCAAAGTCTAACAAATCACTCATATCCTAAATAGGCTTAGGGCTACATATATTCCATTCCATTAGGGAGCCTGGTCTTGACTCTTATGTGTGGTATTCATTCTTGTTCGGCTCTTGTGTATACTAACTTTTTATTTAATAATGTACATATTTTTAATAGTTGTATATTTTTTTACACTCAATTTTCATTAAAAAAATTAACATATAAATTGTATATATTTTTGTTCATGAGTAGGTCTTGCGTGAGACCGTCTCACGTGAACCATTTTTCACTTTTTAAAATAATTATCACTTTTGCTATAAAATGTTATCACTTTTATTTATACTATAAATTATTCATGAAATAACATTATCACTTTTTATTAATTTATTATCACGTTCCTTCATAAAAGTTATCACTTTCTGACCGTCTCGCGTAAAGGCATACGTGAGACGGTCTCACACAAGTCTTTGTCTTTGTTCATAATTGTATATGTTTTTGTTTATAAATGTATACGATCTGAAAGTGGTGCACCGTAAGTCTCACACAAGTCTTTGCCTTTGTTCATAATTGTATATGTTTTTGTTTATAAATGTATACGATCTAAAAGTGGTGCACCGTATCTTGGGGTGCACCCAGGTGTACAGTAGTATTAGCCTAATTCTTGTAAAAACGAAACGTAGGAAAAAAAACTCTCAATTAGTATATTAAATACAAATATATACTCTTTACTATCAATTAGGGTTGGACGGTACGGTATACCGAAATTTTTTAAGCATACCGTATACCGTACCGAAAATTTCGGTATACAGAAATATATATATTATACATATTTTTTATTTTTATCTTTTAGAATAACCTGCTAATGACCTATTAAAACAGACGATTTTGTTGAACTTGGTAAACATGATGGGCCATTTTCAAAATTTTCAAATATAATGGACGATTTTCAAAAAATGAAAAACTTATGGACTAAATTCAAAATTGGACAAAGTTAACGGACGAAAAAATATATTTTTCTTAAATTAAAAAATGATGTGTGTTGAATCAATATTCTCCTTTTTTTTAACATAATATGATGTGGCATTTTGATTGGTAGAATTTTAATTGGGGTGACAACTCAATCTGGTCATCGGTTTTTCCCAAATTGGTGTGTCATGTGAGCGGCATGACACTTTTCCGGTGAAATTCTAGGGTTCCGACGAAAATTTGGCAAAATTAAAACAAAATCAATAGTTATGGGACAAAATCGATATAAATATTTTTTTTGGACAAAATCTAAAATTTTCAATAGTTATCAGACAAAAAAAACTTTTAACAAGAATGCAGTAACAAGAGATTCGGCTCGACTTGCAGATTTAGTTCTCTGATTTCAGAAGGTTGTGGAGAACTCATATCACTGATTAAGGAATGCTGCAGCAGCAGTAGCCCCTTATGGAGAAGGTTGATTAGATCCTTCACATCAGCTATCCCGCTATCCTCCCTCTCCAACAGATGGTGCAGATCATCAACTAGAGAATTGAGAATGGGGATGGAGTTGACGACAGAAGTCCTTGGAGTTGTATGAAGTGGTGTTAATGTAATATCAGATGATTGAAGAGTGGATTTCAAGAGGTGGATCCGGTTCAAAACTGCAGCAATCCTCTCATCCCTTGAGGAAGTAGTGGATTGGATTCGGGGGAGAATAACAAGTAATGGAGTAAACATCCAGCTTCGCTGGCCACTACTTCAAAGTCTGCCAGGAATTGAGCTCCGTGGTCAACCAGCGTACACGATATGTCTCCAATAATGGCGAGAAGACATCTCAGCTCCATTTCAAGAGTCTCCAGAATCCGAGCTCCAATTGGATACTGTTCTCGGCAGAGTAGTTGAAGAAGGAAAGAGAGAAAAGCTTCGATGAGTCGACAGTGGTGAATTTCCTGAAGCTTGTTGATCAGCTTTGGCACCATGAATATCTGCTTGAGTTCTTGTGTGAAAGAAGCCACAGTGGAGGGATCATGTATGAAGAATGATTTAGGAGGCAAATTGGGGAGGTGGCACGTCTTCCCAAGATGTGAGACATAGGTTTCAAGAGTGTCCAGATGGAACCCCTTCCAGCGACGAAATTCATCCATGATGGATTCAGATGATCAAGAAATTGGCTGTGGATCTGGAGAGATGAATACAATGGAGAGTTATCTAGGGTTGACACAGAGTAAACGGTTTTTAGTACTCCTTAATAAACCCAATAGAAAATGTGACGTAGTAGTATAAATAAATGTATGGTAAAATAATTTATTACGTATTTTTTTGAAATATACTCCAGGTAATATTCAGATATTGTAACATAGATTTATACTTCCTCCGTCCCACTGAAAGTTCTTCATCACCGAATACTCTTCACCATCAATATAAGAGGCTAAACTTCCTCTTACTTCTTCCCATGCAATTTCTTCCTCCTCCACTGTTGAAAGAACACCCGCAATAACAACTACCATGAGTGGTAGTCCATGACATTTTTCAGCAATATCCTTCCCACTGTGTTGTAGTTGAGAATGGCAAGTTCTACAGCCGAACACCTTCTTCTCCAATAGCTCCCAACACTGCTCATTCGACAAAAGTGGAAGCTCGTTATTTATGCTGTTAGGGGGAGCCACATCTCTAATTCTAAGAGCAATATCCTGCTTCCATTCCAATCTTCTGGGAAACACCTCTGTAATTCATACCAAACATTTGAGTCCCATATATCATCTATTACAACAAGGTATCTTCTACCCTTCAATGTTTTATAAATGTTTTCTAGTAAAGTCTCTTCTTCCACATCCAAAATTTCATCTTTACCAAACTCCCAATTTATCTGAATCAAAATGTCAGCTAGAATACTCTGTCTCTCATGTGATTGGGAAATGACAGACCATGAGAGTTTATCGAACCTATCTCTGACTAGGGGATGACCATACAATTTCTTTGCTAAAGTGGTCTTACCAAGTCCAGCCATCCCCAAGATCGAAATAATTTGCAGGCTTTCTCTTCCTTCTCCAACCAGCTGATCCAAAATCTGTGTCTACTTTTCTTCAAAACCAACAAATATGCCCTTGTTTCTCTCATCCTCTAATGGGGGTTGTGCAATGAAAGACTGCGTCACTTTCAAGCCTCCAAATTGGTATTTCTGTGCAATTACTTGGAGTTCCATTGTTGTAGCGTCAATCAGACTGTTGAGGTTAGTGAGGGTAGTGATGACATACCAGAGAGGAGCATCTTTCACCAAATATGCAGTGATCAGTGATTCGGCTCGATTTGCAATATCTCCAATGCGCATCAGAGGCAGTTTTAGTTCAGAAGGTTGTGGCGATCTGAAATCATTGATTAAGGAATGGTGCAGCAGCAGCAGTAGGCCCTTATGGAGAAGGTTGATTTGATCCTTGACATCAGCTATCCTGCTATCCTCCCACTCCAACAGATGCTGCAGATCATCAACTAGAGAATTGAGAATGGGGATGGAGTTGACAACAGAAGTCATTGGAGTTGTATGAAGTGGCATCGATGTGATATCAGATGATTGAAGAGAGGATTTGAAGAGGCGTATATGGTTCAAAACAGTAGCAATCCTCTCATCCAATAGTTGAGCAAGAAGAGGATCAGGGGAGAATAAAAAGTTATGGACCAAACATCCAGCTTCATTGGCCACTGCTTCAAGGTCTGCCAAGAATAGAGCTTGGTGGTCGATCATCGTCCACGATATGTCTCCAACAATGGCGTGAAGACATCTCAGCTCCATTTCAAGATCCTCCAGAATAGTAGGATACGGTACTAAACACAGTAGTTGGAGAAGGAAACAGAGAAAAGCTTCCATGTGTCGACACTGGTGAATTTCCTGAACCTTGTTCCTCAGCCTTTGCACCATGAATATCTGCTTGAGTTTTAGTCTGAAAGAAGCCTTCCGTCTTCCTGAGATGTCTGACATGGGCCTCAAGAGTGTTCTGGTAGAACTGTTTCAAGCGATGAGATTCATCCATGATGGATTCAGATGATCAAGAAATTGGCTGGCTGTGGAATTGTTGTAGATCTGGAGAGATGAATACAATGGAAACTTATCAAGGGTTGACGCAGAGTAAACCAAAAATCAACTCACATACAGTTCTATTTTGATTTTAAGGTGATTTTCTTCTTTTCAGAAACACAGAGCAATAATTTAGGTAACAAGTCGGTAATCCGGTATCCATTTTCAGCACTTCCTCTGGCGACGTTTCGCACTTGCTTGTTACAAAATTTTGTAACGGTTCAACCATATTGATTTAATAAAATAATAAAATAATAAACCCTCAATCAGCTCCAAAAATTTACATTTCAATTTTGAATGTGTGGGGTACAACACTTTAATGCAAATATTCCTATTTTTTTTTAAAAAAATATTACACTATTTTAATTTACCGCAAGAAAAGTAAACACATGAGAAAATTATGTATCTTTATTAAATATTAATTAATATGAAATTAAATAATAAATTAATTAAAAACAACCATGATTGTCCAACTCAGTCTATATCTATATTTAGCAGGAAGCGTGGTATCTTCTGTTTCCGCTCAAAAATCAAATTTCAAGTTGATTTACAATCAATTTAATAGTAAAAAATTTACAAACTTAATATCAAAACAAACTTCTTCTTATAAAATTTTCATCTATGATTTCAAATTTAAAATCAAATATCAATAAATTAACTTTTTTTTGTCTAAAGTAAGTAGATTACAAAAGAATTTATTAAAATATGTTTTTCCAATGAAATTGTTGTAAAAAAAAACATATTAATTGTTAATAAATTTAAAATCTAAAAATATAGAGAAAATTTTCAAAAAAGGCTCCTTTTAATATAAAGTTTGAAATTTTTAACGGTCGTATCATCTGAAAATTAATTTGTAAAAATGCTTCAAAATTATTACAAGGAATTATTGTTATATTGTTTTGTATACAAAATTACTTTAAGAACTTATTTAATCCGAAAACAATAATTGTAGGGTATATTTAACCCTTGTGCAAAGTTATTTGAGTGCAACAAGTAAATCCTTCCGACGTCGTCGTTTAATATAAAATAAAAAATTAAAGAAGTTCAACGGCAAGTCCAAAGCAACGGCTACACCAAAAATTCAAATAATTTCACTCAGCAAAGCCTCTCAGAAAAGATAAAAAAAACTGACCTGAAGTAAAAAGATCCCATGAACATGAGCTGAATCAATCTCAGAAATACCAAACAAAGATTGCGATTAGAACAATGGCTTACGCATACAGACCTACGTACTACACCTCACTGCACGACTCCATTACCTCAATTTGTCAGACTCTCCTCCCCTTCTCCTTCAAGAAACGGAGGATTCTGGCGATTGCTACGGTGGAGCAATGTCTGTCGAAGCTGCAGTCAGATAATCTTAAGTGGCAGCAGGAATCGTTCCACCAGATGCTTAATTTGATGGGCCTTTGTAAAGAGGGAATTGTTCCTGAAATTGAAGTGTCTGCTTACAGAACTCACCTTCTTGAAACCCTAATCGCATCGCCCACCTTTTGTTTTGAGGGATAAGTTGATTTTCTTGCAGGTTTGTGGTTTAAGTCGTTTTTGCTTATCCTGTTTTCTTTCAATTTACTGGCTCTTGGGAATCTTCCTTGCTGCTATTTGAAGACTTTTTATATGAGTGGATACTGTGGCATGGAGCAAGTGTGTTTTAAAAATTGAATTGTATGTGGTACATCAGTTGACTTTTGCTTAATTCTGCGTCAAATCTTATAACTCTCCATTGTATTAATTTCTCCAGATCTACAACAATTCCACACCCAATTTCTTCATCATCTGAATCCATTATGTATCAATTTCGTCGCTGGAAACGGTTCCATCTGAACACTCTTGAAGCCTATGTCTCACATCTTGGGAATACGTGCCACCTCCCGAAACTGCCTCCTGAATCATTGTGTTATCCGTCGAATGTGGCTTCTTTCACACGAGAACTCGAGCAGATATTCATGGTGCCAAGGCTGATCAATGAGTTTCAAGAAAGTCACAAGTGTCGACTCATCGAAGCTTTTCTCTGTTTCCTTCTCCAACTATTGAGCCAAAAGCCGGATCAGATTGGACGTCAGATTCTGGAGACTCTTGAAATGGAGCTGAAATGTCTTCTCACCATTGTTGGAGACATATCGTGGATGCTGGTTGACCACGGAGCTCAATTCCTGGCAGACTTTGAAGCAGTGGCCAATGAAGCTGGATGTTTACTCCATTACTTGTTATTCTCCCCCGATCCACTTCTTCCTCAAGTATTGGATGAGAGGATTTCTGCTGTTTTGAACCATATCCACCTCTTGAAATCCTCTCTTCAATCATCTGATATCGCATCGATACCACTTCATTCAACTCCAATGACTTCTGTCGTCAACTCCATCCCCATTCTCAATTCTCTAGTTGATGATCTGCACCAACACTTAAAGGGGGAGGATGGTGTTGGGATAAACACACGAATAATCAAACAATAAACTATTCGTCTACGCAGCGGAATGATCAATTATCCCTCTCTTGTGTGAATCTAGCAGGAAACAATCCTAATAATAATATGCACGATAAAGCAAGCAATCAACAATGCACGACACAATCAATTTAACGTGGAAAACCTCCTCAATGTGAGAAGGTAAAAAACCACGGGACCGAAGCCCACCAAAAACTTCACTATGAGACAAAGTTCAAGAGTTACAATCTGCCACCACAGACGAACTACCACAAACGTATCAAGACAATTAATACTTGATAACAAACAACGAGATTAGAAAGACCTCACCAAACTACGCAAACTGACGTTCTGAGTTCGCAACTGTAGAACCCTCAGAATCCGATCTCCACCGTCCAGAATCAACCTCTATGAGTCCTGAACGTGCTGTCCAAGTTACAGCTCGATCCAACGGTTAGTTTGTGAGAAACGACCCTTTCTCCTCGACTGCGCAGAACAGAATCGCCCAGAAATCTGCTTCTGTCTTCGGCGTATTCCCGTCAACCCAAAGCTCCAAACACGATCTCCACCGTTCAGAATGTACCTCCACGAGTTCCGAACGTGCTGACAAAATTTCAGCTCGATCCGACGGTTGAAACTCCGGTTATTGCTTCTGCACTGTTCTGATGTTCTCTCCTCTTTTTGCCCTCGTTTTTGTTTTGCTCTCGGAGTTGGAGTGTTACCTTCACCCGAACACACACAGCCTATTTCTACTGCCAAGTGATGATGGGCCAGAATGTGATGATGGTGGGCTAGAATGTGATGTTGGGCCAGAATTGATTTGGGCTCTCCACATATTTGGAAACCCAACCCAACAAATCTCCCCCTTTCCGATTATGTGGAGAGACTAGCCATTCCGGCTATCACACGACATACCTCTAACTTCTCTCTAGGCAATGCCTTCGTCATCATGTCAGCACCATTATCATCTGTATGAATCTTTTCAAGTTCAAGCAACTTATCATTGATGACATCCCTCATCCAATGATATCTCACGTGAATATGCTTCGATCTTGAATGAAATGCAGCATTCTTGCTGAGATGGATAGCACTCTGACTATCACAAAATACTACATACCTCTGTTGCTTCAATCCAATCTCCTCCATAAACCTTTTGAACCATAACACCTCTTTACATGCTTCCGTTGCAGCAATGTACTCTGATTCTGTTGTGGAGAGTGCAACACACTTTTGCAATCTTGATTGCCATGACACAGCGCCACCTGCGAATGTCACTAGGTAAGCAGAAATTGACTTTCTGGTGTCCACATCTGTTCCCATATCTGAGTCTGTGTAGCCAACTAACTCGGGCTTCCCACCTCCAAAGGTGAGTCTCAAACTAGACGTACCTCGTAGATACCTCATTATCCACTTCACAGCATTCCAATGCTCCTTTCCCGGATTAGACAAATAACGGCTAACAACACCAACTGCATGAGCTATGTCAGGCCTCGTACACACCATTGCATACATCAAGCTTCCCACAGCTGAAGCATATGGGACTCTTCTCATTGCTTCCTTCTCTTCATCGGTTGAAGGACTATGATGAGCACCAAGCTTAAAATGAGTGGCAGCAGGAGAACTAACCACTTTAGCTTTGCTCATATTGAATTTCTCAAGCACTTTCTCAATATACTTCTCCTGTGACAAGTGCAGCTTCTTGTTTGCTCTATCTCGGGTGATGTTGATACCAAGGATTTTCTTTGCTGGCCCCAAATCCTTCATGTCAAAGGATTTGCTCAACTGTTTCTTCAACCTGTCAATTCTTGAAACATTCCTGCCAACAATCAATATATCATCAACATATAGCAATAATATAATAAAATCATCATCCGAGAACTTCTGAACAAACACACAATGATCAGAAATAGTCTTTTGGTAGCCTTGCTCCCCCATAACTGACTCAAATTTCTGATACCACAATCTAGGTGCTTGTTTCAAACCGTATAGACTCTTCTTCAATTTGCATACATGGTCTTCTTTTCCCTTCACCTTGAAACCTTCAGGTTGCACCATGTATATCTCTTTATCTAGCTTACCATGAAGAAAAGCGGTTTTGACATCCATCTGCTCAATCTCCAAGTCAAGACTAGCAGCCAAACCAAGCACAAAACGGATAGAAGACATTTTGACAACAGGAGAGAAAATTTCTTCAAAATCAACTCCCTCTTTCTGACTGAAACCTTTAACAACCAATCTAGCTTTGAATCGAGGCTTTGAGGTGTGTTCATCTTGTTTTAGCCTGTACACCCACTTGTTCTTCAAAGCATGCTTCCCCTTTGGTAGTTTCACCAGATCAAATGTGTCATTTTCATGCAAGGATTTCATCTCATCTTGCATTCCTTCCAACCATTCATTCCTGTGTTCTCCATGAACTGCTTCTCCATAGCATTCAGGCTCTCCCCCATCGGTCAAGAGCACATACTGATCAGGAGGATACATCCTAGAAGGTACACGAGCTCTACTGCTTCTTCTAGGTGGTTCTTGAACCTCCTGTTCTGGAACATCAGGTGGTTGCGGCTGATCGATATCCTCTTCATCATGCAAAGGATGATCGACATGCTCATCATTACCAAAATCAGGCTGATCTTGATTCTCCTCTTCAACTTCTACTTGATCTTGACCATGAGGAACAATTTCCAAGTCAATCAAGTCATCACCAGGTGTAGAAACTGAGCTATCCGTCTTCTCAATATCTCTTATAGTTTGATCCTCAACAAACACAACATCCCGACTTCTGATAAGCTTCTTCTCTACGGGATCATAAAGTCTGTAACCAAACTCATCTTGGCCATAACCAAGAAACACACACTGTCGAGTCTTCATATCCAACTTAGACCTCTCATCTTTGGGAATATGCACAAATGTCTTACATCCAAAGACCCGCAAATGATTATAGGAAACATCTTTTCCTGACCAGACTCTATCTGGAACATCAAAGTCTAAAGGAACACATGGAGTAAGATTTAAAACATGTACCACAGTACTCAGAGCCTCACCCCAAAATGATGAAGACAATCCTGCTTCTGATAGCAGACATCTTACTCTCTCGACCAATGTTCTGTTCATCCTTTCTGAAAGACCATTCAACTGAGGTGTCTTTGGAGGAGTCTTTTGATGTCGGATACCATGCTCTCTGCAATACTCATCAAAAGGACCAATGTATTCCCCTCCATTATCCGATCTGATGCATTTCAACTTCTTCCCAGTCTGTCTCTCAACTAAGGCATGAAACTGCTTGAATGCATCGAGCACCTGATCTTTCGTCTTCAACGTGTAGATCCAGGTCTTTCTTGAGTGATCATCTATAAAAGTAACAAAATATAAAGCACCACCAAGAGTTCTAGTTTTCATAGGACCACAAACATCAGAATAAATTAAATCGAGTATACCTGATGCTCTAGTAGGAGTTGAGGTCTTGAAAGCAACTCGAGTCTGCTTTCCCGCCAAACAGTGAGAGCACTTCTTTAAAGATGCATTCTTCAAGTCTGGAATGAGATTTCTCTTCTCTAAAATCTTCAATCCCTTTTCACTGATATGACTGAGTCTGCTATGCCACAACTCAACTATCCCCTCATTCTTAACTGCATTAATAGAGCCATCAAGTAACTTTGCTTGCATCAAATACAACGAAGAATGTTTTTGACCTCTAGCAACAACTAAAGAACCTCTTGTAAGCTTCCACTGACCATCGAAGAACACACTGCAGAAACCTTCATCATCAAGTCTCCCAACAGATATCAAGTTCAACCGAAGATCAGGCACGTGCTTCACATTTCTCAAAACTAGTGTAGCACCATTACTAGTCCGCAAACATACATCTCCAACGCCAATGGCTTTAGCTAAGCCATCATCACCCATCCTAACATTACCATAGTCACCTGACATGTAGGATGTGAACATCTCTCTACGAGATGTTGCATGTATGGATGCCCCACTATCAATCACCCAACTGCTTTCACCATATGCAAGATTGACCACTTCATAATCACGAAAGATAAGAAAATCACCTGTTGCAGCAGACACTCGATCATTATCTTTCGTTTCTTCATTCTTCCTTTCTTTCCCATTTTCTTTCTTGTCATCTTGCTTGGGTTTTCTGCAATACTTTGCTATGTGTCCTGGAGTTTTACAATTCCAACACTCAACCTTGCTGTATCTGTTGGATTTACTCCTCCTGCCTTTTTGCTTGCCTGTTGGACCTCTACTATTACTTCTCCCCCTCTTCTCTGTAACCAAAACCTCTGATTGCTGTGAAGGGCCCTGCGATTTTCTCCTCGTTTCCTCATTCAAAACGCTGCCCTTAACCAAATCCATTGTAATGGTACCATTGGGGGCTGAATTAGACAAAGATGTCCTGAATGTCTCCCATGAATCCGGCAATGTACCAAGAAGCCATAAGCCCTGTACTTCATCCTCAAACTTGATATTCATTTCCGACAATTGATTGATAATGCCCTGAAATGAATTCAAGTGATCCGTCATAGGAGTGCTATCTTTGAATTTCAGATTCATCAACTGCTTGATTAGAAATAACTTATTGTTCCCAGTTTTTCTAGCATACAGTTCCTCCAACTTTTTCCACAATGATCGTGCATGTGTTTCTCCACTCACATGGTTCAATACATTATCATCCACCCACTGCCTAATGTAACCACATACTTGACGATGCAATATTGCCCATTGCTCATCCGTTTTATCATTAGGCTTTTCAGTTTCAAATACAGGCAAATAATAATCTTTCACATAAAGAAGATCCTCCATCTTGCCTTTCCACACATGATAATTGGAACCATTGAGATTCACCATTCTATTAGTATTGGTTTCCATATTCACCACAAGGCACAGAGCAGAAACCCGCTCTGATACCACTTTGTTGGGATAAACACACGAATAATCAAACAATAAACTATTCGTCTACGCAGCGGAATGATCAATTATCCCTCTCTTGTGTGAATCTAGCAGGAAACAATCCTAATAATAATATGCACGATAAAGCAAGCAATCAACAATGCACGACACAATCAATTTAACGTGGAAAACCTCCTCAATGTGAGAAGGTAAAAAACCACGGGACCGAAGCCCACCAAAAACTTCACTATGAGACAAAGTTCAAGAGTTACAATCTGCCACCACAGACGAACTACCACAAACGTATCAAGACAATTAATACTTGATAACAAACAACGAGATTAGAAAGACCTCACCAAACTACGCAAACTGACGTTCTGAGTTCGCAACTGTAGAACCCTCAGAATCCGATCTCCACCGTCCAGAATCAACCTCTATGAGTCCTGAACGTGCTGTCCAAGTTACAGCTCGATCCAACGGTTAGTTTGTGAGAAACGACCCTTTCTCCTCGACTGCGCAGAACAGAATCGCCCAGAAATCTGCTTCTGTCTTCGGCGTATTCCCGTCAACCCAAAGCTCCAAACACGATCTCCACCGTTCAGAATGTACCTCCACGAGTTCCGAACGTGCTGACAAAATTTCAGCTCGATCCGACGGTTGAAACTCCGGTTATTGCTTCTGCACTGTTCTGATGTTCTCTCCTCTTTTTGCCCTCGTTTTTGTTTTGCTCTCGGAGTTGGAGTGTTACCTTCACCCGAACACACACAGCCTATTTCTACTGCCAAGTGATGATGGGCCAGAATGTGATGATGGTGGGCTAGAATGTGATGTTGGGCCAGAATTGATTTGGGCTCTCCACATATTTGGAAACCCAACCCAACAGATGGAAGGATAGCTGATTTGGAGGATCAAATCAACCTTCTCCATAAGGGGCTACTGCTGTTGCAATCTGTGATCAGTGATATGAGGTCGCCACAACCTTCTGAAATCGGAGAACTACATCTGCCTCTGATGCGCATTGGAGATATTGCAAGTCGAGCCGAATCTCTTATCACTGCATATTTGGTGAGAGGTGCTCCTCTCTGGTATGTCATCGCTACCTTCACTTATCTCAACAGTGAGATTGAGCGAATAGGAATGGAGCTCCAAGTAATTGCACAGAAATACAAATTTGGAGGCTTGAAAGTGATAGAGTCTTACATTGCACGACCCCCACTAGAGGATGAGAGAAATAAGGACATAAATGTTGGTTTTGAAGAAAAGGAGACACAGATTTTGGATCAGCTGGTTGGCAGAGGGACAAAGAGCCTGCAAGTCATTTCAATCTTGGGGATGGCTGGACTTGGTAAGACCACTTTAGCCAAGAAACTGTATAATCATCCCCTAGTTAGAGATAGGTTTGATAAACTGTCATGGTCTGTCATTTCCCAAACATATGAGAGACAGAATATACTAGCTCACATTTTAATTCAGATAAATAGTGACGTTGGTAAAGATAAGATCTTGAATATGGAAAAAGAGACTTTACTAGAACACATTTACCAAACATTAAAGGGAAGAAGATATCTTGTTGTGATGGATGATGTATGGGACTCAAATTTCTGGGACGAGTTACAGAGATGTTTCCCAAAAGATAGTAACGGAAGCAGGATATTGCTCACTAGTAGAAATACGGATATGATTCCACCTCATAGCATGAATCATGAGCTGCCACTTTTGTCGAATGCGCAATGTTGGGAGCTATTAAAGAAGAAGGTGTTTGGCAGTAGAAGATGCCCTCCTCAACTGCAAAAGATTGGAAAGGAAATTGCTGCAAAATGTCATGGAGTACCACTCATGGTAGTTGTTATTGCCGGTGTTCTTACAACAGTGGACGAGTTAGAAGGTGCATGGGAAGAAGTAAGAGGAAGTTTAGCCTCTTATATTGATGGTGAAGAGTATTCGGTGATGGAAGTTCTAGAATTGAGCTATAAGCATTTATCTGACCATTTGAAGCCATGCTTTCTTCATTTTAGTGTATATCTTGAAGATGAAGAAATCTCTGTCGGAGAGTTGAAACGATTTTGGATTGCAGAAGGATTCATACGTAGAGAGACAGAGAAGAGTAAAGAAAGTGTTGCAGAAGAATACTTGATGGAGCTGATTGATAGAAATCTAGTAATGGTTGGCAAAAGAAGATCAGATGGTAGAGGAGTTAAAACATGTGTTGTTCATGATTTACTGCGTGACTTGTGCTTGAAAAAGTGTAAAGAAGAAAGCTTCCTACAATATTTGAACAATGAGTAAGTTTTACATATATATTTAGTATATACTGTCTAGATACCTCTTAGCTAGAAACGTTGATGTGATTCCTTCATTTTTGTCATTTCAGCTGCCACAATATTTTTCAGAGAGGTCATCGCTTACGAGCTTTAAAAGATTGTCCATTAACTTTGAGCCTCTGTCGACATGTTCGCTCTATCTATGGTGGTGATCAATCCACATCAATATATGTAGGGGACATGGTATCATTGAGAGTCCTGCATTTCAGTTACATGACTTGGGATATTGCTGGTTTCTTTGGACTGGAGTATCTTGCTAACTTGAGATATTTGGTTATTGAAGAAGTGCCAACATGTTTAGATAAGCTTCTAAATCTAGAGTATCTAGGAGTGTGCCCGTCGTATAAAGAAGTACATATACCCCCAACAATTGAGAAAATGAAGAAGTTAAGATATTTTGATGCATGGGAAGCAGAATACAGATATGATTGGATTGGTGAGTGTGAAAGCAACAGTCTAGAGTATCTTTCAAGAGTAGTAATCAAGGTGTTGAAGGATGAAGAGTTGTTAAGATGTTCACCCCATCTTCTCAAACTCAGATGCAGCTATGAACCAAAGGAAGTGTTGAATGGAGAATATCCAAGATTTGATCTCAGCTTCCTTACTCAACTTTGCTCACTCTCCTTATCATTCCCACGTAATGATAAACTTGAGTTTGGGTTCCCTCCCAGTATTAGAAAACTTAGCCTTAGGAGGTCGAGAATTCCATGGGAGAAGATGTCTATAATTGGGAGATTGGAAAACCTGGAGGTTCTCAAATTGAAGAGGTATGCTTTTGAGGGAGAGAGATGGGATACTACAGATGGTGAATTCCAGAAGCTGAGGTTCTTGCTGATTGACACCATGGATCTGGTTGAATGGAATGTGGCCTCAAGTGAGCACTTCCCTCAGCTTCAGCAGTTGATCTTGATAGACTGTTATAATCTGCAGGAGATTCCACGTGAAATCGGTGAGATCACAACACTTGAGTTGATAGAGGTGAAGGGGCGTTGTCGGGATTCAATGTTGGAGTCTGCAGAAAGAATAGAAAGAGAAGAATGGGAGATGGGAAATGAGGAGCTGATGGTGTTCCACGATGTACACTGGAATCGGAGGTGAAGTATAAACGCTATACAACTTCTTGTAGTAGTGTAGTATGATAAACAAATGCATCTCACACTCCATTAGCCCATTTCCTAATTAATTTGTGAGTTAATATGCCTGTATATTTTATCATTTATCAACTTGAATACTTGTTGTCCCAAAATGGAATGAAATCAAATACTAATTGTTAAAACAAAATCCCTCTCCCACCCGTTTGGTTGTTTAAATGTAACAAGAAATTGGTCACCTTCCTTTTTTACATACATTGAGAGTTACACAATCTCTAATACAATCAAAATATGGGTTCCTTTTTTAATTATAATTTTTTTGTCTTTTTCTGCATAACATGTCAAACAGGTCGCCAATGGGAATAGCCTTAGTTGACTTTTGACTTGCGTGTGTTTTAATGTTTGCCGGCAACATTGGTTAACTTGCTTCATTCTCTCCAGATTTACAAAAATTTTCAAAACAATTTCTTGATCTGAATTCATTATGTTAAAACTTTTCAAAAATTTTCAAAATGTTCACCCTAGCTTTGCAAACTCAAATGCAGATATGTATTAGAGGATGAAACATTGGAGAAGAGGAAATATCCACTTCATGATCTCACTTTCAACACTCATCTTCACCCACTCTCCTTAGCATTCAGCTACTATTTTGAGTTTGAAGAATTTGGTCTTCCCTTAAACATTAGAAAGCTGAGCCTTGAGGGGTCAAAGCTTCCTTGGGAGAAGATGTCCATAATTGGGAGATTGTAAAATCTTGAGGTTCTCAAATTAGGTTTGGATTCAGTTGAGGAAGAAAAATGGGATACAAGTGATGATGAATTTCAGAAGCTATAATTGGAAACAATAATTGAACCCTTTGAATGGAATGTGGCCTCATATGAGCACTTCCCCAGACTTCAACACCTGATCTTGGATTCCTGCTATTTTCTGATAGAGATTCCAAGAGAAATCGGGGAAATCACAACACTCGAGTCGATCGAGGTGAAAGGGACATGTCTTGATTCACTTCTGCTGTCTGCAGAAAGAATAAGAGAAGAACAATTGGAGATGGAAAAATGAAGGCCTTAGGGTGATTATCAATAGTAGAAGAACAAGAATTTCGGTGGGAGGAGTTCCATCTGAGAACTCTTGAATTCTACTCCGCAAATATTGAGAATCCCTGCCACTTTCCGGAAATGTCTTCAGAATCATTAATCGACCTTGATCACTGGAAGTTGCGCAATGCATTGGATCCCCAGATTGTAGCTTCTTTCACCCAACAACTCAAGCAGATATTCATGGTGCCTAGGCTGATCAACGAATTTCAAGAAAATCACCAGTGTCGACTCATCGAAACTTTTCTCTGTTTCCTTCTTCGACTACTGAGTCAAAAACCGGATGCGATTCCGAGTCGGATTCTGGGGACTCTTGAAAAGGAGCTCAGATGTCTTCTCGCCATTCTTGGAGACATATCGTGGACGCTGGTTGACCACCAACCTCAATTCATGGCAGACTTTGAAGCAGTGGCCAACGAAGCTGGGTGTTTAGTCCATTTCTTGTTTTTCGCCCCCTACCCACTACTTTCTGCAGTAGTGGATGACATGATTGCTGCTTTTTTGAACCATTTCCACATCCTGTTGAAATCTACTCTTCAATCAACTGATCTCACATTTATTCCAGTTCATACAACTCCAAGTACTTCTATTGTCAACTCCATCCCCATTCTCAATTCTCTAGTTGATGATCTGCACCATCTGTTGGAGTGGGAGGATAGCAGGATAGCTGATGTCAGGGATCAAATCAACATTCTCCATAAGGGGCTACTGCTGCTGAAGCATTCCTTAATAAGTGATGTGAGATCGCCGCAACCTTCTGAAATCGGAGAACTAAAAGAAACTCTGATGCGCATTGGAAATATTGCAAATCGAGCCGAATCTCTTATTAATGCATTTTTGATGAAAGATGCTCCTCTCTGGTATGTCATCACTATCCTGCCTCACCTCTACAGGCAGGTTGAGGCTTCAAGAATGGAGCTCCAAGTTACTACTCAGAAATACAAATTTGGAGGAATGAAAGTGACACAGTCTTTCATTGAACAACCCCCATTAGAGGATGGGAGAAAGAAGGGCATAATTGTTGGTTTTGAAGAGAAGGAGATGCAGATTTTGGATCAGCTGGTTGGACGGACAGAAAGCTTGCAAGTCATTTCAATCTTGGGGATGGCTGGACTAGGTAAGACCACTTTAGCCAAGAAATTGTATAATCATCTCCTAGTTAGAGATTGGTTCGATAAACTCTCATGGTCTGCCATTTCCCAAACATATGAGAGACAGAGTATACTAGCTCACATTTGATTCAGATAAATAGTAAGCTTGATAAAGATAAGATCTTGAATATGGAAGATGAGACTTTAATAGAACTTATTCACAAAACTTTAAAGGGAAGTAGATACCTTATTGTGATGGATGATGTATGGGACGAGTTACAGAGATGTTTCCCGAAGATAGTAACGGAAGCAGGATATTGCTTACTAGTAGAAATAAGGATGTGATTCCACCTAACAGCATGAATCATGAGCTGCCACTTTTGTCGGATGCACAATGCTGGGAGCTATTAGAGAACAAGGTGTTTGGCACTAGAACATGCCCTCCTCAATTGCAACAGATTGGAAAGAAAATTGCTGCAAAATGCCGTGAACTACCACTCACTGTAGTTGTTATTGCGGGTGTTCTTTCGACAGTGGACGAGGAAGAAGCTGCATGGGGAGATGTAACAGGAAGTTTAGCCTCTTATATTGATGGTGAAGAATATTCGGTGATGGAAGTTCTAGAATTGAGCTATAAGCATCTATCTGACCATTTGAAGCCATGTTTTCTTCATTTTGGTGTATATGCAGAAGATGAAGAAATCTCTATTAGAGAATTGAAAAGATTATGGATTGCAGAAGGATTCATACGTAGAGAGACAGAGAAGAGTAAAGAAAGTGTTGCAGAAGAATACTTAATGGAGCTGATTGATAGAAATCTAGTAATGGTTGGCAGAGAAGATCAGATGGTAGAGGAGTGAAAACATGTGTTGTTCATGATTTATTGCGTGACTTGTGCTTGAAAAAGTGTGAAGATGAAAGCTTCTTGCAATATTCAAACAATGTGTAATTTGTACACACACACATATCTAGATTCCTCTTTGAAACGTTGATTTGATTCATTCATTTCTGTCATTTCAGCTGGCGCAATATTTTTCAGAGATGCTTGTAGGCACTTGAATTTTATTTCATATTAAAGAAAAATATATGGCAAATTAACGCAATAATTATCAATTAATTATTTATTTATTAAGGGATTTAAATAAATAAATTACTAAAATAAATGAGTAAATAATTGATAATTAGGCCAAATCCAGTAAAATAAGTCTGACTTAAAGTCTAAGCAAGTGAAAGGCCCAAGCCCGCAGATCAGGTCAAATCATCCCTGGACCAATCAGACTGCGAGTTATTTATGGGGCTTCCTCACCCTTCACCTATATAAAGGGTCCTCCTTCATTCATTCCAGACACACCAAAATATTTGAAGACAAAAGCTCTGAAGAGATCAAGAATACGAGCAGTGCTCCCTTGAATATTTCAAGCATCTTCAAGCGAAGAACAGCTGTCAAATCGAAGAGTAAGGTTCTAAACCCCTTCGATCCGGCGTTCTTCAAAAGTAATAGCCGCTAAATCGAATAGTAAGGTTCTAAACCCCTTCGATCCGGCGTTCTTCAAAAGTAATAGCTACCAATTGGAGATCAAGGTGCTAAGCCCCACCGATCCGGTGAAGATCAAGATCCAAGTCAAGTGAAGATCAAGATTCAAGTCAAGCGAAGATCAAGATCCAAGTCAAGCGAAGATCAAGCTCAAGATCTTCAAGTTAAGAACACTCAAATCTTCAAGTCTTCAAGCTCAAGTCTTCAAGTGATCTTCGAAGATCTTCAAGCCTTCAAGCGGCCTTCGAATCGTCAAAGTTTCAAGCTCAAGATCTTCAACGAATCTTCAAGTCTTCAAGCCTCCAAAGCTTCAAGCTCAAGATCTTCAAGGCATCAAGCAAGCTTCAAGTCAAGAACAGCCACTAATCCGGAATCAAGGCTTCAAGTCCCCCAGATAAAGTATTCTCCGAGGAAGGCTCCCTAGTCAACGTTCAATCCGAACAAAGGTTCAAAGCCTCCGGGTCAACATTTAAAGCTTGGACAAGCTTCGTTTGAAGATCCGACTTAACATACAAGTCAAGTCAACACACGCTGTCAACACAGTCAACATACTTCGTCAAAGAAGTCAAAGTCAACCAACACAAGTCAAGTCAAAGCCACATTGGTTCGAGAGAAGAATCAGAGGATTAATTGAGATTGTAACCTGCTTACATATTCTTCAAATTAAATCCATTTGAAGTTATCTTTGTATGCAATTTGTATTTATTTTATTATAAATATAAAATTTGTTGTTACAAATTTTGGCACGCCAAGTGAGACTGTCTCTACCTCTCATCTCTTCTCTCTACAAGTTCGAAGATACAAAGCATGACTCCTCTCAGGATTGCAATAAGAAGACCTTCTACCTTGAAGCATTCAGAGATGCAAACTGAAGAGATTCAAAAGATAACTCCACTCAAGATTGCAATACGAAGTCCTGCTGCATCAAAGCCTCCAGAGTTACAAACTGAAAAGGTTGGAGTCGTTTCAAGAAGTATTCCTAAAAGCTTCGTAGAGGCAAACCATATGGTGGGGATTACTCTCAATAAGCCATTGCAGGGCGACAAAGATGGTGAAGATGACTCTATCTGCTCAACTCCTCGCTCCACGCCAAGCTCACCACCTGCCTCAACTGAAGCTGCAGTGATGACGACAAGTGCTATGACCATTGAGGATCAACTCTCAAGTATGATGAAAGCCATTGAAGGACTCAACAAGCACATGGAAGCTCAAGATTTAAAAATCTCCAAAATTATGAAGAAAATGGAGAATGCAGAGACAAGCCGTACAAATAAGAAACAAGTTGAGGATGAGCACGAGGAGGAAGACTCGACGAAACATCATTCACCTGAAGAAAAGCCAGCTGAGGATAAGATACAAGTTTCAACTGACGGAACGCTTCCTATCAACCAACTAAAGAATATCGTGATAAATACAATAAAAGATAAGTTTGAAAGGAGCTCCAAATCTTCTTCAACCTACGCCAAGCCATATAC
Source organism: Pogostemon cablin (assembly GCA_023678885.1). Taxonomy (NCBI): domain Eukaryota; kingdom Viridiplantae; phylum Streptophyta; class Magnoliopsida; order Lamiales; family Lamiaceae; genus Pogostemon; species Pogostemon cablin. Next base: position 28,762,237 of record CM042975.1, read on the forward strand.
AAAGAGAATTGATAACTTGAGGATGCCAACTGACTACCAACCTCCCAAGTTTTAACAATTTGACGGCAAAGGCAATCCAAGACAACATGTTGATCACTTCGTCGAGACATGCAATGATGCTGGGACATATGGGGATCATATGGTGAGGCAATTCGTTCGATCTCTGAAAGAAAATGCCTTTGATTAGTGATTAGCCATAACTTGTAGTCGGGATGACCAATTCAAGAATTTATCGAACCACAGGGAGGTCGATGCTAGCACTTAAGCGATATCACGTTTATCACAATTTTATAGAAACGAATCATAGATGGATGGTTTGGGTAACAAGTAATTAAATGAAAGTAGACAAGCAATAATCAAATGACAAGATAAAAATGATGAATGAGTGGTTTTCCAAATTGAGTAGAAGTGAGATTAACAATACTATTGAAGTGGTAACTTATGGATTCATGCATTAAACTCATATGTATCAAGGGTTAAGACTAAGGGCCAACACTAATACCACCTAAACTTCCTCTCGAAATGAATAGGATGTAGATCATTTGCACAATCTCAAAATAGCTCAAAGGTTGGTTCTAAATTAAACTATTCCAACTAGGTACTAAGTTCAATTATAGAATCCCTTCATATAATCAATTGACTTCTCAATCTAACTAATCACATGTTCCATCAAAGGGTTCTAAATAATAAAGGACTTCTCAATCACTTTACAATTTATAATGCACATGAGGTGTTTGATGAAATGATTCACTTGACTATTCTAAGCACATAATTGATTTCTCAATCTAATCATATAATTAGAACAATCAAACACACAAAATATCATAGATCTCAAGATATAAAAGCACCAATGATAGAAAATCAAATATCCCCATCAACATATGAATTTAATTACATAGATCCACAAATTAACCAACAACCTTCATGTTGCTAATCTCACAAGGGAGATTAGCCTACAATCTTCATAAGATCCATAACATAGACATTATAATTCTTACAAATCATGATAAACTAAAGGATTAACACAAAATTGGAATGAAAACTCCCTTGGAAATGGATCCAATTGAATCTCCCTTCTTCCTTTGGTGATCACCCAAGCTTCCTTGCTTCTTCACTTGATTTGGATGGAGGAAATTATGGAGAGATGATGTAGATCTCAAAATGGATGAATGGGATGGAGAATATTGTGTGAAATCAAAGGAATGGTGTGTGAGGTGTGTGGGAACAGTAGTAAATCGGATCTCTCTTCAAAATGTTGAATGGATTGGTATTTATACCCCATGGAGACCTTCTAGAAGAATTGTAAAAAATATCCTGTTCTGGTGCCGACACGAGTCGTGCTGCGTAGCACGGGTCGTGTCGTGTCAGGGCAAACGGCACACGAGTCGTTCTGCGCCGCACGGCCAAAGGGTGGCCGTGTTGAATGTCTAGACGTCGCCGCACGGCCTCCGCTTACAGGCCCGTGTCTGGTACACGGGTCGTGCTCCGCAACACGGGTCGTGCTCCACAACACGACCAAGTGGTGATCGTGTTGTATAAATAGATGCCGCCGCACGACCATTCTGGACAGGCCCGTGTCTGGCACACGGGCCGTTTGCTGAAACACGAGCCGTGTTGTCAGCACGGCTGGCCGTGTTCTTGCACCTTTGTTTCTTCTTCCTTTGTTTGATCTTCTGTCTTCATTTTTACTCCATTTTCACCTGTTATATATATGTTTAAGATAATTCTCACACATTCCCATGAAAACACATAACACCACCAAAATACACGAAAATACGAATAAAATAATTCAAAAAATACACATAAAAAGGCACTAAAATCTAGGTGAAAATAACGACAATCACACCCCCAAACTTAAAGTATTGTTCGTCCCCGAACAATGAAAATGATAGACCGAGGGAGAAGTTTTCACCTAGTAAAAAGAACTAAACGAACACAAGTAATAACACATCATTAGCAACAAGAATTTTAAATTATGCTAAGCCAACCTACAACATTAGATTTATGATAAGAGAAATTAACAAGTTCAATCAAAAGAGAATAAAGAGCAATATAGTCCTTTTATTCTAAGCCTCACATAAGTTTATCAATGTCACTCGACACTCTTTAAATAAGGTAAATCAACACTCCTCAATCAATTGGTTCGAATCACCATACACTTGCTCGTAGACTCTATTCACAAACCACCAAAATTTTAATCAATGATAAAAAATGTCTTTAATTAAGGATGTAATGATAGGCTCTTTGGTAGGGTAGGAAGAATATAGGTAAAAGTGACTAAACGAGTGTAAGTAATCGAAGAGGTAGCTACTTTCTTCCATCCCTTCACATTCTTTTTCTTCCTTTCTTTTCTTTATTGATCATAAGTACTAATCATCACTTCCTTGGATTTCTTGAGCTTCTTATAGATTCATGCCTCTTCTCTTTGATTCTTAAGTTCTTGAGCATATTATTGTTGCTTTGCTCGTTTTCTTGTTTTGAAGTTGCATGTCCATTATTTCTTATGCTCTTTTCATCATTTTTCTTACTTATTTACCATTTCCTCTTTCTCTTTTGTTATCTCATCATACCTTTCTAGCCACCATCTTCTTTATTACTCACACAAAAGGTATATATCTAAGGCTCATGTGGGTAATTAAAGCTTGTAATGTGCTATCTTCATAATAAATAGGCTTATAGGCTCAACGTGGTTGACTAGGGATGATTTTAAAGGTAAGAAAATATTTGGCAATGGCTATACATGACAAGGATGGCCTTAAATCATTTCATCGATCTCCATTAATCGGATTCATTCCTAAAGTCTTTGAGCAAGTATTTAGTTTATCAAAACTCAACCGATCCACTCATGAAAAGATACACCATGTATACATGGTCGAGGCTCAAATTCTCACAAGTTTATGCTAGACTTAAAAGGACTTATTACAACTTATTCATCTTTTAATTGAATTAATTAAATAAAACTTATCACAATTCGAAAGCGTAGAGTTCCTTAATCATAATTCGACCTCACTTATCACCATAATGCATCACCACTCATATTCAAAACGACTCACAACCTCCCAAACAAACCACCAAAGCAAACCTAAACACGAAAAAAAAATAAAAACAACACACAAACACTAATAAACCAAAGAAACAACAAAACGACAAAAGTAAAAACACAAAGACAACAATAAAAGAAAAGACACAAAGAAAATTCACCCCATCCATAATCAATACACAACAAAAATCATCTCAATCCTTAATTGAAAGAAAAGTACGAAATTAAACATCCCAAAACAAAACAATACGAAGTCTCAAATCCAACACAAATTAAATCACTAAAGTAGATGAACTAATGAAGTGTCGAGCACCAAAAGTACTCCCTTAGTTATCCGGAGGCGGAGTGGGTTGATTATGCCATGATCCTGATTAGAGCTATTTTCACCTAGATTTTAGTGTCTTTTATATGTATTTTCGTATTATTTTATCCGTATTTTATATGTTATTTGGTTGTGCTTTGTATTTTTATTGAAATATGTGTGAATGAGCTTAAACGTAAGATTTTCACTTTTTATTGGATGCTAAACATGATAAGGAAGATGTAGGAAAAAACGGATCTCAATTCGGAGTTGAAACGAGGAAGAACGAGCCAAAACAGTGAAGAAATGCAGGAGCCAGCACACGAGCCGTGTAGCCAACACGGCCCTGTAAGAGTTAGCCGTGTGGCGACATCCAGTCACTCAACACGGGCAACTTCAGGTCGTGTCCAGTTGCACGAGTCGAGTCGGGAGCACGAGCCGTGTCGCCAACACGGCCCTGTAAGAAGGTGGCCGTGTGGTGACATCAGAAGAGCCAACACTACCACACCTGTGCCCGTGTTACAACACATGACTCGTGTTGCAGCACACGAGCCGTGTTGCGTAACACGGCCCTGTAAGGCGAGGCCGTGCGGCAGCATCAGAAGACACAACACGGCCACCCCGTGGCCGTGTTACAGAGCACGACTCGTGTTGGGTATTTTCCTGCAGAAATTTCTAGATCCTTCTAGAAGCCTCCAAAGGGTTATAAATACCCCTTTATTCAACAATTGGCAGAAAATCCGAAAATCCTATCATCTACACACACCTCACACACCATTTCTTCCATTTCCCACCATCATCTTCATCCACCTTCATCCATTTTGATCCATCTTCATCATCTCCATTAATTCTCCATCAAAACTTCATCCCTTCCATTGGGTGTGAGAGATCTCAAGGAATCAAGAGCTAGAGGTGGAGATCAAGAAGAATAGAAGATTCTCTTCAAGAAATTGATAGGGAAGAATCCATTCATTTTGTATTTCTTTAGATCTTAGACTATGGGTAATTGTAATGAATCATTTAATTGTTTTGTTACTTTTACTATGATAGGCTAATCCCTCTAGTGGGATTAGGAACATGAAGAGCATATTAGATTTATATTATCATGTGGATTAAATTGGTTTTTGATTTAATTGATGTTGATTTCTATTCATGGAGTTTAATTGTCTTGATGTTGTGATGGCATGGTTTGTTATTCATGAATGTTTATTGGTTTAATGGATTGTTGATCAATGGATTATTTGTGGTAATTAAATGCTATCATGATCTTCATGTATGTATTGTTTGGAGTGAGACGGAAACGACCCTCTATAGTATTAGGAAGGCATGAATAGACATTGAGTTTGGGTTTGACCGAAAGGATATTTGAATTCAATGAGGGGAACCAATCCATTCGTTGACCTTAGTACACAAAAAGGGAGAGTTTAGTCTAACTAGTACCTAGATGGAAGGGGTTAATGTTGGGCTTTGATCTTAAGTGCTTTTGGGAGTCCAAAATGGATCAACAACCTTTGTAACCCGAAAGGGAGCTTAGGATACAATCGTGATCACCCTTAGTCTACATCAATTGAGTTGAATTCCGTTTGCATGATAATATGAATTGAGTGTGTTTGGATGTTTCTAATCCCATGTTTTTCCATACTTGAACTTAAGCACCCATTTTCTATTCTTGTCATTCTACTTATTTGATATTGTTATTTACTTGTTACTTGTTTTAGTTGTTAATCAATCTCAAAACCCCCGATCATCTTTACAAAAACAACAATGAACATGAGCTCACGTATTTTGCTAGTACGAATATAACTCCTTATTGGATTGATAATTTTTCTTGGGATATAATACTACAACGATCGAGTATTCTTGCTCGTGAGTGCTAAAAATAGGCAAACAGATCCCCAAGGAGTATAAGCACGAGGTGTGGTAGGAAATTGGAAATTGAACATCCTTGTGATCATCTCCTCCATGTTGTTCGAGCGTGATCACGTATTCTCTTCATAGTACTCCCTACGATGCTGCCCATCATGGATCTCCCTTATCATCGCACCCTGCCTCTGCTGCTCCTCCCGGAACTCTCTCATCTCATCTCCAAGCGCCTGCTGCGTCTGCCTGATCTCCCTGAGTTCATTCTCCAGAAGATTCCATCTGGCATTCCCCTCTCTTGGTCCATCTCCTTCCTCTTGTTCTTCTTCTTCTTGCTCAAATGTTGGAGGCTCTGGTGCATGCTCTTCAAATTCCACCTGATGATGTTGCTCTTCCTCCCCTACATCCATGTCCACCGGCTCAGCTCTCAGATTCCTTAGCTCAGGATTCTCATCTACTCTCATCTGCTGGAGCACTGCTTCCACTCCATCTCTATTCTCTCTGTAGAAAGTTCTCACGACTGCTGAGTGGTTAGGACTCGCCATTGCTAGATTCTGATGCTTTCTTCGTCCTTGCAGTGTGGTGAGCTCAGGAGCAGGTAGAGGAAATGGAGCTCCCTTATCTTGCTTTAAGCAATACATATTTCCTATGAATGATAGGAACTCCATCCTTATGAGTTGATTATAAGTGAGCCCTTCACTAATCATCGAGTGTTGCATCCCTCTGAGGTCGATGCCTAACCCTTGAGCAATCATTGTCACCATTCCTCCAATCATAATCCATCTAGTGTTCTCTCTCTTCGCCACTCTCTCTACATGCTGAACGAAGTGAGCTGCAATGTTAACTGTGAACTCCTTGAATATACTGTACATGATGTACAACTGCTTCTCTCCAACAGATCCACTCTCGAACCGACCCAGAATAGTATTTGATACTATCTTCTCAAGGTATCTCATAACTGGGTTCCTTATGGTTGTCCCTTTAGACGAACTTGGAATGTACTTTAGAGGCTCAGTCCCATCCTCAACTAATTTTCTCCACCACGTCTGTTGATTGAAACCCCCTTGTGGTAGGAAGTTCTGATGACCTCTCATGATTGGGCACCCAAAGAATCTATTCAGCTCATTCACAGGTATCTTCTCCCACATTTCATTATTCAACTGAAATGTGATAGCAATAGGAAACTTGTTCCTATCTCTGTGAACCTCCAAGGTGCTCATGAACTCGGCTGTAAGATGGAGATAAGTGGGAGGTCTCTTATCGAAAAACTCCTCCATTTCCACTCAACGGAATAGAGTCCTCAGATCACCTTCTATTCCAAGGCCCTCCATGGTTGCTTGATCTTGGAATCGAGTTGCCCTAATCTTTGGGATTATGTACTCCCATCTCAATGCGTACTTCTCCCATTACATGAACTCTACTCCGAAATTCTCAGGGTGTTGGTCCTTCATTAGCAGTTGGGCATCAAGGTTGGACAGTTCCATATCTGACTCAATGAAAATGAAGTCCTCATTGCGTTTCCTCACTCTTCTTTCAGCCATCTACAATTTCCAACATAATTCAAATTAGTTTTAATTTAACTCAAAGCACAATGTTTCATATTAATTAGAATTATCACTAGTTATTCAACTAAGTGTTAATTCTAGCACATATTCAAGCACAATAAACATTGTGTTTCAAAGACTAACATTTAGATCCAATCAACTTAACACAAAGTTATTTCAAAATTTTCATTCAATCAATCACTTTCAACACCCTAATCCTCTCATTCTTTCATCACATTTCACTTTTTCAATTGGCACAATTCAATTCAATAATGCTTCATGCAAAAAAAACTTTGAATTCCAATTTGAAATTTCATTTAGGCATTTCATCAAACACTTGGCATGCACACATTTCACACTTTAATTTCAACAAGTCTTAATTATGCTTTCATGCTCAAATCCTCAATGCCTAAACTACTTCACATCAATACAATCATCATAGAAGCATTATTGATCAATTTAACAATCACATGCCCTAAATTAATCATCCTAAAACAATTATCCCCAAATTCTTCCTTCATGAACCCTAATTCTTTCAAAAATTCAATCAACCCAACAATTAAATATGCAAATTCATGTTTCACTATCCTAGACATGCTTCATACATTCCATCATTCAAAACCCATACATGAATTTCGCCATTCATACCTCGAATTGAAAATTAGGGCACAAGAATACATACCTTGAATTCTATTGAACAAAATGAGGGGATTGTTGTTTAAGCTTTGAAATTCACCTTTTACACTCACAATCTTACCACTCTTTGATGTTTAGAAGATGAATTGTGGAATTTCCGAATGGATTCACGTTGGGAATGTGTTTTAATCCTTTGAGCCGTGTCCAGAATTCTGCCTTTTAAAACGTTTCATCGGACCCGACACGAGTCGTGTCACGCAACACGGCCATAAGGTGCCCGTGTTGCGTGTTCTGATGCTCCCGCACGACCAAAGCGTACAGGGCCGTGTCGGCTACACGACTCGAGTCTCGAGCTTGGACACGACCCGTGTCACGCAACACGACCAAATAGTGCTCGTGTTGGGCAAACTGATGTCGCCGCACGGCCAAAGCTTACAGGGCCGTGTCGGCGACACGAGGCGTGTCACTGCTCCCCTGAATTTTCCAATTTTCATCTTCAACACTTGTCTTTCCTTGTTTCCCTGCTTCCAAAACTTCCTATTCATGCTCACACTTCATCAACATCATTAGTTCAATCTTAATATAAAAAACAACAGGACTATCAACTTCAACACCACCAAAACGAACCAAAACTAAACCGAACTTATGAGAAAATTTCAAATTTGGCTAAAAAACACACGAATGAATGTCAACATAGAATATAACATATCGTATCACATCATATCCCCCCAAACTTGAATTGAAACAAGAGTTTCAAAGAAAGTTTGCAAAAAGTGGTACGATATACCGTTCACATCAATGACTCACACTTTGAATGTTCAAGAAATCTTCTCCTCATAAGCACAATCCACCTGCAAGACCAAAATAAAGCAAAACAAGAAAAGAAATATTTACAAACCTAAACTACTAAAAGGATACGGATCTCAAGAAGAGAAGGTGTCAACATATACCAACTCCCTTTGAGAGGGAGAATGGTAATGCTTAACCCTATGACCATTGACAATAAAAGAATTCCCATCCGATCCTTCAAGCATTAAAGATCCATTTTCTCTAACTTCAATCACCTCATATGGACCGATCCATTTTGAACGAAGCTTTCCGGGAAACAGTTTCAATCTAGAATTGAATAAAAGTACCTTATCCCCCGGTATAAACTCCTTTGCTTTAATTCGTTCATCATGCCATCTTTTAAGCTTCTCCTTGACAATTCGTGAGTTTGAATATGCTTCCTCACGAAATTCTTCAAGCTCAATCAATTGAAGACATCTTTTCTTTCCCGATTCTTTCTCCTCAAGATTCAACTTCCTCAATGCCCATAAAGCCTTGTGTTCTATTTTAACCGGAAGATGACATGCTTTCCTATAGATAAGTTTATACGGAGAAAGACCAAGAGCGGTCTTGTACGCCGTTCGATAAGCCCAAAGCGCATCATCTAGCTTAGAAGACCAATCCTTCCTATTCCCCTTGACTGTCTTCTCAAGTACAAACTTCACTTGCCTATTTGATACTTTCGTCAAACCATTTGTTTGCGGATGATAAGGTGTTGACACCTTGTGCTTCACTCCATAGCTTATCAAAAGCTTCTCAATGATCTTGTTTATGAAATGAGTCCCTTGATCGCTAATGATCGCCTTTGGTACTCCAAACCTTGCAAAAATGTTCTTCTTCAAGAAAGCCTTGACAACTAGAGCATCATTTGTTCTTGTAGGAATTGCTTCTACCCATTTAGACACATAGTCTACCGCAAGCAAAATGTAAAGAAAACCATTGGAAGGCGGAAATGGTCCCATGAAGCCCATTCCCCAAACGTCAAACACTTCAACTTCAAAGATGTTCTTCATAGGCATCTCATCTCTTTGTCCAATACTTCCAATTCTTTGGCATCTATCACACTCCTTAACGTATTCTTTGCAATCCTTGAACAATGTTGGCCAAAACAATCCCGACTGTAAGATCTTAGCTCCCGTCTTTTGAAACCCAAAGTGTCCTCCACATGGTAAACTATGGCACATCTCCATGACACTTACTTTTTCTTCCTCCGGAATACACCTCCGTATGATACCATCCGGATAATTCTTAAACAACAAAGGATCATCCCACAAATATTCTTTAACATCATGGTAGAACTTTTTCCTTTTTGACTCGGTGAGATGGTCCGGCTTGATACCACACGCTAGGTAGTTTACCAAATCCGTGTACCATGGTCTTCCGGTCTCACACAAAGTGTACATCCGATGAAAATCCACTTGAAGTATCTCTTCATCCGGGAACATATCATTTATGAGCTCCATGGTTCCTTTTTCATCAACATTCTCCAATCGTGACAAGTGGTCGGCTATGACATTTTTGACTCCCTTCTTATCACGTATCTCAACATCAAACTCCTGCAACAAAAGAACCCAACGAATTAGTCTTGGTTTAGCATCCTTTTTACTCATCAAATACCTAATGGCAGCATGATCCGTGTAGACAATGGTTTTCGTGCCAACTAAGTATGGACGAAATTTTTCAAAAGCATAGACTACGGAAAGAAACTCCTTTTCCGTTGTGGTGTAATTCTTTTGATTGGCATTGAACGTCTTTGATGCATAATAGATAGCTCGAAAATTCCTCTCTCGCACTTGTCCAAGCACTACTCCCAAGGCATTATCACTTGCATCACAATGGAGTTCAAAGGGCTTGCTCCAATCGGGAGAGACAAGGATTGGTGAAGAAATCAAAGCTTCCTTTAACACCCTAAAAGCATCAAGACATTCATCATTAAATTCAAATGGAGTATCTTTCTCAAGCAATTTACACAAAGGTTTGGCAATATTAGAAAAATTCTTTATAAAACGTCGATAGAATCCGGCGTGACCAAGAAACGATCTAACCCCTTTTTCATTTTTAGGAGGGGGAAGATGTTCAATGGCTACAACCTTCGCTCTATCAACTCTCAAACCTTTTTCGGAGATATGATGACCAAGTGCGATACCCTCTTGAACCATAAAGTGATATTTTTTCCAATTCAAGACGAGGTTCGTATCTTGACATCGCTGCAAGACCATGGACAAATTAGTTAAGCATATATCAAATGAAGATCCAAACACGTAGAAATCATCCATAAAAACTTCCATCACATTTTCAATCAATCCTCCAAAAATAGCCATCATACAACGTTGAAAGGTGGCGGGTGCATTGCATAACCCAAAAGGCAATTTATAGAAAGCGAATGTGCCATACGGACAAGTAAAAGTTATTTTCTCTTGATCCTCGGGGGCTATCATGATTTGGTTATACCCCGAGTAACCATCTAGAAAACAATAATACTTGTATCCCGCCAACCTATCAAGCATTTGATCAATAAAAGGCAAAGGGAAATGATCCTTATGAGTATTGTCATTAAGTTTTCTATAATCACAACAAACTCTCCACCCCGTTTTCACCCTTGTTGCAAGTTCTTCATCAAATTCCGTTTTAACAATGGTTAACCCTCCTTTCTTAGCCACAACATGCAAAGGACTTACATGAGGACTATCACTTATGGCATAAACAATTTTTGCATCCAACCATTTTAAAACTTCTTTTCTAACAACTTCTTGCATAATAGGATTCAAACGCCTTTGAGGTTGTATACATGATTTATTCTCATCAATCAGCCTTATGTGATGCATGCAAATTGTGGGACTAATTCCCTTCAAATCATCCAAACTCCACCCTATAGCACTCTTATGATCTCTAAGTACTCTCAACAATTTATCAAGTTCTAAAGGTGAAAGGGATGATGATACAATTACCGGAAATGTCTTCTCGTCCCCCAAATATGCATACCTAAGGTGATCGGGTAGAGGTTTCAATTCTTCCTTTCCTTTATCAACCTTTGACTCTTCATTCTCCATCTCTAATGGAATATATTCCCTCTTTTCATAGTATGCCAACTTTGCTTCGTCCTCTTGCATTTCCCTACAAGCATTCAATTCATATAAACAATCATTAATATCTTCATCTTCTAGACAATGAAAAGAATGATTAGAGTTAATGATTAGAGTTTAAAGATAAAGTAAGAGAATGGCTTATGCTCATTTCAAGAGGATCTTTAGCTAAGATGAATGGTAGGTTCTCTTCAACAACTTCATTAATCATGTCGATCCTTCTACATTCTTCTTTCTCATTTGGATATCTCATAGCACTCTTCAAAGAGAAAACCACCTCTTCCTCATTTACTCTCAACTTCAACTCCCCTTTTTGTACATCAATTAAAGCTCTTCCCGTTGCTAAAAATGGACACCCCAATATCAATGGAACATTTGCATCCTCGTCCATATCAAGCACTACAAAATCAACCGGGAATATAAACTTTCCAACCTTGACTAACACATCCTCCACTATTCCTCTAGGGTAGGTTAAAGACCTATCCGTTAGTTGCAATGTAACGGATGTAGGTTTCACTTCCCCTATACCAAGTTTCTTGAAAATGGACATAGGCATCAAGTTAATACTTGCCCCAAGATCGCAAAGAGCTTTATGAACCTCACTCTTGCCCATTTCACATGTAATAATAAAACTCCCCGGATCTTTGAGCTTTGGAGGCAACTTCCTTTGAATTATTGCACTACACTCCTCCGTCAAGTTGACGGTCTCATTCTCTATCAAGCTCCTCTTCCTTGACATGATGTCCTTCAAAAACTTCGCATAGTGAGGCATTTGTTTCAAAGCATCCGCAAAGGGTATATTAATGTGGATTTTCTTGAAAATTTCCAAAAACTTTGCAAACTTTTCATCCAAGCCTTTCTTCAAAAATCGATGTGGAAAAGGAATAGGTACTTGTGTTTTTGGAATTCCCCAACTATCCCTTTCCACTTCAATTTCCTCCTCATTCTTTTTCATTGCCTTGGTTCTTTCCCATTTCTTTTCAACAACCTTGTTATCAATCAATTCCGGTTCCTCATTCATTTTATCCTCAACTTCACTTTCAACATCGAATTCTTCTTCAACCAAGGTTTTCTCCATCTCCTTCTCTTCCACCTTATCATCTTCCAATGGCATAGATGGTCCATCATAATTTGTTCCACTCCTCAAGGTAATTGCCTTGCATTGTTCCTTTGGATTTACAATGGTAGTGGAAGGAAATTTCCCTTTCTCATTAGCATTCATTGAGCTCGCCATTTGACCAAATGAATACTCCAAGGCTTTGAGTCTTCTATCATTGTTTTCCTCCATGGCTTTTAATCGTCTTTCATTTACTTCCTCAAAAGCCTTGAATTTTCTTTCAATTACTTCCTCTTGATTTTTGTTGGAAGCAATCAATTTTTCAAGAAGTTCTTCGGTAGTCGCCTTTCCTTCATTATTTGGCGCTTTAGCTCCCGGATGATACCCCGGAGGATAAGCAACCGCATTACTTGGGTTTGCATAAGAAAAATTATCTTGCCTCCTTTGTTGTTGTGGATAAGAACTTCCACTTCCTTGGCTAGTGAAACCTCCTTGCCTTGGTTGTTGTGGTGGGTGCGAACTTCCACTACTTTGAGCGTTGAATCCTCCTTGCCTTTGTGGATAACTTCCTTGATTTTGATTGAAATTACCTTGGTAATTGTTTTGATAATTACCTTGATAATTTCTTCCTTGCATATAAGACACATCCTCAACACGTGGCATAGAGTTGGTCCATTGTTCACCATTCACAGCATTCGGAGGTAGCACACCTTGTTCGACTTGTAGCCCCTCAACCATATTCGCTCCTTGATTGTTCACACTTTGATTCAAGCTCATTTGTTTAACAACTTCCGCCACTATCTTTTCCATGCTTGGCATACTTGGTTCAACACTTACACTCTTCACACTAAACTGTTGTCCTTTATCATAGTTCTCAAAACCATAGCTTCCACTAACTCTCTCCGATGGCCATTGATAGACATTTGTAGCAATCTCATCAAAAATTCGAATAGCCCTTTCCGGAGTTACTCCAAGTACGGATCCTCCTGCCGAGGCATCAACAAGCACTCTTTGCCCGTTCACAAGTCCTTGATAGAAAAATCCAACTTGTTGATTCTCCGGGAAACCATGTTGTGGACACTTGCGTAGCATTTCTTTGAAGCTTTCCCACGCTTCATAAAAGCTCTCTTGAGGCATTTGCTTGAATTGTGTGATCAAGCTCTTCATTTGAAGCGTCTTTGCCGGTGGGAAATACTTGTTCAAGAACATTTGTGCAAGTTCGTCCCATGTGTTGCACATTCCGGGAGTAAGAGTGGATTGCCATGTTCTTGCTCTATCCCTCAAAGAGAATGGAAATAACCTCATTTTGATGCAATCCTCGCTCACCCCATTCATCTTTACAGTGTTAGAAATCTCAACGAATTGAGCTAGATGAGCATTGGGATCTTCATTCGGAGCTCCACCAAATTGTTGCTCTCTTACCAATGAAATCAAGCCCATTTTAAACTCAAAGTTATTGGCATGAATTGGTGGTCCCATCATTTGTGGAAGTGCCCTCGGCATGAAGAAATCCCGGATCACCCTTTGATCATTTTGAACTCCATGTTGAACCGGGGGTGGAGGTACATACGCTTGTTGTGGAGGAGTATAACCTTGTTGAAAACCTTGTTGAATCATAGCTTGTTGCACCATTTGTTGAATATACGCTTGATTGTTAAACTCCCCAAATTGTTGATAATTTTGTTGAGGAAGATTGGCATTAGCTTGATCTTGCAAGTTTTGCATTCCGCCTCCATCATTCCTAACATTGCCTCGTTCATCTTGATTGTTTTCCATTAGATCACTCTTTTTGGTATTGTTCTCCTTTCTTCTTCTTCGGAAAGTGTGTTCAATTTCTAAGTCAAGAGGTTCAACTTGTTCCCCTTTTGATCTTGTTTGCATACACCTTCAAAATAAAAGAAGTTAGAACAATATTTTCAAAACAAAATACAAAGAATAAATACAATAAAAAAAATGTCTCTAGTAAGATCGCTCTAAACGTTCCTTCTTTAAGCTACTAGCAACCGTTACCTCCCCGGCAACGGCGCCATTTGATTAGCCATAACTTGTAGTCGGGATGACCAATTCAAGAATTTATCGAACCACAGGGAGGTCGATGCTAGCACTTAAGCGATATCACGTTTATCACGATTTTATAGAAACGAATCATAGATGGATGGTTTGGGTAACAAGTAATTAAATGAAAGTAGACAAGCAATAATCAAATGACAAGATAAAAATGATGAATGAGTGGTTTTCCAAATTGAGTAGAAGTGAGATTAACAATACTATTGAAGTGGTAACTTATGGATTCATGCATTAAACTCATATGTATCAAGGGTTAAGACTAAGGGCCAACACTAATACCACCTAAACTTCCTCTCGAAATGAATAGGATGTAGATCATTTGCACAATCTCAAAATAGCTCAAAGGTTGGTTCTAAATTAAACTATTCCAACTAGGTACTAAGTTCAATTATAGAATCCCTTCATATAATCAATTGACTTCTCAATCTAACTAATCACATGTTCCATCAAAGGGTTCTAAATAATAAAGGACTTCTCAATCACTTTACCATTTATAATGCACATGAGGTGTTTGATGAAATGATTCACTTGACTATCCTAAGCACATAATTGATTTCTCAATCTAATCATATAATTAGAACAATCAAACACACAAAATATCATAGATCTCAAGATATAAAAGCACCAATGATAGAAAATCAAATATCCCCATCAACATATGAATTTAATTACATAGATCCACAAATTAACCAACAACCTTCATGTTGCTAATCTCACAAGGGAGATTAGCCTACAATCTTCATAAGATCCATAACATAGACATTATAATTCTTACAAATCATGATAAACTAAAGGATTAACACAAAATTGGAATGAAAACTCCCTTGGAAATGGATCCAATTGAATCTCCCTTCTTCCTTTGGTGATCACCCAAGCTTCCTTGCTTCTTCACTTGATTTGGATGGAGGAAATTATGGAGAGATGATGTAGATCTCAAAATGGATGAATGGGATGGAGAATATGGTGTGAAATCAAAGGAATGGTGTGTGAGGTGTGTGGGAACAGTAGTAAATCGGATCTCCCTTCAAAATGTTGAATGGATTGGTATTTATACCCCATGGAGACCTTCTAGAAGAATTGTAAAAAATATCCTGTTCTGGTGCCGACACGAGTCGTGCTGCGTAGCACAGGTCGTGTCAGGGCAAACGGCACATGAGTCGTTCTGCGCCGCACGGCCAAAGGGTGGCCGTGTTGAATGTCTAGACGTCGCCGCACGGCCTCCGCTTACAGGCCCGTGTCTGGTACACGGGTCGTGCTCCGCAACAAGGGTCGTGCTCCACAACACGACCAAGTGGTGATCGTGTTGGATAAATAGATGCCGCCGCACGACCATTCTGGACAGGCTCGTGTCTGGCACACGGGCCGTTTGCTGAAACACGAGCCGTGTTGCCAGCACGACTGGCCGTGTTCTTGCACCTTTATTTCTTCTTCCTTTGTTTGATCTTCCGTCTTTATTTTTACTCCATTTTCACCTGTTATATATATGTTTAAGATAATTCTCACACATTCCCATGAAAACACATAACACCACCAAAATACACGAAAATACGGATAAAACAATACAAAAAATACACATAAAAAGGCACTAAAATCTAGGTGAAAAATACACATAAAAAGGCCTTTGATTAGTTCATTGACTTGAAAGCCAACACCATTGACAGTTGGGGGCAAATGGAAAAAGAATTCCTCAACCGTTTCTACAGCACACGAAGAACTATTAGTATGATGGAGCTAACAAATACTTGTCAAAGAGATGAAGAATATGTCATCGATTACATCAATAGATGGAGGAGTCTAAGCCTCAATTGCAAAGAAAAGTTGTCAGAAACTGCAGCTATAGAAATGTGCATTCAAGGGATGCAATGAAATCTTAGCTACATACTCCAAGGAATTCGGCCTAAAACTTTTGAAGAGTTGGCTTCAAGAGCTCACAACATGGAGTTAAGCCTGACATCAAATGACATTGAATGGCCCTCTCTTCAAGACTCTTACGAGTTTGAATACATGTCCTTCGATGAGCCCTTGGAAGAGGAACCACAAACAAAGGCTGTAATTTCTATAAAGATTAATAGAAATAAAGTTGAAGCAAGAGAAAATAGTGCATCCAAAGATTGGGGGCAATGAACACTTGACAAACTTAAACACAAAGCTCCTTGACACGAGCTAAAACTGTTTGCATTACGTTCCTTGATACAAGCTTAAACTATCTAAAATCTCCCAAGTCAAATCTCTCTGACACGAGCGAAAACTGTCTACATCACGCTCCCTGACACGAGCTAAAAATGTCCACACAATACTCCTTGATACGAGTTTAAACTATCTAAAATCCTCAAGTTACACTCCTTGATATGAGTATAAACTATCTACACATCAAATCAAATCTCCTTGAGAAGAGATGAAACTCTCTACATGTTACGCTCCTCGACACGAGCTAAAAAAATATCCACATAATACTCCTTAATACGAGTTTAAACTATCTAAAAGTCTCAAAATCATGTTTCTTGATACGAGCTAAAACTATCTATATCACGCTCCCTGACACGAGCGAAAATTGTCTACATAAAGCTCCTTGATATGAGTATAAACTATCTACACATCAAATCAAATCTCCTTGAGAAGAGACGAAACTCTCTACATGTTATGCTCCTTGATACGAGCTAAAAATATCCACATAATACTCTTTGATACAAGTTTAAACTATCTAAAAGTCTCAAAATCATGCTTCTTGATACGAGCTTAAACTATCTAACTCAAATTAAATCTCCTTGAGAAGAGACAAAACTCTCTACATGTTACGCTCCTCGACACGAGCTAAAAATATCCACACAATACTCCTTGATACGAGTTTAAACTATCTAAAATCCTCAAGTTACGCTCCTTGATATGAGTATAAACTATCTACACATCAAATCAAATCTCCTTGGGAAGAGAAAAAAACTCTCTACACATAAAGTTTCTTGATATGAGAGAAAACTATCCACACAATGCTCCTCGACATGAGAGAAAACTGTACACACAATGCTTCCCGACACGAGTGAAAAATGTCTACACAAGGCTCATTGACACGAGCATAAACTGTCTACAAGTTCAAATTCAAGACTCATTGACACGAGTATAAATTGTCAGCAAATTCAAGTTCAACGCTCCATGACGCATGAGCCTAAACTGTATGTTACTCCTGGCCCGCATGAGTATAAAATATGTACGGCACTCCCCTAATCCAAACCAAATCATGTTCCTTTGAACTACGTTATTACTTGATCCTCTTCAAAGAGGTAAGTAGGCAGCTTAGCACTTCACTAAATTCAGTCATAATTCAGGCTATTCATATCAAGTTGGTGAGGCAAGCAATAAAATTCAATCATATTGATCAAGAATGGATTATCGCAATTTGTTCACTTCAATACAAAAACGTCCATGAACAAAATGAGAGGGGGCATTTGTAGGCACTTGAATTTTATTGCATATTAAAGGAAAATATGTGGCAAATTAATGCAATAATTATCAATTAATTATTTATTTATTAAGGGATTTAAATAAATAAATTCCTAAAATAAATGAGTAAATAATTGATAATTAGGCCAAATCAAGTAAAATAAGTCGAACTTAAAGTATAAGCAAGTGAAATGCCCAAGCCCACAGAATCAGGTCAAATCAGTCCTGGACCAATCAGACTGCGAGTTATTTATGGGGCTTCCTCACCCTTCACCTATATAAATGGTCCTCCTTCATTCATTCCAGACACACCAAAATATCTGAAGACAAAAGCTCTGAAGAGATTAAGAATACGAGCAGTGCTCTCTTGAATACTTCAAGCATCTTCAAGCGAAGAACAGCCGCCAAATCGAAGAGTAAGGTTCTAAACCCCTTCGATCCGACGTTCTTCAAAAGTAATAGCCGCTAAATCGAATAGTAAGGTTCTAAACCCCTTCGATCCAGCGTTCTTCAAAGTAATAGCCACCAATTGGAGATCAAAGTGCTAAGCCCCTCCGATCCGACGAAGATCAAGATCCAAGTCAAGCGAAGATCAAGATCCAAGTCAAGTGAAGATCAAGATTCAAGTCAAGTGAAGATCAAGATCCAAGTCAAGCGAAGATCAAGATCCAAGTCAAGCGAAGATCAAGATCAAGTGAAGATCAAGTCAAGTCGAAGATCAAGCTCAAGATCTTCAAGTTAAGAACACTCAAATCTTCAAGTCTTCAAGCTCAAATCTTCAAGTGATCTTCGAAGATCTTCAAGCCTTCAAGCGGCCTTCGAATCTTCAAAGCTTCAAGCTCAAGATCTTCAACGAATTTTTAAGTCTTCAAGCCTCCAAAGCTTCAAGCTCAAGATCTTCAAGGCATCAAGCAAGCTTCAAGTCAAGAACAGCCACTAATCCGGGATCAAGGCTTCAAGTCCCCCAGATCAAGTGTTCTTCGAGGAAGGCTCTCTAGTCATCATTCAATCCGAACAAAGGTTCAAAGCCTCCGGATCAATGTTTAAACTTCGGACAAGCTTCATTTGAAGATCCGACTTAACATACAAGTCAAGTCAACACACGCTGTCAACACAGTCAGCATACACTTCGTCAAAGAAGTCAAAGTCAACCAACACAAGCCAAGTCAAAGCCACATTGGTTCGAGAGAAGAATCAGAAGATTAATTGAGATTGTAACCTGCTTACATATTCTTCAAATTAAATCCATTTAAAATTATCTTTGTATGCAATTTGTATTTATTTTATTATAAATACAAAATTTGTTGTTACAATGCTATCGCCTACGAGCTTTAAAAGATTGTCCATTAACTTTGAGCCTCTATCGACATGTTCGCTCTACCTACGGCGGTGAAAAAATTACATCATATGTTGGGAACATGATATCATTAAGAGTCTTGAAATCCAGTTACTCTTGGGGTTGGTATGATGATATCTTTGGACTGGAGTATCTTGCTAACTTGAGATATTTGGTTATTGAAGATGTGCCAACATGTTTAGATAAGTTTCTAAATCTAGAGTATATAAGCCTTTACTCGAGTCTCAAAGTATGTATACCTCCAACAATTGTGAACCTGAAGAAGTTAAGATACTTTGGTGCATTGGGTGCAGAATATAGACATAATTGGTGTAGTGAGGGTGAAAGCAACAATCTAGAGTATCTTTCAAGAGTAGTAATCAAGGTGTTGAAGGATGAAGAGTTGTTAAAACTTTCACCCCATCTTGTCAAACTCAGATGCATCTATAAACCAGATAGAGAAACTTTGTTGAATGAAGAATATCCAAGATTTGATCTCAGC
Organism: Pogostemon cablin; assembly: GCA_023678885.1. Classification (NCBI taxonomy): domain Eukaryota; kingdom Viridiplantae; phylum Streptophyta; class Magnoliopsida; order Lamiales; family Lamiaceae; genus Pogostemon; species Pogostemon cablin. The sequence goes on from CM042975.1 coordinate 28,781,926, forward strand.
TTTCTTACTCAACTTGGCTCACTCTCCTTATCATACCTATATAAGTATAAATTTGAGTTTGGATTCCCTCCCAACATTAGAAAACTTAGCATTGGTTGGTTGGCATTTCCATGGGAGAAGATGTCGATAGTTGGGAGATTGGAAAACCTGGAGGTTCTCAAATTGAAGAGTAATGCCTTTAAGGGAGAGAGATGGGATACAAGAGATGGTGAATTCCAGAAGCTGAGGTTCTTACTAATAGACACCATCATGGATCTGGTCGGATGGAATATGGCCTCGAATGAGCACTTCCCTCAGCTTCAGCAGTCGATCTTGATAGGCTGTTCTAATCTGCATGAGATTCCACTTGAATTTGGTGAGATCACAACACTCAAGTTGATAGAGGTGGAGGGATATTGTCGGGTTTCAATGTTGGAGTCTGCCGAGAGAATAAAAAGAGAACAATAGAAGATGGGAAATGAGGAGTTCAGACTTGGGGAGATCCGCACTTATATGGGTCGGCCCTGACCATATTCCCGGAGGACGACCGCCATGCTACAAAACTTTTTAAACTATTTATTTTATTATGGGCGGTTATTTGCACCCCAAAATTGTTAAATGCACCCCGAAAATATTTAAATTTTAAAAATTTTCATTAACATGACAAAAATATCCTTTACTAAACATACCCCTTTGAAACCAATTTTCAGACCTCCTACCGTCGATTCTCCTCCACCGTGCACCCTTATTTGAGGCAAATTCGCCACCGACGGATAATTGGAAAAAGCCAAATGACGACATCGTTTCCAACATGGAGAATCATGTATTGATTGCACATTCTCATTCACAACATTATTTCCATTTCCACCTAATTTTGAACCCTCAATTGGGCTTCTGCACCCTTTCCGGCCGCCTCTGCCTGCACCAAATCATCTTCCAATCCAAATGCAAATTCATCCCATGAATTCAAATCCTCATACAATGAAAGGGACTTCCACATTGGTGGAATCTAGATAGTAGTAGAATGGAAGGGAAGAGATGAGACGAGGCGAACCCTGTTTTTGAAAGCTTGCTTTTGCTGGTTGTGGATGCCTACTCCAATCATGAGCCTTCGTTCACTGTCACCAATGTTGTTTGTGATTGAACTGCAGATATCGAACAATTGAGTCTCAACCATCTTGTACTTGCGGCTTCTTTTTCTATAAGTAGATGAAAGATTTTGTTCTGATTTTTTTTAATCAAGATTTTCAAGCAGATTTCAGAATTAGAGGTGATTGTATCTTTAGCTAAATTTAGGAGAATGTATTAATCAATTGTTGTCAGTTTATATCATTTTATTCTTCATTTTAATAAGCAAATCGAAAGAGAGCCTTTGATGCGTGGGGATTCCACAGTATATATCTAGCCTCCATAGCTTTCTGGTTAGATAATTGCCCTGAATTATGATAACTTTGATGATTGGGTTTCTGAATGTTTTTGTTAAAAATTCAATTGCTTAAATAGTGGCTCTTTCTCTCTCTCACACATGGAAAGTGAAGATGGTGAGTGGGAATGTGCTTCATTATAGAAAGAATTCATGGCCTCCTGAAGAGTACATAAACCGAACGACTTTGTAGATATGTGTTCCATATCCCATGAATTGTTGAGGCTGATTTTCTACGACGATAGCGACGACGGCGCGTCCTTATCCCATGAATCGTTGTGGCGGGAATGTGGGGAGGAGTCGACGGAATCGAGGTACACAGTGCCGTGAGAGCAGAAGCAAGGACGGGCGGCGCAGCCGTGAGAGGTGATGGTATTGGTGCCTCCGTAGAAGTGGGGTATGTTTAAAAACATAAAATAAGGGTATGGTTAATAAAGTTATTTTTGTCATATTAGTTAAGAAAATTAAAATTTAATTATTTACAGGATTTGTTTAGCGATTTTGGGTGCAAATAGCCACCCGTTTTATTAAACTATGACTGAATATTTGATTTCTTCCTTTCTTAATTCTTTTTTAATTAGATTTTGATAGTATGTTGTAGTAATCTATTGACTTTCTTTCTTAATTAAATTTTAGTAGTTTGATCTCTTGTAGTAATCTCTCGCTAATATTATGTGTATCAAATCTAATTTAGTCATTCCATCTACATCTTAACACTACCTTTTGCTCATATTTTGTTTTTTTTTTATTTATCTATTTGTCTCTTAACTCATTTTATTAATTTTTTTAAATGAATTTTAATTTGAATAAAAAGAATATGCATAAAGAGGAAATGAATTAAAAAAAATATTTGTATTATAAATTTATTATAAAAATGGTGGTTTTTATAAATTTATAAAAGTGGTACGTAAATATAAAAAAGAATTAAATGAACATGTAGTAAATGAATGAGCATGAAAAATTAAAAGAAAGTGTTGTGAAAGGAAGAATTAAAAGAAGGCTAAATATAGTGTGCACCCGGGTGCACATGAAACTTCGTGTGCACCCACGTACAAATATAAGCAAAAACATATACAATTATGAGTAAAAATGTATACAATTTAATTGTTAATTTTTTTAATAAAAAATTGAGTGTAAAAAAATATACAATTATTAAAATACATGTATACACTATTGAATAAAAAGTTATACACATATGAATGCTTATTTTTTTAATAAAAAACTTAGTGTGAAAAAAGTATACAATTATTACAAACACGTATACAAAAGAGAATAACATGTATACAAAATAGAATAAAAAGTTATACAAATATGGATGTAAGGGTGCACCCGGGTGCACCTAATATACACTCTTAAAAGAAAATGAGGCGAGAGTTGAGAATAAAAATAATGACTTAATTAATGAGTATTACACGTGCGCTTTTAATTAAATACATATTTTTTATTAAATACGCGCTCCTTTAATTTTTTTTTATTTCTTAATGTATTGTATGCACACCCCTACAAATCCAAAACTACCCTTTTAAAATCAAGATTATATACACCCACTAAAAAAATCGAATTTTAGGTCATAATATACTTTAAATTTTGTAAAAAGATCACCTTCTAACAATTAAACAAAAAGAAAAATAAAATAAAATTGTAAAACCTCTAAATATATACTCCCTCTGTTCAACAATACGCTTCACATTTACTATTTCACGTTGTTTAAGAAAAGTTATATTTTTGACCAACTTTATTGATTTTAGAGGATATTGTAGTACTTTTAGGTAATAAAAAAATATAAAATACAAGTATGTGTGTGAAAAATGAGTGACAAATTTGAAATTAAAGTAATTTTTGAGATTGTTGGATAAATTATTATTATTATTATTATTATTTTGGTGTGAAGGTACTGTGGGATAAACAAATGAGAAAAGTGTGAAGGGTTTTGTGGGATTGAGGGGGTATATTTTTAATTTTTTTTACAAGATTTCATAAATTACTCACAGCTAAATGAGCAAGACTATTAATAATGAATAAAAATGAGCAAAATGTGAGATTGTAGTCAAAGGTGAATGACCCACAGCTAAATTATTGGAGTGTGTTTCTAAAAAGCAAACGTAGAAAAGAAAAACTACCAGAGAGTGAAAATTGAATTGTATGCGAGTTGATTTTTGGTTTTATTTTACTCTGCATCCACCCTTGATTACTCTCCATTGTATCCATCTCTCCAGATCTACCACAATTCTACAGCCAATTTCTTGATAATTTGAATCCATCATGAAGGAATTGGCCTTATGGAAAAAATACATATGGTCTGGTACTGAATTCGAATTTCGGTGGGAGGAGTTCCATCTGAGAACTCTTGAAATCTGTTCCGCAAATCTTGAGAATCCCTGCCACTTTCCGGAAATGTCTTCTGAATCATTAAGCGACCTTGAAGACTGGAAGTTGCGCAATGCATTGGATCCCCGGATTGTAGCTTCTTTCACCCAACAACTCAAGCAGATATTCATGGTGCCTAGGCTGATCAACGAGTTCCAAGAAAATCACCAGTGTCGACTCATCGAAACTTTTCTCTGTTTCCTTCTTCGACTACTGAGTCAAAAACCGGATGCCATCTCAAGTCGGAGTCTGGAGACTCTTGAAATGGAGCTGAGATGTCTTCTCGCCATTGTTGGAGACATATCGTGGAAGCTGGTTGACCACGGAGCTCAATTAATGGTGGACTTTGAAGCAGTGGCGAATGAAGCTGGATGTTTAGTCCATTTCTTGTTTTTCGACCCCTACCCATTACTTTCTGCAGTAGTGGATGACAGGATTGCTGCTTTTTCGAACAATTTCCACCTCCTTTTGAAAGCTAATCTTCAATCAACTGATCTCAGATTTTATACAGTTCCAAGGACTTCTGTTGTCAATTCTGTAGTTGATGATCTGCACCATCTGTTGGAGTGGGAGGATAGCAGAATAGCTGATGTCAAGGATCAAATCAACCTTCTCCATAAGGGGCTACTGTTGTTGCAGCATTCCTTAACCAATGATTTGAGATGGCCACAACCTTCTGAAATCGGAGAACTAAAATTGCCTCTGATGCGCATTGGAGATTTTGCAAATCGAGCCGAATCTCTTATTAACGCATATCTGGTGAGAGATGCTCCTCTCTGGTATGTCATCAATACCCTGTATCACCTCAACAGGCAGATTGAGGCTATAAGAGTGGAGCTCCAATCTATTACTCAGAAATACACATTTGGAGGCTTCAAAGTGACACATTCAATCATTGCACGGCCCCCATTAGAGGATGAGAGAATGAAGGGCATATTTTGTGGTTTTGAAGAAAAGGAGACACAGATTTTGGATCAGCTGGTTGGAGGAGGGACAAAAAGCCTGCAAGTCATTTCGATCTTGGGGATGGCTGGACTTGGTAAGACCACCTTAGCCAAGAAATTGTATAATCATCCCCTAGTTAGAGATTGGTTCGATAAACTCACATGGTCTGTCATTTCCCAAACATATGAGAGACAGAGTATACTAGCTCACATTTTGATTCAGATTAATTGTGACCTTGGTAAAGATGAGATCTTGAATATGAAAGAAGAGGCTTTGATAGTACACATTCACAAAACTTTGAAGGGAAGAAGATATCTTGTTGTGATGGATGATGTATGGGACTCAAATGTCTGGGATGAGATACAGAGATGTTTCCCAGAAGATAGTAACGGAAGCAGGATATTGCTCACTAGTAGAAATAAGGAAGCGATTCCACCTAATAGCATGAATCATGAGCTGCCACTTTTGTCCGACGACCAATGTTGGGAGCTATTAGAGAAGAAGGTGTTTGGCAGTAGAACTTGCCCTCCTCAACTGCAACAGATTGGAAAGAGAATTGCTGCAAAATGTCATGGACTACCACTCACGGTAGTTGTTATTGCGGGTGTTCTTTCAACAATGGAAGAGGAAGAAGGTGCATGGGATAGAGTAAGAGGAAGTTTAGCCTCTTATATTGATGGTGAAGAGTTTTCGGTGCTGGAAGTTGTAGAATTGAGCTATAAGCATTTAGCTGACCATTTGAAGCCATGCTTTCTCCATTTTGGCGTATATGCAGAAGATGAAGAAATCTCTGTCGGAGAGTTGAAAAGATTATGGATTGCAGAAGGATTCATACGTAGAGATAAAGAGAAGAGTAAAGAAAATGTTGCGGAAGAATACTTAATGGAGCTAATAGATAGAAATCTAGTAATGGTTGGCAAGAGAAGATCAGATGGTAAAGGAGTGAAAACATGTGTTGTTCATGATTTATTGCGTGACTTGTGCTTGAAAAAGTGTAAAGAAGAAAGCTTCCTACAATATTCGAACAATTCGTAAGTTGTACATATTTATATACTCCATATAATATTTAGATTCCTCTTAGAAACGTTAATGTAATTCGTTCATTATTGTCATTTCAGCTGCCACAATATTTTTTGGAGAGGCCATCGCCTACGAGCTTTAGAAGACTGTCCATTAACTTTGAGCCTCTATCGACATGTTCGCTCTATCTATGGTGGTGATAAATCTACTTCAATATATGTTGGGGACATGATATCATTGAGAGTCTTGCATTTCAGTTTCACTCGGCATGCTGTTTTCTTTGGACTGGAGTATCTTGCTAACTTGAGATACTTGGTTATTGAACATGAAGTGCCAACATGTATAGATAAGCTTCCAAATCTAGAGTATATAAGAGTACTGTGCTCGCCGTTTCCACAAGTAAGTATACCCCAACAATTGTGAAAATGAAGAAGTTAAGATACTTTGGTGCACGGAAAGCAGAATATGGAGATGATTGGAGTAGTGAGTGTGAAAGCAACAGTCTAGAGTATCTTTCAGGATTAGTAATGAAGGAGTTAAAGGACGAAGAGTTGTTAAGACGTTCGCCCCATCTTGTCAAACTCAAATGCAGCTATAAACCAGAGAGAGGAAGATTCTTGAATGGGAATATCCAAGATTTGATCTCAGCTTCCTTACTCAAATTAGCTCACTCTCCGTATCATTCAGCTTAGCTTTTCAACTTGGCTCACTCTCCTTATCGTTCCCACATAATGATAATGAGTTTGTATTCCCTCCCAACATTAGAAAACTTAGCCTAAATAACTTGAGCTTTACGTGGGAGAAGTTGTAGATAGTTGGGAGATTGGAAAACCTTGAGGTTCTCAAATTGAAGTTTGGTTCCTTCATGGGAGAGAGATGGGATGCAAGAGATGGTGAATTCCAGAAGCTGAGGTTCTTGCTAATTGACACCGTGGATCTAGTTGAATGGAATGTGGCCTCAATTGAGCACTTCCCTCGGCTTCAGCAGTTGATCTTGATAGGCTGTTATAATCTGCAGGAGATTCCACGTGAAATCGGTGAGATCGCAACACTTGAGTTGATAGAGGTGAAGGGGGTTTGTCAGGATTCAATGTTGGAGTCTACAGAGAGAATAAAAAGAGAAGAATGGGAGATGGGAAATGAGGAGCTCAGGGTGTTCACGACTCACGCTAAGGCCTTTTCTGATTGAAAGTTAAAATTCAATCTAAAATCTAAAATAAAAAACATAAATAAATAAAAAGATTTATACTTCATAATTAATATTTTTCACATAGTTTTGTATGCTCACTCATTATTGTAGTTTAATCCAAATCCAAATGTTATGTTTCAATGTAGATTGTCTGGAAAAAAAATTACTATTAAAAATCATTTGATTGAAAATTAATAATTAAAACAAAGTGTTCTGCGAAGTCATTAAAGACTTTCAAAATAAATTATTGAAAAGAATATTTACAAAAATAAATTTAATAAAATGTTTGGGTCTTAGAGTTAGAGTTGATATTTGAATTTGTGAGTTAAGAGTCAATTCAATTTATATACTTTTGAGAAAGATCAACTTGGAAAATGTGCTGCCCCTTTTCTTATGAAGAGGAAGAACTGATGGAATGTATTTGACAAGTCAATTTATATACTTTTGAGAAAGATCAACTTGGAAAATGTTACAAAACTCCCTAACCAGTGATTTGTAAGTAGCATTAATCAAACTGTAATCATCTGTGAGATGATTACCTTCTCCGCGCCTTTCAAGCAGGAAAGATTCATTTATAAGCCCCTTCACTCCTCCAACATGCCGATCCTTAATACCACATGGGACTATCTGGTGAAAGGGCGTTACGTCCGTGGCGACATTCAGCGCCAAACCATGATATGTTAACCACTGTGACACTTTAATACCAATGGCTGCTAATTTCTGGTTACCTGGAAAGATTTCAAAATTCTAAAACTTCAGAAAGATACACAATTAAAGCTATACTCAACTAGCTGTATCACAGATGGATCCATAACAAAATATCGATATATCATGTGTAGAATTATAATACGTACCAACCCAGACACCAGTCAAGCCCTCAACTCGAGAAGCCTCAATACCAAATGTTGAAGAAAGAGCCCAAATGACCACCTCTTCAAGTGATCTCAGATACCAATGGAGATCCATCTTGTAATAACGAAGATTCATTATAGGATACATGACGAGCTACAAAGATACAACATGTGTGATTAGATACAAAAAGAGATCAGGACAAATATACTTTCTCATCATAACTTATACTAATCAGTTTAGTAGCTCTTCCATGGAACTAATTATAACAATCAATAAACATGTATCTCCAACTTCCGTGTTTCAAAATTCAATTGTTTACCCATATGAAAGCTTTTAAGACAACAAAATCAGGGGAAGACTAATGAATATATTATAGACCAGAGCAAATCTTAAATGAGGAAATTGATGCATAAATCATCAGTGTGCGTGAGTAGATATATATTACCTGACTGGGGCCATGATAAGTAACTTCACCACCGTGCTCTGTTCGATACAGATCACAAGGAGCACTATTGACATCAAAATTCAAAAAGTGTTCAGAACTCCCAGTGCCCAATGTGTAAACAGGGTAGTGCTGCAAGATAATCAAACTCTCAGAAAAATCTTGATTACGTTTAATTAATGCTCTTCTATCTCTCACGATGGCCTTCTGCCATGACCATGCCTCAGCATAAGGAACCAGATCCTGATGCAAGTCATAGAAATCACACCTGAAATTAGTGTAAAATCAGTAAACTCACATGTTGAATAATGAAAAGAAAAAGAAGGAAAATAACACACACACACAACCACCTTCTTCTGGAAATATGGGGCTGCATAGCTGAAGTAATGTTGCATGGCTCTAATTTGCGACTTTTTTTTAATGGGTTTTGAGCCACGGCCAGCATAAGATAGCTGAACGTGGAATTGACCAGTATAGTCATATGTGAAGAGATTGTAGTTTTATAGATGTAGCAGGAAGAAACTAGTCAATCCAGTCATCAGAATATTTACCTAGGCTAGTTCATATTTGCCTCTTCAATAGCCCGTTACCCTGAAACAACATAGAGACAATAATCATCTTAATATGAAACAAGGTTGAATAATATCAATTTAGTACAGAACCATAAATTTAATATTTTAGTCTAACATTAAACTCAGGGTGAAACACAAAACTAGTGGAATACAACATGAAAATGAACAATCAGATCATAGATGCATCAAGTAATCATCTAAAATCAAAATCCATATGTGCATTTGTAGATCTAAACATGAAGCATCTTTGTTTATGTATATACAAATTAAAGTTTCAAAGATCCCAAGGACTAATTTTCTTTCGTTGCAAAAATCCACCAAATAGTTTCGAGTCCTCTCATACAATGCACGTAAACTATTAAACCTTACAATCTTCTAACTCCAATTTAAATTTTTAATCATTCATTCATAAGTCTGAAATTAAAAATAAACTACACATCCAACTCAAAGGGTTAGATTATTCATAATCATGCTTTTTTTTTAATTACTTCTTACGCATTTAAATTCTGCGTATAGAATTGACCTCTTAGTCTTGTGAGTATCGTTGGATAGATACAACCTAGAAAATCATCATTCCAGTGTAAATTCCTTCTAAAGCATTTTATCAAACAATTGGTGAGCGATACCTTTGAAATCTTCAGAAGCCTCACTCCATAAGCTGCATGTTGGTCGGTGTTGGGTTTGTGAAGTGGAGGTGAAGAGATGGACTTCGACGGAAAGAGCAAGCGAAACCAGGGGGCATGAGAAAGAGAAGCTATTCTAGCATAACCAAGGGTACGAAGAGGTTACTGCGAGAAGCGACTGACGACGGCGGTGAAAGGTGGTTGTGGCGTATCTGACTGGAAGAGCACGGCGGAGAGGGAGAGGGAGAGGCTTATGTTCTTAAGCCACGTGGAACCAAGTCTTGAAGTAGGGAGAGTGGGCCAATTCCCCTTTCTTATACTTAATGGGCCTCGTGGGCCAACCTCTTAATTTAAAAGATGGGCTTAAATGGCTGGTGATCCATTGCCAAGCCAGACGTAGATGGGCCTGAAGATTCTTTCAAATGGGCAGTACATTGGGCTCCAATCAACCGAATGAGCCCATAAAAATTACTCCCTTCGCAATGTCGAACGGCCAGTTTCTTGTTTACAAAGCCACTTCGATTACAAAAAAAATCCCCAAACCCCTATTCTCAGAAAAAACCTAAATCCATTTCCTCAATTCGTGCTTGCTGTTATGGGTCAGGGCACACCTGGTGGTCTCAATCGCCAACTCCCCGGAGATCGTAAAAATGATGGGGATAAGAAAGAGAAGAAGTTTGAACCAGCGGCGCCACCCGCTCGTGTCGGCCGCAAGCAGCGCAAGCAGAAGGGTCCAGAGGCAGCGGCGCGGATTCCGACGGTGACGCCTCTAACAAAGTGCAAGCTGAGGCTTTTAAAACTGGAGAGAATCAAGGATTATCTCCTGATGGAAGAGGAGTTCGTGGCCAATCAAGAGAGATTGAAGCCTCAAGAGGAGAAAACGGAGGAGGATCGGTCGAAGGTCGATGATTTGAGAGGCTCACCTATGAGTGTTGGCAACTTGGAGGAGTTGATTGATGAGAACCATGCCATTGTTTCTTCTTCAGTTGGGCCGGAATATTATGTGGGAATATTATCTTTTGTTGATAAGGATCAGCTTGAGCCAGGATGTGCAATTCTTATGCACAATAAGGTATAATGCTTACTTCTTTTAATTTAATTTGTGTTTCGACAATGACGTTAGGGGCCACTGGCATACTCTCTACAAGCTCAAGTGCATCTGTTTAGCTCGACCATAGCCATGGATCCATAATATTCTAATCTGTGTGTTATTCCATATTCATTCAGCATTGAAGCAAATGCCTTTGATAAGTGAAAAATAGGATAGCCGCGCTTATTGATTTTATTAACTGTAGTCTGGCTGGCACTGCATTTCACTCAAGTGGTGGGCCATTAATAAATTATATCCTAATTACTTATATATGGGGGAGGAATTAGGGTTTTTTTTGGTTAATTTCTTGTGTTCTTTTCTTCATTGAATTACATAAGTAGATTTATGTGTTGGTATTGCTATTGGTGTTGTTGGTATCGGTATGATTGAGATTGTTGCTTTGCATCTCAAAACATGTGGCATATGACTTTTAGATGAGAAACGGTTTGAAAATGCAGTTTAGGTTAGATTGTTTTACTTGGAACGCCTCTGCTTTATGTGCGGACTAAATACTTGTGTACTGGCTTATGGAATTGTCTCTTTTTTTTTCTATGCAGGCGGTAAATAACTGTTGGAGATAAAACTAATTTACGAAATTTGAGTTTGTGAAGGAAAGAGATGGCCTTATGTAGTCCTGAAAGTTAGAAATGGGGTTTCATTATGTTTATATGGATGTATTCCTTCAGGTGTGTTTAGGATCTCTGAAAATGAATGGGTGTAATTTAGCAAATTTAAGTTGAAAGTTCTCTGATATCCTTTTTAAAAAAGTCATGGAGAGAAGGCATTTGTTGGCGCTGGGATGGGAGATTGAAGTTGCGTGCAAAGTTTCTTAATATAGATTGGCATTGCCTTATTGCAGGTTCTTTCTGTTGTTGGACTGCTTCAGGATGAAGTCGATCCCATGGTATCTGTGATGAAAGTTGAGAAGGCCCCATTGGAGTCATATGCTGATATAGGAGGGCTGGATGCCCAGATCCAGGAGATAAAAGAGGCGGTTGAGCTTCCACTTACACACCCTGAATTGTATGAAGATATTGGTATTAAACCTCCAAAGGGTGTTATATTGTATGGGGAGCCTGGAACTGGAAAAACATTACTTGCAAAGGTGTGTTCTTTTATATTTGTACTTACATAACATTCAAAGTTTAATGTCTTCAAATCAGCATATGGTTGGTCCATTTCTTGTTTCTTTGTCAATGATGAATAATCTTTTTTAAATGACATCTTAGAAAAAGAATTGAACTGTTTATATAAACTGCTTTATTGGGGACTTTTATTATGTATTTCTCAAGTAATACAAGGCATGAGAATAGATTAGCCTTTGTTTTCCTATAATTAGTTTTTCATCTCTGTAAATCTTTCTTTGTCATGTTTGTGAAGTTTGCGGATTATTCATTTCTTAGTTTTAATCATTTTCTTTTCTATTGAAAATAAATGGGCATTACAGAGGGGTCTGAAAAATATTGGATTATTGAGGCCATTGTTTCAGTGAGCTATTTAGAATTAGTATGTGATGGTCCGAAGTTATAAACCTTTGTTTTCATTTATCTGTAGGCTGTTGCAAATTCTACGTCTGCAACTTTCTTACGTGTTGTTGGTAGCGAACTAATTCAGAAGTACCTGGGAGATGGCCCTAAATTAGTAAGAGAACTATTTAGAGTTGCTGATGATCTCTCACCATCCATTGTCTTCATTGATGAAATTGATGCCGTGGGTACAAAAAGGTGATCCCAAATTTTGTTGCCTTACAGTATGTGAAGTGGTACTCATCTGAGAACTTAGTGTACAGGTATGATGCTCACTCAGGTGGTGAACGTGAAATTCAAAGGACAATGTTGGAATTGCTGAATCAGTTGGATGGTTTTGATTCAAGGGGGGATGTGAAAGTAATTCTTGCTACAAACAAAATTGAAAGTCTTGATCCTGCTCTTCTGAGACCAGGTCGAATAGATAGAAAGATTGAATTTCCACTTCCAGATATTAAGACTAGAAGACGAATTTTCCAAGTACAGTTAACTTGATTTGCCACTTAAGCAGTTAAATCAGGTCTTTATGACCACACATATTTCAATATCATATTTGACTGTTTGCCTAACTCAATAATTGTCTTGTTCGATATCTAGATTCACACATCACGAATGACGTTGGCAGATGATGTTAACCTGGAAGAGTTTGTTATGACAAAGGATGAGTTCTCTGGTGCTGACATCAAGGCCATCTGTACGGAAGCTGGTCTGCTAGCTTTGAGGGAGCGTCGCATGAAGGTATGATTGTTATCTTTTACACCACCTACAATTCTTCTAAAACTATGTGGGAATTAATGGTATCTTTGCATTTGGTTGTGATTTCAAGTAAGAAAGAATGACAATTTAAGTTCATCATCACTTCAAGAAACTATATTATACATCATTTAAATGCAAAAAAATGTTAAGTGTATTAATTCATCATCAGAGGAAATTCATTCAATAGTATATTATTAGTTTATTATCTGAGGATTTCCATTCAATACATTCATTCAGAGTTGCCATTTCGAGAGACAGTTGGTTCATGCTTATAGTTTCTCTCTCTTTTTTTTTCTTTTTTCTTTAATATTAAAAATAGTCGGTTTATGAGATACTGTGATGGACCACATTTGAACCAACGGATATAATATGAAACATGCTGTAGTAGTTTAATTTTGGTATAGGTTTTGTGAATAGTAACTAAGAGGGTTGTTAAATGCGATGATTAGGTGACACATCCAGATTTCAAGAAAGCTAAAGACAAGGTGATGTTCAAGAAGAAAGAGGGTGTTCCTGAGGGGCTATACATGTGATGATGATCAATATAACTTCTCTTAGGAAGTGGAACTTTGTTATTGCACTGATATATATATTACTTTAAAACTTGTATTTGCTGGGTTTTCTCTAAATCTTCAATAATTATCATCATGCAGTAAATTAAGTCCATAATTCATAAATTAGAGCCAATGTTCACATGAACTTAATATTCTTTTTTTATTCTTTTCATAAATATATATTTCTTTATTTCTTTCACTATACGCCTCGTTTCTTATTATTGTATAATAATGATATAATTAGTAATAAATTTAAAATTTAGTTTATTTTAAACATTAATATATGGCAAAAACTCCTGTGCACCCGGGCGTAGGGATCACATTCCGTGCGCCTTTAGAAATTTGTGTTAAATTGTATATTCTTTAGTATACAGATGTGTACCCTTTATTTCCTAAAGAAAATTATTGTGTGTATCTGGGCGCATGGACAACACTTCGTGCGCCTTTAGAATTTTGTGTTAAATTGTATACCCTTTAGTACAAAAATGTGTACCTTTTATTTTCTAAAGAAAAAAAATATTAATGAAAAGTGTATACCTTTATAACAAAATAGTGTATCTTTTATTAATTAAAGTGTATACCCTTTAGACCAAAGTAATGTACCATTACCAATAATACTAAATTTCTAAAGGCGCACGGAATGTGTTCCCATGCGTCCGGGCGCACGCAAGTCTCACTCTTAATATATTTATAAATTTAAATTTAAAAAATCTTTATGAATTAATGATTATAGTTATTCAAATTTATTTTCCAAAAAAAAATTATTTGATTTATTTAACAAAGGCAAAAACTTGTGTGCACCCGGGTGCATGGACAACACTCCGTGCGCCTTTAGAATTTTGTGTTAAATTGTATACCCTTTAGTATAAAAATGTGTACCCTTTATTTTCTAAAGAAAAAAAAATATTAATGAAAAGTGTATAACCTTTAGAACAAAATGGTGTACCTTTATTAATTAAAGTGTATACCCTTTAAACCAAAGCAATGTACCCTTACACATAATACTAAATTTCTAAAGGCGCACGGAATGTGTTGGGCGCAAGCCTCACTTTTTAACAAAATATAAAACTTTAATTATCATTGATACTTAATTTTTTTTATTAATTTTTATATTTACATAAATAAATTAAATAAACATATTTTCTTTATAAATATTAAAAAAAATAGAATACATATTAAATAGAAATCAAATTAAAAGAAATTTTCATTTACAAATATTTAATTGTATTAAATAGAGATTAACTAAGGGTAATAATAAATTAACACATTAACTACATGATACCACATGTATTTCAATAGGTAATTACTTCACGTATTAAGATATATTAAATTAAATGATCCCTAGATGAGAATTCATGGCCTTTCATTTAGATCTATCCTTAAATGACACTTCGTCTAGAAGTTTAAATTATTAGAAAAATATTATTCAATTATTATACTAATCAATTAGTCATACCTCTTGTATCATTTTCAGATTACATGAATTATAGCTAAAAATCCATGAATAAGTTTAGTAGTTGACAAATACCAGCATACAAAATGGAGGGATAGACTAGAAGTGCAGATTTCCCTTAGGCCTTTTTATTAGTGATGTCCACCCTCAGCTCTTCGTTTCCCATCTCAATCTGTTCTTCTTTTATTCTTTTTGCAGACTTCTTCACTGAATCAACAAAACTATACCCTCTCATTTCAATCATCTCCAGTGTTGTGATTTCACCTATTTCACTTGGAATCTCTTGTAGATTGTAGCAGCTTATCAACTTCAAGCGTTGTAGTTTAGGGAAGTGCTCATTAGATCCCATATTCCATTCAACAGATCAATATCTTCCATTAGTAAGAACCTCAGATTCTGGAACTCACCATCTCTTGTGTCCCATCTCTCTCCCACAAATGAATTTGTCCTTAATTTCAGAACCTCAAGAATCTCCAATCTCCCCAGTAATGACATCTTCTCCCAACACAATCTTGATTGAGAAAGAGTCAGCTTTCTAATGGTAGTTGGAAATCCAAATCCCTCCAATGTGAAACTTCTTAAGTGTTGAATTGCAAGGAGAGTGAGTGAAGTTGAGTGAGGAATAGGAGATCAAAATGTGGATAATCCTCCTCCAAGTTTTGTACCTTTAGCTCATAGCAGCATTTGAGTTTATGAAGATTGGGTGAACATTTTTGCAACTCTTCATCCTTGAGCTTCTCAACTTTGATCAATGAAAGAAACTGTAGGAGGTTGGTTTCACAGCCATCCCAATGTTTATAATATTCTGCAAAGTATGAATCTAAGTGTATCAACTTCTTTAGTTTCATGATTTTGGGGGGAGATGTACCCTCATTGATGACATCACACTTAGATATTCAAGATTTGGGAGCTTCTCTATCCATGTTGGCATTTCTCCAATGATCAAATATCTCAGATTAACTAGATACTCAATACCATATAAGCATACACCATTACTAATGTAACTGAAATGCAAGACTCTTAGTAGCCTCATGTCCCGAACATAAAATGATGTTTCGCGATCACCGCCATAAAAAGAACGAACTCGTTGGCAAAGACTCGATGTTGCAGAGTTTCCCAAAGCTCGTATGCAGTGGCCTTGATCAAAAACAGAATGCAGACTGAAAAAAAAGGAAATCAAGAAATATGGGGAAATACGAGATGAAACAAGAGTAGAAAATGTTGAGGAAATTAAACTTGACAGTATGTGCAGCTTACCTGCTGTTCCAATTATTCAAGAAGCTTGCTGTTCCAATTATTCAAGAAGCTTTCTTCTTTACACTTTTTCAGGCACAAATCACTCAATAAATCATGAAGAATACATGATTTCACTCCTCTACCATTTGATCTTCTCTTCCCAACAATTACTAGATTTCTATTGATTAGCTCCATTAAATATTCTTCTGCAATATTTTCTCTACTCTTCTCTTTATCTCCACTAATGAATCCTTCTGCAATCCAAAATCTCTTCAACTCTGCAACAGAGATTTGTTGGTCTTCTTCATATCTTCCGAAATAAAGAAAGCAAGGCTTCAAATAGTCTGGTAAGTGATTGTAACTCAATTCCAGAATCCGCATTCCTGAATTTTCTTCACCATCAATATAAGAGGCCAGGCTTCCTCTCACTTCTTCCCATGCACTTTTTTCCTTGTACACGGTCGAAAGAACGCCAGCAATAATGACTACTGTAAGAGGTAGTCCGCAACACTTTGCTGCAATTTTCTTTCCAACCTCTTGAAGGTTAGGAGGATAAGTTCTACTACCGAACACCTTCTTCTCTAATAGCTCCCAACATTGCTCATCCGTCAAAAATGGCAGCTCATGAGTGATGCTATTAGGTGGAGCCACATCTTTAATCCTACTAGTCAGTAATATCCTGCTTCCATTCCCATCTTCTTGGAAACATCTCTGCAATTCATACCACACATTTGAGTCCCAAACATCATCCATTATGACAAGATATCTTCTTCCCTTCAAAGTTTTGTGAATGTGTACTACTAGCATCTCCTCGTCCATTTTCAAGATCATATCTTTATCAAGCTCACTATTTATACTAAACAAAATATCAGCCAGTATACTATACATATGCTTGTGATATGACACACCATGAGAATTTGTCAAATCTATAGCTAACCAAGGGATGATTATACAATTTCTTTGCTTAAGGTTGTCTTACCAATTCCAGGCTTCCCAAAGATTAGAATAGTTTGCATCTCTCTTCCTCCTCCAACCAGCTGATCCAAAATAGTTGTTTTTTCTTCTAAACCAACCATGATGTCCTTGGTCTCATTCTCTTTCTCATCATGTAATGGCAGTGCTGTCACTTTTAAGCCCCCAAATTTCTTTTCCACTGATATAACTTGGAGCTCCATTCTTATGGAATCAATCAGGCTGTTGAGATAAGTGAGCCTAGTGATGACATACCAGAGAGGAGCATCCTTTACCAAAAATGCAGTAATCAGATATTGAGCGCTATATCTCCAATTTGCATCAGAGGCTCTTTTAGTTCTCCAATATCATTGATTGAAGAATGCAAAAGTACAACCCCTTGATGGAGATGGTATATCTGATCCTGCAAATCAGCAATCCCACTATCCTCCCTTTTCAACAGATCCTCAAGATCATCAATTAGAGAATCAAGAATAAGGAAGGAATTGACCATGTAAGTCCTTGGAGTTGTATAAGCTAGTGTGGCAATATCAGATGATTGTAGAGTAGCCTTCAAGAGGTCAATATGGTTTAACACACCAGCAACCTTCTCATCCATTTCTACATCAGTGGAGAATAACAAGGATTGGACTAAACATCCAGCTTCATTCCCCACTGCTTCAAATTCTGCCAACAAATTCTTGAATTCATCAGATTGGCAGTCAAGCAGCATCCACGACATGTCCCCAAGAACGGTGAGAAGATACCTCAGACCCATTTCAAGATCCTCAACCCGATTGGGAATCGGGTAGGTTTTGTGGTAGAGTAGTTGAAGAAGGAAGCTGAGAAAAGCTTCTATGAGTTGACACTTGTTGATCCTGTTTTGGTTTTGGTAAAACCTTCTCAACATGGGCACCATGAATATGACCTTGAGTTCTTCAGTGAAAGAACCCACTAGATCAAGATCCCATTTCCACCCGTTAAATTTGTTGAGCAATTTTGCAGAAGGCAGTTCTGGGAAGTGGCACTTCTTGGAATGATCTGAGAAATAATCTCTAATAGTTAACATATGCAAGTCAGTCCAGTGTAAATCCAGATCCTTGTAGGTCCTCCAATGGGTAATCCTGTTGAAAAGTTTGAACATGATGGATTCAGATCAAGAAACTGGTTTTATGGAATTGCTGTTGATCTCTGAGAGATGAGTAAGATGAGTTTCTCTCTCTCTCTCTCTCTCTCTCTCTCTCTCTCTCTCTGTTTGCAAATTGTAGTCAACAGATAATCATTGTAGGTCAGTACTGCGAGTTTTCTCAAATAGTTTGAAAACATGCTTTTACATTTTCTAATATCTGAATTTGCTGATCTTTCTTCCAAATTTTTAATTAGAAAGGGGTTCCCTGCCTCTGATTATCATTTATGATATGTTGGAGAGTCACCCATACAGATGGCGGGTCTACTCAATTCTTAAACTTCCACAAAATCACTTTATTTAATTAAGTAAAAATAATTATTAAAAAAAAAAATTAGCCAGTGAAATGCGAAAGTGTGATGAATTAAAGCCAGAGAAAAGCTCCATAGGATCGTGTTGTGATCAAGAATGAAACACACTTGGATCCTACTTCTAATCACTCGAATAAAGAGAACACACTCAGCCTCACGTTTTTAGATTTGAAACAATGAACAATTGAATCAAAAATAAACTGTAAAATGAGAAGAACAACACTCAAGAAATTATAGTGGTTCGATCATGATGATCTACGTCCACTTTCAAAGGAAATCGAGCACTCTTTCATTGATAGACGATTACACTTGAAGATGAAGATTAACTGCACACTATGATCACTCTTGGATCAATCTATTGAAGCTAACAGAAGCTAAAAACGAACTGATCTTCATAACAGCAGCCTTGCTGCTTTATACTCCAAGTGGACAGTTAGCTTGATTCAGCTGCACAACTGATGCTTCTTACCTTCCAATGAGGCTTTGGCACATCAGCACTTCCCTAACAACACACCTAACAAACTAACTCCCTTAGAAGCTTCTTGGATCAGCTTCCTAACCAACACAACTGATCAATAACCACCTAACAAACCCTAATAACAATATGCACTCATGCAGCTAGTGTGTGATCTCATTCCAACGTACAAACAACAAGAAATACGTATGCATTGCTCACATACTACCTGCTGACATAATGCACCGTTTGCATAGGACCATGATCATGTTTTACACTCCATCTTCTAACAGATCGTATTCATCTCTGCAACAATTCCACAGCCAAGTTCTTGATTATCTGAATCCATCATGTATCGATTCAGCTGGAAGGAGTATAATCTGGAGATTCTTCAAACCTATGTCAGACATCTTGGGAAGACGTGCCACATCCCCAAACTGCCTCCTGAATCATTGCTCAAACGTCATCCGTCTATGCCGTCGACTCTGGCTTTTTTCACACGAGAAATCAAGCAGATATTCACGGTACCAAGGCTGTTCAACGAGCTTCAAAACAAAATTCATCGCTGTCGAATCATCGAAGCTTTTCTCTGTTTCCTTCTTCAACTGCTGCGCCGAAACCCGGATCCGACTGGGGGACGGATTCTGGAGGATCTTGAAACGGAGCTGAGACCCGGATCTTTAGTCCATTACTTGTTATTCTCCCCCTATCCATTCAATCCTTATGTAATGAATCTTCAAATCCTCTCTTCAAACATCTGATATCACATCGATACCACTTGATACAACTCCAGAAACTTCTGTCGTCAACTCCATCCCCATTCTCAATTCTCTAGTTGATGATCTGCACCATCTGTTGAGGTGGGAGGATAGCAAGATAGCTGATGTGAAGGATCAAATCAACCTTCTCCATAAGGGGTTACTGCTGATGCACCATTCCTTAATCAATGATTTCAAATCGCCACAACCTTCTGAAATCGGAGAACTAAAACTGCCTCTGATGCGCATTGGAGATATTGCAAGCAGAGCAGAATCTCTTATTAATGCATTCTTGGTGAAAGATGCTCCTCTCTGGTATGTCATCGCTATCCTCACTTACCTAAACAGTGAGGTTGAACGAATAGGAATGGAGCTCCAAGAAATCGCACCGAAATACAAATTTGGAGGCTTGAAAGTGGCAGAGTCTCTCATTGCAGAGCACCCATTAGAGGATGAGAGAAAGGAAACAATTATTGGTTTGGAAGAAAAAGAGACACAGATTTTGGATCAGCTGGTTGGAAGAGGGACAAAGAGCCTGCAAGCCATTTCAATCTTGGGGATGGCTGGAGTTGGTAAGACCACTTTAGCAAAGAAACTGTTTAATCATCCCTTGCTTGACTATAGATTTGACAAACTCTCATGGTCTGTCATTTCCCAAACACATGGGAGACATAGTATACTAGCTGACATTTTGATTCAGATAAATAGTGAGTTGCGTAAAGATAAAATCTCAAATATGGAAGAAGAGTCTTTAATGGAACACATTTACAAAACATTGAAGGGAAGAAGATACCTTGTTGTAATGGATGATATATGGGACGCAAATTTCTGGAACGAGTGACGGAGATGTTTCCCAGATGATAGTAATGAAAGCAGGATATTGCTCACTAGTAGAAGTAAGAATGTGATTCCACCTAATAGCATGAATCATGAGCTTCCACTTTTGACGGATGAGCAATGTTGGGAGCTATTAGAGAAGAAAGTGTTCGGCAGTAGAACTTGCCCTCCTCAACTGCAACAGATTGAAAAGAAAATTGCTGCAAAATGTCATGGATTACCACTCACGGTAGTTGTTATTGTGGGTGTTCTTTCAAGAGTGGACGAGGAAGAAGGTGCATGGGATGGAGTGAGAGGAAGTTTAGCCTCTTATATTGATGGTGAAGAGTATTCGGTAATGAAAGTTCTAGAACTAAGCTATAAGAATCTATCTGACCATTTGAAGCCATGTTTTCTTCATTTTGGTGTATATGTAGAAGATGAAGAAATCTCTGTCAGAGATTTGAAAAGATTTTGGATTGCAGAAGGATTCATACGTAGAGAGACTGAGAAGAGTAAAGAAAGTGTTGCAGAAGAATATTTAATGGAGCTAATAGATAGAAATCTAGTAATGGTTGGTAGGAGAAGATCAGATGGTAGAGGAGTGAAAACATGTACTGTTCATCATTTATTGCGTGACTTGTGCTTGAAAAAGTGTAAAGAAGAAAGCTTCCTGCAGTTTTTGAAAAATGAGTGAGTCGTACGTCTATATACACACACTATCTAGATTCCTCTTAGCAACGTTGATGTGATTCCTTCATTTTTTTTGTCATCTCAGCTGCCACAATATTTTTGGGAGAGGCCATCGCCTACGAGCTTTAAAAGATTGTCAAACTTTGAGCCTCTGTCGACGTGTTCGCTCTATCTATGGCGGTAATCAATTTACATCAATATATGTCGGTGAAATGATATCATTGAGAGTCTTGCACTTCAATCAAACTTGGGATGCTGTTTTCTTTGGAGTCGAGTATCTTGCTAACTTGAGATACTTGGTTATTGAACAAGTGCCAACCTTTATAGATGTGCTTCTAAATCTAGAGTACATAAGATTGTACTTGCGTTGCAAAGGATGTATACCCCCAACAATTGTGAAAATGAAGAAGTTAAGATACTTTAGTGCATGGGAAGCAGAATATAGATGTGATTGGAGTAGTGAGTGTGAAAGCAACAGTTTAAAGTATATTTCAAGATTAGTAATCAAGGTGTTGAAGGACGAAGAGTTGTTAAAACTTTCACCCTATCTTCTCACACTCAAATGCAGCTATCAACCTGAGAGAGAAGCATTCTTGGATGGAGAATATCCAAGATTTGATCTCAGCTTCCTCACTCAACTTGGTTCACTCTCCTTATCATTACCACATAATGATAAATTTGAGTTTGGATTCCCTCCCAACATTAGAAAACTTAGCCTTATTGGCTCAAGCATTCCATGGGAGAAGATGTTGATAGTTGGGAGATTGGAAAACCTCGAGGTTCTCAAATTGAAGAGTTATGCCTTCAAGGGAGAGAGATGGGATACAAGAGATGGTGAATTCCAGAAGCTGAGATTCTTTCTAATTGACACCACTGATCTGTTCGAATGATTCTTGCTAATTGACACCACTGATCTGTTCGAATGGAATGTCACCTCGAGTGAGCACTTCCCTCAACTTCAGCGGTTGATCTTGAGAAACTGTTATAATCTGCAGGAGATTCCACGTGAAATCGGTGAGATCACAATGCTCGAGTTGATAGAGGTAAAGGGGGTTTGTCAGGATTCAATGTTGGAGTCTGCAGAGAGTATAAAAAGAGAACAATGGGAGATGGGAAATGAGGAGCTCAGGGTGTTACACAATGTACACCTGCGGAGAAGTACATAAGGACACAGTGATTAGAGCTATTTTCACCTATATTTTAGTGTCTTTTTATATGTGTTTTCGTATTATTTTATCCGTATTTTATGTGTTATTTGGTTGTGTTTTGTGTTTTTATTGAAATATGTGTGAATGAGCTTAAATTTAAGATTTCCACTTTTTATTTGATGCTAAACATGATAAGGAAGATGTAGGAAAAAGCGGATCTCAATTCGGAGTTGAAACGAGGGAGAACGAGCCAAAACAGTGAAAAGAGAAAGTAGGACAGCACGCGCACGGGCCGTGTACAGCGCACGGCCCTGTTAGCATGGCCGTGCGGTAACACCCGAAACGCAAACTCGGCCACGCCTGTGGCCGAGTACAGAACACGCCCCGTGCTGAGTACAGAAACACGGCCCGTGCACCGCGCACGGGCCTGTCGAGAAAGCCGTGCGCGAACGTCAGAAAACAAAACACGGCCACCCCTGTGGCCGTGTGCTGCGCACGAGGCGTGCGCTGTGTTAGAACACGGGTAGTGCGGCGGAGCTCGAGCCGTGTTGGTGCAAAAACGCAGGAAATTGCTGGAATCTTCTAGAAGGCCCACATGGGGTATAAATAGACCCCATTTCAACACTTTGGAGATGAGATCCGAAATTCCCACTCCTACACACACATCACACACCATTTCTTCCATTTTCCACCATCATCTTCATCCACTTTCATCCATTTTGATCCATCTTCATCATCTCCATTAATTCTCCATCAAAACTTCATCCCTTCCATTGGGTGTGAGAGATCTCAAGGAATCAAGAGCTAGAGGTGGAGATCAAGAAGAATAGAAGATTCTCTTCAAGAAATTGATAGGGAAGAATCCATTCATTTTGTATTTCTTTAGATCTAACACTATGGGTATTTGTAATGAATCATTTATTTGTTTTATTACTTTTATCATGTTAGGCTAATCCCTCTAGTGGGATTAGGAATATGAAGAGCATATTAGATTTATATTATCATGTGGATTAAATTGGTTTTTGATTTAATTGATGTTGATTTCTATTCATGGAATTTAATTGTCTTGATGTTGTGATGGCATGGTTTGTTATTCATGAATGTTTATTGGTTTAATGGATTGTTGATCAATGGATTATTTGTGGTAATTAAATGCTATCATGATGTTCATGTATGTATTGCTTGGAGTGAGACGGAAACGACCCTCTATAGTATTAGGAAGGCATGATTAGACATTGAGTTTGGGTTTGACCGAAATGATATTTGAATTCAATGAGGGGAACCAATCCATTCGTTGGCCTTAGTACACAAAAAGGGAGAGTTTAATCTAACTAGTACCTAGATGGAAGGGGTTAATGTTGGGCTTTGATCTTAAGTGCTTTTGGGAGTCTAAAATGGATCAACAACCTTTGTAACCCGAAAGGGAGCTTAGGATATAATCGTGATCACCCTTAGTCTACATCAATTGAGTTGAATTCCGTTTGAATGATAATATGAATTGAGTATGCTTGAATGTTTCTAATCCCATGTTTTTCCATACTTGAACTTTAGCACCCATTTTCATTACTTGTCATTTCTCTTATTTTTTATTCTTATTCACTTGCTCCTTGCTTTAGTTGTTAACCAATCTCAAAACCCCCGATCATCTTTACAAAAACAACATGAACACGAGCTCACGTATGTTGTTAGTCCGAACATAACTCCTTATTGGATTGATAATTTTTCTTGGGATATACTACTACAACGATCGAGTATTCTTACTCGTGAGTGCTAAAAATAGCCAAACACAGCTAGTAGTAGTAGTGTAGTATGATCAAACATGTTATCTTGTAATAATACCATAAATGCATCACACCCTCCATTTCCTAATTTTATTTATAAATGGTGTACCCCACTATTAGGGACCCCACTGCCCCTGTCCTGAGGATTGGTGGAGGAATTAAATCGCAGGATGTGCCTCAAGTGACTTATAGAAATGACTCATTGTTTAACGTGTGCTTACAAAAGATCAAATTCATGCCAATTCGAACCCCACCATTAGGGGTCAAATCCTAATTTTATTTATGAGTTATACATGTATACATTATCAAGTTGAATTGTGGCAATATCTGTGGTTAACTTAGTTGCACGTGCCTATATCGATCGTACACTAGACAAAAAGTACGCATCAAGTTTTCGTTGCACTGAAAATTGAAAATTTTCTTAAAAATAATTAGGTTTAGGCAATTTATAGTGTGCACCCATATACAAAAATAAGCAAAAATATATACAATTAAGAGTAAAAATGTATACAATTTAATTGTTAATTTTTTTAATGAAAATTTGTATATAATATTCAATAAAAAGTTATACACATATGGATGTTAGTTTTTTTAATGAAAACTTAATGTGAAAAAAGTATATAATTATTACAAAACACGTATACAAAATAGAATAATATGTATACAAAATAGAATAAAAAGACATACACATATGGGTGAACTCTTGCACCCGGGTGCTATACACTCTTAGGTTTAATAATGATATATGATAATATAACTTTTGATTTTTTTTTTCTTAATTATGTCAAAGAATGTTAATTGAAATTCCACCATGAAATGAAACCTGTCAAATTCCTAAAGAATTCAATTATTCAAGTTGAAAGTATACTTCGCAAAAGAGAAAGGGAGTTAACCAAAAATTTTAAAAAAATTAAAAAAAAAATTGCAAACATAATTAGGAAATGCTTTAAAAGGTATAAATCCCAAATTTCATCAATCAGTTATACATCCAATTGCCAAGTGCCAAATATGCAATCTGATGGAGAGTAAGAAGAACTAAAGCCTTACCTATTTATTAATTGAGGATGAATATCAGATGCTCTTTCAAGCGTATTAAGCAGTCAGACACACCTGCATGAAAGATGGACATATTTTTTTAAATTTTGTAATTTCCACTTAATTCATTTTCATAAGAAAAAAGAAAGATTCAAAATGCAAAAAAAATGCAATGTTATTTATAAATTATTTATATATATGAAAAAGGTACAAACAAAATCCAACTTTACACTAGGTTCAAATAAGTACTTCGATTTACATATTTGTCCAATCAAACACTTTAACTATTAAAAGTACAAAACATACACACTCTAATGCCAATCAACAGCCACAACTGTAAGACAGAAAACTGATCAAAAAGCTAATGAACCCTAAAGTTAGTTAAATAACTAACTCTCTCTCTATTCTGACTTATACAATGTGCAATGCAACAACATAGAGCTAAATGCAACTCAACATAATTAAATTACCAAATGAAGGGTGAGATGTAGTTGTTCAATCTTGATCATCATTCTTAATTGATGATGACCCTGAGGTCTTCATTTCCCATGTCCCGTTGTTCTTCTTTTATTCTCTCTGCAGACTCTCTAAGTGTAAACAGACACTGCCCTTTCACCTCAATCGACTCAAGTGTTGTGATTTCACCGATTACACTAGGAATCTCCCGCAGAAGAATGCAGTCCCTCAAGATCAAGTGTTGAAGTTTGGGGAAGTGCTCACTTGAGGCAACATTCCAGTGGTAGATGTAATATACTTTCTCCAATTGCAAAAACCTTAGCTGCTGGAATTCACCGTCTCTCGTATCCCATCTTTGATCCTCAAAATCAACTGATCTTAATTTGAGAACCTCAAGATTTGCCAAATTCAGAATCACTGATATCTTCTCCCAACTCCACTTTGAAAAAGACAGTGTAAGCTTCCTAATGTTTGACGGGAATCCAAATATTTCTAATTTAAATCCGTAAGTGTGGTTAAATGCAACATTGAGTGAGTCGAGTTGAGTGAGGAAACGGAGATCAAAATATGGAAATTCTTTCTCCTCAAGTGTAAAATATGTCTTATAACTGCATCTGAGCTTGCGAAGATTGGGTGAACATTTCAACGCCTCTTCGTCCCTCAGACGAGAAATATTAACACTTGAAAGATACTCTAGGCTGTTCGTTTGGCAATAACTCCAGTCTTCCCCATACTCTGCCTCGACTGCATTAAAGTATCTCAACTTGTCCATTTTCAGTATTACTGGGGGTAGACATACACTACACAACACAGTTAGATATTCTAGATTCTGAAGCTTCTCTATCCATGATGGCATCTCATTAATAATCAAGAATCTCAAATTAACCAGGTACTCTATTCCAAATAAACGTGAACCTCGCTCAATATTTTTGAAATGCAAGACTCTTAATAACCTATTGCCCCCAACATACAGTGATGAACGCCAAAGATGGCCGTCATAGAAAGAGCGAACATTTTGGCAAAGGCTCAAAGTTGAAGAGTCTCCTAAAGCTCGTACGCAATGGCGATTCTCAAAAATAGTGTAGCACCTGAAAAAGAAAACATGAGGCAGCCATAATAAAGATTCAAAGTGAAACTTAATAGATAGAATGCAACTTAATCATTGTTCAAAGTTTTTAGGAAGCTTTCTTCTTTACACTTTTTCAAGCACAAGTCGCGCAATAAATCATGAACAGTACATGTTTTCGCTCCACTACTATTTGATCTTCTCTTGGCAACTATAACTAAACTTCGATTGATTAGCTCCATTATATATTCTTCGGCAACACTTTCTACACTCTTCTCTTTCTCCCTTTGTATATATCCTTCTGAAATCCAAAATCTTTTCAACTCTCCAACAGATATTTCTCAATCTTCTTCGTGCACTCCAAAGTGAAGAAAGCATGGCTTCAAATGGTCTGGTAGATGCTTATAACTTAATTCCAGAATTTGCAACAATGAAATCTCTTCACTATCAATATAAGACGCTAAACGTCCTCCTAGTTCTTCCCATCTACTTTCTTCCTCATCCACGTTCGAAAGAATGCCAGCAACAACAACTACCGTGAGTGGTAGTCCACAACACTTAGCAGCAATTTTCTTTCCAATAGGTTGCAGCTTCATAGGGCAAGTTCTACTGCCGAACACCTTCTTCTCTAATAGCTCCCAACATTGCTCATCCGAAAAAAATGGCAACTCATGAGTTATGCTATTAGGTGGAGCCACATCTATAATCCTACTAGTGAGCAATATCCTGCTTCCATTCATATCTTCAGGGAAACATCTCTTCAAGTCATACCACACATTTGAGTCCCATATATCATCCATTACAACAAGGTACCTTCTTCCCTTCAAAGTTTTGTAAATGTGTTCTAGTAATGTCTCTCCTTCCATGTCCAAATTCCTATCTTTACCTAGCTCACTATTTATATGAATCAAAATGTCAGCCACTATTCTTCTTCTGTCATATGATTGAGAGATAACACACCATGAGAGTTTGTCAAAAGTATAGTTAACCAAGGGATGATTATACAATTTCTTTGCTAACGTGGTCTTACCAAGTCCAGGCATCCCTAAGATTGATATGACTTGCAGGCTCTTTGTTCCGCCCCAAACTAGCTGATCCAAAATATCCCTTGCTTTTACTTCAAAACCAACCACTAAGTCCATGGTCTCATTCTTTCTCTCACCCTGTACTGATGGACTGAAATGCTTTGTCACTTTTAAGCCTCCAGATTTGTATTTCTGAGTAATTAATTGGATCTCCATTCCAATGCGCTCAATCTGGTGGTTGAGGTAAGTGAACCTAGTGGTGACATACCAGAGAGGAGCATCTTCCACCAAATATGCAGTAATAAGAAATTCAGCTTGACGTGAAATATCACCAATCCGCATCAGAGGCACTTTTAGTTCTCCAATTACAGAGGGTTGTGGCGATCTCATAGCACTGATTGAAGAATGCAAAAGCAGTAGCCCGTCATGGAGAATGTTGATCTGTTCTCTCACATCAGCAATCGGATTACCCTCCCGACTCAACAGATCCTGTAGGTCACCAAGTAGAGAACCAAGAATGAGGATAGAGTTGACATCAGAAGTCCTTGGAGGTGTGTAAGCTGGTATGATGACATCAGATGACTCAAGTATAGCTTTCAAGAGGTGGGCATGGTTTAATAGAGCAGCAATCCCCTCATCCCTTACTTGAGACACTGGATCAGTGGAGAATAACATGTAATGGACCAAACATCCAGCTTGATTCGCCACTGCATCAAAGTCTGCAACAAGATTCTTGAATTGGGTTTGATGCTCATCCCTGTCAGATAGCGTCCATGATAAGTCCACAAGAACAGTAAGAAGTCACCTCACCTCCTTTTTAAGATTCTCAACCCGATTAACAGACAGGTCTGTTTTGATACATAGCAGGTGAAGAATGAAAGCAAGAAAATCTTGGAGGAGTTGACACTTGTTGATCCGATTCTGGTTTTCGTGAAACTTGGGCACCACGAACATCTGCTTAAGTGCTTCAGTGAAAGAAGCCACCGCCTGGGGATCAAAGTCGAACCAACGATGATCCTGGAGCAATAATTCTGCAGAAGGCAGTTTCTGGAAATCGCAGGTTTCGTAAAAGTTAGAGAAATAGTTATCAACAGTTGTCATATGCAGTTCATTCCAGTGAAACTGGAGCTCCTAGTCGAACATACGTCTCCTCCTCCATAGACAAATGCCTGCGAATAAAGGTGCAAACATAACGAATGAATGAATGAATTCAGATCAAGAAATTGGTTTTGAAATTGTTCAACAAAAGGCAAGTTATGCATGCGGATAGAAATGAAGAATGGATTCACAAGTTAAAGATATCCATCCAGTCTTTACTTTTTCTGAAACACACTTTAATAATTTAATTGTGGGTCCTTCATTTTGCTAATGGGAGGGTCATCTCAATTTTTTAATTCAAGGTTCTTTTACTACGTTGATTTATAACTGATTTTTGAATATTCATAGTTATATAGTTATAGTTTTCAAATAAATAAATACTCCCTCCGTCCCAGGCTAAGAGGGTCATTTTACCATTTTTGTCGTCCCACCCAAAGAGTCTCATTTCCTTTTTTGGACACATGGGACCCACCCACACCCACTAATACAATTAAAACATGGGGCCCCCACACCCACTAATACAACTACCCACTACACATTAAATAATAATACTCCTTAATCCACATGCCCAAAAGCAAATGGGACTCTTAGGTTGGGACGGAGGGAGTATATAAACTATGCTAATACTTTTAATTTGATCTTTTTTATTGTGCTCAAAATTTGGTACACACTTTTAGTGGGAGGGATTGGATTATTTACGAGTTATGACACAAATTAAGATGAGTGATGCATACCAATATTCCCCAGAACATAAGTGTCGACAGTCCCCTATGAATTTGGTTTTAATTTTGGTATAAATTGATTAGAGCAAGTGTACTCTATCGCGTAGTAGACCATAGTGACCAAGTGCAAAATTTAGAAATATCAAACACAAGGGCGAAAGTGGGTAGTCGTATTTGAGAGATGTTTCACTCTAGAAGGACTAATCAATAAAGGAGGGGGTTGATTAATGAAAGCACTTAAATATAGAACATATACATATACACAAGTTAGAGGTGCGTTTTTCAGCATTTTGTTTGGGCTCGTTCTCCCTTTTTTCAACTCCAAATTGAGCTCTCTTTTTTTTCCCACATATTCCTTATCGTGTCTAGAATCCATTTTTACATAAAAATTACACAAATTATACCAAAGTACCAATGCTCTAAATATTCACAAATATAGCACAATTTAAGGCACTTAATCATGAAAATCACACATTTATCATTTCAAAGCACACATCTGCATATCTTCGTATAACACCACCAAATTATATACAAAATAAATAAAAACACATAAAAATACATAATAAAAAGACACTAAAATTTCGGTGAAAATGACATCGATCAATATGGTAGACATAGCCATAATTCTTATGAAGCCATTTAAATGCTGCATGAATGGAAGTGAAGCTTCTCTCCCACTTTAAGAGTTCATTGTGTACTGATGATCACTCTGAGCTCTTCATTTCCATTGTCCAATTGTTCTTGTTTTATTCTCTTTGCAGATTCCACAAGTGAATTCATATATCTCCCTTTCACCTCAATCAACTCGAGTGTTGCGATTTCACCGATTTCACTAGGAATCTCTTGCAGACTATAGCAGAAGGTGATGATCAAATGTCGAAGTTTAGGGAAGTGCTCGTTCGAGGCAACATTCCATTCAGACAGATTTATATTTTCCATTTTTAAGAACCTCAGATTCTGGAACTCACCATCTCTTGTATCCCATCTTCCTCCCTCACTATAATCTGCCCATTTTAACTTGAGAACCTCAAGGTTTTTCAATCTCCCAACTATTGACATCTTCTCCCAAGGAAAATTTGGCCACCAGAGGCTCAGCTTTCTGATGTTTGAGGGGAAACCAAACTCCTCTAATTTAAATCTGTAGGTCAGGTCAAGTTTCAAGAAAAGTTTATCGAGTTGAGTAAGGAAACAGAGATCAAAATGCGGATACTCCCTCTTCTCCAAATCAAGTAGCCTCACTTGATATGTGCATTTGAGTTTGCGAAGATGGGGTGAAAATTTTAACAGCTCCTCATCCTTAAGCTTCTTAATAGTAATGCATGAAAGATACTCTAGGCTATTGCTTTCACAGATGCTAGTACAGTCTACACTGTATTCTACCTCGAATGCATGAAAGTATCTCAACTTCTTCATTTTCAGAACTGCTAGGGGTAAGTATCGTTCAAACTCCACAACTAGATATTCTAGATTTAAAAGCTTCTCTATTGATGTTGGCAATTTTCCAATAACCAAGTATCTCAAATTAATTAGATACTGTAATCCAAATAAATGAGCAAACCCCATCGGGTCACTTCGCAAAACTCTCAATGATCTCATGTCCCGGACATATAATGATGAAGCCATAGTACGAGCATGAAAAGAGCGAACGTATTGGCAAAGGCTCAAATTTGCCGAGCCTCCAAAAGCTGTTACTTGATGTCCTCTCTCAAAGATAGTGTGGCGGCTGAAAAAAAAAAAAGTGATCTGTGAGACAACCTTAAAAAAGATTCAGAGTAGAAACTAGAAAGTGTACATGTACATCTTACTAGTGGTAGAAGCTTTCTTCCTTGCACTTTTTCAAGCACAAGTCGCGCAATAAATCATGAATGACGCATGCTTTTACTCCTCTGCCATCTGATCTTCTCTTGGATACGATCACTAGATTTCTATCAATTAGCTCCATTAAATATTCTTCAGCAACAATTTCTCTACTCCTCTGTTTTACTCCAAGTACAAATCCTTCTTCGACCCAAAATCTGGTCAGCTTTGCAACTAAAATTTCTCTGTCGTCTTCATATGCTCCAAAATAAAGAAAACAGGGTTTCAAATAGTATGGTAAATGATTGTAACTCAATTCCAGAATTTGCATCACTGGATTGTCTTCCCCGTGGATATAAGAGGCTAAACTTCCTCTCACTTCCTTCCATGCACTTTCTTCCTCGTCCACAGTTGAAAGAACACCAGCAATAATGACTACAGTGAGTGGTAATCCACGACATTCTGCAGCAATTTTCTTTCCAGTCAGTTGCAGCTCAGGAGGGCAAGTTCTCCTGCCGAACACCTTCCTCTCTAAGAGTTCCCAACATTGTTCATTTGACAAAAATGGCAGCTCATGAATTATGCTATTAGGTGGAGCCACATCTTTGATCCTACTAGTGAGCAATATCCTGCTTCCATTACCATCTTCCGGGAAACATCTCTGTAGTTCATACCACACACTTGAGTCCCATATATCATCCATCACAACAAAGTATCTTCTTCCCTTAAAAGTTTTGTAAATGTGTTCTAATAATGTCTCTTCTTCCATATTCAAGATTCTATCTTTACCAAGCTCATTATTTATATCAATCAAAATGCTTGCCAGTATACTTTTTCTCTCATATATTTGGGAGATGACACACCATGAGAGTTTGTCAAATGTATAGCTAACCAAGGGGTGAGTAAACAATTTGTTTGCTAAAGTGGTCTTACCAAGTCCAGGCATCCCCAAGATTGAAATGACTTGCAGGCGCTTGGTTCCTCCACCAACCAACTGCTCCAAAACATCCCTTTCTTTATCCTCAAAACCAACAGTGATTACGCCATTGGCTTCACCAATTCTGTCATGCAGTGGTCTGAAAGACTTTGTCGGGCCTCCAAATTTGTTTTTCTTTGTAATTACTTGGAGCTCCATTCTTACGCCTTCAATCTCATTGCTCAGGTGAGTGAGCCTCTTGATGACATACCAAAGAGGTGCATCCCTGACCAAAAATGCAGTAACAAGATATTGTGCTTTATGTGAGATGTCTCCAATGCGCATCAGAGGCACTTTTAGTTCTCCAATTTCACCAGGTTGTGGCAATTTCATGTCAGTGATTGAAGACTGCAAAAGTCGTAGCTCCTGATGGACAAGGTTGATCAGATCCTTCACATCAACAATCTGATCACCCTCCTGCTTCAACAGATCCTCGAGATCATCAACTAGAGAATCAAGAATGAGGAAGGAGTTGATGACAGACGTCCATGGAGTTGAAAAAGCTGGTGTGGCGACACATGACTCAAGAGAGGCTTTCAAGATTTCAATATGGTTTAAAACATCATCAATCCCCTCTATCATTACATCAAAAGCTGGATCAGTGGAGAATAACAATGAATGAACTAAGCATCCAGCTTGGTTCGCCACTGCTTCAAAGTCTGCCATTATTTCTTGAAGTTGTCGAGGTTGGTGGTCATGGCTGTCAAGAAGCATCCATGATATGTCCCCAAGAATGGTAAGAAGACATCTCAGCTCCTTTTCAAGACTTCCAATCCGATCAGCAATCGGATGATCTGCTGTGTGGTATAGTAGCTGAAGAAGGAATCTGAGAAAAGCTTCTAGGAGTTGACACCTGGTGTTTTCATGAAATTTGTTCTGCCTCGGAATCACGAACATCTCCTTTAGTTTTTCTATGAAAGAAGCCACTTTCTGGGGATTCAACTCGCACAAATTATAATCATTGTATAATTGTTCAGAAAACAGTTTAAAGAAGTGGCATGTGCCAGAAAGATTGTCTAAATAGTCTCTGAGAGTTGAACTATGCAAGTCATTCCAGGGTAACTCGATACCGTTGAAGGAGAAATAAGAGCTCCTCCATCCGAAGATCCTTCTGAGAACGACAAAGAAAAACAACATAATGGATTCTTATCAAGAATTGGTATTGCACTTGCTTTCAATCAGGAAAGAAGATGAATAAATGGATAGCTTTCTCAAAGGCATAATTAAAGAAGGAAGTCAAGGATGACTACAATATGGAGTATTATATTAATTGAGTTGTGGAAAATTCATGTTTTACCAGTTAAACACTCTTTTACAAATAATTAATGCTAATATTTTATTCCAGTGGTTGGATGTGTTGATATAAACTTAGGTTACACCCCTAATTATCTGGCTAGTTTACAATCTTTCTTGTAAGTGCAATAGAATATGTTCCATTATTATGTTACACAAAGAAAATTCGTACCCATGTTCTTGCAAGCCTTTTTTTTTTTTATCATAACAGGAGGTAATGTTTTAGATTTTAAAAGTTGAATGGCCTACTAATTCAGTTTGAAAATGAGGCTGAACTAACTAAAAAAAATTAGAATCTAATTACACGTTAATCAATCATTTATTGTCTATGAAGAGTAGGCACAAATAAGCCATTCGGAGGATATCTGCAAGAACAAACACCTCAAGCTGGACTTGTCATTAGACAAACAAATTGTTATCTTTCACAACAGCAGCTAATCTAACACTAATGGCTCGTCTCCGCGTGTGTGCGCGAGCAAGAGAGAAAGAGAGAGATGCGAGGCGTACGAGAAGGTGCTCTCGGGTTGCCAAACGAGGCTCAGTCAAGGTTACCAATTTTGAACCCGGGCGCGGTATATTCAGTTTTAGACATCTCATTCACTACTCCTTTCTAGTTCACACCTTTTGGGACCCAAGTTAGGATATCAAATTTCAAGGAAACAGTGTATCATTAACAAAGTTTTCATCTTTTATAAATTCCATTGACAAGAAGAAGAAGAAGAAGTTGCTCTGCATCAAATAAAAGAAAATTCTGTACACGATAATAAGTGAGAAGTAATTTACCTTTATTAATATGTGTTGACGATGACCCTAAGGTGTTCATTTCCCACATCTCGCTGTTCTTCCTTTATTCTCTCAGCTGACTTCCCCAGTGAATTTGGGCATCTTCCAATCACCTCAATCAACTCAAGTGCCGTGATCTCACCCACCTCATCTGGAATATCCTGCAGCCAGTGGCAGTCCTTGAAAATCAAGCGGTGAAGATTAGGGAGGTGCTGGTTTGAAGCAACATTCCATTCACACAGAGATGCCACATCCAATTTCAGGAATCTCAAACTCTGGAAGTCACCATCTCTTGTCTCCCATACTTCCCCCTCAAAAGCACGATTTCTTAACTTGAGAACTTGAAGGTTTTCTAATCTCCCAACAATGGAGATCTTCTCCCATGGAAGCCTGCACCTATCAAGGGTCAGCTTTGTAATGTTGGAGGGGAATCCAAACTGGTCATAGTTACATCTTCCGTCGATGAAGAAATGCAGGGAGAGGGAGTGAAGCTGAGTGAAGAAACGGAAATCAAAACGAGGATGCTCCCTCTTGTCCAGTTTACGCGGCACCCGTTCATATCTGCATTTACGTTTGCAGAGTCGGGGAGAGTGTTTCAAGAACTCCTCATCCTCAAGCTTTCGAATGGTAATCCTTGAAAGATGCTCGAGGTTGTTGCTTTCGCTATTACCATCCCAATCTTCGCCATAATTTGCGTTGCATGCTTCAAAGTATCTCAACTTCTTCAGTCTCTCAATGGCTCGGGGAATGCGTGTTATTTCATTGGACAGCACAGTTAGATATTCTAGGTTTCGAAGCTTATCTAGACAAGTTGGCACTTGTCTATTAACCAAGTATCTCAAGTTAACAAGATACTCTAGTCCAGCTAAAGGAGCCCCATACGACGTTTTGATATGCAACACTCTCAATAGAATCTTGTCCCCAACATAAAATGGTGATTCCCCGACATTGCCGTAAAAAGAGCGATCATGTCGGCAAATGAACAAAGCTTCATTGTTCACTAAATCTCTTAAATCTCGCATGCTATGGCGGAAGCTGAAAAAAGAACAAAGAAAATCTAAGTTATCTAGAATGGAATTAAGTAGTAGATGTAATGTATGTATGTGTAAAACTTACGTGTGGTGGGAGCCATCTTCCTCACACTTTTTCAGACACATCTCACGCAACAAATCATGAAGAACACAGGTTTTCACTCCTCTTCCATCAGATTTTCTCTTGGAAACCATCACTAGACTTCTATTAATCAACTCCATCAAATATTCTCTTGCCACACTTTCTCTACTCTTCCCATTCTCTCCAACTATGAATCCTTCCGCGATCCAAAATCTATATAACTTTTCAACGTAGATTTCTTCGTCTTCTTTGTATACTCCAAAATAAAGAAAGCACGACTTCAAATTGTCTGGCAAACAATTGTAACTCAATTCCAGAATTTGCATCACTGACTTCTCCCCACCATCAATATAAGAGCCTAAACTTCCCGTCACTGCTTCCCATTCACTTTCGTCCTCACCCATAGTTGAAAGAACACCAGCAATAACGACTGCAGTGAGTGGCAGTCCTCGACATTTTGCTGCAATTTTCTTTCCGATGTGTTGCAATTTAAGGGGGCAAGTTTCAGCACCAAACACCTTCTTCTCAAGCAGTTCCCAACATTGCTCATCCGATAGAAATGTTGGCTCATGAATCATGCTATTAGGTGGAGCCGCATCTTTGTTCCTGCTAGTGAGCAATATCCTGCTTCCATTTCCATCATCTGGGAAACATCTCCGTAATTCATACCATACATTTGAGTCCCATATATCATCCATGACAACAAGGTATCTTCTTCCCTTCAATGTTTTGTAAATGTGATCTACTAATGTTTCTCCTTCCATATTTAACACCTTATCTTTATCAAGCTCGATACTAATATGAGTCAAAATGTTAGCCATTATTCTTGGTATGTCATTTCTTTGAGAGATGACACACCATGAGAGCTTATCAAATGTATAGTTAACCAAGGGGTGATTATACAATTTCTTAGCTAGAGTGGTCTTACCAAGTCCAGGCATCCCCAAGATTGATATGACTTGCAGGCTCTGCGTTCCCCCTCCAACCAACTGATCCAAAATGTCCCTCTCCTTTTCTTCTAAACCAATGATGATGTCATTGTCTCTCTCATCCTGTATAGGCAGTTGTGCATTGAAATTTGTCGTCGCTTTTGAGCCACCAAGGTTGTTCACATAAGTGAGCCTGGTGCTGAATCTTATATGCTGAATCTGGTGGTTCAGATCAATGAGCCTAGTGGCGACATAAGTGAGAGGAGCATCCTTAACCAAGAATGCAGAAATAAGATACTCGGCTTGACGTGCAATATCTCCGGTGCGCATCAGAGGCAATTCTAGTTCTCCGATCGCATTAGCTGACCTCATATTGTTGATTGAAGAATGCAAAAGCAGAAGCCCCTTATGGAGCAGCTTGATTTCATCCTTGAGATCAGCAACAGGATGGTCCTCCCGTTTCAACAGATCCTGCAGATCATCCAGTAGAGACGCGATAACGACGAAGGAATCGACGATAGAAGTCCTCGGAGTTGTATAATTTGGCATGGTGATATTAGCATACAATCGAAGAGTAGCTTTCAAGAGGTGGACAGTATGGTTCGAGACAGCAGCAAGTTCGTCATCCATGGTTTCAAAGGATCCAAATATCAAGGAATGCACTAACCTTCCCGCTCGATTCGCCACAGCTTCAAAGTCTGCCAACAGTGTCTGGAACTGAGGTTGTCGGTCTTCGCTGTCGAGGAAGCTCCATGATATGTCCCCAAGAAGTGTGAGGAGACACCGCACCTCCTCCTCAAGAATCTCGATCCGACAATCCGACAGCTCTGTTTTGTGGTATAGCAGTTCAACAAGGAAACAGAGAAAAGCTTCAATGTTTCGACTTTTGCTGAACCGGAGTGGGCTTATCTCCGGCGGCACGGCCAACATCACCCCAAGTTTTTCCGTTAAAAAACCCACCGCCGCCATGGGGGGTAGTTCAACATTCCCTTCAGCATTACTGCATCTCTTCACCCCACTGTTTCCTCCAATTGAAATCCAGTCATTCCAGTAAAACTTGAGCACGTCGTACAACACAGAGTACCAATCCACAGACCGGTCAAACTCGTGCAAGAAATCACCCCCCCTCAATTCGGTAATCTCTTGGAAGATGTCTCGAAGGCCTAAAAGCTGAAACTCCAGCTTGTCGTTGGAGATACAATTCCTCCTCCATTCCGCTATCTTTTTGTATATTTTTACAAGATGAACCATAATGAATAGATGGATTCACATCAACAAATTGGTCCCCAAACTCTATTGTAGATTTGCAGAATTGTGCAAAGAAACGAAATCCCAAAGTCAATGCCACATTTTTTTTTAGTTTTACGGGAAATTTTGCATCAAGCACTCAGGTTTTACTATTTTACGGAAAATCAGGAAAACAACAAGAAATAATAATTAATGATGAAGAGGGATGAATAAATGGATAGTTTTCTCAAAGGTAGGAAAACTACAATATTTAGTGGTATTATATTAATTGAGTTGTGAATTATTCTTGTTTTACTAATTAAACACGCTTTTACAAATAATTAATACTAGTACTTTGTTCCAGTGGTTGGATTTGTTGATGTAAATCTGTTTCTGCTCTTTCTATTGTTAACTTTAGGTTAACCCCCTAATTATCTGACGAGTTTACAATCTTTCTTGTAAGTACTATATAAATATGTTATATTATAATGTTAATGTTACAAAGAAAATTCGTACCCATATTCTTGTAAGTGGTTATATTCTTGATAAAATTCCTTTTTTTATCATAACAGGAGGTAATGTTTTAGATTTGAAAAGTTGAATGGCCTATTAATTCAGTTTGAAAATGAGGCTGAACTGACTAAAAAAATTAGAATCAAATTACACTAATCATTCATTTATTGTCTATGAAGAGTAGGCACAAATAAGCCATTAGGAAGATATCTGCAAGAACAAACAGCTCAAGCTGGACTTGTCATTAGACAAACAAATTGTTATCTTTCACAACAGCAGCTAATCTAACACTAATGGCCCATCTCCGCTAGTGTGTGCGAGCAAGAGAGAAAGAGAGAGATGCGAGGCGTACGAGAAGGTACCGGCCAAACGAGGCTCAGTCAAGGTTATCAATTTTAATAGGGGTGATATCATCTGCAACTGCAAAGTGTCCGACCAAACGAGCAAAGAAGGCCATCTGTTGTTCAAGAGTGAACTTAATATTCTCCGCCTGCACAACACAATTTGATCAGAATAACGCGACAAAGGGAGAAGCATACAATACACATCTAAGAACGAGAGTAGAGTACTTTGCGGAAACCATGCCCTTCTCCTTCGTACTCCACTAGAGCTACAGGCAGACCTTTATCCTTCAATGCATGGTAAATTTTACGAGCTTGATCAGGCAGCACAACCTGTAATAACAGAAAATTATGGATGCTGAATTCTCAAAGTTTGATTATGGTTTACTTATTTACATGTTTATGATGAAGTGAAATAAAATAGATAACGGATAACACAGATGAACATCATATCCTAACATAAGCAAAATAAGATGCATACCTTGTCTTCTAGACCTTGAAATAGTATTATAGGGCAGGAAAATTTATCCACAAAATTGATAGGTGATCTCTCGAAGAATGCACTTTCATCTCCTGCAATGATTCAAGTAGCCCATTGAGTATTTCCAGCAAGAGTTGCGAGAAAAGAAGTTTACCACGATATTTCACAGGTATGCTGATTCATTACCTACAAGATTGTCAATGTAGCGGGATTCGAACTTGGGCATGTCACCTTTCAGTGATTTTAAGTCAGCCACCTGTTGGAATAAAATCATTTATTTTATAGCACAACACTATACAATGTTGAAGTAGATCGATAGGGGCATCACGAAAGATTAATGATTAGCATATTGAGTTCAAACACCAACTCTTTAGATTTTTTGCCACCAGTCAACGACAAACAATGCAGCAAAGAATTACAATCAACCGGAAGATACTTCTAAATCAAGGCAGACAGGAAGAGCACATAGAAAAAGATGCAATACAATTAAGAAAACCACCAATAACTGTCAGAAAAAGTACTAAACACATACATTTAGTACATACTGATCCCCAGAACATTACCATGTACAGTCCCTCCACACCTTAGGGCTATCCAAATTCCAAAATCAAAATAGGAAATTTCACTTCCAAAACGAACATGATTTTCAAGATCCTACAAGTTGTATCCAGAAAATTTGTGAAATGACAATAGCAGCAAGCAGTCTCAATTTGGTCTATGACACAAATTTATGAGCAGAAAGAAATAAGGAAGAAAATTACAAGTGCCATGATCGAAAGCTCCACAGACTGGCATTAGGATATAGACACAGGTTTCAGAGAGCAGGGACCATGTAATCTTCAATATGCTTTTATTCTGTCACGATTATTTGAATATTTTTAGCAGGGAGATTCTATTTATGCAAAAGCCATGTTATTCAATTTATTAAAAAGTGGTAGTTGAATAAGTAATGTAGAAGAATAATACAGGAAAAAGTGATGATCGTAATCATGAAGTTTGAAGTCCCCCACAAACTGGACATTATAGTTAGTAGGGAAAATTAGCACTCACTCCATATAGTGATGCTCCTGCTTTAAATATGTCTCGGAATGCAAGGGCAGCTAAGGTTGTGTATCCACCAGCAGAGCCCCCCGTGATGCATAATCTCTCACCATCAACTTTTCCACTATCAACCTTTAACAAAAATTATATGACCACATAAATAAATTTTTCATGTTTGCGTCCATTATTATTAGACAACTAATAATTCATTCAACCAAAAACTTGGCACAGCTGCAGCAGTCATTGACATCAGTAATTCCCCAGCGCCCAAGCAACCTATCTCGATATTTTCGGCCATAACCTACAGAATTTACAACAGTATCAATTTTATTGACTTGAAACAGATGACAACAGCAAAAAGAAAAGGGAAACGGAGAGTACGGGACAAGGATCAATACCAGTGCTTCCACCGTAATTGACATCAACAAAAGCCCATCCACGACTGGTCCAATATTGGATGTTGAGATTTAAAATGCCACGAGACTCAGCAGTAGGACCTCCTGTATGGAGAATATTTACAGGTCCAGTTTTTAATACGCTTAAAAAATCAATACAAAACAATTCTCCAAGAATATATTTTTATAAACAATCTAAAAGAAAAAAAAAAAAAAAAAAAGAACACAGCATGCGTCAGAAAATTTCTGAAATACGGGTCCCAGCTGTTGAATGTAGAAATAATATAAAATATAATATAATAAATCCTCAAAAATACCGTGACTCTTTAGCAGCAGCGGAGGTTTCTCCTCAAGACTAGCTTGATATACAGGGTTTGTTGGGGGGTAAAAATAAGCATATGCACTTTCTCCGGGGACTTCTGTAGGGAACTCTATCAGTTCTGGAGAACTTATATATGGTCTAAACGATGAACTTATATAAGATGAAGACCACATGATCCTAAAATCAATTGCTTTGGATTTCTGATCATCCAATATCACCTGGAAACAGAAAAGTAGGAATGCTTAAGAAAATGCAAAAATCTCGATTTCAACTTTCAATAGCTTTAATCGCCAACTATACTATATTTTTTCATTGGAAAACACCAACAAAGACCAACACCTTAGCTATTGATAGAGGATGAACAGCAGATGCTCCTTCAACATACAAGCAGTCGGGCCCAGATACCTGCATAGAAAATAGATATCTGTAAAATTTTCTATTATCCACGTAATTCATTTTCATAGGAGAAAAAAAATTGAAAATGTAGAAATTGAGGTAATGTTATATACTAAATTATTGATATCTGTGAAAGGAATATCAAGTAGTGATATCTTGCTCTGCGTTACATCCAAAATTCCAAGATATGACCTCCCATTCATCCTGTAGATATTAACCCTCGACTTGAATTAATCCACATGAATAAGGAAAAAGAAATGAAGATAAGATAAATAGGTCTTGCTGGTCCACATCAATTGCATATTTACAGGACAGACTTATCATATGTAAACGCGACTTTCTTCACATCACCTGTAGTTGCAGGAAATTAAACTCTTTTGGTCAGGCTTGAGTATGAAGTCATATGAGTTCAAGCCAAAAACCCACAAAGGTTTGGTGAATTCGGCATTTAAGGAGTACACAGGCAGTACTTCATTCGTGGATTCCACCTAAGAAAAATCAGGGAAGAAGTACATTTATCAGTAGCAAGTATGTGGTAAAAAAAATGATGATGAGATCT
Source organism: Pogostemon cablin (assembly GCA_023678885.1). Taxonomy (NCBI): domain Eukaryota; kingdom Viridiplantae; phylum Streptophyta; class Magnoliopsida; order Lamiales; family Lamiaceae; genus Pogostemon; species Pogostemon cablin. The sequence continues at coordinate 28,823,619 of CM042975.1, forward strand.
GCGGATAAATTAGATAACACATCACAAAGACACAAACCCAATATCAAAACAATATGTAAAAGAAAATGAAACTTAGAATTGGAAATGTAATATGCCACAGTTAAAATAATATATTATGGTCTGACAATCTCATGCCTCTTTTAATATTTGACAAGCATGATGAATTCATATTAAGGATATGATGTAATTGGTTAAGCAACAATATAAAACTTTGAAACCAAGGTGATTAATATTAGCTCTTAAGAATAACATGTGAGAAGTTTCATTGTGCATTCCTTATTCTACTAGAGAAAGTGTAAGTAACGGCAAATCATTTTGAAGTCAAATGACAAAAAATGAGCTAATTATCATCAAAACACAAGAGGCCACATTTTTTCCCTAGTTCGGAGTTTTTCTTTATGATTTCTTCAAAAAATTCTACTGTTGATTTGTTTCTCAATATATTTCCATACTCATATATTTCTTCTTTCTGAGAATTAACAACAAATACCATATACTCTTCTATAACCCAAGTTCAGAACTAAAATACTTTATATGAAAGCCGAGCAGAGCAACCTTCGTTTCTAAGGGGAAAATTGTCCTCAGAGTCTGTCAACCATAAAAAATTTCACTCAAAATCTGATTTAGGCCTAAAATATTATGCACTAATCGACTGTCTAAAACTAAAAACATAATCATAATTCATATTTATCTATTTTTCTCATATTCCAGTAATATAATTCCCAGTATATGAATCTTAGTCTTCAATGTCAGTTATGCATACATATTTTAGGGGAAAGTTGCAAGTAGACAACAAACTATAGATAAATGCATACCCATCGGTAGATATTCCAAAATCCACTTTCTCTATCAGTGATGAAGAAAAGTTCCCCTGAAACATAAGGGTAAAAAATAATGGATAAATCTAAAAATACTCTTGTATAAATTATCACAAACAGTCTTATTTTAAAATTATTTTACATGGAAACTCCTTATCAGCCGCTCAACATTCAGCTAGATAAAGCACCATATTAGGCAACAAGGTATGATTGCACTATGATGACAAACATTGAAACTATTCTATATTATGGGTTCAACACGGTGTGTTAACTATTCTATATTATGGGTTCACAAACAGTTTTCTTAAAAAAATTTATCTTTTCCTTTTTTATGTGTCATTTTGAAGAGAATTTCCAGTTACAAGTACTTTTACAAACATAGGCTTTGTCAAATTCATTGTGGTCACATTCAGAATTTTGTTTTGTGTCCCAAAAAATGGAAAAGTAGTGACGGGCACCACTACGCCTAAAAGGGATTACAAGCCTCAAATGGATTCGAAATACAATTCCATACAGGGAGAACTTCTTCAAGACTTAATAATATAAACATCCTTTCAAAATCAGAAATCTGGTAATCCAAATGAATGCAACATAAAACAGTTTCTATAGTTTCATTTGGCCTTTTGAATTGAACTTTGTGTTATTCAAACTCAAATGCCCCGAAAATTTTAAGAAGTTGAATGTTCCACAACAGTCAAATTATCAGTGTGTCTGTAATTTGGTTGCAAGAGCTTATTATTCATGGACCAGAAAGTCAATAAGCATATTAAAGAAAGTGTTGATAGTACCTTCAGGTGACCACTTAGGTTCAGTTGGTGATTCAACAATTGATGTATCGCCACCAGCCACACAAATTCTTTTTTCTATTTCTCTAGAAGACAGAATTTTGAACAATACAAGAAACAATCAGGATCATGGAAGTTTGATTCTTGATTTGATCAAGTAATCCATAGCAAAGATTTGCGTTACAATTAGAGTACGTTCGAGGAAGGCTTAGAAAACTGAAGACTCTTAGTTAGACTACTATGTAAAAAATTATAATCCACGAGATACTGTGCAAAATGATGTAATGGCTAACATGGTTACAGAAAAAGAAAAGAAAAAAAAATGGCAGTCAAAAATAACACTACAGGTGATATGAATAGTGGACCACAAGGTGAAGAAGAACACGAGAGTATAGTAGAATCTAATGCAATTTATCCAAATAACAGACCTTGATAAAGCAATGCAAAAAGATAGTGCATATAAAGGTGAAGGAATATTTCATCTGCTTACCCATTCTCAGAGATATATCCAACCCAAAGTTCAGACCTGTCCCATGGCATGTTGGGATGACCCCATTCAATCCATGCCAACCTTTGTCCTTTTCCATCGATTCGTGGAAAAGCATAGAAGTCATTGCCTTCAACTAATATTTTCGGTTCTGCATTTGGGATGGTAGTATTATATGATAAGTGTAGGTACGGGAGTTTAACCGCCAATCCGAAAAGAAAATCACATCGTTCCAGAAAGATGAAAATTTTACCTTTTATTTGGTTTCCACTGAGATCAATGGATACAATTGTAGTGATGGCATTCAAACTACTTTCACGAGAATCTATCAAAATAGCATTAAGGCAATCACAATGTTCATGAATAAAGATAGTTTTGAAGGACAACATAAGATGAATTCATGAGCTACCTTCCTTGACTGTCAGATAACGATTAAATCTAGAATCAAATACTCCATCAGCATAGCACACATGAGGCCTATCATAGTCTGGTGTGAGTGGTGCAGGAGCTGAATCTACTAGACCAAAGGAATTAAGATTTTTTTTTTTAAAAAAAATGTTTACTTGAAAATCTAAAAGCTACACCAAAACTAAAAGTTAGCTCAACTGATTTTTCTATTAATTTTTAACAATGGAACTACTTGAAAAATAAAAAATGTAACAGAAAATCTCTAGCAATACGACAGAAAAAAGCAAATCAAAGAGATTGACCTTGAGAGGAAAATGACAGCTTGTACAGTCTTTGATCCTTGTAATTAGAAAAGATGACAAAGTCTCCTGCAATGCAGAAGGCCACCCCACCATATTCTTGTGCCAGTGTCCTGACGGCAAAATTATCCGGCGTAATATCAAGTGGACTTCCTTCTTCCCTCTCTGCTTGTCTTACCAGCACATTTCTTCTGAAATTTTGACATAAAGATAGACCAAATCTAATCAACCCTTAAATTCATTACAATGAAACATAACCTCCAAACCACTGAAAAATGATAAATACTCTCAAAAGTGAACCCCTATAAATTATAAATAAATAAGCAAGCATGAGTTAGGCACTCGGATTCAAAAACTCAATGCAGAGTTTCTGAACACCTAAATGTGTCAAATTTCACAATCACTGAGTACAACCAATAACTACGCCTTCCCAATACACAGCAGCACAAAATGAATCGAGAAGCAAAAAACGACGTAGTTTAAAGTCTCAACGGTAATATATCCCAAAATCAAGTAGCAAAGAGCAGAAGCTTGTAAAAAACGCAACTAATCATCTGAATCATCAGCACGACGAATTCAACTGAATTGAACGAATACAACGAAATAATAATCTATTGCATTTAAGCATACAAGTGAGTACGTGAATACCCACCCAGATTCCGAGGGCCGGGATTCGACCCAATAGAGGCGACCCGAAGAGTCAGTGGCGAAGCCACCGAGGCGTTTATCTGAACCAGAAACAAGGTCTGCAGTGATAGGGGACTTCCAAGAACCGTAGGGAGCAGTTAGCTTCGCTTCTTCTGCGGTTTCTGAAGCAGTAGACATCTTAATTTCAGTTGAAACTCGTGTTCTACAATGGAAGAATTGGGGGAATATGGATGATCCCCGAAATCTTGAATTTCGCAAATGAAAATGGGAGATGTGGCAGTTCAAGTGACGAGAGATAGACGCGATTGCTCCTAGTGCCATTTGCTCCGTAGCCTGCCCTTTTTATGCTATAAATAAATAAATATATATTTATAATTTAAAATAAGAATTTATTAAATTTCAAAACGACGCCGCTATGAGTGCTTCAATAACGGTCAATTCTAAATAATGACTACGTTTCTTCCAAAAATCAGGAAATAAAATTTTCATGTGTTTTGGTTACTGAAAATTTTGTAAGAAACCTTCTAAAAATTGTTTGCATTAATACTTAATAGTGTCGTTAACTAATTGAATTCACAGGTCGCAGTAATTATTCCAAGAAAAGTTAAAAAATATATACTCCATATTAAATAAATTTAATTGGAATAATTATACATCAGTCTTCTCTATTTAAAATTGAAATTGATTTGTGAGAGCGTTTTTGGTAATATGATCAAATTTCATACTGCTTATCATGTACACCAAAATTATAGCAATTTTTTTTTAATCTAAATTGTTTGTTGGATAGCTGGAAATGATCAAATTAGTGACAGTTTGGTTAAGACATGATGTGTCTCTCGATTTTAGTGGCTAAAATGAACCAGTTTCTAATTTCTATCAACTATGAACTGGATCATTCTGGGATACCAAACTTCCCATTGGTTAGATATACATTTATTTGGCGTGACAGCAGCAAAACCCAGCCAGTCGTTCAGTCCTATAAGTTTGGGGGGTTTTGCTGATTTCTTTTTTAAGTTTAGATTAAGTGTATTTCTACATTGATTGATCATGCAATCTCCTCTGCAATTCTTATTAGCTCTATAATCTCCACGTAATTCCTTGTGCTCTTTAGATTCATTGCAAGTTTACTTCATTCGACATAAATTCATAATCTTCTGCTAGATTTCTTGTTTGATCATCTTGATCGGTGTGTGAGCTATAATTCACTTTGGAATACAAAACAAAAAATTAAAATTAAAAAAAATCAAGTATCCATGTCTCAATTGCAAAATTAATCTACTCTGCACAATTTATTCTGTAGACAAGTCTCTATTAGCTCTTCTTCCATGGATTTAGAATTTTCTTGTTCTTTTGATTTCCTGAAAATAAAATTCAAATAATATAACTCCATTGTTTGGACTTAAAGGTGAAAATAAAATTTAATGGGCAATGTGGAATAAATAAATAAATGAGTCCATACACACCTTAAATTCCAAGTACTAATATTGATTATATTTTTAAAATTTGTACTCCCTTCGTCCCATAGAAGTTGACACACTTTTCTTTTTGGTTTGTCCCACTAAAGTTGACACATTTCCTTTGTAATACATGAGACCCACACAAAAATAATTAATCTATTCTCATAGGCCTCACATATCACCTCTAATACAACTACCCACTACACATTAAATATTATTTCTCTCACTTCACTTTACTCCACTTTACATTAAATTATTATACTCCTTAATCTCCGTGCCCAAAAAAAAATTATATCATCTTCTATGGGACGGAGGGAGTATAAAAAAGCAACATGTTATTATTATTTTTTTTAAAATACTATATTCTCATACAAATTTTATTTTGGGTTTTCCCTATACATTTATTTATAAAAGAAATCAACACTACCAAACATTAACATATCTAATGGAGTATACTTTTATCATTTACCCATCATATACCTCTAAAAATTAGTATCACTTCTCTAAATTTTTGCATTGGGGTAAGGGGTGCAAACAATAGGAATAAAGGAGGAGTACAACTTTTATACAGTATAGTACTAAATTTCATCTTCTAGTCTTGTAACACTTTACATTCTCAATTTTGGTCCTTTTGCAAAATAATTTCCACAAATGATAGGACTTATCCAAGTCCTGTAAATTTTAAAATTATTTTACAAAATGATCAAAAGTGAAATGTTATACTCCCTCAGTTCAATTGAGAGAGTTATTTTTATTTTTTACACGTAAATTAAAGAGTATTATTATTTAATATGTAGTGAATAATTATATTAGTTTGAATGTGAGTCTCATATTTTAGTTGAATTTGAGTAGGATTGTCAATTTTACCCGCCGGATCGGGTTACCCGCGGGTACCCGGGTGATTGGGTAAGGATAGGGTAGGGAAAATCAGGTAGAGGATCGAGTAATACCCGTACCCGAAAAAAATATATGTGGGTAAGGGTAGGGTACGGGTTTCCCTTTTATACCCGCGTACCCAACCCGATATCCGACCCGATCACCTGTTATATAATATAAATATATTAATATATTATATTATATTATATATATTATATTATATTATATATTACTAAGGAGATCGTAGTTTTCGATATACCTTCAAGTGTTGGATTATAATATTTCTTTTCATGTTATTATATTAACTATGTTGATTTTTTATTGTTGCACTTGGATTAAATATTATTCTTACTTCATTTTTATGGCTTATATTTTATTTTGATATTTTTGTGTCGATTTTAAGGGAAAAAATTGATACGGGAAGGTGTGGGTCGGTGCGGATAGGATATGTCAGGTTCAAATTACTGCGGGTATCCGTATTATACCCGTTTAAAATATCCGTTCATCATTTCTTGCATGTATCCGTATATCTGTGGGTTACCCGATGGATAAACCCGTATCCTACCCGATGCTTTAATTGATGGTAATAGGGTAGGGTATGAATAGAGTAATTGGGTAGCGGGTAGTATGTGGATTTGCTCAACCTGTATCCTACCATACCCATTTACATCCCTAAATTAGAGGGTATTCAAGGACCCGGGTGTATACTTGTTAGTTTTTTTAATGAAAAATTAAGTGTAAAAAATATACAATTATTAAAAAAATATGTATACACTATTGAATAAAAAGTTATACACATATGAATGTTAGTTTTTTTAATGAAAAACTTAGTGTGAAAAAAATATACAATTATTACAAAACACGTATACAAAATAAAATAATATGTATATAAAATAAAATAAAAAGTGATACACATATGAGTGCACCCTAATTATTTAATTATTTTACTTCGATATGATTATTAATAAATTTTCAATCTGATGAATCATATCTTTATGAAAACTAACAAGCTAAAAATACTCCCTCCATCCCATAAAGAAGTTCACACTCTTTTTAAAAAGCTCTAACAAAAGATACAGTAACCGAGAACTTTATTATGGGAGGTAGTAAGCAGTAACCAAAAAATTGGACTGTGAGAGAATGATGTGTAAAACAATTTCTTCCAATAAAGCCCTTAAACGGATAAGATCAACATCACACTGTCGTTCCACACAAGCGCCCCCACACGGACAACCCGCAGTTTTAACACACCCGCTCCAATCCGGTGTCCTTTTTGGTCATTTCACCCTCCATCATCCTCTCATATAATAAATTCACAACCCTCGCATCCACGTCTCCACCCTATCAATTCACACATTCACACGCACTCAAGAGTGAAAAAAGCAATGATCATGGCTGACGATATCAATCCCTCATCGCCCCCCTCGCTTAAAAACAGGCTGAAGCACACTCTCTGCTTCTCTTGCTGTTTCGGCCGCCGCCAGGGCGACCACCTCCCCCTCCACCACTCTCCGCCCTCGCCGTCCGATGAAAACCCGACCGTAATTTGGGTGAAAACGAAAGGATCTCAGGATCACTCCATATCCGAGATCAAAGAGAAGTTCTGCGCGATTTTCGGAATTTCAGGAGGCAAGCAGAAGAAACACTCCACGGCGGTGGAATTTAGGTACGATCCGTTGAGTTATGCGTTGAATTTCGAGGATGGATTTGATTACGACGATGCAGCGCCGTTGAAGAGTTTCGCCGCCAGATTGCCGCCGTCTGCACCGGCGCCTTCATCCGTTAGATGAATCGATTTGGAAACGGAATCGTAGCCGTCTCTGTAAGAAAGAAACTGCTCTAGGTTTTGTTAAAAACCGGTCGGACCGTGAACATAAATTACAATTTTTTTAATTTATTTTTTTTGTAAATACTAAATTACAAATTATTTTGTTTCTTTGTTTTCTTCTAATTTTGGTTATTTTGATGAGTTCATTATAATTATCCATGTTCGATAAATCTTTTGTACTCCTATCAACTCCCTGTGATCTAATTCTTTGAACTGCTGATGTTTATGTCATCCAAAAACAAGAATGAAGAGGCCAGTGAGCAGCAATTCTGTCATACACATGTTGTGGGCTCTTTTTGATAAACAAAGAGATCCTTACTCAGTCAACAAGGGAAATAGTAGTAGAGAGACATTAAAACCAATCTAATGGCCTAATAAATACTCAGATATGAATTCATTAGAAGCTAACATAAAAATCTAATCTGATTGTGGGTCGCTTCAATACACAATATGGGACATTAATTCCATTTTTTTCTTCTTACACAGCCCTTTTGCCATTGAAATGTTTACTTTGTAATCAAATCCAGCCACATTAAAGCTGTTTAAATCAAAACATGTGGGAAAAGAAAATTGAAGAATGAGAGAATTTTTTTTGAAAGTTTGTCTCATATCATCATTTAGGCTGTAAAAATGTCCGAATTTGCTAATGGTTTTCTTAATATTTCAATTTCAATTCTAGTAATTAATCATTATTAAATCAAGTGTGGTCCTTTATGTTAAAAAAAAAAAGGAGATTTTTCAGAAAATTAGGGATAATTCTGGGGTGCACACCTCCAGTTTATAGCTTTAATGAAGGTTTATAGCTTTAATGAAGGTTAGCTTTAATGAAGATTATAATAGTAATTATGTAATTTATAAAATTAATTACTAATTTAAATCTAAAGGTAAAAATTAAAGAGCATAAAATCTTATAATTTAGATTTTATAGGTACACCGGTAGTAAGACTCGAAAATTAGTGATAAATTTTAGAAGTTGGTATTTAAAAACTGTGTAAGCTATTATACTCTGTGTAAGTTGCCATACATACCCATATGCGCTATCCAGTTAGATTTCTAAAAATTTCCAAAAAAAATTACAAAATTTAAAAAATATAAATGTTGAAATTTGAAATTTTCAACTAAAGTTATAACTTAAAAAAAAAAAAAAAAAAAAAAAGGAAAAACTAATTAAGAATCAAAATACTAAAAGGATCCTTTTGAAAAATGTTGCCTTTTATGACCGATAACCCGTGGGAAACTGGTAGATTTATACTCCATAATCGAAGGGCATTCAAGCTTCAGCTCTCTGTAATCTCCATTTCTTACTTCTCGCACGATTCCTGTGGAGTGTTGCTCTCTTGCTCTAAACCTTTGTTACCCAGGCTGTAGATTTCAGAGACCCAGATCTCATTGGTAAGTTGCCACGATTCGCCTTTGCTTAAATTCGAGGTTTTGTTTATTTTGTATGTAATGTTGATAAATTTAGGTTTCAAGCTTTGAGAAAGTAAGAAGAAAATGGACCCGGATGCAGTGAAATCAACTCTTTCTAATCTGGCTTTCGGGAATGTAATGGCTGCCGCAGCCCGTGATTATCAGAAGGTTTTTTTTTTTTTTCCCCAATTTACTCTGAGTGAATCTGATGGCCCTTAATGCACTTCCATGAATTACTTCCCTTGTTTATTTGATTTTAATTTAATGATAGAATTAACGATTTGGAGATTAATGATGTACTGGGCTGTTCGCTTTCAATGGATTTGATTGAAAACTATTAGCTTTTTTTAAATCATGATCTGCAAGGTACAATGTCCTTGATTTTTTTTGTTGGGAGTTTTGATTTGAACCTGATATTGCAAAATCTTAGGTCTTTTTTCATAGTTAGGAAGATACATATGTTTTCAAGGTTTCCTATCAGATGAGAATCTACCCTTCAGCAGAATAACTGTATTGACGATTTTTGGCTTCTGTAGTGAAAGTGAAATCCTTGTTTCAAAATATAGCTACGATGCTTTATTGAAGTTAAATATTGCTCTAGTCCATTGCTGCAGTTTAAAAACAATGAATGCTGCGAAAAATATGCTGAATTCTTAAGAACTGTTTGTGTCTACTGTTGACAAATGGCATTTGCTTCATCTGATCTTTATCGATAAGCTTCAGTGGTTACTTGTTTAAGTAATTTAAATGAGCAGCAGCATAAAAAAAAGTTTGAGTAGACACAGATTTGTATCTCAACAGCCATGTCTTTAATAGGAATTGCGGGCTCAAGAGAAAGCGCAAGCATCCTGCTCTGTTAATGATGACTTAGATCTTGATGAGCTGATGGATGTAAGTGAAATGTGCATATCTGTGTTATTACTTTCTATCTCCCTCTAGAAATCCTTTCTTTTTCTTCTGGTGTCTGATGTTGCCTCACAATCTTTAAATGTTATCTTCATCATTCCATGAATCTTGTATCTTTTACATGATATCCAGGACCCTGAGCTGGAAAAATTGCATGCTGATAGGATTGCGGCTCTTAAGGTATACAGTAAGGCTCTCAAATGATCTTGGATTTTACTAATCTTGAATAATGCTAGAACTGAAAATGCATATCCTTATAGAAAGAAGCAGAGAAGCGTCAGGAACTGAAAATGCAAGGTCATGGAGAGTACAGGGAGATAACAGAGGCAGACTTTTTGGGTGAAGTTACTGGCAGTGAAAAGGTGATTTGTCATTTCTACCACCGAGAGTTCTACCGTTGCAAGTAAGGACGCAAAATGCCTCTGAATTGAAATATTTTTGGAAAGTGAAGGGTAGACATATAATATTATGAGGCCCTTGGATGGAAAATCTGAGCTGGATGAAGTACATGCTAGATGTTTATTTCGGAATAAATTATAATTTTCTGGATAAGTTATTCTTATAACTTTGTTGTGCACTTCTGTAGAATAATGGATAAACATTTGAAGTCCCTCGCCCTGAAACATTTTTCTACCAAATTCATCAAATTGGATGCCGAGGTCAGTGAAAATAAGTATTCTGCTTGTCATTACACTATTGAGAAGTTGCAAATTTAAAAGAGTCTAATCATCCAATTTCCTTTTTTTTTTTTTTTTTTTTTTTTGGTAAATTTTTTGTGCAGAATGCTCCTTTCTTTGTTGCTAAGCTAGGAATCAAAACATTGCCGTGTGTCATAATATTCAGGTCTGTGTTTTCACCATTTCTTACTTTCCCAGCTATGCATTTATCTATTGTAAGTTTATTTTATTGTTTATAAATGGCATTAGTCTGTACTGTTATTTTACCCAATTCTAATTCTAATGAACGGCAGTGGATAGGTAATTGATCGGCATCTTCTAAGTTGCACAGCCTGTTGTAATTCTATGGTACCTCTTCGTCGCTATTGTACATGCAGCACTATGCTCATGGAGAATAGTACATCATTATAGGCCTAACTGTTATAATTATATACGTCATCCTATGTGAATGCATACTGGAGACAGTTTAAATAATGAGTGGATACAACAAAGTTTCTGAGCAAATATTATAAGAAATCATAGGGACTTTCCGCTGATGATTCATTTAGAATTATTGTAATGATATTACGTTTCAAGATTCACATTGCTGATGACTCGCTCTTGAAAGCCATTGAGAGATGTTAACATTACTAAGATCCAATGTCCTTTGACAGGATAGATATCATTGTATTTAAAATATTTGAAAATTTCTGATCTCTTTATCCAGGAAAGGTGTTGCATCGGACCGGTTGGTCGGATTTCAAGACTTGGGTGGAAAAGATGATTTTTCTACAAGGACACTCGAGCTTTTCCTGTTGAAGAAAGGTAATGTTTTTGTGTAGAGTACTTAGCCAAAGCTGCAGTCACCTCTCTGCAGTTTCTAAATAATCGTTGTTTTCAGGAATAATCGAGGAGAAAAAACGGGAGGACGAGGACGATGATTATCTTGAAGGCAAGAATAGGACTGTGAGATCATCTGCTAATCTGGATTCTGATTCCGACTAATATTATCCTACAGTTAAGTTGTCTTGTGATGTGTGTAGATTTCTCCAATATTTTTAGTTAAGTAAGAATCAGTATTTTGCTTTTGTTCTCTGTTGCTGCTATAATGCTATTTTTGGTGTATTTTGTAAACTGGCCATTTTGTCTACTTTCTAATATTGCAATTTTTTTTTAAAAAAATTATACAATCTAAAATGATTTCTGGATTCATCATCATTGAGCCTTCTAGCTCAATGCCATAAGTGCTTTTAAAAAAGTAGTGATAAAAATTAAGGAATAAGGATATTTAAATTATTAAATGCTACAAAAAGACACATCTTGTGTGATCCTTGTGTATGGATCGAATAAAATATAGAGAGAAAAATGAAGAATGTAACTAAATATAAAGCATATTGAAGTATACAATGGGGGCAATAACTACATATGCATGATCAATGTGAATATGCATGCAGTTATAGTAAGTGGCTACTTTATTAAATCATTGTAACCTAATCACAACCCATTTTAATCTATTCATTCATGACAAGAGATTAGTAGAATATATGTTGGTCTAAATCATCATTCATCAATACCAATGATGATTTACAAATAATTCCATTAATTCACCATCTTCTTTCTTGACTTCCAAATAAAACATACTTCGAGATTTCATTTTTCATTTTTAAACTCTTCCACCCTAACAAAATCATTGAAATAGTCAAATTAACTATGGCAAATTTAATAACAGAATCCTACATAATTAAGGTTTAGTATAGCTAGTCTAAAATCTAGAAAAATAAGCTTTGGTCACAGCACCCATAACAATAATTAAAGAATCATTTATTTATTTATTATTATTATTATTATCTCATCGTTAATATTATTATGAAGTTTGGGTGATTTTGCATTGTACCCGATACATCGTTGCATATGGGATTATAGGTTCAAATTAGGATATCATGAGTTTAGATTAAAACTTAATCTGACAGTTAAAATTATTCAAGTCCATTCTAATTGGACTCTAAAGTTTGATATAAAATAGGGAGAATATATAATACTCCCACCATGTTGAATACATGTTCACATTTATAATTTGTATAAATATTAATAAGAGATAGTATTTTAAAAAAAATTAAAATACATTGTGAAATTATCATTTAAATATTTTGTATATAGGTGTAAATTTGAATTCACAACTATTTAAAATGAAAAGTGTGAATTCAATCGAAAGTTGATAAAAATCCTTGTAACTTGTAATATATTACCATCCTTATTGTAAGAATAAAAATAAGAGAGAATGCTAAGCTAAGAATCTCCACAAATCTAGAACATCTGCTAGGCAGCGTGTGGAATGGCCAAGAACGGAGACATCTTCTTAGTGATTGTAAACAAATTCAAATGTTTCATTGAAGGAAGACTGCGAGACCAAAGAATAGAAATTTGGCCTGTCTTTTCTTTTGATCTACGATTTCCGGAGATAGGCTTTTGAAGGCCCGCGCCTTCGGTGTAGTCCCAATAGACTCTGCTTCTAGCTTTGAACCGGTTTGGTTGAACTTGACCCAGAATATGGGGCCAAAAATTGCAGAGGAACAGGATCATCGAAAAGGTTTATCCCATGTGCTACCCAACCCCCTATGCATAGAGCTATCTCTATCAGCAGACCCTTTCTTTTGCAAGACTTAAAAAAGTCTGGCCCGGGGTCTATATTATACCATAATTATAGTTGTAGAACCGGATTGCGTTCTTTATTCGAATCTTGTATTGAAAGGTTTTTCGTGCTGTACACCACGTTGAGCCAATCGTTCACTTTGGGAGGCGTGTCCAAGCACTGTGAACTCGAATTGATTAGGTAGGAATCGTGGATGTATTGGTATCCCTTTTTTCTTTCTGATTGGGTTGGCGGGGATAAGACAAAGGGGGAAGACAACTAACAACTCTCGGGCTAGAAGCTAATGCCGTGAGTGGCAAAACAAGGAGAGCACGATCGTAGCGTTTTAGTACTTAGCCCATGGACGTAGGGAAAGATCGAGCTTCTGTTCAATACTGACGGTAGGGAATGAAGATCTCTTGAATTGGTTGATCTAATGAGTTCGGTCGGCCAAGACAGCATAATCTTAAGCTACGAGTCTTCAACTGTAGACTAAGCAAGCCTTCCTGCATTCATAACTCAAAGGGTAGCACTTGACTGGGTCTTTGAGATTGGATGATCCAAAGACTAGGCCTTCAGAAATAGATTGATTATTACAAGACATAATTGATTAGATCTAGAAAATCCAAAAGCTCTGCGCAGACCCAACTCCTCGGAAGGTACACCTATTGTAGATACTGGTTAGTGGGCTAGGGGAGGTAAATACGATCTAGAATTAGCGTTCGTTCGATGTCTGCTCATTCTCCCCTCTTCAATTCCCAATGAACAACATGATCTTGACCTATTGGTTTTAATAGGACTCCTTACAAGTGTTGTTTCTATCTACTATTATCTAAAAATAATCAAGTTATTAATAACTGGACGAAACCAATAAATCTAATTTATGGAATATGTGATGAACCAACGGTTCTTACTCTGGGAATCCTTGGGTTAACTGATGATTTTTTCTCGAATCATCGTGGTTCTAGTATGAATCTGAGGGTTTAATAAATTCTATAGGGTCTTTAAAAAATAAGAAATTGAAGGCAATTGAATGACGAAAATGATCAAGATCCATACCGGGGCGGTGAAAGATGAGACCGCTAGAGGAACAATAAAACTTTAAGAAGGTTTGAAGGCAACTACTACTATTAAATCAGCTGAGAACGGAATAATCGTTGTTCGAGTAAGACTTCTGGCGAAATCTCCCCGGGCAGTTCCGACATTTCTAGCTATTTTTGCACCTTTTAATCGACTAAAAAGTTATTGTATGCATCAATCCTTACATCTCCTACTACTGGTGGGGTAACAACTAGTTTTGGTATGTTAATTACAAAGCGATATAGGCATTTATCCCATCCATCAACCGAGAAAGACACCCACGTTACACTACAGGGAGCCACCTGAAGGATCTCATCTTATAATTATCCACGACTGTTTATGTCTCTAGTGTGACCACTTGATGAAATAAATTGGAGTGACATGGAGTAAATGGTCGATACTACTGGAAGGATTCCTCTTTAGATAATAACCTATATAACACACAGACTTGAACTTGAGATATTCTCATATTAGGGGAGCGCTCTTATTCATCGCGACTCCAGAATGCTATTGGATCAAATGACAAAGACATTGTTAAGAAAAAAATGACTTTTCCCGAATGAAATAAAAATTAGATTCATGGAACATGAGAAAGATTTCCCATTCCTTAGCCGGAAAGATGATTGATCGTTTATAGTCGGGATGATCAATTAAAGAATTTATCGAACCACAGGGAGGAAGGTACTAGAGTTTAAGCGATCTCAAGTTTGTCGTGATTTTATAAGGACGATCGAAAAAGAGGATAAGATACAAATGAATGCAATTAAACTAATGCAAGAGATAAGAAATAAATGAATGCAAGATAAATGGGTTCCAAATGATGCAAGGATGAGATTAGCAATAATCATGGCATAGATAACAAAGTAATCATGCAATTGATTATAATCTATCATGGACATGGCATAGGAGTGATCACTAATTCCACCTAAACTCTCTACCAAGATGAATAGGATGTAGGCCCTCAATAAAGCTCCCAAAAGCACAAAGGATCAAGACCAAAGTAAACACCTCCCACTAGGTACTAATTACTCTACGAGTTCCCTAACAAGGTACTAAATCATAGGTAATATTCCCTTTTAAGATACTATGAATTCACTAATGGCTTGGGTCTCCTCATCTAATTAACTAATCTTTCGATTAAGCTAATCAAATTTTCTATCAAAGGGTTCTAAATCTAGAAGGATAGACCTATCTCATTCTAAATTAATGCACATGAAATGTATGATGAAATAATTCAATGAACTATCCCAAACATATAATTGATTTGTCAATCTAATCACATGCCCATGACAATTAATCACACAATTCATCATATACATCAAGCAATCAACATTCAATGATAGAAATACACAAAGTCCATTCAAGATTAAAATCAAATTGCATAAAAACTAAATTATCCAACACCAATCATGGAGCTAATCTCACAAAGGAGATTAGCCTCTCATAGTCAAAAGAAATTCAACATAGACATTAAAATCCTTACAAACCATGATCAACTATAAAGAAAGTCACAAAATTAGAATTAGATTCCCCCTTTGAAGGTCTTCAATGGAGATCTCCTTCTTCTTCTTGTAATCTTCACTCTCCATTGCTTCCTTGATTACTTGGATGGTGGATTTGATGGAGGAGATCAAGTGTAAATGGATGGATGAAGAATGGATGGAGATGGATTTATGGATCTAGTGTGTAAGGAAATATGGTGTTTTAGTATGTGTAACTGCTCTCAATCTGATCTCCCCCTCTAAATTTCACACAAGTCATGGTTTTATATCACTTATGGACCTTCTAGAAGCTTCCGGAACATTCTGAAAATTACACAGGATTTGGCACCTACACGGCCCGTGCTGCAGTACACGGCCCGTGTAGGGCACACCTACTTCGGCGTGTTGTGCGTGCTTCCGGACACGGCTCGAGCTGCAGTACACGGCCTTGATCGTGGCCGTGCAGTATTTTCTGATGTAAATACACGGCTTCTTCTTACAGGGCCGTGCCCCGTACACGGGGCGTGCAGCAATGCACGGTCCGTGCGCCAGTGCACGGCCATCCTCCTGGGCGAGCAGCGAGTTCTGATGACATTACACGGCCATTGGTTACAGGGCTGTGTTCTGCACACGGCCCCTGTACCAACATACCATGTCTTTCCGACTCTGTTTCGCTCCCGACTCTATTTTTGTCCATTTCTTGACCTGTTTTACACATATTTAAGCTCATTTACATAATTTTATCAAATCATACCACATTCTTCAAAATAACAATAACTCCACCAAAAGTCATACAAATACGGATAAAAATATCCGAAAATCCACAAATAAAGACACTAAAATTTAGGTGAAAATGACTACGATCAAAAGATATGTGGCTATGAAAGAGGGATTTAGTGGAATTGCCTCTACTCCAGAGGAGTACCGATTGGCTTCTCAATACCAGTACTAAGTAATGGGGGACTCTTAAAGGGGTAAACGTTTTCAGTTCATTAATTCATTCTGTGGCAAGAAATCCATCATTGGCGTAGAGCCCGACGACATTCAGGGATGGATGTAGACCCGGGCGGAGCTCAAAAGACAAGACTGGATCTTGAACGACCAATCTTGAAAGATCACTCTTTCGCCTAAGGATGCCTAACCGCCGCCGAAAACCCCAGTTTAGTGCCTCTTCTCCGTCAATAATGCTTATGCCCTCAACATCTAAGTCATACAAGTAAATAGATCTATTCATTGATAAGAAAAAGAAAAAACATGAATGGGGATTGGATTGATGAGAAAATATACAAGATCTAGTTTCGTTCAAGTAACGGATTTTAGCCAACTAAAAGGATCTTAGAATTCTTGTTTGGGCAGTTCATACCATCCATACATAGTGTTTTGATCTAATATTTCAATTCTTCCGTGTTTCAGCAGTAACATATTGTTCTTTGTCAGCTATTAGCTCAGCAACTTGATCTACCTTAGCATCTTTTGTTGGTCAAATCTTGATGATTTTTCAATCTTTTCTACTAGGTAATCTAGTATCCATGAAGATAATCAATTCGATCGATTGATTCGGATTCTCGCTGCAGTTCAACGCTCGTGGACGAAGCCTGTCTTTTTATCCAGATCCTACGTGGAAAGGAGCCCGTCACCCGAGAAGACGGACTGACTGGCATCGTTGGAATTCCTTATGATAAGAAAGTTAAACAAGTTCTTGCTAGTTTAGTCGAGTTTTGCAAGAATGGTTAATTTTGTTTTATACTACTCCCTTAGTCCCAAAAATATTGACACACTTTCTTTTTTGAATTGTTCCACAGAAATTGACATATTTCCTTTTTAAGGATATGGGACCCACACAAAAACTATTTATTTATTTACATGGGTCCACACAAACATCACACTCACCACTAATACAACTACCCACTACACATTAAATATTATTTTACTCACTTCATTTACATTAATTTATTATATTTCTTAATCTCCGTGCCCAAAAAAAATATGTCAATTTTTTCGGGACGGATGGAGTATAATATATCATATAACATGTCTCCCAACCTTATTTAATTAAATTTATAAAAGAATCCCACATAGGAAAACTGAGCATAAATGCAACTGGCAACTTTTTATGACTCTCATACCCTAAGGCTTTTCTAAGTGGGGCTGGAGTTTCTACATCAATTGTAAATTGTAATGATCCAATATTCCAATCTCCACAATTTGTTTTATTAAAACATCAAACTTTTTGGCATGACAAGATGTATTTAATTGTAAAGGTCTTTTACATTCTTTGGATCTAAAGATACAAAAAATAATTAAGTTATAGTCTAAAATGCTAAATTATTAATTTGGGATCAAAGAGATAAAAGTACATTATAAAATTAATGATAAATATAAGAATAATTTTTTGTATATTAAAATAATGAAAATAAAGTAAAATTTGTTCTATAAGAAAATAAATATTCATTCCCTTTTTATCTTTTATGAGCTTTATATTATTGATCATAGCATAGTGTACAGATTTACATTATTGACATCATTATATTTGAAAAGGGAATCTTCCCTTTTAAATTAAACAAATTAAATTAAAAAAGAAATAGCAGAGATAAGATTTAACTAAGGATGGGCAAACTTTAATTCAATTTGTGGATGGGCAACCTTATCTACCAACATTCAGTTTTCTCAGTTACAAGTCAATGTCCCTTGTGGGACCCTATTTTAAGTCAAAATTATTTAAAGATTTTTATTAATGCAAATGTAAAACCTCTCCTACTCCAAGTAATTAGGTGATTATTTATTAATTTAATATTGTGTTTTATGAGTAAGGACAATAATGTGTTTACGTTACCCATTTACAAAATAATACAAGTGGAATTATTTCATTTAATTTAATCAGGTAGGTTAACTTTGATATGGATCTTTGCTCAACTTAAACTTTTTAATTAATATATTTATTTATAATTGATTTTTTATTTTTATTTTTTTAATGATAGTTGAATCCTCAATGACTTCCAAACTCTATATGACGTGCAATATCTTAACAATAGAGATTATATTATAGTAGTAATATATATCAACCATTTTGTATTTATATATTTTTGGGTTTTCAAGTTCCTTGATTCTTGAAATGTTCATACTCCCTGCATCCCACACCAAGGGTCTCTTTTTTCTATTTTGGTCGTCTTACCCAAATTATCTTCTTTCCTTTTTATACATGTGTCCCATATTCACCCACCAATACAATTAAAATATGGGGCCCACACTACTACTAATACAACTACCCACTATACATTAAATAATAGTAATACTTATTAATCCACGTGCAAAAAAGCAAAATACACCCTTGGTGCGGGAGGGAGTATTTCTTAAGGCAATAATGTGTGTGAGGTATTATTAAGAAATAATTTGTGATATAGATAGATGACATCTCCGACCATTCTCAAATAATCTATTTATTTAGAGAATCTTCTCTTCTAACTATTCTTCATTTTGTGTACAGTAATTGAAGAATAGAGTGGGTGTTCTCCAAATTTTTTTTAAAAAAGAATGGAAATAGAGTGTGGAAAATGGAGGATGCATAATTTACAAAAATGTCATTTGTTTAATTGAAAAATGACAAATTTTCTTGTGAGACGATAATTACGTGAGATGAATTATAAGATGAGTCGACCCAATATTAAAGTATGCTCGTTATATAGATATAGTATATTAATTTGTAATTAAAGTATGTTTATTAAAATATGATGAATAATTAATTAAAGTATGATTTTAAAATATTACACTACAGACATACTTTTGAGTATGAACAAGTATATTTTATTTATATTACTTTAACAATGAACCGTCTCACAATCCGTCTTATAAATACCCTCTCACATAAAAGTATCCTTAAAAAGTATTTATGTAATTGAAAATAAGAACAAAAGTAAAAATATAGAGAATATAGCTGAAATTTTTGTATATATATTTAAGAGAATAAATTACTCTAAAATGACATAAAATAGTTGGAGATGTCCTAAATGATACTTCTATTTTAATAAAATGTAATAAGTGATTAATAAAAATTAATAATTGCCAAAGTCAATTATTTTATAATGATTCAAAGTACAAGTAAAGTAGTAAACGAAGATAACTTTTTCAAAAAATAAATTAAGTAATTTCACAATGTCATAGTTTTGTATATTTAAATATTTAAATCACATTAAAGCAATAAGTCGGTTCAACCTCAATTGTCTTAGTCGTACACATTACACATTTAATTTCGATTATTTGTGTACAATTGTAAATTATTTTGCAGTTCAATAATTGAATAGGAGCAATTGCTGTGCTTTAACAACAGATACAAAAACTTCGCAATCAATCAAAAAAACAATAAAACATTTTCTCCCGCGCTCATTAAACAGTTTGATCAATTATTAAAATATAAATAAAATATATTATAAATGATTAAATTAGATATGGTGAATGATATATTAAAATATAATTAATTTTTAAATATTATAATATAATTTATTATTTAATAATTATACTTAGTGAATTAATCAAATGATTACACCTTAAAATTATATTTTAAGAGTTGATATTCGGTGCACTCAGCTGCAAGGGTGCACCCATATATACATAATTTTTTATTCTATTTTCTATACATGTTTCTTAATAATTGTATATTTTTTTCACATTCAAATTTTCATTAAAAAAAACTAACATTCATATGTGTATAACTTTTTATTCAATAGTGTATACATATTTTTTAATAGTTGTATATTTTCTTACACTCAATTTTTCATTAAAAAACTAACAAACTTATTGTATACATTTTTATTCATAATTGTATATATTTTTGTTCATAATTATATATAATCTGAAATTGAGTGCATCGTATCATAGGGTACACCCAAGTGCACAGTATAATTAGCCAAAATACCAAATAATATACTTTCTCTGTATAATAGATTAATAATTACTCTTAATAATAAGTCGAACCTTACGTGACTAGATATTATCTTGCAAGATCCTCTAGCTACTTGTTTAATCTGTAAATAAATAAATTGTAAAAGAACATAATTGAATTATAATTAAAGCCATGTAAAATATGAAATCTTTTAATTAATTACACCATTTTAAAAATTCCTTTTTTTAAGTCGTGACTCGTGATTGTATTTTCTAAAAGCAAAATAATAACTTTAACTAATAAAACATGACCAGAGCTACATAAAATTAGATCTTTCACTAAATTGAAGATTCGACTTAATAAATGACACATTCGTGCAAAATCGTACTACTAATATTTTAGCAATATGTGAAATCTAATTTATTAAAAGTGATAATGATGTAACTAACTATTTTTATTATAATGAAAATTGATAAGGATCACCCGAAAGATAATTAAGGACACCCGAATCACTAAAAAAATTATAGTGAAAATACTATTATAACCCCAAAACCCTAATCTTACACTTAATATTTATTATTACTATTCCACCCAATTTATTTACTAACTCCATCCTATATTAATCTCTTCTCTTCTTCCTCCTCTCTCTTTATGCAGGTGTGTGGTGTTGGTGCGTGTAAGTGTGTGTTTTGGGTATGAGCTCTTTTTTTCTCTCCAGTTCTATCCTTCAATCCAGAAGATCGTAAACCATTTTCTTCTATGTTTGTTGTTGTTTTTCTCAAAAAATTTGAAGTTTTAAATGAGAGAATTTGCAGATTGTCTCTGTAAGTATCACCAACAGTTACATGAATGTGGGAATTCCGACTGCACATTTGAATAAGTTATTTATTTAATCTAAAAAATTCTTGTGCAGTTTGGAAGAAATAATTTTGCACATTTTATGTTTGATGGTGATCGTCCATAGATAAAACCCCAGATCTTGGGATTTCACATTTTATGAATTGAAGATGACAAATTATCCATAAATTCGCAATTTAAAAAATATGGTGCGTTAAAAAATTTCTCATATAATTCCAGCAGACTTTTTTGGGTGGAGTTAGTAAATGAGTTGTGTGAGTTTAGTAATAATAAGTATGAAGTATAAGTTTAAAATTGAGGTTAAAATAGTATTTTTATTATAACTTTTTTAATAATTTGGGTGCTTTTAGTTATCTTTCGGGTGAGTTTAGTAATAATAAGTATGAAGTATAAGTTTAAAATTGAGGTTAAAATAGTATTTTCATTATAATTTTTTTAATTTGGGTGCCTTTAGTTATCTTTCGGGTGTTAATAGCGCCGCCTAATTGATAATATTTTAAATAATTTTTTTATTATATTTAATAAAAAGTTATTATTAATTCTAAGACATAAATCGATCTCACGTGATGATAAATGTAACCATTGAACTTATAATATATATCAAACTAAAAATTAAAAAATTAAAAGAATTGATTATTCTCTCAATAGTAGTAGAGTGGAGAGGGAAAAAAAATCCATCTAAACAAATTAGAGTGAAGAAACTAAATTAAATTGATTAATATTCTTTCCATCAACACGTGATGTGAAATAGAAAATAAAATGTATCGCTACATGGAGAAAAAAAAATGTTCAACGTAAGATAGATCACAATTGTTCGATCTTTTTCAGCCACAACACAAATTCAACGCGATGCTTAATAGTTTATTAATGATGATTAAATTAGTAATTAAATGATCTAATTAATAATTAAATAAACTTTCCTAGCTATACAAAACGAATTTTAATGATGTTTGTAGATTGTGGTTAGGGTAGGATTGCGATTAGATTGTGCTGCAGAAGTGGCCAACGCTGGGACCCACCTGAGTGCTATAATAACCCTAATCTTTTATGCATAGTCTTAGTAATTGCTTTGCACTTTTTTTACTAGTCTAAAAAAATTAAAAAAACCCAAAACTAAATAGGAGTAGGTTTCAAAACCAAACTGATTTTCAAAATTAAAATCAAACCAACCTTATAATTTTTTTTGATAATCTTAAGGTTTAAATTGTCTTTCATTTTTGTATTTCATGTAATGTAGAATGTTATTATTATTATTTTTTTGGCAAATATTTTTGTGATACCTTATTTTGTGAAGTGGATAAAAAAACTAATAAGACTAAAATTTGCGTGTTCTTGGAACACCGTGTTTAAAATTTTATGATTTTTTAAAGTTGTACTATTTAGTGTTAAATAATATATTACTATTTAGTATAAAAACATATATCCTTGATTTTTGAAAAAAAAATTAATTTTTCTAATCAAACATTTATATTATTCATATTTCAATCGACCATAAAAAAAACTATACCCTTATTAATTAAAATGTATTTCATTTAAAACAAAATGTTATTGTTTTATACACCATATTCATTTGGGACATAAAAAATTAACTCAACTAATTATATTACCAACTTGATAATTGAATAATGAAAAATGATAATTGTGTAGTGAATTATTTCATAAATAATTTATAATTTAAATAAAATAATAATAATAATTTTAATAAAACGTGATAATATCTTTGATTAAAGTGATAGCTATTTAATAAAAATGTAAAAAAGGTCCTCTTGATTTATGCATATCCCTGGATTTAATTTTTTAAAATTTGGTCTAAATTCTTAGAGCAAGTGTTTTGTGAGACGAACTCAATATAAAAATATTTAACATATTTTTATTAACTATCACTTTTTTTTAAAAAAAATATATTTTCATTTCTCATAAATAATTTTTTGACAATTATTTTAACCATTCATAATTAAAGAGGTCATGCAATATTAATCAATTTTAGCGCTCTCAATATTAAAAATTTTCAAATTGACACTGCCCTCAAATTCTCAATCAAACATAACCTCAAAGTAAACTAATCAAGCACAAAATGACAAAAAATAAATCAAATTATTAAGGAAAAAAGAAAGGGAGAGAGAATGAAGAAAAATTAAACCCCACATAGAAACATATTCCTTCTCGTACACACGCACATGTTGTGTCTTCATTCACTAAATCTGCATATAAATTAGATTACAACTATCACTTCATTCACTCCACATTATGGCTTATGCCATTGCCATGCATCCCTCCACGTGCCCCCTCTCTCTCTCCTCCCCCTTCTCTCTCTTAATCTTGATTCTTGAGAAACAAAAATGGATTAAAATATAACTCAAAGCTGGAAAATCCTAAATCACATTCTGCCTTCAATTCAACCAAATCCAGATGGAAAGCGACCCCTTTCCCCTCTCGTTCCCTTTGGGCTCGCTCTGTTTCCTCCTTGGGAAGCCATTGTTGGCCCCTCAGAATCTCTCACCGAGATAATTGTTTCCCAATTTCTTGCCTACAAATTACTAGGGAGGGAGATTAGGATACATACATAGATATATACATACACAAGGGTTTTAGATATACTCAACCGCCTCAAGATTACCCTTTTCTTCTTCTCACCTCTCTCTGCGACAACGATGTTTTACCCTTATGATTCAGGTAATTATTCCGATGCCCCCTTTGTTTTTCTTGAGTTTCTGTGTAGTTTGTTTTGTATTTATAGGTGTTTTTTTGTTTTTGTTATTTATTGTTGCAGTTGAATGAGGCAGGATATAGGCACCAGAAATTGAATTGTACCCCCAGTTCTTGATTTTATTTAGGGATTTTAGCAAAGGAAATCTAATTTTTGTTCCTGATAAAAATTAATTATGGCCTATGATCAGAACTCAATGCCCAAAGATTTGCGTCCACTAAATATTGTGAGAACTGTGCCTGAGGACCCGAGAATATCTCCGGCGACGTCGGCCGGGTCCTCGGGTCGACCCGTGGAGGGTTATTACGCGAGCCCACCTACAGATTTGGGGGGTAGTCCGGATTATGTGCCTACTGTGTATTACCCTGCCACCGTTACGGAAGCTGGGTTTGTGCCTTATACATTTAACAATGCCATTACTGGGGTCACCGGTTGGGTGCAGCATGTTGTGTCAACGCAGCCACAAACAAGTGTTGTGGGTACTGCTGTGGTTAACACATCCGGTGGTGGGTTCACAACTAGTCCAAATCACGGAACTCGGGGTGGGTGTAGTCCTTCAGATCATACCAGTGAGGATGGTGGTGATGATTCGGTCTCAGGCCGGAAGGTTAAGTTTTTATGTAGTTTCGGTGGGAAAATACTGCCAAGGCTCATTGATGGTGCGTTGAGATATGTAGGAGGGCAAACAAGGATAATTAGTGTTAAAAGGGATGTTAGTTTTGGAGAATTTGTCCAGAAAATGACTGATACGTATGTAGAGAATGTGGTGATCAAGTATCAATTGCCAGATGAGGATCTTGATGCACTTGTGTCTGTTTCGTGTCCTGATGATCTTGAGAACATGATGGATGAATATGAGAAGTTGATTGAGAGGTCTTCGGATGGGTCTGCTAAGTTGAGGATATTTTTGTTTTCGCCTTCCGAGCTTGATATGTTGCAAATCGGAGATCTACAGGATGGTGGGCAGAGTTATGTTGAAGCTGTGAATGGAGTATCAGAAGGGTCGAGTGGTGGTGGTCGTATAGCGAGGAAGGAGAGTATTGAAAGTGCAGTTTCTGGTCAGAATTCTGATGTTAGTGGTAATGAAGGTGCTGATAACTTTAGCCCTGTTTTGGGGGAGGTTGCTAGCCTACCATCTAGTGGTGGGTTTTCACCTCAGAGAAATCCTGTTGCTCCTTTTGATACTGCACCAAGAATGGTTATTGTAGACCCCAATGCCGCATGCTCAGATTCTTCTACTCCTGCATCAATTATTTCGGTTAATTCTGGTCCAACGGCGTCTTTAGGTGCTGTCACTGAGCAAGAGCCTGAGAGATCTGTGCCACTATCTGTCCCACAGACTCCATCTATTATGAGTTATCAGGCATCTTCACCCTATATGCATGCTTATGCAGATTCCCATCAAGAAACTCTGAATCATGCTAACTATGTGCATCTTCCTTCTCATCTTCCTTCTCAGTTGGGATTTCCCACCCAAATTTTAGGGCACATGAGGCCTGTATACACTCAACAGCCCATCTCTGCTGTAGCTTCTCCTCAACAGTTTGCTTCTTCTGTAAATATGGCAATGAATCCTGCGTATATAAGCATGAGGCCGAATGTATTTCCCACTATGGTTCAACCACAAGTTCGACTGGAGCATTATCCTTCAGAAAGCATGATGCCAAAGAGGGTTGTACAACTTTCAGCTGAACAAGGGTACAGTGCATATCAAAGTCAGATTCCTGCAACAGCACAAACAGGTGTATATAATTGGCATCAAATTCCACATCCTGAGCAGGTAGCTTACCCAGAAGGGGGCTTGCCAACTCTCAGATTTGAAGATTGTCATATGTGTCAAAAAGCCTTGCCACATGCTCATTCAGATACAGCAGCTCAGGAGAGAAAGGAAAGTCCTTGCACCTCATCTGATTTGAGGTCGGTTTGCTGTAGTCTTCCGGTGGATGGTCGAGGACAACCAATAATCAGGCATGTTGTTGCTGGTACCACGCCAGAGGGCAATGTGGAATATCTGCCTGGTGGGACCCGATCAAGAGTCTTGGTTAGTGAGGATCGTGAATCAATCAAAATTCAGACAGAGGCAATAGATGAGCAGAGTTTATATGATAGACCTGTTCCTCTGAAAGCAGAAATCACTGAAGCTACCAAGGTGACAAGTCCCCAGGGTGTCATCATGACGAGTGGCATTCAACGCCCATATGGTATGTTTGTGGCCAATAGTCCTCAATCTTGTCAATCTAATACCGTCCAGAATCTAGTTATGCAGCCTCAACTCCAAGTTGCGCCGGATACAATGGTGAACAGACCATTACACAATGATTTTACTCCTGGTGGGTCACCTTTACAGACTACGGATTATGTTATTTATGAATCCCCAAAAGAATACCCGGCTAATGTTACTGGGGGAATTCCTGCGGATGCTTCTACTCCATTGGAATTTGACAATCTAAGACAACTTGATGGAAGAATGGAGAATCTTCGGATAAGACCTGATGTTTCATCTAATACTGAGCCAAACAAGACTGCTGTGAATTTTCCACCCTCGGAATCCTATCGAGTTACAGAAACTCCTGTATATTCAGCCATTGATTCTACTTATTCAGCAGAAAGGATCCCACCTATTAATGATTGGAAGGAATCTCTTATGTGGTCCCAGCCCAAAATTGCTGGTGATATGGACTCTGTCGCACATGATGGGTCATCTATATCCCCATCGAATATGGTTGGAGAAATCTCAGATAATTCAGCATCACTATTTGTCAACCAGGATCCCTGGAATATGCGGCCTGATACTCATTTCCCCCCTCCCAGACCAAGCAAAATTCAATTGAGGAGGGAGAATGCTCCAGCAGGTAATTGCAAGGATGCACCATTTGAGACTGTATTGGATGACAAAGCATACTTGCCCTCTAGCAATCTGAATCGGGATCTCAGTCTAGATCAAAGTTCTTCTGATAAAGGTCTGATATTAAGTCTATTGTTTCCTTTTGCGTCTCGAAGGATTTTATATTATTATTCAGTCCTAAAATTCACATTTTCATAAAGGTTCAGCTGAGGAACGAGTTAAGCAAGAACTTCAAGCTGTAGCTGAGGGTGTTGCTGCATCTGTTCTTCATTCATCAGTCCCTTCGAATCCTGACTTGTTAGTGTATGCCATGAGTGCTTCTCCACCGTTATCTCAGGAAAATGGCGATGTTCCACCTTCTACTGTAGAAGTACAGCAGAAAGACGGATTTGAGGTTTGCGATGCCTCCACATACTCACAGGTAAACTTCGTTAATTGACATATCGACGATGTTATTTGTTTATTCACTATAGCATTTATCAGAGTTGCCTGTTCCATTTATGTTGCTTAGGACATCAAGACCAACATGTCACAGAAAATAAATCTTGGGTTCCCTGCATCAGGCATTGGTCGATTACAGGTTTTTTATTTTAACAAAGAAAGATCCAATTTCTCTGATCCTTAAGAAGCCTGTCGATTTTATACAATGTCATCATCCCACTTCTTTTCTCTTGTTGGCAGATCATTAAAAACATTGACTTGGAAGAGCTACGTGAATTGGGTTCTGGTACGTTTGGTACTGTATATCATGGAAAGTGGAGGGGCACGGATGTTGCAATTAAACGCATTAATGATCGATGTTTTGCTGGAAAGCCTTCAGAGCAAGAACGCATGGTGAGTATCATTGTTAAGTCTGATTGGTTTTCTCAAGCATGCTATGGCTTACTTTGCTCTTTAATATATTTAATCAGAGAGACGATTTTTGGAATGAGGCTATCAAGCTAGCCGACTTGCACCATCCTAACGTGGTTGCTTTTTACGGGGTTGTGCTTGATGGTCCTGATGATTCTGTAGCAACTGTTACTGAATACATGGTAAATGGTTCCTTGAGAAATGCTCTGCAGAAGAGTGAGAGGTATTACCTGTAACCTATGATGGATATGAACATCTTGTCATGCATGTGCTCAATATCTTCATATAATATTATGCCGTGACATGAACCTCAAACATGACTGTTATTTTCACTGAACTTCTGTTACCAGGAATCTTGATAAGCGCAAGCGCCTTGTAATTGGCATGGACGTTGCATTCGGAATGGAATACTTGCATGGAAAAAATATAGTGCATTTTGACTTGAAAAGTGACAACTTATTGGTCAATCTCCGGGATCCACATCGACCAATATGCAAGGTTTGAGATCAGCCTTGGGGTCTGACTTTATGTTGTGTAGCATTGTCATACCAAGCTGTTTCTGTTTACTTTCCTAGTTACTCTGCTACATTTCTGTTCCCATCTGTTAAGATCATTAGTCCTCATGCTGCTTTCATAATTTTATGTTATGGTTTGATACTATTTTTTATGCTGTTTTCCATATAATACGCTCCATTTGGGCATACTTATTGCCTTTTGTGCTGGTTGATAATTAATTGTTTTTGTTGCCCGGATATCTAGGATTCTCTAGCTTGATTTATCTACATATTTACGTCAACTCGGCTACCAACCATGACATTCCTTATAATGGGAATGAATTTTAGATGAAAGCAATAGTGATCAGTAGCTTTAAATTGATAGCCATTAAAGTTGTCACTGAATTTTGGCTGGCTTGACCTTGGATTTTAGTATTGAAGCTCTATTTTTTTTCCCCATTTCTGACTGATGCCCCTCTTGAATAATTTTAATTTTTGTCTGCTGCTTTGTTGCCAATCTCAGTAGTTTCTGTTGAGCTGATTAATTTGTCCCTCGTGCTCTGGCCAAGAGTTATTTCAATGTTGTTTTCGGTCTTCTTGAAAAAATTTCCCTGATACAATTTGTCCAAATTCTTGATACACAACAGAATTATTAGGGGTGACTAGAATTTAGACCCAACACAAGGTTATGTTTATGTTAGTACCTCATATTTATATTCACGTTTCATGGTTTATGTTAGTACCTCATATTAATAATTAATCATCTCAAATCCAGCTGAGTTGCATTCAATTATAACGTTTGTGGAACGAATCGCTTTACAAAAAGACAAATCTTTACTTATAATCGTAATATTTGTAATTTTATCTTAGTAGAGTCGGATACAAACTAGGAATCACGGAAAAAGCAAAAAATGTATATTGATACATACTACTTTGTATTCAGAGGGCCTAGAGAAGTGCTTTTATGTGAGTTGGATTATTTGTGGTTTTGGAGTGTCTCTCCTCCCATCCATAAATTTGTGTAGTGCCGAAACATCTTCGCCTCTTGAAGTTTTCGTGCTATTGTCATTTGGCCATTAGCCTATTATCTTTGCTGAAGAGTTGATTTTATTTCATTAGGTTGGGGATTTGGGGCTGTCGAAGGTGAAATGTCGCACATTAATTTCAGGAGGCGTGAGAGGGACCCTTCCATGGATGGCACCCGAGCTTCTTAATGGAAGTAGTAGCCTTGTCTGCGAGAAGGTTTCCTCTCTGTTTTACTTTCATATATGAAGTCCCTTGATATTTTATCATCTTAATCCAAGAGTAAATTGCTTATGCTGAGGATTTTGACAGTAATCCCAGAATTTGAATACTAAAAAATCTTATTTCTCTTCTCTTAATTGTTTTTTCTTCATTTGGGTCATCCACAGGTCGATGTGTTTTCATTTGGAATTGTAATGTGGGAACTTCTCACCGGAGAGGAACCTTACTCGGATCTGCACTATGGAGCTATCATTGGTATGTCTTGACATCATATGATAATATTTGAATGCGAACTTTCCTTTTCCTAAATATCATTAGCAAAAGATTATGGTAGCAGGAATTCTAATGTTGAAATGGGTCTGTGGATATGATGTAAATTAAGTCACTTATGCAGAATGTGGGATTCGCCACAATCGATGAGAAAATTAGAGCGTTGAAACTCATTTGCACGGATGTACCGTATGCATTTAAAGTAGAAAGTAGAATTTTTTTTAGAACTCGAATCAAGTGGATGTAGATGATGTCGAAACACTTGGAAATAAACTAATTATATGATCCATTCGGTGGTCCTGCAGTAGAATTATCTTACACCTTTTCTTTTTGTTAACATTATAGGTGGTATAGTGAGCAACACACTGCGGCCAGCCGTGCCAGACTCGTGCGACCCGGATTGGAGAGCTCTGATGGAGAGGTGTTGGTCGTCCGAGCCATCGGAGAGGCCAACTTTCACTGAAATCGCCGATGAATTGCGGGCCATGGCTAATAAGCTTCCGCCGAAAGGACAAGCCCAACATACTCCATCCACGAGTCCTCAAGTGAGAAGCTGAATTTATTTTGATTTAGTGAAATTATTTAGTAGTATAAGTTTGGCTTGTAAGCAGAGTCCTCAAAATTTTATTTAAAACTATAGATAGAAAAAGGTTTAATTAGTGCCCTATTTGGTTGGTATACAGTTTACTGTAAAACTTTGTGAATTGTAGGCTGAATTGCCCCCACCCCACCCACCCCTACCCTATGATCGCCATATGGTTATTTTGGTAAAAATGTAGAGTCCTTATAAACAAGATTGATCATTTATATCATTGACTTTGAAGCATATTGGGATTAAGAATTGGGTGGAGAAAACAACTTTGCCATTAATGTTTTCTTGCTGGAAAATTAAATGATCAATCAAAACATTTTCAGCATCTTAATGACATTATAAAATAGGCTCCTTTTACTCTTTCCTCATTATTGTTGCTCTTATTGTATGTGGTTTTTTTTTTCCTGTGCACTTTAGTGGACATATATCTGTATTAATTTTTTATATATATTTTTTAATAAATATTTATTTAGTTTTTCATTTGTAAAATTTAATAGAAAATAAATTTTTATTCAGTAGTAAATATTCTAGGCATGGTGAGTAGAATTTGTCTAAATATTTATGATAAACTGAATATAGTACAACAGATGGTATTCTGGAAATAAATAGAAAAAATATATTTAATTTAATCTATTAAAAGTGGATACGTATTTCACATTTATTCAGTGCACGTGTATTAGGGCCAAACAGAGTAGAGTCACACAATTTAGTGAGTCACAGTTGACAAGATATTTATTTCATGATCATCCACACACGCGTCTATTTATAATTTAATTAATTAATAAATAATTAAGAGTTCTAGAATCATTTTTGGAAGATACGGCCGACCTTCTTCTTCTGGTTTGATTTTTCCTCGTCTCACTTTCAATCGCATGCACGCAGAAGATACACACACTTATATAATCATCACACACACCTCATTCCCTTCGTATTATACGTACACCACTTCTCTCTCTCTCTCTCTCTCTCTCTCACACACATCTTCTTACATGGCAATGCTCCAATCCTACTCACCCATCACTGAACGCGAAAGAGAAGGCCTCAACGACTACCCCTCCCCCCGCGGCGGCTGCACATGCTTCCGCCGCTTCTGTTTCGGTTCCACCGACTACTATCTCCTACCCGAAAGAGGCGGATCGCATGAGCAGCCGCCGTGGCTGGTGGCGCAGCTCCACAAGCTGAAGCACTTCACCGAGAGGGTTGCGGGTCCCAAGTGGAAGAACTTGGTCCGGAGAATCGGAAAGCTCTGCAATCCCAAGAGGCAGGAGGCGCAGGCGCAGTTCCAGTACTCGCCGGAAAGTTATGCTCTCAACTTCGCCGGCGGGGATCCGGAAGAAGAAGCTGTCTTGTTGCATAGCTTTTCGACGAGGTTTGCAGCGCCCATGAATGATCAGAAAAGGGGTGGAATATTGTAATTAAATATATACTTTTATTCTTTAAATTGTATCCAAATGATCAAGATAGTTAGAGATCATGTATATTTCAGGCATTCTGGAAATTTTTAAGCATTAATGCTAATAAGAATCGCTTTTAAAGTCTTGCTACACAAACCATTCTTCGATAAAAGATATTAGGGATGATTAATGCCCCAAAAAAAAAAAATTGTTTACAAGCCAAATCCTTCCATTTTGTTATGGTACATGCAATTGAATTTTCACGTAAATTGAAAAAGAAAGCACTCTTCAGTTCCACTCTCTCTTCAAATCATATATATATATTCTATATATTGCTAATGTTTAAATTAAAGAGACTACAGAGTTTACATCATAAATTTGGTTTACAAGAGACTAATTAAAGTTATATTATGTGAGTTAGATGAATGTGACATTTTTTAAATATAATGTATTATAAGAGATTATTTATTTTTAAAATTTTTACTTTAGGTGGTGAATAGCGTATTAAAACGAAATAATATGGAAATAGTTGTAACAAAGGAGTATAGTTTTAGTATTAATATTTATGGATAAATCTAATTTTTAAACAATAAGTTATAAATTGTGTTATATGGGTTCGCATTGGTGATAATTTTGAGTTGTAAGATTAATTTTATATTGAATTTATTATCATTTTAAAATTAAAATTGAAAACAATGTGTTAGAATAAATGAAAAAAAAATTGCATTTGCGTTGGAATTTTTTTTCTTTTTTAATTGCTAGCGCCTCGATCGAATTCTAAAAAAAAAGTGACGAGAGATATTAAAGGAAGTCTAATTTTAGGGTGATTGGACTCCTAATTTTAATATCAAAATTTTCAAAATCTTTTGTATTTTTAAAAAATTAAATTATTTTAAATATTAATTCCACTAGTACTTTGTACAATAAATCAATAGACATAAGCAACACCAATAATATTGAATTGATACCCACATATTTTGATCATTCTAGTTTAGAAGGTTGAGAGGAAGAGAGTTTTAGGCAGACGCCTCAAAGCGTTGACCAAAGAAAAATCAAACATGACAGCTCACCATTTTTGACCATTCCACCAATTATATCCTTCACTCTCATTATTTGGACTATACATGTGAATCGACTCGAATCTTCTGTTACATTTTTGTGTCAAATTGTTGGATGATTGACATGTATGATAAACTAATCTATACCGCAATAATCAATCCTAAGGGGAAAAATGTTGAGATTTTCTTCTCTATATACGTGACATTCATCTAATCGCGTGTAACAGGAAATGTAACACCAAAATATAACAAGATATCCAAAATCATGTGAACCCAATTAATAAGTTTGAAATCCACACATCAAGGATATTTTTGGTTGCATTTTATGTGAAATTTTAAAATCGATTTTATAAATTTAAAGATTTTGATATCAAATGAATAACAATAATTTATATTTATTCAGATTTTTCTTTCATCTAGTATGATTTAAATTTATGTAAAAATTAATGCAAAAGAAGTAAATGGTGACGTGAGTATATAAAAAAATATAGTATTAATTAATATATGAAAAAGTATAAGAAACGAAAGAAAGATGAAAAGGTGAGGGGCAAATTAGTATTAAAGAAGTCAGATCAGGATAAACCCCTCGTACTATTATATTTTAATTGTATTAGTAATAGTGTTTAATTGTATTAGTAGTGGTGTGAGGGCAAAAAAATATCAAATGAAACTCTTGTTGGTTAACCGAAGAAGTCCTAGGGTTTATGCCTAATATAAAACCTCAAATTAAATGAGCACACCAACTGCAATGATACTCCACAAGATAGAAAAACAGTAATAATGTGAAGAGATGAATAAACGAATGGATCCAGAAAATATGAGAGGATGCAATAGATTCATAATCTACCCATGGAATCACATTTTATACACAAAAACAGAGACAACAAAGTGAATTGTGGCAAATAAAACAAAGACAAAACTTGATCGAAGCACCTACTCGTATACACTAACACCACAACTGATATACAATGGTAGCAGTCATACGCTTTCAAGAGTCGAAATCAATATATAACCCCTCTACATGTTCCTTCTACTCACCTTAAAACATCTCCAACAATGCTTCATTATTAACCGGATACGTGTCCTAGTTGGTATAGCTGCTGCTGTCATGCTGCTGTGGGATGGATTACCAAATACGACGAAGAATGTAGCTGTGTGCATGCTTGTATCCGACAACTCTTCACGAAAAACGCTCATTGACTGTTTTATCACCTGCACTACTATTTGATCGCAGAATCAAGTAGGTGTGCATGCATGAGTTCTGATTTTAGGAAACGGGAGAAGGATTCACCTCTTTCGTTTGCTTTTTTGAGAAGACGAGGATGAAGGATTGCTGTGCCAGTTCCTTTTCCGTTGGTTGATGAACCAATTGTTAATCTGCTTCAGCTGCAAGCCTGTCTCCTGCACCAGCCTAGCCTTATCCTCCTCCTGTCGGAGAATATTATTAGTACAAGTACAATGTTAAGACTTGAGAGGAAAAACGAGACGTAGGTAGTAGTTCAAAAGTGTCTTTGAGGGAGATATTTTTGAGCTTACAGTTGGATAAGGCCACTTGGAATGTGACTGCCACCAAGCTTTTAAGACCGAAGTAGTATCTCCGGGCAGTTTTCCAGCTCTTCTCTTTCGTAGAATCTCTTCTCTGATATCCACTATCTTCTCCTTATAACCCTGGAAAGAATAAAGGTATTTTTGTTGAAATCGACTCAATGCTCGAATGTAGGCACTCAGATGGTAAGTAATGCTTCAGAATGGGAGTTTTCTGCACAATACTCACCGTTTTAAGCTCGTGTTTCAACTCTTGCCTCACACGTTCCATCAAGGATCTTTCAGTTTCGGTGGGTACTAAGGGACCGAATCCCATGTTGTCTGATCCATCTAGACCTTCATCAAACAAATTGGTTTCACTATCAGCCTGGTCTTCATCATCGTCAGACATCGTCGCACCTGTACCTTCACCTGGTGCTACCCCTGTAAAGAATTATCCAAAAAGTTCATACGATGCAATCTATGAACAAACAGACATGATGTAGACATATAAAGGATCATAATTGATTTTTTTTATTTTTTCCAGTTAAATGGCATTTCCTAAATAGAGAATGCTAATATTTTTACTTTACTTCATTCCAATAATCGATAACCAGGTCGAATCAAACCTTGTGATCCAAAACGATTTGATAATAAAGCCAAAGGTGAGATACTCCAATAGTAAGATATAGCAACTAGATATTGAGTAACAAGTTTCTGGTGGATATTTTAGCATAACAAGAAACGTGGCCAGTGAACGCTACAAGGAAAAAGAATGGCATCCAATGAAGTAAATAGATAGAGGGTCATGCAAAAACATAAATGAGCTGAAAACTGCTGAGAGTTCAAACTCTCACATCCGTAACTAATAAAAGAAAGTACAAAATATAAATAGCCCAGCTCTGTTATTCCACAAATTTGTGTAAAAATAAAAGAAAACTGTATGTCTTATGATCACACTAGCAATATTGGATACAGAGATGGAATCAGAAGATAACCTGTCAAGCTTTGCAACGACTGCTCAAGCTCCCAACAAGCCATGACTGCTTCCATAGCATGAACTCGGACATGTTGTTGAAGTTGCTCTTTAAATGAAGAGAGCAACAAAACATAATGCGTCTACAAGAAATTAGAGTAAAAAGTTAAGGATTCGAACATCAAAATTTCTTATGCTATGGTTCCCCATAATGATGTCATGAATACAATCTAGATCTCTGTTAGTTAAAAATTAAGGTGTACCTAAATTTATATTAGTAGCTTCAAGAGTACATCTAACAGCTGTCAATCTTTTTTGGTAGACCTTAGAAGTGGAAAACTGATATCTCCAAGTTCAAGCATACAAGAAATTACTTTCCATTAAATATTTTCCAATCTAGTTTGGGGGCTAGCACAATTTTACAAGTCAAATTCGGATGCGAAGATATGTTTAGTTCCAAAAATGCCACTATAAATGAATTCAGATCAAAGACAACACAGACCATTCCATCTGTTTAATTGTGGTTATGAGATTTGTGATTTGTCCATTTTATACAGAAACGTCTTATAGAAGCATACAAACAATACAGTAAGTGGAGCTACATCAAGAACGAGATTCTCCAAAGCACTAAAGAATAGAAAGTCCCTATTATTTGTGTACTGATAGCAATGAGATTCCTCTTACGATGCGACAATCAGATATACTTACAACTGCAACAGGGGTTGATCTCCAGCTATATTCTTTCACGAATTATTACTTCCGCAAAAATATCACTAAATCTAGGTGGCATAAACAAGAAATTATCCTCCTAAAACTTGATATAGGTACTACTTATTCTCCCCATCATCCTCATATGAAAGAGTCAACTGATATGCAGCTGAAAGAACAAATGCCGACTGCGTTTGAGAGCACAGCTCAGCGAGTTCACAGCTTGATAATCAAATACACTAGTTACCTAGTTTTCAATTCAAATAATCTATACACTAGTTACCTAGTTTTCAATACAGGCAAGCCAACCAAGATAATTGTATCTATTTATTAACATAATTCCAAATTGCCAATGGAGACATGAACCATCCTGAGAACTCAACTGGTTTTAATGAAGCTTGCTAGTTATAAATGCAGTATTTGTGTCCTAAAAGAAACCAAAGTATAAAGAATGCAAATCCCATTCTTTTCTTGATAAAAGAAATCAAAGTACAATTAAAAAGAAAGCTGATGATTTAATAGACTTGCAGAGAAAATTTTAATCCCAAAATTTATGGAATTAAAGAGTAACTAACTCAACAGGATTTCCATCACAAATTATACAAGGCAACTCATTAGGGTTAGGCCATTAAATGAGAAAACAGCAAGAACAAAGACCTAAGAACAGTTCATGGAAACCAGAGATCAATACATATCCAGATAATTTTAAGAAAAACGCTGTGAATCCGTTTACCTATAAGCTAACAAATATTAAATTTTCAAAAAGAAAAAAGCCTTTCAAAAACCCTTCACAGAACCCACCAAATGCCAAATTGAAGCATTAAATAAAAAATCAGAAGAAAAAAAATCCCAGTTTAGAATTAATTCGATTCTCGCCGGAACGAAATACGAGCGTACCATGAAATTGTCGAGGTCTTTATCATCTAATGGCGGTTGACCATGTCCGAGAACGGAATACTTGGTCACCACCTGTTGCGACTGCGCCAACTGGGCGTCGATTCTCGGCAGCTGGTCGACCGGCGTAGCTATTCGGAGGCAGGAGACGTGCGCCGACAGGAGCTGTTCATACAAGGGGTGGTTGAGAATATCGGCTTTGCACCTCTCCCTCTCCCAGTTGGTGTTGTTCCCGTTGCTATTGCTCTTATCCCCGCCTCCGCCGCCGCTATCCTGGAGGTGATCGCTGTTTTCGGGGGGAGTGGGGGGGCTGGGTTGACTTTGGGTGGGGAGCCACTGGTGGTGGAGGGTGGAACTGTTGAGCCATGTGGTGGTCCCCGGGGGCTTGCCGTCGTGATGATCGGGGAGGGTGGAGCGGAAGACGGAGGCGGCGGCGGAGGGGTGGTGGTGGTGGTCGGAGTAGTGGGGATGGTGGAGGGGCATTTCTTGGGAGAGATGGTGGGGGTGGGGGTGGGGGTGGTGGTCCTGAAATGCCATGTCTGTACGAGTGAGGAGGCTAATTTCACAGCTGCCTGTGGACTGGTTTTATATAGTAGCTGATGCTATTAATACTTTCAGAGAGAGAGAGAGAGAGAGAGAGAGGGATTGAGAGGAGAGAGAGAGGTGGGAGAAGGTGAGGTTGGGGGGTGGGTGGGGGGGGGGTTTCCAACTGTGACTAGGAGCATGGAAGTTGAACCTGAGCCTGAGGGAACTCTTTTTTTCATTTTAATAATTAAATATAAAATTCTACAATTATTTGGTTTTTTCTTTATTCTTTAGTTGGTTAGGGAGTAAAAAAGTCTGCATTTTGGTGTTCTATTTCACAATTTTTGTTTTAGAAAAAAAAATTAAATAAATTCTATTGTGACGCACTGAAACGGTTTGTGAAACGTATTAAAGTATGTCAATTATATAAATAAAGTATGCTTAATGATTGTTATAATATATTTTCTAAAATATGATAAATGATAACTTAAAGTAGTATGATTTTAGTGTATTATAATATGATTAATTATTGACATACTTTAACTATAAATAAGCATATTTTACCAATATAATAAGCATACTTTAGTAATGGATTAACCGATCTCACAAAAAACCAGTCGTACAAGAGAGTTTCTCAAAAAAGTATATTAATTTTAAATTCAATAAGTATATTTTAATTATAAATTTATCATCATTTGACACAATTACCCTAATTTCTAATTTATTTATTATTAAAAAATACTAGTACATTATTTTTTAAAAATTAATAAAGTTGCTCAGAATATAAATTCTCTTAAATTTCGTGTTTACAATGACGGTGCAACTAAAGGATATTTATCGAAAAGTTATTTATAAAACCTGATATGAAAGTGTTTTTCTAATATCACTATTTTTTAATAAAAAAATATTTTATTATTTTTATAAAGAATAAAATATCTAGTATTTATTATTATTAAACAACATTTGATGTAGTATAATAAATGTGGGAGATATTGTAACACATACAATAAATATACTCACTGTTTACCTTCCTTTTTTTCACTAAATTAATTAATGTCAATTATGTGTGACTTAATTTGAAATTAATTTTGCGAAAAATTATATATAAAAAAATACCTCATTTCATTAAAATATACGAATAACTTCCGGTTCCATCTTTTTTTTTTAAGCTGGTTCCATCCATTAGTAAACATTAGATAGAGTATTTGATTCACATAATAATATTTCATGCACCTTCAAAATTACTTAAAATATGAGAGTTTACGTACAAATTAGACTTAAAACGAGTTTTATTTTCTTTTAAGTTTATTAATTAAAAGTAAGGTCTTATTGCATTACAACTTAAGAGAAAGATGATTATAATATCTCATGAAATTAATAAAGAATTAATTCAATTCTCATAGTCATTGTTTTCAATATTTTCTAGTCTTATTGACATATATCTAATAATTTTAATAAATCAAATACTCTATAATTATATACTATTATTATAATTAAGAAAAATGGAGAATTTAGAGGATAATTTTTTTTTTTCAGATATCAAATCAAAAAGAATATCATAGTAGTGCGTATACTTGCAAGCTAAAATTAATTACAAGTCTTTGCTTATAAGGGAGGAGAGAGAGACAAATGGGTAAATCTGAGTGGTTGCTATAACTATAAGTAATATTTTGCTATTTAATAAATAAATAAATTGGATCTAAATATATTTTCATTTCTAAATTTTATAAATTTATGTAGGAATCTCAATAATTTGAGATGGATAGAGCTTTGGTTGTCTTAGATATAGTTTAAATTTTATATTGTATAGTGTATCGTATAGAGCTAGCGAATAAAAAATCTTATCATAAAATGGGTGAGATTAAATAATAATATTATAAATGAATAATGATATATAAATTAATTAATTAAAGCTAACCAATTAATTAGTAGGTAATTGTTGAATAATGTTTGTATAAGAAACATGAATGGACGTTAGGGTCAAAATCTGTATGAAGTTAAGTTATGGCTAAAAGTCGCATAAAATTGTTACATGGATTGATTTCATGAAATGGAAAATTGAGTAATTCCACAAAGTTTATGGTTCAAATTTTATTTTAGAATTTACTCCCTCATTCCCAACCTCGTTGTCTTAGTTAATGTAGACAGAGTTTAGGAAAAGTTATTTTTTGACTAACTTTATTGACTTTTTAGGGGTATTGTGGTAATTTTAGGTAATATTATAAAGTATGTTATGTGTGTTAGGTCTGAGTGATATTTTTAAAATTAAGATAAAGTTTTGAAATTATTGGTTAATGTGAAGTTTCATTTTTTCAAATAAGATAATTAGTGTGGGACGGATGAAAACGAAAAGTAAGGCAATGAGTTTGAGACGGAGGGAGTAATTTTTATTTGTAAAATTTACTAATTTAGTATTTTAATTTAAAGGTTAATTAGAATTTATTTTTGTTATTTATAATTTTACATTAGGTCTATAGAGTATATTATATTTTAAATAAACTGGATCCAATTCTATTTCCTATGCATGTTTAAATATTTTTTATTTATTCAACTATTTTTGAAATTAGTAAATTCAGACAAGTTTCACACGAGTAACAATTTAACGAGAATTTTAAAATATTTATTAATATAAAAACAAATAAATGAATTGTAAAAACTCGAAGAACCCAAATAGGGATATAATAATTTTTAATAAACGAGTATAAATCAGTCGTATTTAATTTTATTGTAAATTTTAATAGAAAAACATTATGTACCCTCACAGTGCAATATTATTATTTCAATATAGTAGTTTAAGATTTATTATTTACCTTTTTATTTTATTATTATATGTTTTATTTTAGTCTTCTATATATTGTCAATTCATTTACATTAAATAATTCAATCAACATGAATCAAATTGCAATATTTCTATTTTATCTTTATGATTTAGGGTTTACTTTCACCCTTTTGATTTATCATTCTCTTTTCAAAATTTATATAGTCAATTTATTTAAATTTAAATATATACACAAAACTATAATCCTGTGTACCTGTTACGTTACATGTCAAACTCAAACTTAATTATGTCAAACTCAAACTTAATTGCATAAATAAACCAACTTTTAGTTCATTGTTAATGTTTTCAAGTTAGGACAGGAACTTGCACGCACATTTTTCACAGCTTAAATTGGCATAAATGTAGGTTTAGGCACATATAATTACATCAAATTATCTATTTGTACTTCATTTTATTATATCATAAAAATGTGTATATTAATCTGGATAAGCACGTTTTTTGTGAGGTTTGGG
This sequence comes from Pogostemon cablin, assembly GCA_023678885.1. Lineage (NCBI taxonomy): Eukaryota > Viridiplantae > Streptophyta > Magnoliopsida > Lamiales > Lamiaceae > Pogostemon > Pogostemon cablin. The sequence goes on from CM042975.1 coordinate 28,864,496, forward strand.
AAGCACAAATTGTAGGTTTTGGAGGGAAAATTAATGAGTGGTATATTAGTAATTAAAGTTTATTTTGAGATAGTAAATAAAAAAAATAAAAATTTCCAAATTAGGATTAAAATATCAGGGAGAAGTGCTTGGAAAGGAACCAGGTGACTGAACGAGTAAAATGAAGTACACACATGTCAGCAGATGGTACAGCTGCTGAAGCTGGACTTTTCTGTAGTAAACTTTGAACCACACCTTACCACGAGTTTTATTTACTACACACATTTTTTATTTTTGTTATAATTCAATATTCATCTCATATTTAACTCTATATTTTTTTTTAAAAAAAATACTCCCTCCATCTAGTTCTAAGATGTCCGTTTATTTTTTGCACGTAGATTAAAGAATATTATTATTATATGTAAAGTTGGTAGTTGTATTAGAGGAAAGTAGTGGACCATATTGTGTACATTTTTACTAAATAGGGAAAATGAGATACCTTTGAATCGGACCCCAAAAATAATAAATAGACACTTTAAAAGCGGACGGAAGGAGTATTACAAAAAAAACTTAACTAAGTATTACTCCCTCCATCCCACCGAAAGATCCTCATTTTATAATATTGGTGTTTCATTCATAGATCCTCATTTTCCCTTTTCAGTAAAAGGGTCTCACTTATGACCCATACAACTATCAATTACACATAAAATAATAATGTTCTTTAATTTACGTGCAAAAATCAAACATAACCTTTCACCGGAACGGAAGGAGTATCACATAACACATTACTTCAAAGCCAATTTCTCAATTTAAACAAATTATCCTATACACCAACTTTTAAAAATTTATACACTTATAAATAAAAATATATATACTAATGAATAAAAGTTCATACATTAGCAATTTTTTTTGTTAGTTTTTAAAATAGAAAATTAAATGTAAAAAAATTATACTCCCTCCGTCCCACGTATTTTTACCCACTTTCCATTTTGGGGTGTCCCACGCATTTTTACCCATTCCATTTTTGGCAAAAATACATAATATTTTATTACCTACTTTTTACAATCCCAACAACTTTAACTACTTTTTTACACCTTATTCATCATTCCCAACAACTTTATTCACTTTTTCTTTTTAAATTACTAATTTATCCCTACTTTTTCTTACATTATATATTAAAAAAATAAAACGTCTTAATCTCCGTGCCCGTACAAATGGGTAAAAATACCCGGGACGGAGGGAGTATAATTATTAAAAAACATATACTATTAAAAAAAATTATAGTGCGCACCAAATACAAAATATACGCACAATATATTAACTCCTCTTTTAAATGCACATTACTAAATTTTTAGGATTTACTTTATTAATTAAAAATGTTAAATTATACTAAAATAAGTAAAAATAATAATTTTATTAAAATTCGTGTAAATAGTCAATACTAAAATTGAGTCTTACGGGGGAATATTTAGTAGAAAAATACACAAGTACTATTAAGCATTATAATTTGTGTTTTTGAACTTATTCTAGGTATAAAAAAAAAATTCACCTATTTTTTGTTCTGATTCATCAACCAACGTTTTCAACATATCAAGGTTTTACTTATAAAAATATTTCAACACTCAACATATAGAACCCACTTTATTCCTTATTAATAATAGGAGTATAAAAATATAAAATTACTTCATAAATTAATTAATGTTTTCAATCTACGTGATGAAATTCTATAGGTAATTATGAAGAGAGTAATTTATTTTATACATACAAAATAGAGGGAAGAGAACAACTAATCCATCATTTGTTCAAAATAAAATTATCCCAAATTTTGTACTTAACGGGAAATACGGAGGAAATTCTATATTGAATTTTTTTATTATAAATACTTGTGAAATTATTTCATATACAATGGGTTAGGCGTGATGAATAATATTAGTAATACGTACACCCTCCATATACAGTAAATGGTTGTATTTATTGGTGTGTGAATCCCGTTAATTGTATTAATAATGAATGTGTGAGTCTCATATTATGTTTAAAAGGATAAATAAGAAGTGATATTCATGGATCAACTAAGCCCTCTCGGGGATTTTCTTAAAGAGGAACCTCATGTAAATACAATGGAATAAGGTTTGATCTTGATCCTATTCCATTCCAAAAATGAAAAGTTCGACACAATTGAGATTTTTTTTGGAAATTGGATACAATTACTAATTCATAATCTGACAGGTACATAATGAAAATTTCATGAATAATATAAAGTATAAATAAAAAGTGATGATATTTTTAAATTAAAATAATAATTAATTAAAGAAAACATACAATAATTTCACAATGAGATGGTCTCTTTATTCTTATTTTTCACATTATTTTGTAAATAGTGAAATATTCGTTTATAATAATTTAGAGCAACTCTTGTACGAAATTCTCTTACAAAATTGTTTTAGGAGACAGAATAAAAAATTTATACATGATAGAGAGAAAGTTAAAGTTATTTCCGTTAGATTTGAATTATTATTTTGAGTAGTATATATAAAAGTTGTAAAATACAAATTTTGGGGAGATAATTATATATATATTTTCTATATTTTGGATAGTGTTTCTTTGATAAAACTAATTAATTAAATAATTCCCAAAAAAAAAAGTATTAGAATAATTAATTATCACGTATTTGATGGAACTCGGACTTACTCTTATTTGACCAAAAATTATAGTTCGGAACTCCGAGTTAATGTGTGTAATTAAAGAATTTATTTCACTTGCAATATGATCACATGATGTAATGTCCAAGAATGAGAAAACAAATCCATATTCTGTCTTAATTATGTTATGCTTATTTAGTATATATTATTTAGAAATTCTAGAATTTTTGAATATTTTATTTATTTTTCTCTTGTACTTTTTATTCTCTTTAAGATATTTTTTATACCTTTGAATATGAATATACTACTATATATATTATCTTTTCTGAAAAAAAATCAATTCCAATTTTGAAGAATAAATCCATTTGGTGCATGAAATTAATTTGCATGTTTGAGAGTCGTGTTTACCTGTGTTATTTATTTATTTATTATCATTTTTATCTATTTCACTACAAATTCATTTTAAATAAAAAATATGAGGGTCACGTCTAATTCTAGCAAACTAGTTTGTAAAAAATTCACTAACATACCATATTTTTAAATTAAAATATTGGAGATTTTTTTTATATATAAGAAAAAACACTTATGTTATTCTTGCAAATTAATTCCAAATTTTCAGAAATCGTAATAAAGAATCTGGCCTTTAAAAATTATTGTGAAATACACTCGACTGCAGATCTCTAATATTCATTGGGTGTGTTTTACAACAATATTTAGAAATTAAATTTTCGTTATTTTTTTTTATTATACTAATATTTAGGTTTAGAATATGGTATATCATAATTCAGTTTTATTTATATATTTAAAACTAAAATTTAAAAGAAAAAATTTTCAAAGTGTAATGAAAAATTTATAGAAAAAGAGTTACTTAATTTAACTTCTCTTTAAAAATAACAATTAACTAGATAGTGTATTTAAGTATTTCGAGGTTATAAGTAAGTTCCACCCAAATCTTAAACTATTGGTCCACCTCTAAATTTATTACCATTTCTCACTGGACACCAACCCATTATTCAATAACACGTGTTTCACTTCCTAAGTAATTAATTAACATCGCAACTTTGCCCAAAAAATAAATGTATTTATATATTCAACGCTGTTTTTCATATTTTAATGTAAATAAATTTTTAAAAAATGGAATAATATTTTCTAAAAATCGTATGAAAAGCAAATGCTTCCTACTAATTTTGTTCTCAATAAATTTATTACCAGTAACTCTCTTAAAAATGTGTATTTTGTTCATAATTTTGTGTTGATATGATAAAAAAAAATTATATCACATGGTCTCACACTAAACACTAATATAATTACTCACTTTACATTAAAATATTATATAACTACAAATTAAATTATTATACTTCTTAATCCACGTGAAAAGACAAATGTTTACATTTTAATAGGACGAAAAGAGTGATTTTGTTGATTAATAATTCAGTTGGTAATTATCACATTGATAAATAGTAATGAATTGGTAAAAAACTTATTAAATCTATTGAAAACTTGTTGTCAAAATAAATGTTTTTTTTAATACGTTGATCATTATCAACGGATTGATTTTGTTAGTAAATTCTCTTGCTTAACTTTTTTATTTATTAAAATTACTTTTTTTTAGTGTAAACTAGTTTTATCAATTTGAAAAAGAGCCCACAAAACTTGTCTCTTATTACAAAATTAAGAGCGGTTAGTTAAAGGTATTAGGGGAGGATAATGGGAATAAGAGGGTATTGACTTCTATTCCTCATGCTTGGTTAGGGGTAATATGAATCCAAATCCCTCAATCATTCTACTACATTCAATGTATACCCTCACCCCTTCAATCACTTTCATTTCCATTATCATTACAATTACTCTCATCGATTATTCTCATTTTCATTATTATTTCGAAATTTAAACCGGCTTCTTATTAGTAATTTAAAAAAAATGATCCAAAAAAAAGTGAGAGCAAGACAGCCGGCGCAAAACAGCGTAATAGCAATCACGACACCGACAAAACAGGTTCGAGAAACTGCCACGTGTCATCGCGTGGTTTCATGGACCACTTACAGTCGGGGACCTCATGGGAGCACGCGCTTAACATTGACAGCATATACATACCCCCTACCCTACCCCCCTACCCCCTGTATGTATCTGTATCTATCCATACGCGCATATAATTGTCATAGACGTTTCTCTTCTCTCTCCGATATTCGGCAGGCCAGTGGCTCAGCTGCGGCTGCGCTGCCACGAGGGCGGCGGTGCCAGTGGCTGATGGCGGTGGTTCGCATTAGCTTGGGCCCCACCAGGTGGGCAGTGCCAAGAATGGGTGGGGTCCCACTCCGTGGTTTGATTTGAGGATGGTCCCCCCAACCCACTCCCACACGCCACACCCACACCCAACACCCACCCCCTTACATATTTCTTTTTTCTTTTATTAATTCGAAAATAAACAAATTTGGCAACGCCGTAACAGACACCAATCAATGGCAAAATCTATTTTCACAATATTCACGCAATTATCAATGATGATGTGTGTGGGGACCACATCTGAATTTCTTTTTTATATCTCGTTTTTTGTTTTATTACAATTTTAATTAATTGTTAATTACTATTAATAATTGAAAAGCTTTAAACTTTTTATTAAATTTGATCATTTTTGTAACTCGTGCAGTCCGCCGGTTTGGTAGAATATTGCCTTTTGTTTTCTGGTAAGAGAAATTGGATTTTTTCCCTAAACAAAATCGTAGCTAATTGTTTACTCCGAAAGTATCCTAAATTATTTATTTAATATTTACCTGTTTGTTTGTTTCTGAGAATTACTCCACAATCCACCAAGAGGTCGTCTGCTTGTGGGTATGGGATATAAATGTATTATTTATAATGAGATTTATTTGACTTGTGATTAATTGTATTGTTGTTTGGTATTATGAAAAATGAAATTGTTGATAATTAAGTATTAGTTGTTTTATGTTTGTTATTGAGTATTAACAAATGTGATAATAAGTAAAATGATATATTTACCCTTATTAGTATTATTGTTATTATTATTAATTATTAATTAATAATAATAATATTATTATTAATAATAATTAATAATATTATTATTAATTATTAATTATTTTTATTAATATAATTAATTATTAATAATATAATTATTTATTATTTATTATTGTTAATTATTTATTATTATTATTAATTGTTAATTTTATTATAAATTATTATTAATTATTAATATTATTATTAATTATTATTATTAATAATAATATCATTGTTAATTATGATTATTATTATTAATTAATATTAATATTAATAATAATAATTATTATTATTAGTGATTATTATTAATTATTAATAATATTATTATTAATTATAATATTAATTATTTTTTTATTGGATAAGGGTATAATGGTAAAATTGCATTTAATACCTAGGTATTAATTTTAGGTGTTGTGTATCCCACCTCTTGAGGTGGGATACACAATACCAAAAAAAAAAAAGTTATTGTTAATAATGGGTCAAAATAATACCGGATCATGAGTATTATGAATATATTGAGACAAACGTGGTATTAGGAGGTATAATGCATCAACCTCCCCTTAATCATGGCAAGCAAACGACCCCTAAATATTTTAATTATTACTACTTCCGTCCCGCGAAAAGGGAATCTTTTATTTTTTTTATATGTAAATTAAGGAGTATTATTATTTAAAGTGTAGTGGGTAGTTGTATTAGTGGGAGTATAGATCCCATATTTTAATCGTATTAGAGAAGGTGTATGAGTCCCATGTGTATAAAAAATGAAAGGGGACCCTTTGGGTGGGACGATCAAAATGGAAAAAAATCCCTTTTTGAATGGGATGGAGGAAGTAATAAATTGAAAAACATAATACTCTTTCCGTCTCAGGTATTTTTACATATTTGCATTAGCACAAAAATTTAGAAGTGTTTTTTTAGGGGCAAGTCTTTATGTGAGACCGTCTCACGTAAGGGCTTACGTGAGACAAATAAAAAGTGATATTCGATCGACGAAAAGTGATAATGGTGTGGTGAATCATTTCATGAATAATTTATAGTATAAATAAAAAGTGATAACATTTTATAGCGAAAGTGATGGCATTTAATAGCGAAATTGATAATGATGTTATAACTTTTTATCCGTGTCACGGGCTTATGTGAGATGGTCTCACACAAATCTTTATTTTTTTTAAAAAATATACAATGTAAGAAAAAATAGGGATAAATTAATAATTTTAGGGAAAAAGTAAAGAAAGTTGTTATAATTGATAAATAAAGTATAAAAAGTAGGTAAAATGTATATTGTATTTTACCATTTTTGGAAACATGTAAAAATACTTAAGACACCTCAGAATAAAAAATGGGTAAAAATATGTTGGACGAAGTGAGTATTTAATGTGTATAGTGTAGTTGTATTAGTGTTGGTGTGTAAGTCTTTTATAAAGTGATTAATTGTTCTGTGTGGATCTTACTTAACAAAATGAAAAATAAATCTTAACTTGAGACAAACTAAAATGAAAAACATAAACATTAATATGAGACCGATGAAATAATATTTTAACAAAGACTTACTCTCTCCGTCCCCTTGATACGTATCAATTTTTTTATTTTGGTCCGTTCCATTACAAAGTATCCATTTCCCTTTTTGGATTGATGTGACCTACAACCACTACACATGACCCCACACTCAACACTAATACAACTACCCACTACACATTAAAATATTATTTCTCTCACCTTACTATACATTAAATTATTATACTTCTTAATCCACGCGCAAAAAGTTAGCGGATACCTCTCAAGGGGACGGAGGGAATATATGAGATCATCCTATAAAACAACTTTTCTAAAATTAATAAAAAGTGATAATTTCAATTTTTTTAAATGCCACTCCATTTTATTGAATATAGGATTCTACATATAGGATTGAGCACATTATTAAAAAGAAATGTGTATAGTAATAATGTATATATAGTGTCACGTGTAAAATGAATTCATTCGCACACGTAATTACGAGAGGTGGCAGCTTAAGGTTATTTTCATTATTTCAAGTAGTTATATAAATGTACGGGAAGAGAAATTTTATAATGGAGTAAATTATTATTATTATTATAGAGTAGGTTTAACAGGTTGCAATATTAATTGTCGCATTAGAATAAAAGTATGGTAGAATTTTAAAATTCAACTCCCACCTCCATAATGTTACTTTCGATGGTTAGATCTTTCCCCCTATATTTAGCACGATTTTCTTATTAATATAATCTTATTTACCTTGGATATGTTAATCAATTTAGAAACTTATAATAAATAAAAAGTAATAATTTAAATTAGTGGGGCGGCGAATTGAATTGGTCCTACGCATATACAAAGCTAACCGTTACCGTTTGCATATAAATTACTGTCCAAAAATATATTATATATATTGAGAATAAAATTATCTTAACTTATAGTATTAATTATTTGGGCAAGTATTGTATTAATTATTTGGGCAAGTATTATGTGAGATAGAATGATATCATTTTACACTTTCATAATTAATATTATTCTTACTATAAAATATTATCATTTTTTATTTATAATAGTTCACTACATTATAATTACTTTTCATCAATTAAATATCACTTTTTATTAATGATATTATTACATTTTATTCGTTCAACTTAAACTGTATAAAACAAGTCCTTTGCCTAACCCTTCAAGGTTAATTTCTGTAAGTTATGAGACCGACTTGGTACTATAATTGAATTACTATTACCTCCTCATAATTTGATCACCAAACATATTAATTACTTCCTACATATTTACACATCTTTCATTTCCTGTAGTTTATGTATATTTTGTTTAAATGGTAACACCAAGTAATATTAATATTATTACAAGGTTGATCAAATCACCAAACATATTAATTACTTCCCACATATTTACACACCTCTCATTTCCTGTAGTTTATGTATATTCTTTTTAAATGGTAACACCACGTAATATTAATATTATTACAAGGTTGATCAAATCACCAAACATATTAATTACTTCCTACATATTTACACACCTTTCATTTCCTATAGTTTATGTTAACACCGTGTAATATTAATATTATTACAAGGTGTATATTTTTTTTAAATGGTAACACCACGTAATATTAATATTATTCCAAGGGTCGAAGTCCGTTGAACATAAAAATTGTGCAATGAATTTGTGAACTAGCCGTATTACCTAATAGAGTTATCATGATTAACCTTCTTTATATGGTGTTTGACTGGCGCAAATTTGGGACATGCGATTCTATCTTTTGCCCCAAAAATTATTACAATAACACAGTACAACAACACGCCTCATACTTTAACTCAGTGTATCAAAACAAATTATTTGAAAATTTGCATCAACTTGACTACCAAACAAATTGTATAAAAAAAAAACTCAGTGTATCAAAACAAATTATATTGAAAACTGCATGCATCTACTTAATTACCAAACAAATTGTATTAAAAAAATGAATTGCATAAAATTTATTCGTACCCACTTGTGTTAAACAATTGTGATTACATATAAAGCAAGAAAAATTAATTATAATTGTATATATATTATATCCAAATTCAAGAAAGCAATTTGATCGATGTGTTTGGAATCAGACAATCAAGTGACAACTTTGTCCCCTGTCCTATTTAATTGGTGCCAAATCTTCAATATCATAACCTCACGTTAGAGATAGTTTTTAATAACAAAATGATTTATTTACTTAAATAACAAGAATTAGAAAGATGACAAGAATTATTTGTTGTGACAGAAAACTGATTGTACACTCTTATTTATTAAAGCGTCTTTACACGTTAATTAACATTATTTTAGGTACTAATGGCGAGATTATGTCTGCAATAAGAAAACATTTTCTTGGTGATAAGGTTAAAAATTCGATTAAAATGGTCATTTCATCATAGTTGGTCAATGGGGTTAAGCCACCAATAATGACTTTATAATCATCTTTTAATTAATACTCTAATTAAAATTTATTTAATTGAATTCTAGGGGAAATATTAATTGTAAGATTAGGTGATTAGGTGTCATTAGCTAGGGTTTGTCATAAGATATTTTTAATTTTTTTTAATTTACTTTTCATTGGACTTTTTACGCGTGAATAACGCGACGTGTATGTCAAATTTTCAATGTCTTTATTAATTAGACAACCTAAATATTTTAGCATATCTAAACAAAAAGTAATATAATATCTAACGAACGATTTCTCAATATAATAATAATGTATGATGAGTTTTTCCTATTCAACGATTTGGAGTTTGAAAGATTTTTAATTTAAAATTTAAAATTTAAATTATATGATTAAGAATAACTTAACTCTAATTATATGAATCCACCACATAATTAACAAAAATGAGAGTTTAACTTAATTGTCATTAAAAGATTTTATAATTATAGATTCTAAATCGATAGTTTCATATCATTCCTGTCTCAAATGAATAGAGTACTTTATTAATTAATTTCAGATTATAATAGTTAATTTTATTTTAATTATTGAAATAAAAAAATTAAATTATTAAAGATAAAATTTTGTTATAAATTAATTAAATTAATAAAAACATACAAATTCTCATATCTAATGCTTTCTTGATCAAAATTATGGGAAACTATTATATAAATTTACGTTATTATGGTCGTGTAAATGGGATTCACATGAACCTAATACTTAAAAATTATCTTCAGAGATAATGAATTATTACCCTTTCGAATAAAAATATTAGAGAAATTGTGAAAATATCCCAAATAATCTGTTAATTTTAAAAAATGTTACCCGTATAAATATATATATATTCTGAATTTTTTTAAAAACTTTTTTTTTTTGCCTCTCTTCTTGGAATATATAATTAATACATAATAGTAAGTGTAGTCGCATATAGTTGCATGAAACGTCGTACATGTGTTTGTAAATAAAGCATGTGTATGGTCGTATATATAATCACGTGTAGGTTTATATTAAAAAATTTATGTATAAAGTCGCATAAGTAGTTGCAGGAATGGTCATAGGAGACATTGCATGAAAGAATTGTGTATGAAGTGACAAGCGTAGTTGCAAGTGTAGTCGCGTGAGATGTAGAATGAAAATTGTGTATGAGGTTGTAAACGTAGTTGCAAGTGTAGTCACATAAGGGGTCAAAGACTAGGTTAATTAATTACGTTAAAAAATTTTAAAAAAATAGCGTTTTTTCGAAAAATTATACTATTGAGTAGCATTTTTCCAAAATAAAGTATTAAAAGTGGCATTTTTACTGATGCGTCCAAATATTACTCTTCAAATCATGATATGTTCTTATTTTTTATATTCTTGTTGAACATAATTTGAGGAGTAGTTTTTTTCATTCTGAAGATTAATAATTTATTTTTTTAAAGAGTAATTTTTTATTTACCTAAAAATAATTTTACAAGAATAGAATTCATAATCAACCTAATTACTTGACTTACTCTTACATTAGTGCCATTTTAATTTTGTTGTATAGGATTATACTTATCTTTAAAATGGTTTATTACATTATTCGTTTAGGATTTTTTTCTAGTTCATAAATAATTAAATGAGTAAACCTGTACCATAGAAATTCGATATTTTTATTTTATCCTTAAACTTTAAGAGTAATAATTTTTACATTGTCTTTTTAAAATTTTTATTTTATAGTTAAGTTATTTAAAATTAAACGAAAACGTAGAACTATATATAGTCTACAAAATAAATAATAGTAATAAAAATAATAAAAATTCTTTTAACCACATGGAATAAACTTAAAAACTGAAAAAAAAAAGTGTTTTTCATAAAACATTAAATAAAAAGTGAAAGAAAGTGCATAGGCTGTACATCACCTAACAAACACTTTGAAAAAATGCACATATTAATAAAGTATTTCTGCTACATATTGAATGTTTTATGTATGAATGCTACAAATTTAATAAATACAAATAGCATGATTTTATAACCTCTCACGCACATATCTATTACTTTGTGACTTTATTAATTAGATGTGGGGTTTTAACTCAAGAATAGAGCTACATACATTCACTTGAAACACCTATTCATTTTTGACCCACAAAAACTTCAATTATTTCACATTTTAAGCATTGCTATAGTTTATATGTCTTGCAAAATCATGTTGCCAATCTAATATGTGTATCTTTCATTATTATTTTATTATTTAATCACAATTAAGAATATTTTGATTTTATTCAATGATCACTTACAAACAAAAACCAATTATGACCTAATCTTGACTTGGATTCAACTCCCCAATCATGCTATCAATTACTTGCAAGTAATGAATTGGGAATGTGAGTAGTTAAGATGCATAGCAACCCAATAGCAATATACATACACACACTTATGTGTGTATTTGTAGATTTTTTCTTCAAATAATGCAAGGTGTATTGAGTGGTCCTGTGACAAGAGGGCATTGCTTTATTGTGGGAGTGGCTAGATAGATGTGTACAATAAACCAAATTTGATTGGAGGTTGTGGGGGTGGGGGGTGGGGGGTGGGGGAGGGGACCATTTTTGCTACCATTGAACTGATTCCTATCCCTTTAATCATAGAACACATTTGCTTGTCATACTTTGCTCCATAGATCCTTTTACCATTTCTACATCAACATACCAAAGCAACTCAACCACAAATGCCTCTACATTCATATATCAAATTCACTTCCATGAGACCATGTCCATCTCCCACCGGTCAAAATCGAAACACCTAAACGTTGGAACGACTCTTCTACACGTGCGCGTGCCATGTTCAACAGAGGGCACAAATGCAACGTTTATCGATGATTTTCACAAGAAATTTTGTACGTCGTTGAGATGACACACGTAATTAATATGTTACATGGAGCGGTCTTGTATATTGTTTGTAATATATGTACAAGAGTTGATAGACAAGAGTGATCATTATATGTAGAAAGATAGTTTGATCATACTTGATGCAAATTAATTTTAGAACAAAAAATTGCAATCACAGATTAAATGGTTCCACAAATATAAATATATAAGGTGTGTATTTATTATTTCAGAAGCTAAATATCTAGTCAAGGGTCGTTGGAAAAATTTTCCCATCATCTATAATGTATAGTATTTTACAAGTATTGATCGCTTTCATTTGTTTTTCTCTTGATCGTCTCACCATCATTTTTTCTTGCAAAATAGGAATTGATTTTTAAAAAAATAAAATAAAAAATAAAATAGGGAATTTGTACTTCGTAAAGAGGACAACATATGATTAGTCCTTTTCTTGAGATTGTAGCGATGATAACAATTGGTATTCACCTATTTACACGTTGTTTTTGTAATTGCTTGACTTTCTTTCAAATAATTTCCCACATAAATTTATATTACTTCTTCAGATACCTCAAATATATAGACTCATCTTTCTACCTTATATATTTTAATGGAATTTGAAAAAAAAAAAAAAAGAGAAAAGAAAAAAGGATAGTATTTATTAGTGTAGGGTAAGAAAATTTGGTGGGTAGCAAGAATTTCAACAAAAAAAAACCAACAATATCATCAGTTTATTGGGCTTTGAGTATGTGTCCAAGAATGATCGTTTAGCTTAGTTTGGTAGAAGCCCAATGGATTTTTTTTTCATATTGGGCCTCTACTTTGTTGCAGTTGAACTGTAGAAAAGTCGGTCTATAATTAGTTGTAGTCAAATTACAGCTGTTAAGTTAGATAAAATAAAATCACAGCTGGAAATGCAATTATCAAATATCACGACTTATGATTTTTCATCCATGCATTGTTTGATTTTATATAATTTGACTTTGAAAAAATTTAAATCATATTATAGAGAGAAATGAGTTAATCTCACGTGAATTGAGCTTATTTTATAAATTCTATAATCGTCCTTTAATTTAAACTTTAATAACAAAAAGGTATACCAGAATAAGAGACAACAAAGTTCATACAATAAAGCCGGATTTACATAAGCATTTACCGCTGAACTTTAATATCTATATCATATCTTCATAGATATACACACGTTATTTTACTTAATTTTTAACGAACTATTAATGCATCTGCCAAGCGCTTAAAAAAAAAAAGCCTCCATTCCCCTCCGTCCCGCGTTAACGTTGACTTTTGCTTTTTGCACGGAAATTAAGAAATATAATATTTTAATGTATAGTGATGTGAGAGAAATAATATTTAATGTAAAGTGAGTAGTTATATTAGTGTTGTGTGTGGGGACTACATACATGGAATAATTAACTATTTTGTGTAGACCCAGCTAGACATGCACAAAAAAACCGGAACTGGCGGTTCGAACCGGGAAATCGCCGGTTTTAACCGGAATCGAAACCGCCAATTCCGGAACCGGCCAAAAAAAATTGGAACCGGCTAAGGAAGGTTCGGTTCCGGTTCCTCATATTTGGGGAAAAAACCGGCGGTTCCGGTTCGAACAGCCGGTTTATCAATTTTTTTTTATTTTTTACGCTTAAAATCCAAAAAAAAAAAATCCGGAACCGGAACCGTCGGTTCCGGAACCGAAATCTTCGTACCCCGGTTCGGTTCCGGTTCCTCCTATCTTGGAACCGGAACCATGCCTAGACCCAGCATGACAAAAAAAGAAATGTAAACTTTAACTTGGAGCAGCCAAAAATGAAAAATGTATACCTTAATGTGGGACGGAGGGAATATGTGTTTTCATTACAAACTTCACAGTATAAAATGGAAATACCACTTTAATGAAATAAATTCATCGAATCAGACATTTGGTGATACAAAGATAATATCGGTATCTTGGGATTCTGAAATCTAACTCGATATCTGATGCTATGATGTTGTGTTGAATATGGTTGGATACCCGACACTGAATTGTTCAACTATAAACAAATGTGAGCTTTTTGGGATATTTTGGTCAGAGTGGAACATTGGGTGATAATAATTTTAGTCCAATACTATGCAGATTTCTTAAAATAGAAAAAAAATATTTTAATAATATACTCACTTTTAAAACACACCTCTCAACAGCTTTATATATATTATTCATTAAATTATTTAAAATACTCATTTTTTACGCATATTTCAATAATTTTATACATTTTTATATATAAAACAATATTTTTTTTTTAATCTTTGAGGTCGTTTGCTTGTGGGTATGTGATATAAAGATATTGTGTATAATGAGATTTGTTTAACTTGTGATTAATTGTATTGTTGTTTGGTATTATGAAAAAATGGGATTGTTGATAACTAGGTATTAGTTATTTTATATTTGTTATTGAGTATTAACAAATGAGATAATAAGTAAAATGACATATTTACCCTTATTGTTTTTGTTGTTGTTGTTGTTGTTGTTGTTGTTATTATTATTATTATTATTATTATAAAGTATTATTTTTATTATTAATTATTAATTTTAATTATCAATATATATTATTAATTATTATTATTAATATTTTTAAGGGTTTATTACTCCTAGATACACATTTTTAACCTAAATTACTATTAGATACATGGAATTTAAATAATTACTCTCAACTACATAATATTAAAGTAAAATACCAAATATAACCTTATACTCAATACACTTTTAAACCAACAACCCTACCCCACACCCACCCACCGGAGTTGACCGGTTGTTGACCTGCGTTGACCAGCCGGTCAACGGCGTTGACCGGCCGTTGACCGGCGTTGACCAGTGTTGACCGGCCGTTGCCCGGCGTTGACCGGCGAAATTGTGCAAAACAATTATGCAAAATCAAATTGTGCAAAACAATTGTGCAAATATATAGGGGATCGGCCGTTGACCGGCCATTGACCCGGCGTTGACCGGCTAAATTGTGCAAAACAATTATGCAAAATCAAATTGTGCAAAACAATTGTGCAAATATATAGGGGACCGGCCGTTGACCACCGTTGACCGGCGAAATTGTGCAAAACAATTGTGCAAAATCAATTTGTGCAAAACAATTGTGCAAATATATAGGGGTATTTATGGTACTACAGTCATAATTGTGTAGTTATGAGTAATAGTGCTTTAAGTCATGTAGTTAATAACAATTATGCATTTTTTTTTGTAGCTAATAGTAAGTGACCCTATTTTTAATTATAATTATTAATTATTACTATTTTTATTAATAATAATAATAATATTTATTATTATTATTTATAATAATAATAATTATTATTAATAATATTATTAGTAATTATTATTTTTAATAATATTATTTATTAATAATAATTATTATTATTAATACTTTTAATTATTATTATTAATATATTAATATTATTTATTAATAATTATTATTAATTAATTGTTATATTAATTATTATTATTAATATAATAATTATTATTATTGGATAAGTGTATAATGGTAAATATTATTTATTATTATTTTTAATAATAATAATTATGATTTATTAATAATAATAATATTATTAATTATTATTTTTAATAATATTATTTATTATTAATAATAATAATTATTAATATTTTTAATTATTATTATATTAATATTATTTATTAATAATTATTATTAATTATTATTAATATAATTATTATTATTATTGGATAAGGGTATAATGGTAAAATTATATTTAATATCTAGGTATTAAATGGGGGTGTTGTGCAACAGATTAAATGGTGGTTCGTCAATTTTTAGCAACGAAAATTAATTTCGTTGATAAATAATTTTATTAGTAATTTGTTGCTAAACTTTCCGTTGCTAATTCATATAAAGATTCCATTGATAATTTGTTGGTAATTACCAATTGATTGAATTCCATTGGTAAAATAGAGAATAAATATGTTGACATTCCATTGCTAATAGAAAAATATCATTTTGTTTGCTAATTCATTGGTAATTACCAACAGATTTAATTCCGTTGGTAAATTCTGTTGATAAAAATACTTTTTTTTGTAGTGTATAAACCACACGCATCTACTAATATAATTAAAATATGGGGCCCACGCTTTCACTAATACAACTACCCACTACATATTAATTAATAATACTCTTTAATCTAGTGTGAAAAGCAAAAGAACATCTTATTATGAAATGGAGGGAGTATTTATTTAAAATTTTATTTGAATTTATTTAAACTCAATGAGTCAGTTTTGGATAGGTGAAAATTAGTATATAAATGCTATATTAGAGTGTATGCATCCACTATCCAAAATAAATATAGTTAATAAAAGATAAAATGAATTTGGTAAAAATAGGCATTGTTAATTAAATTTGGTGGTTAAACACAGTTGGAGCAGTTAAAGCTAGTGAAGCATTGGTCACATGTAAGTTAATTTTTCTACACCCCACCTAACTTTTATCATAATTTGTCAATTATTTTGACTCCAGTTGTATTTTAGAGTATTTCTACTTTTTAGACTTGTCATTTTGTACGCCTACATATTTATTTTTAATTTATTGATGTATTTAAATCTCAGTCTTGAAAAAAACATAAAATGTACTAGTGGTAAATTGTAAAATGTAACTCAAATAATATATGTTAAAGGAGTGCCAATTGTTAGATCACACGACGCAAGTAGTTTTCTTTTTAAAATTAATTTATAGTGTAACTTGGGTGGAATTAGTTCCACAACGCACCAATTTCTCCTTTTTTTTTTTATTAATGTTGTCTTTATGTTTATTTTTAAATTTACTATACTTATATAATTATTATAATCTAAATAGGGTAGATTTAAACTTTATATCAAATCAAATATTAATTGAGGTGAGGGAAGAGGTAAAAGTAGGTGAGAGAAATAAAGAAAAAATATTAATTGAAGAGAGGTAATGTATAGTATGAGGTAGATTAGTATTAGTAGGGTTTGTAGGTGTATATATGGGAAATTTAAGGAGATTTATTAAATCTAAAACCGGATTATTAAACCCAAATCAAACATTGCCTAAGAGTAAAATATATCCTAAATCACAATGGTAAAATTATAATTATACCCTAAATCTTTAAACCTTAGGAATAAAATATATCTTAAATCACAACGGTGAAATTAAAATTATACCATAAATCTTATAAGTGAAATTACGATTACACCATAAACCCTAAACTTTATGGGCGAAATATACCCTAAACTATAATAGTAAAATTACAATTATACTCTAAACTCTAAATCTTAAAGGTGAATACACTCTAAATTAAAAAGATGAAATTACAAATTTACAATTATACCTTAATTTCTAAATTTTAAGGGTGAAATATACCTAAATTAAAAAAAAAACGGAAAAAAAGGAAGCTAGTTATTATTGGCTTAATTTATTTATCTTTTTATCACATATAGTAGTGTTGAAAGGTAGAAGATGAGCTTTACACCGTAATCTTGAATTGAACGTAGACGAGACTTTAAAATGCTGGATTATAAGAGGCTGATGTCTTGATTTCGAGTTGAAAGTTGATTATATTTGAGAGAGACTCCACCTTAATCTTATATCAAATGTCGACATGATTTAAGATCGTTAATTCAATTAGAGGAGTTTGACACTTTGATTTTAATTTAAATAGATATTCATTTTTATTTCCTTTATTAACAATATAATAGATTAAATTTGATTTTATCTACTTCAATTATTCAATGCGTTAGGCTTTGATATCTTTAGTTAGTTTAGAGGTTTGTGCTTAAATTATTTAATTACGTTTATTTGACTTGAATGAATCAAAATAAATTTGATTAATTATGAATTGTTATTCATTTATTTAAAATTTCAATTACTCCGAAAACATCCACACTTATTTGTACTAGTTATTTTAGAAAAATAATTTTATTTACTTATTTTTGATGTAATCTTTTTAAATGATTAAAAAAGTGTATGTGATTATTGATTTCTCCATTGCACACCCTTTTTTATTAAATACAATACTTTTATTAAATATACACCCCTTTTAAATTTTTTAATCTTAATTTTATTATATACACACCCTTAAAATTTCAAAATTACCCCTTTAATTTTTGTTTGTTATACACCCCAAAATCCTTCGTTCAATTTTACTAAATAAAAAATATAAACCCTTCGCCCACATATAAATTCATATAAAATAGATTTCATTATCATAAAAAATAAAATCGCTTGTAATGAAAGATGATTCTAGTTCATTTTAATAGCATATACACGTATGTTGGTTTTTTTATTCTTGTTTTTGTTTTTTTTTTTTGTTTTTTTCATTTTTAATTCATTAATTTAATTAAGTTAACAACTTAGATTTAAATAAATTTTTAAATTAATCTGACATAGTATTTTTTTTATTTATGATATACTTATAATCTTTTCTAAACTGAAAAGTGACAACCGATTAATAAAATTATTTTATGAACACTTATTATAGGGCAAATAAAATCGATAATATTTTAATATAAAATTGTATCTAACAAATAACAACTGTCCAAATAAATTATTTTATAAATAATTTGTAAAATAAATATAATATTTTAAATAAAAAGTTAAGTTATATAAAAAAGTGATAATTTTTTATATAAAAAAAGATAAAATGCATATTGTGTTTTAATAATTAATTAAATACTCCCTATTTTAACTTTATATAAAAAATAAATTATTACCAAATTTGTCTTAATATTCGCAGAAGCAATTACGTGAACATCGCTAGGTTAGGTTAATGATGGGACCGCGTGTATATTTTATTAATGTAATTTAGATTTCTTTATAATATATTTTAATTATATAATAGTGGGGTGTGTATAAAATAGAAGGAGGTGCGTATTTAAAATACTTTATAAAATAAATAGGGTGTGTATTAAATAAATTTAAGGGTATTTTAGACTTTTTAAAAATATTAATTTTATTCATATAATAATGAGGCGTGTATTCAATAAGAAGAGATGTGAAAATAAAACGATCCTTTGCGATATAATTAATTGTAAAATGTAATGCCATTTTGGTTAGTTTATAATTAATTGTAAAATGTAATGCCATTTTGGTTAGTTTGTATGGTGGTTAATAATATGAGTTATTATCATTTTAAAAGCATGTAAGTTGTTTTGAAACTTTCCGTAAAAAACAAAAAGTTATTTTGAAACTTGAAAAAAAAAAAACAAACAAAAAACGGAAAAAAAAAGAAGCGTGCATGTATATAACGGGATGAAAAATTACAATTTTACTTGTAAATTTTTTTTATGTACTGATATCCGATTCGTAGACCGACTAATTCGGGGGAGGCTAAAGTTAAAATCCACCATTCACTATCGAGGACCCCCATTTTAAGATTGCACCCACAGGTTTCGAATTTGAGACCTTTGGAAATATTACCCTTAGACACCTCAAGTCTTCAGGGCAATCCCGGGGGTTAATTTTACTTGTAATTTAATTTTGGTGATTTTCGTTTATTGAGAATTGTTAAATGAATGAGTAAATTAAAAAAATAAATTCTAAAAGAAAAAATAAAGACTTGTGTGACATCGTCTCACTGCTTAAGTGAGACAGATAAAAAGTGATAATTTTTATAATGAAAAGTTATACTCATTTAATGAAAAATGATAATGTTATTTTATGAACAATTTATTATAATATAAATAAAATGTGATAATATTTTACAACGAAAGTTATGATATCTTGTAACAAAAATAATAACTATTTTAAAAAATATAAAATTATTTCATGTAAAGAAAGAAAATATTGAGACAAGAAAGAAAATATTGAGATTTCCCATCTGGAGTAGCTGATGTGTCTAAAGCGTGCAACCAAAAATGTATGCAACAATTAATAGAATACAGTTTCTCCTATCTCAACTTCTAAATTAATCTTATGTATTTTGTTTCATATGAAATAAATTTCAGTCATTGATGGATGAAAGGAGCAGGAGAAAGATATGCATATATTAGAAGAAATTTAATATTGTTGTTTTTGATATGTTTGTAGTTGATCGGAATCACCATTTTGTTGATACATTGTAGACTTGTTCTTTTATAAAGGGCAAGACTCATGTCCTAATGAAATATATTTTCTTTTAAAAAAAAAATACATATATTAGAAGAATTGGAAAATAAAAAATAAAATTCAAAGCTAACTTATCGAAGATGTAAAAATATTAATTTTAAAATCGTATAAAAAAGCAAAAGAAATAATAAAAAATAGAGGAGCTCCAAGTGTTGAAATTATGATTAATTGTGGTAAGGAGGGTAAAGTGCCACTGCTATCCTATGTGGCAATGACGATAATTTCATTTCTCCTGTATTAAATTAGGTTATCTGAATTCTTAACTGGATTTAGTCCTCTACTCCTTTCTTCTAATAATTAATTATTCAAGACTTTGAATTTTTGTATCATATTTTGTTGTTTCTTATTCCATATTTTGCTGTGATTAATTAGAAAATTGATACGAGTCTCTTTCATAAGAATATTGAATCTTAATAAAATACAAGTTATTCCGAAAAATAATCTTACTCTCCCATTTTCACTTGCCTGGATTAAGAAAATATGTTTTTCTTAATGAATTAGCCACGTGCACAATGTGTGTAAGAATATACTCCTTCCATCCCATAAAAGATTGCACTCCCAATTTCAACAGGAAGATTAAGGAAGTGATAACTTTTAAGGGTACAATGATATTTTTTTATAATAAATAAATAATAAAGTATGTTAGGTAGAGATGTTTTTTTGTAAATAAAGTGTATGAGAAAGGGTGATTATTTTTACTTTTTGTTTTTTTATGAAAATGTACAAACTTTTGTGCAATAACCCAAAATAGAAAGTGTGTCATCTGAAATGAGACGGGGGGAGTAATATTTTATTTTAAAGAGTATATACTTTAATTAATAAAGATGTATTATCTTTTTCAATAAAAAGATTTACTATAATATAAATAATATAAATATTTAATTAAAAAAATTAATTTTTTTAAAAAATAAAGAGTACACGTTCTTATACTAAAATATACTATAATATTACAAATTTAAATATGTGGCATTTAGGGCACGATGTCCCTAGAGATAAGCAAATTTTAGTCTTTCTTAATTTGTGAAATAGTTGGGGAGATGCTAGATATTCGGAGTAATTTAATTAAAAGAAAAGTTTTTATGTTAAGTGTAATAAGTAGATGACAATTTTTTTTAAGTATCATTGATTTTAACATTACATAAAAGTGGAGGGAGTATATGAAGTACTTCAAAAGGAATACATTATTTTCATATAGTAAACATACTCTTAATCATATACTCCTACTCCTTCATTTCCAAAGTCAATGAAAAACTCATGGAGATTCTAAGAAGTAAGATTATAAAATTTCGAAGTAACAAAATTGAATATACATATACTATAACACAACAAACACATTTGTAAACTGAGTTCACCTTGCATTCTAGTGGTTTATGTTTTATTATACTCTTACAATTTAGTGTGTAGTTAAGATATAAAATTTAAAAAATAGAAGAATATATTTATTTTTTTCTAACCCATAAATTGAGGGAACTATAGTACTCGTATAGCATTAAATAATATTATAGTCTTATATGATGACAATATCCCATAGTGAATAAAGATTACAGGTGGAGTTGAGGAGGAGATGACAAATGAATGATGTCATGGTTATGTCAATTTATCTATAGGAAGATGAAGATTGAAGCTTAATCTTGAATTTGCTGTGCTTTTACAATTTCCCAAAGTCAAAACCTAAACTTCCCTTAATTTTATACGAGTAATTTTTAAGCTTAGCTTATAGTTATGGCCCGCCAAATCCATTTGCGCCCTCAAACGGATCTCAACGCTATAATTTTCTTTCTTTTTTTATTTATTTAAATGATGATAGTTAGGGGTGTGCAACGGTCGGTTCGGTGACCAAATCGAACCGAATTAGAAAAATCAAAAATCAAAATTTTGATTTTTTCAATAACCGAATTGAAACCGAAATTAGTATAGACCGTATATAAACCGAACCGAAATATTCGGTTTGGTTCGGTTTTTAACCGATTTAACCAAATTATTTAAAAATATTATTAAATGACATAAATAATATTATTAATACTACAAATACTGTATGCATATTAATGTTATATCTAATTTATTTGAGTAATAACATTTTTATTTTAAATATCATTAACTAATAATTTTAATGGTATAATTAATGTATTAATATTAATGATTTATTTGAGAGTTAATTCATTTATTTGCATTTTAAATATCATAAACTAATATATATTTAATACTAATATAATTAATTTAAAAACTATAACATATTTGTTAATTAATTATATATAAAAAATATAAAAAATGATATATAAAAAATCGATTCGGTTTTCGGTTATTTTGATTTTTTTATTTGAAAACCGAACCGAAAACTAATACCGAAATTTTAAAAATTCAAAATCGATAACCGAACCGTGTTGAAAATAACAAATCGAAATTAACATTTCGGTTCGATTTTGATCGTTTAACCGACTTAAAACCGAATTTTGCACACTCCTAATGATAGTAACCATGCTTATGCAACTATCCTTGCGATTTTATGCAACGTTTTCTGTGACAATATATGTAATTATACCTTCGACTCCAATACACAATTTTTTCCATATAACCCTACACGAGACTATATATTCGACCATAAACATGTTTAATTTATTTACTAATATGTTATATATGACGCTGCACGACTATATGTGCGATTATTCATGCAAGTATGTAACTATGGAGTATTAATTATACAATGAAGATGGACAAAAAAGTGACATTTTTCATCAATTATTTTTTGGGACATTTTCATGATTTCTCAATATATAATTCTCTTACAAGCTACAACCCACTACACATTAAATAATAATAATAATAATAATAATAATAATAATAATAATAATAATTTTTTCTTTTTTAATACTCCATCCGTCGGGTTCTAAGATATTCATTTGCTTTTGCACGTGGATTAAGGAGTCCGTATCTAAGGTATCCATTTATTTTTTGCACGTGGATTAAGGACTATTATTATTATATGTTAAGTGGGTAGTTGTATTAGAGGGAAGTGGTGGACCATATTGTGTACTTCTTTACTAAATAGGGAAAATGAATACTTTTGAAGCGAACGTCAAAAATAGTAAAATGAATATCTTAAAAGCGGACGGAGAGAGTATTTTGGATTCAATTTTATCCATTACTCGAAATTATATACTACTATGTAATATATGGTACTCGTTACCTAATTATTCATCGATTCTAGAACCTAACACTAGAATTTGTACCCTAGTCAACCATGAATTAGTTGGGCCATACGGTGAATTATTTTTTATTTTCTAAAGACTTAAAGTCAATAATAAACATTTTCTTAAAACAGTGTTTAATTATATATGTATATATTTAATATACACACGAATGATTAATTTGTCATATTCAATAATTTATACCCAACCTTCACTTGATTAGTTCCTTGTCAAATCTTTTCTTCTTTCCTTAGTTTGTTAAGTGATGCCTACATTTTTTAAATCTTTATTTCGATGACTTTATTGTGCATGACACGCGCCTCGCAAAAGATAATTCTTTTTTTTTTTTAAATAATTCTAGATGAATTTTTTTTGTTAACAGCCAAATGATAGATATGTTTTATAGTCAATTTGATAGGTGTAAAGATAAGATTAATTCATAAAAAAAACTACAGTAAAAATAATGAGGTAAAATCATAAGAAACCCACTGTTTGATAAGATCCAAATCCTAATTTCTTATGGAGTAAGATTTACATGTGTAAAAATGAAAGTAACTCATAAAAAATTACATCCTAATTGTATATATAATTTCTAACAACATGTATTATGGAGCTCCATAAAAATTAAATTCAACTCTAAGTAACTGGATTGCATATACTCTCTCTATATATAGGGAAAAAGATAAGCATTAACCCAAATGTATAATAATAATTTAAATTTTGAATTCATCAAAGATAGAATTTCTAAAAAAAAAAATTATATAATAAAAATAAAGAATAAGCCATAACTAAATATTAAAATAATAATATTGTTTTCAACGTAATTTAATTTTCTTTTTAATCTTAAGCTAATAATAGATTTTAATTATTTATGTGAATTAATTATGCGCCCGATTGATAGAGATTATAATTTAAAGGAAAATAAACGAACTTATATTATACTACTCCATTAATTAGTATACACACACAATTTTAAAGCATATATTTATATAATTAATTAAAAAAGAAAAAGAGCATAATTTAAAAAAGTCTATAAAATTAGCAGCGCAGTCTAATGAATCAACTCATGATTAATATTATAAATATATATACTAGACAATAAATATAAAATTTTGAAATGATTATAAAGAGAAATTAATAGATGAAGATAGATTAGACAATAGTTAAATGAAGTAACGATGGATAAATTAATCTAGGCGCAGTGATATTCTGTAGCATAAATAATTGAAGATGAATTAATCAACGAAATTGACATATTCCTCATCTACACTTGTACTTTTGTAATCTCTATCAATTAAATTGTTGACTATTTAACCCATTAAATTCAGCCTCACTATCAACAAAATCCAGACATATTCCTCAGTGTTCCGCGTTGTCCAAACGTGTATCTTCCCCAACACACACCCCCACCCCACCCCCAGTAAGCATGATATCATCACCCACTTGAACCACATAAATTACAATAAATAAATTTATTAACTCCAATTTTACTGCTAATTAAACACAAAATATAAATGGAGTACTCAATAGTCACCGAATTTTCTACACCATTTTCGTAATTCATTTTTTGTGTAACGCGTTATATGATTAACATGTAAGAGGAGAAAAAAATCCAATCACTGCTCACAGAGTTTAAGCTTTCGTTTTTATGATATAATTTTCCTCTTTTTCCTACATATTATTTATCCAACAGTGTAACACAGGAGATAATGTACCAAAATGACACAGAAAATCCAAATTAGTATTTAATGGATATTTATGAATTTACTATTCATGCATGCAAGAATTAGTCATTGTTAAGAAGGCCAGTTGTAGCCTTAACAGCAATAAATCTTACAGCAGAATGCATTAATTCCCACCATGTTTTTCAAGATATAATTTAATTAATGTAAAAGTCTAACTGGTTTCGTCCCTTATTAGCAATATAATTCCATTCCCACCACTCCTTCCTTCTCTATTTCCTTTCTCTCCAAGAAACTTCAACCCACCCCACCCCACCCCACCCCACCCCACAAGATCCATCTTTTTCTCTATATAACAACAACCCTTTATCCCATCTTCTCTTCTTGCTCATTTGCAAAATTTCCTCCACCACTCCTAATTTCCAATAGTAGATAGTCCATAGTCTGAATAGTCTGAATTAATCAGTTAGACATACAGATAAGGGGGGTTATAGTAGGTAGCAAGAATATGGAAGGAGGGCTAGGTGGTGTAGGTCCATCAGTGATCAATGAAGAAGATGATCATCATATTGATCACTTATTAGAGCTGCCTCCAGGGTTCAGATTCCACCCCTCTGATGAAGAGATCATCATGCACTATCTCCTTAACAAGGTCATCAATCGTCGCTTCGTCGCCAAGGCCATCGGAGAAGCTGATCTCAACAAGTGTGAGCCATGGGACTTACCAAGTAATGATCAATATTACATCTCATGATCTAGTTTCTTTCTATATGTATGTATGTGATCACATGAACTAATTAAGAGGTTTCTTGTTTTGTTGCTTGTAGAGAAGGCAAAGATGGGAGAGAAAGAGTGGTTTTTCTTTTGTCAAAGAGATAGAAAGTATCCAACTGGGATGAGAACAAATAGGGCAACAGAATCAGGTTATTGGAAGGCAACTGGGAAGGATAAGGAGATCTACAAATCTAGGAACTGTTTGGTTGGAATGAAAAAGACCCTTGTTTTCTACAAAGGGAGAGCTCCTAAGGGTGAAAAGACCAATTGGGTCATGCATGAATACAGGCTTGAGGGCAACTACTTCTCTAACTACAACCTCTCTAGATCAGCTAAGGTATAGTTTTCTTTAATTTCATCACTTGTTGCAAATTGAGTTAATTTTCTTGTTGTAACATAGCTACATAGATAGTGATGTTATTGATTCTTGAGAGAAAAGGAAATAGCATTTTCATGACTACCTTTTAATGCTTTGAATCTAATTCTCTTTTACAGGAGGAATTTGTTGTCTCTCGTGTTTTCCATAAGAGCACTGGAATCAGGAGGAGCCCTTCTGGCGTAGAAACACCGCGAATCGACTCGTTCGTGGACCATCTATTGGATATCCCTACTTCACTTCCACCATTGACAGATGATCAAGATGAAACAAAAGCTAACATTAGTACACCATCAAGGGTATTCTTGAACAATATGCAATATGACCAGAGAAGCTTCTTTTCACCCCCTCAAAGCTACCCTATGAACTCTACCATCCCTTTTTCTTCTCCCCAAACTGCCCTCCCCCCTCCATACCAAACCACCCCATCTTCATCATCTCTTGGCTATGATCATGGACTTAGCAGCTCCATGATGATGGTCCCTAGCTACCCTTTGAACGCGTTTCACGCGTTCAAAGAAGGCGATCAGCAAGTAGATTCAAGGCTCTTGGCGCCAAAAGTGGAGCGTTTTTCATCCAACAACTCGGTGATGAGCCGCTCACAAGACACTGGACTCAGCACCGAAAACATGGCGAATCATGAGATCACATCCAAGAAGGCATTTGATCATGATCAAGCTGTGCTTGAAGGGCTCAGTTTCAGTCCAAATATATCAGATTTGGATTCATTGTGGAGCTACTGATCAAGAACATCGTTCGATTTTCGATTATCATCCCCTTCGAAGGCCGTATTATAGTCCTGCAAGAAGGGATGGTTTCATGATCCGTGGCTCATCACAGACTAATGTACATAGTGCTAATTTATCAGCATTTTAATTAATTTAGGGGTTCATTTGTACAATATTTTTCATTGATTTAATTAGATGATGATGTAGGATGATCATAATCATTTTCTAACATATTGTGGGTTGTGATTCTTTCATTTTCTCTAGTGAATTAGTTGTTAACTGGGTTTTTCTTCATTAATTATACACTATCTGTTTTTTTATGTTTCATGTGTGTTGTTGCACCTTTTTGGACATTGTAAGTAAACCCCATGTACAATCATATCCTTAACTGTCTCTATTTAGTTATTTGAAATTTCCAGATTAAAATTTAGTCAACAATATGGTTAAAAAAACTGCCAAATTTCTCAAGAAAGTGGTTAGAGTATTAGGCCTGTCTGATGGTTATATAATGTTATCTTTTAAAGTCTTCTGTAGTTTAGTTTTTCACATGAATCTTGTATTTAATTAAAACTTAAAAGTTGCAGAAGAAAAATTAAACAAAAATAATTAAATATTAGTTGCAGAAGAAAAATTAAACGAAATTATTAAACATTAGTTGCAGATAAACAAAATAATTAAATATTAGTTGCAGAAGAAACTTTGAAACTAAGTAACCCTATAGTGGCTAAAAAAAAATATTGTATTAATTAATCAATTCAAATATTAATGTAGGCACTTTCATTGAATTTGCATAAAAAGACATTGTATATATCTCAAGAAACTATATATAGAGATGATCAGAACTTTAATTCATGAAGTGATTTAATATACTATAATATGTGCTCCCAAAAGTATTGACACATTTTTTTGGCACGGATATTAAGAAGTATAATAATTTAATGTAAAGTGGGTTGAAGATATAATATTTTAATGTGTAATAATTAGTTATATTAGTGGTGTGTGTGGACCCATGTGGATATATTAATTGTTTTTGTGTGGGTCTGATGTGCTTAAAAAGGAAATTTGTCAATTTTTGTGGAACAACCCAAAAAGAAAAGTGTGTCAATTTCTTTGGGACAGAGGTAGTAACAAATAAAACACCAAAATTGAACATTCTAAAATGAGAAGAGGAAATACAGAACTGACCATCCACATTAGCGAGAATCCTCATTTCAAGTCAGAGCTCCTCGCTCTGTATGAACTAATATTATAATCGTTGATTGTACCCTAGGGTTTCGAAAGTGAATTTTTTTGAGAATTTCACTTTAAAGTACCTCAAACCCTCCGTCTATATGAACTAACTCCACCATTATTGATCATACCCACAGATTTTGAAATTAAAACCTTAGAAAATTCCACTTAAGGTGCTTCAAGCCCCTCCGCTAGACCAACTCTAGGACTAAAATGAAGAGTATATTAATTCAAAGATAACTAAAAATGTATAAATCACATACATGTATCCAATTAAATTTGAAAAGATTCTTGCTTAGAGTTTAATTTTGGTGTCACGTTGATAAATATCCTTGATAATCCAGGCTAGCTACTAGCTATAGTAACGTGCCATAACTTAATTAATTCTCAAAGATTTTACACAATTATTGATCTGATGTTCATAATACACACATCATAATCAGAAGTGTAGTGTCACGTGATTAATGGATGAAATTAATTAACATTAGTCACACTAATCCCAAATTAAAATTAAATAAATGAATAATGAAGTGACGGCAGTGACAAATGGATGTTGGAATATTCCCAGATTTCTTGAAGAAGCTGCAACTCTCTCCGGTTTGTTCTCCTACAATTATGCATGCACTCCATCGTCTCTGGACCACTCGTTTTTCAGACAAGCCTTGTACAGTTGTCCAAACACACACCACTTTTAGAGAGAGAAAGAGAGATGACATAAGCTTACTTGTTCAGTATTGAAAGCTAAGCTTTCCTAGTGGTTCATGCTTGCACGTATGGTAACTATTACTTGGAGTTTTGATGCTTAATTCATTCAACCAATTATTATTATCTGCAAAATATATATAATTTGTTGTAATTAAATAGCATTAACTTATCAGTATTATTGCCTGTTTTATGGCATGGAATCGTGGAAATTTGAAGTGAATGACACTCTTGTAATCTGGTTATAGATCCTCATGAATATTATTGTCCCTCATTTAAGGGCATCCACAAGTATTTCGACACATAAATGATGATATACTCAAATTTAATTCTTTGGTTATTTAATTTAAATGTCTAGCTTAAACATCACCTATGTTTATCTCATATTTCACTTGTTAGTTACTTTGCGTTATAATCCATTCTTAAATTAACATCATGTATGTAATGATTTAATAGTTACTCCCTCCATTCCACGAAGCCCTTTACATTTTTCTCATTTGTTTGTCCCACAATACCCTTTAAACCTAAAAAAAAAAGAAAAATCACTTTATCCAACAATCTCAAAAAT
The DNA here is from genome assembly GCA_023678885.1 of Pogostemon cablin. Lineage (NCBI taxonomy): Eukaryota > Viridiplantae > Streptophyta > Magnoliopsida > Lamiales > Lamiaceae > Pogostemon > Pogostemon cablin. The sequence continues at coordinate 28,894,289 of CM042975.1, forward strand.
TACTTTAATTTTAAATTTGTCACTCATTTTTCACACACATATCATTACTTTATAGTACTTTTTTATTACCTAAAAATACTACAATAGGAGTACCCTCTAAAGTTAATAAAGTTGGTCATAAAGTGCAACTTTTCTTAAACAACGTGGAACAGTAAACGTGAAGCGTATTGTGGAACGGAGGGAGTATTAATTAGGATATACCCCCTCCGGCCACTTACAAGTATCCATTTTACCATTTTGGGCATCCACTTCAAAGGTACCTATTTCCCTTATTTAGTAAAAAAGTACACCATATGACCCACCACTTCCCTCTAATACAACTACCCATTTTACATTATATAATAATACTCCTTAATTCACGTGCAAAAAGTAAACATTTACCTTTCAAGTAGTCGGAGGAAGTAGTATTTTAATAAAAAATTTATGAAATACGAAGTGAAATACAATAATAAAATAGAGAAATCGAACTGCGCTTCGGAGATGTTTGAGGGCTAGTGGCCGGAACATTGAACGAATTTTCAGCAAAGTCGAACACAAGGAAACTCCTTATGCATAAGTGTTATGGGGGAAATGCTCGGCCCAATTCTAGATATTAAATAAGTCCACTAGCGCAGGCCCAAGGGACGAGGGAAGGCGAAATGAACCCAAGCCCATCTCCTTTATCCCGAGGATAATGAAGAGCATAAATCAGGGAATAACCACTGGTTAAACCCAGGAAATAACCCCGGGTCTCTGAAGATCATGGTGAGGAATGACAGTAAAAGAACATATATAATAATGAGGATATGATATAATGGCCCCCAATTGTTTGTTAAGTAAGGATTCCATATCAACCAATGAGGAACAATAACACCAAAAAGGGCATCAAATCTGTTAGGTATGATTTTAGAATAGGACACTTGTCAATGATTGATTAGAAAGAACAATCTAGAAGAAGAGTGATGAATCAATTCCCATATAGAGGGGAGAAAAAGGAATGATGCGGGGGACAATCTATGAAAAATACTAGAATGATGAATAAAAATCTATCTTTTCTTTGAGACATTTCCTTTTTTGATCCATCACCTCTTAGTTGGATTACGTTGGAGTCATTGTGACGAAAACGGATCACAACATTGGCGCCGTCTGTGGGAACCTACAAGTTTTACACCTGATTTTGGTTTTCCAACAAAGAAGATGGACGGAGATGAGTCATTTTATTCTCCAGGAGGAACCCGTCGGCATAGACGTGTGGTTCGAAGCTCTGGAATTGTGTATGTCCAGATCCCGAATGTACCACTAGCACAACAAGCGGTAGATCCAACGATGTGCACACCTCCCACAATGTGAAGATACCCATCTTGGATAATCTGGAGAAGACCTGAGAATTTTAAGAAAAGTTACAATCGTTGTTCAATGAATTTGCCGTTCATCCAGTTCCTCCGACGAGATTGAACTTCGAGGAAGTACAGCAAGCTCCAGTTAAAGATCTACGTGACAACCTGAACTGGAGAAGAGAAGTTCCAGCGGAAGATCTACGTGAAGATCTTAATAGACGCCGGGAAGTTCCAGTTGAAAACCCTCGAGAGAATGTCGACCGGAGAAAGGAAGTCGGAACGAAGGAGAGCAGATCCCCCTCACAACGATATCCTGCGGGTCATAAATGAGGCCAAGGCTTGATAAAATCCACCAGAGCAAAGTGTAAACAATTTATCCTGAGGATTAGTGCACGATCGCCTGGGACCAAATGGATCGAAACACCAACTTTACGCTGAAGGGTCTGGAGAAACACCACATGGGCGTGCCCATGGGGAAGCCTCAAAGAAGAGAAGGGTAGTACATGCGAGAAGAATGCACATTTCTCCATTCTCCATCATGCCGGAAGACGAATCACGAATTCCCACGATAATACCAGGGGATAGAGCCACTGAGAAAGGGGATATTTCTATAGTTAACCGTTTGCTCAAAAGGGTGGAGGATCTCGAGAAAAAGCAACGGCTGGAAGAAGATGGACGCTCGCAAGCGGATCTGGGTAAAACCCGTTTGTTGAGAAAATCCATTCGGTGCCTAGATAAATAAAGATTAAGGTACCAAACGAAGCCTTATTCAATTGTGAGTCAAATCCATACCAACATGTCAATACTTACCTACTGTGGATGGGGGCACAAGGGAGTTCGAAGGCGACTTAGTGTCGCATGTTTCCTTTAACTTTGGGAAACAAAGCTAATGATTGGTTTTCCACGCTGCCGCCGAATTCGATCGGAAGTTGGGATGATCTGGTGAGTGCGTTCATCATTCAGTATTCCTACCTGGGGATAGTAAAGGAACCAAAGCACAAACTGACGAGTATTAGGCAGGGAGCAAACGAATTGATTCCTGTTTTTCTAAAGAGGTTCAATGATCAGAGAGCAAAAGGGGAGTTCATGAGTGATGAAGCCTATTTGGTCACTGCAATGGGCGCTCTACACCCTGAATCGGCACTGTGGAAAGCAGTACAATTCAAGCCACTGGCAACCTATGGGGCATTCCTGGCTCTGGCGAATGAATACAGCCAAGCAGAGAAAACCCTGGCGTTGGCCAAGAAAGTGGAAGAGCAAAATAAGAAAAAGCTAGCAAGTTAAGGGAGCAAAGAATACAAAACCCAGGCAAACTTCAGACCATTCACGAATACAGAGGAACCACCCAATATCCAAGTCCTGCATGAGGAAACAAGATGCTCGGTTGAGGAGATTTTCTATCAAGTGAGAAATCGACAAATCCTGAGAGAACCTCGCCAGATCTGGGCACCCCCAGGACAGTTAGATCCCAGAAGATTCTGCCAATATCACCAGTATGCCGGGCATAATATTGATCAGTGTCGAGATCTGATATATGAACTATGGAGGCTATATAAAAGTGGGAGACCAAAGGGGATATTGGCACCATCTTCTCCTCGCCCTCGAGGAGGATGAAATCACCTCCATATTTAGGCCAGACAACAAGAGATACCCCAAGAGAGGCGGAGTTTACCACCACCACCACCGGGAGCAGCTTAAATACAAGTACCTAGGAATAATCCACATGGGAAAATTCATATGATGGAAATCCAACAGGAGGAAAAATATATTGGTACTTCTCAGGTACTGATGGAATTGTCAAAGAAAAAGAGAAAGGCAGAACTACGACAACTGGATCAGCAGGAGTCGAGGGTTTATTCTCTATATCCAGTTGAAGGGCCGGATATTATCTTTTATGAAGATGATTTTTATGGGTTAAAAACCCACATACGGATCCTCTTGTGGTATGAGCAAGCATCTCGGGGATAAAGGTCCATAGATGCTTAATGGATACAGGGGCATACGCAAATATCATTTTCAAGTCAGTTTTTGACAAATTGGTAGGTGACAGACATCATTTGGTATGACCGTGTCAGGATGAAATTTGGGAATTCGGCAATGCTGTGACCAAACCAATGGAAGAGGTAGATTTAATGGTTCAAGTTCAAAGTTCCAATAGAAAAGTGCAAGTCTCGTACTCAATCAACTTTAAAGTTGTGGATCAAATCTCATCCTATAATTACATACTAGGAAGACCATTCATCCATACTTTTGGTGTTGTCCCATCAATACTTCATCAGTGTATAAAGTTTCAAACTCTAGATGGAATGATAACTACCTTAATTGAAAATCAAAAGATAGCACGAGAATGTTCATTCATAGAGAAGACGGAGGGCTTGAACTGCTATGATCCGAGCTTTGAGATGCTCGCCTTCGAGGATATAATGGATATTGAGCCCCGGAACAAAAAGGATAAGGAGAAGCAACCTCGAGAAAAGGAAATGGTGAAAAAGGTCCCATCGTACAGAAATATCTATCAATTGATGGAGGATCCTATAGTTCCTGAAGTGGACCCCCGAGTCACATTACCAGAGATCTCTTCGGCAGGGGAAGAAACCATCGAAATACAGGCTGATCAAGAAAATCCCGAGATTAAAGTAAGGATGGGGGTGACTTTACAGGGGAAATACAAGGATGAGATGATGGTCCTACTTAAATACAATTCATATGTATTCGTGTGGGATCCTACTACTAAGCCATGAGTAGATCTTAGATATGCATGTCATTGCCTGAATATAGATCTGCAAGCTCAATCTTTCTACCAGAAAAAAAGAAAATTTAGTCCTGAGAAAGATGTGGCTTTGGAAGACGAAGTTACATGACTATTGGTGGAAAAACTCATTCGAGAGATAGAGTATCCAAAAAGGGTACAAAACTCGGTGTTGATCAAGAAGGTGGCATCGAATACATGGAGACTTTGCGTGGACTTTACATATATTAATAAGCAATGTCCAAAACACAGTTATCCCTTACCAGCTATAGACAGGCTGGTTGATTCCACTTTGGGACACGAAATTATGAGCTTCATGGATGCTTTTTCAGGGTATCATCAGATCCCCATGTATCCAGATAACCAGGAGGATACTACTTTTTTTGCAGGTAGGGGAATATATTGTTGGTGTAACATGCCCTTTGGTTTAAAAAATGCAGGAGCAACGTACCAGAGGTTAGTAAACAAGATGTTTAAGGATTTCATACGAAGGTTCGTGGAGATATATGTTGATGATACCCTTGTAAAGAGTTTAAAAAAGGAAGACCACTTCGAGCATCTGGCCAAAGTATTTTCAATCTTTCGGGAATATGGCATGACGCTAAATCCCAAGAAGTGAACCTTTGGGGTATCCTCGAGAAAGTTTCTGGGATACATTGTCAGTCAAAGGGGAATAGAGATGAACCCAACCAAGGTAAAGGCGATACTGGAGATGCAGCCACCGAAACATGGTAAGGAGGTCCAGAACCTGACGGGGAGGATAGCGGCATTGAGTCGCTTTATATCAAAAGCTTCGGATAAGTGTAAGCCCTTCTTTGATATCTTAAAAAGAAGAAAAAGTTTGAATGGACAGAAGAAAGTCAGGAAGCCTTTTATAAGATCAAGAAAGAATTGTCTAATCCCAAGATCTTATCAAAACCATCGCCGGGGAAAAAGCTGTAGTTATACATTGGAGCCTCCGAAACCGCGGTAAGCACGGTTCTAGTCAAAACAGAGGACAAATAATGTACCCCAGTTGTTGAGAGTAGAATTTCACGTATTTTAGGTCTCACATTACACCGTTTTTGATAGAATGTGGCCATGATTTTGTATAAAATGACATGGTTTTCATATCTTGCATAATTAAGATGCTACTAAGGTGTTTTTTTGAGTTTTGAAGGGTAAAACATGATCAAAAGTTCAAAGTTGGAATGAGGAGTGAAAGTGAGAAGGAATGCTGAAAAATACAGTCCATGTTGCACAAATTTCTGTATTCTTATAGAAGTCCAAATTGATCATATGATATATGGTTGGAAAGCCACAGAAGAGAGGGTCGTTTTGACGTAAAGAACACCCCAATTGGATTCCAAACGAGAAAGTTATGATCAAAGTGCTAACGTCGCACATGCTGCACCGAGGAGCTACTTTGCATGACTTTTTACATATTCAAATGTTGGAGTTTCTGAGAGTTCTTTATATGGATAGAAAGCCAAGGAAGAGAGGAACGCGTGAGTGCAAAATCACTCAAATCAGAGTCCGTATGAAGAAGTTATACTCAAAACGGTGAGATCGCGCAGTGCAGTTTCTGCAGCTCGGCGGGTAGCTCGCGGCGAGCGGCCCTTCCACGTGGCCAAAAGCTGCCGAGCTGGGGTCCCTCAGAGCCCACACGATGGCCCCATTCCAGCCATATGCTGCTCGGCTGGTTTGGGGGCCGCTCGGCCATGAGCTCGGCTCGAGCAAGGTGCCGAGCGGCCCAAAATCGGGCCCAGACGAGACCTGTTCGATGCAGCAGCATATATATACCCTCAAGTCACGATTCTGAAGCAGTTTCGATCGCGAAAAAGCCCTGCATCAGTCCAAGAAATAATTAGGGAGATCAAGACACAAATTGGAGAGAACCCATCCATAACCCATCATCAATTCACACCTCCAACACCTCCATATCAGATTAACAACTTGATTTCATCATCCATCCACTTCCAAGAGGGTTCCAAGTGCTAATCAAGGGAGAATCGAGCAATTGGAGAGACGGAGAAGGAACGAAAGACTACGTCTACACTAGGGTTTCATAATTCCTATCTTTCTCTTTCTTTTACTTTGATTTTTGGTATGAATTGCTTAGCCATGAGTGTTGCTTGTAACCTCATGGGCTAATTTTATATACAGTTCTAGGGTTTGATGGATTGATTTGATTGATTTGGGGATTTAGACCAAAGATTGAGATTTTATGCAGTTGAGCTTTTGATTTTACTTATTTTACTAAGACATGTTAATCTGCTTCGTAACGTCTTCATAATATATTCATGACATCCGCTATAATGCTTGGATTATTGTGTTAGCTTGTGTGCGTTCATGATTGGTATTGTCTATCTGTTAGGGATTAGAGTAGCTCCGCTATAAGCACTTTAATTTCATGAACTGGTTAATCAAATACTTGATTAGTTTAGTGGAACAATGCAATTAGACAATCAAGTAGGAAGTGAATAGAACCTTGTAGTAATTCCAGAAAATATCTTGTTAGTCGGGCTTACCATCCGGAGGTATTGTTGCTTGCTTTGATTAGTATCTAGGAATAAGGCTTGGTAATATTTGCGCACCTTAGGATTTAAACCAGATTAGACTGTTAGCTTTGAATCGAATCATATTCGGTGGGATAACAGGGATATGTGGTGTATTTTCAGTGAAACTGCATGAATGAGCAATCGTAAGTTTAATAACCCAAATTAATTGGTCAATACTTGATACCTTAGAACTATTTGTCATCTCTTGATTAGACACTTGCTTTTATTTTTCCTTGCTTTTAATTAATTCAGTTATTTAATATTTCGTTAATTAGATTAATTCACAACAAAACATTGGAAATTGGTTACTCAATTCTGATTAATTAGTAATTTATAGAATAAATAAATAATTAGCTGTCTTAGCGGGATCGATAATTTAACTTGGGTACTTGCTACTACAATTAATATCCTTATATTTGAGGATTAAATTAGAGTGCACAGAAAAAGCCTATCAAGTTTTTGGCGCCGTTGCCGGGGACAGTTTAATTGTTTATTTTTCTTTTATTGCTAATTTAATTAGGATATATATATTTAATTTTTTAGATTTATTTAAACACGTTTTTTTTTCTTTGAATAAAGAGATGCAGTGGCCTACAGATAAGCAGCAATGCAAGTCTGTGGAAGTAGTAGAGGACTTCACCTTGTCTGATGCAGAGTTTGAGGGTTTATCTAATGATGCATGTATAGATTATCTTGAGAAGTTACTTGCATTAGGTGATGCCAGGGATGAACAGATAAGGAAGACCACTGCTGACATGGTGAATCAAAATAAAAAATCCACTATTGAGGAGGAGATGAAGCCTGCTGCTAAGGAAGAGAAGCAAAAGAGCCAAAGCATTGAAGTGGTAGAGGAGATCACAGGAACATGCGTATCTCTTACTTTTCCTACTACTAACTCTAATTTGATATTTGATAATCTTTTGGTTGCAGGAACGATTGATGATCCATATCTGAAGCCTCCGAACATACCTCCCGATTTTTCTTCTTATATTGATGTTGTAAATTCTAACTTATTTGTTCCCTGTTTTGCTACACAGGGTGAGCCTACAATAGAATGGAAGATTGACAAGAAGGAATCAAGCCTGTCATGGGAGGAAAAGAATTTAAAGAGTCCTGTTTTAGTGACAAAGAAGGGTGAGATGGTTGGTGTAAAGAATAAGAGAGGGAAGAAGTACTTGAAGGTAAGAATGCGAGAAGACTCCCCTAAGATCCAGTAGTCGAAAAGAGGTATCCGTCGTGACTCTCTGACGTTAAACATGAGCGCCTGTTGGGGGTTGTCCCTTCTGTTTTATTGCTTTTATATATCTGTGTTGGTGTAAGAATTTTATTAGGGGTTGCTTGACTGGGGTATATACTTCTTTGCAAACTTAGTTTCTCACTTTGTTTGATCTAAGTTTGGGGGGAGGTTATGTACATACCTTGTCTTGTAGTACCGAAGTAAAATTTTTTGCATTGTGTTGTTGCTTGGAGGGTCGATTTTTTGCGGATTTTTAATATTTTCAATTTATTTGATGATGTTGAGGGTTCGATTTTTTGCGATTTTTCAGGTTTCGTATTGTTTTTGTTTGTGTTTATTTGTTTTGTGTTAATCATAGTGTTGGTATAGTTGATTTTTGGTTCTCTATGATGATTTTCTGATTTTTCTTAGCACTTGATTATATGTGTGATTGTTGAGAAGCAATTTGAGATTGTGCTTTGATATTGAGATGCTTGAAATTTGATTATGTGCAAGGAAGATTAGCTATGTAGCTTTATTAGGTTTGCTCGTTCATTCGTATAGCCATGTGAGATTTTGAGCCTTTTAAAATCATGAGAAATTTCATGATTCAGTTTATTCTTGTGAGTGTCGTTCATACACACGTATTCTAGAACTTGGCTTTTTATCTTGCTTGAAGCTACGTGTTTGACTAGACAATAGGAAATGATCTTAGGCCATCTTTGTTTTTTATTAGTCACTAGCCATATTATTTTCCTACCTAATGAAATATCCGTAGTCAACCCTTTTGAGCCTAAAAGCCTTATTTGTTGGAAGCATACATGATTAACCAATTGATCCCTTTTGCTAGCCTTTAAAAAATTTTTACCTAGTAGAGAGTTGAAGGAATCAAATTGGTGTCTTGTGAAGAAACATACTATGTCAGCCAGGGTTTGAAAGAGGCAGAGTTTCGCTACCCAGTGTTGGAAAATATGGCATTGGCATTGGCCATGAGTGCAAGAAAACTCAGACCTTAATTCTTGGAGCATACAATCGAAGTCCTGACAGCCCTACTGCTACGTCAAGTATTGCAAAGGCCTGATGCGGTTGGAAGGCTTTTAAAATGATCAGTGGAATTGGGACAATACGACATCATATACGCCCCAAGACCCATTATAAAAGCACAGGCTTTAGCGGATTTTATGGTGGAATTAACTCTACGATGTCCTTCGGAAAGTAAGGTGGAAGAACCGTGGAAGCTATTTGTGGATGGCTCTGCCACAGTTTCAGTCTCGGGTGCCTGGATTATGTTGGAAAGCCCATCGTTGGGGAAGTTCTCCTCAGCTATAAAATTTGGATTCAAGGTTACCAATAACGAAGCAGAGTATGAGACATTGCTGAATGGATTACGAATGACAATGTCAATGGGAGTGAAAACCTTGATAGTCTTCAGTGATTCTCAATTAGTGGTGAACCAAATCAAAGGAGATTTTGCTACAAAAGATGGTCAAATGGAAAATACAGAGATTTAGTGGTGGAAGCAATGAAAAAATTTAATCAGATTTTCATCAAATATATTGGAAGAGAAAGAAATTCAGAGGCAGATGCATTAGCCCGGTTAGCAATGGCTGTAAATGCGGAGGAATCAAATAATATCAACATTACCCGACAAGATAAGCCCAGCCATAACATGATCTTAATCGTGGAAGAGGAAGCCAGGGATAACTGGATGACTCCAATAATCAAATTCCTAAACACGGGAGAACAGCCATGAGATACCACTAAAGTCAGATAATTGAGGTCAAGAGCAGCAAAATATACCATATTGGAAGGAGTCCTGTATAAAAGAGGCTATATGACACCGCTACTGAAGTGTTTGGCTCCTGAAGAAGCTGAATACATGCTAAGGGAAATTCATGAAGGTATTTGTGGCAATCATTCTGGAGGACGGGCTTTAGCACACAAAGTTATGAGACAGGGATATTTTTGGCCGACATTACAATATGGGAGAAATGCTCAGCCCAGTTCTAGATATTAAATAAGTCCACTAGCGTAGGCCCAAGGGACGAGGGAAGGCGAAATGAACCCAGGCCCATCTCCTTTATCCCGAGGATAATCAAGAGCATAAACCAGAGAATAACTACTGGTTGAACCCAGGAAATAACCCCGGGTCTCCGAAGATCATGGTGAGGAATGACAGTAGAAGAATAGGGATAATAATGAGGATATGATATAGTGGTCCCCAATTGTTTGTTAAGTAAGGATTCCATATCAACCAATAAGGCACAAGAGCACCAAAAAGGGCATCAAATCTGTTAGTGTATGAATCTAGAATAGGACACTTGTCAATGATTGATTAGAGAGAACAATCTAGAAGGAGAGTGAGGAATCAATTCCCATATAGAGGGGAGAAAAAGGAATGATGTGGGGGACAATCTATGAAAAATACTAGAATGATGAATAAAAATCTATCTTTTCTTTGATCCATCACCTCTTAGTTGGGTTAAGTTGGAGTCATTGTGACAAAAATGGACCACAACAAGTTATGAAGTACGAAGTGAAATACAATAATAAAATAGAGAAATCGAACTGTGCTTCGGAGATGTTTGAGGGCTAGTGGCCGGAACATTGAACGAATTTTCAGCAAATTAGGGTCTAACACAAGGAAACTCCTTATGCATAAGGATCCTTATGAGTTGATCGACTCGAATAAAAAAATATTATCGGGCCCATAATTATTACTCTATATTATACTCTCTCCGGCCACTTGAAAGATATTCGTTTGCTTTTTATGCGTGGATTAAGGAGTATTATTATTATATGTAAAGTGGGTAGTTGTATTAGAGAAAAGTGGTGGACCATATGATGTACTTTTTTATACATTTAAAGTGGACGCCCAAAATGGTAAAATGAATATCTTGTAAGTGGCCGGAGGGTGTATCTATATGTATACTTTTAAAATAATTCTAGTCCTAACTCCGAATTATATTTAAATTACTATTTCTTTCATATTAAACTTATTTGTAGTGATACACTGATGTAGTGTTTTATGAGTACTCTCTTCATCCCACACTTATTTTCATATTTTTCATTTTCATCCGTCCTACACTTATCTTCACCATTCTAAAAAAAAAAACATCACATAATTAACCAATAACCTCAAAAAGTCATCTTAATTTAAAAAATAACACTCCCATATAACACATAAAATATTTTATACTTTATTTATTACCTAAAAATACCACAATACCCTCTAAAAGTCAATAAAGTTGATAATTTTTTTAAACTACAGTATTGGTGAAGGTAATTGCGAGAGGGAAAGAGAAATATATTTTATTTATAAGTATACTTAGGGGTGGGCGGTATGGCATACCGAAGTTTTTTTGTCATATCAAATACCGTACCGAAATTTTCGGTATATAAAAAATCATACCGTTACCTTACCTAAACTTTCGGTATATCATAGTTCGGTATACCGTTATTTCGGTATAGGAAAATAATATACCTTCTGCTTACCAATATTTCGGTATACCGTATCATACCTAAAATATCGGTATATATCATCCTATTAAATAATTTGTTATGTCGTTATGCACCTAAAATTCAATAAATCTAATTAAAAATGTACTAGAAAAGTGAAAGATAGTTATAAAACAAATTCTAATAGATAACAAATTCATAATAAGAAAAATATACGACAATTCACAAACGACAAAATTAAATAAGAGTGAATCTCATATAAATCAGGTTTACATGTAAATCATATTTTTTTTAAATTACTCTTTAGTATATAAAAAATTACTCTTTGAAGAGTAATAATTTTTATACAGAAGAGTAATAATTTATATCTCTATAGAGTAAGTTTTCATTTACTAAAAAGTAATCGATAAATCAGGATTTACAAGAATTTGAAGAGTAATTTTTTAATTTAAGAGTAACAATTTATGTGCTAAAGAGTAATTTTTTATGTACTAAAGAGTAACAATGTTTATATAATTAATATATGTAAACCCGATTTACACAAGTGTTTGTCATTAAATAAATAGTACCCAAGAGATCTACACAAGAACCATATGGAACTTATATTAAAATCAACATTTTTAAAATTTTCATATATGGGATAGAACTACATAATTAAAAAATAAGTACAAGATATCATGAAAGCCAATCAACTTTATCACCCATTTATAATTATGAAATTTACAGTAGGATATTAGATTTAATTTTTTAATTAAATAGTGTATATATATAATTTAATTAAAAATTATAATATATAAATAATAATTATAATTGCATATATGTAGTATGGTACCGTATCATATTGCCCAAAAATTGAATATTTTACGGTATTGATAATTTATATACCTTTATCGTACCAAAATTTTCAATACGGTATCATACCTTACCAAAAATTTCGACATACCTAAAATTTCGGTAAAATTGGTATTTTTCGATATGATAAGGGCGGTATACCGAAATTTCGATATTTTTTCCCAGCCCTAAGTATACTTGTTCATAACTATAAATAGTAATTTTTCATGTTTTAAGATTAATTTTGATAAAATCAAGCAAAATTCACAAAATATTTGCTTTCTTTTAGAAAAAAAAATTAAAATTTATTACCTTTAAAAGTAGATATTAATGGTATTTTTATCTAATGAATCTTATTAAATGGTGTACCGTACTTCTTTTTAACTCTTTTCTACCATATCTTTGAATGTATGTCACGTCTTATTCTTATTTGTACAAGTTCTAAAGAATTCTACAAGATAATTTGGAAAAAATAGGATGATTTTATGTATACTTCATTTATCTTTTAATCAAGTTTTTTTTTTCCACATATGGGTTTAGTGTGACATGTCACATATGATACCTTTATTATAAACGTATGAAGAGTTCCGCAAGGAAGTACTAATCAACCATCATCTTCACATAAAATTAAGGCTAATTATAATGTGTATTCGAGTGCACCATAAGATTGGGTGCACCATTTTAAAAAACGTATATAAATATAAACAAAAATATACAATTATGAACAAAAATATATACAATTTAATTGTTAGTTTTTTTAATGAAAAATTGAGTGTAAAAAATATAAATTTATTAAAAAACATGTATACACTATTGAATAAAATATTATACACATATGGATGCTAGTTTTTTTAATGAAAAATTTAGCGTGAAAAAAAATACAATTATTAAGAAATACGTATACAAAATAGAACAACATGTACACAAAATAGAATAAAAAATTATACACATATGGGTGCACTCTTGCGCCCGGGTGCACTCTTGCGCCCGGGTGCACCTAATATCAACTCTAAAATAAAAAATCAATCACAAAATATAAATAAAATAGATACCGTGACAGAGGAAGAAATTGAATAACTAAATAGGAATTAATAAACCAAATTAAGTATCAAAATTTCTTACATGTCCTTGAAATTGAAAATCTAAATATAAAAACAATAAATGTGATAATTAAATAAATTTAAATATATATAATGATGAAACATACTTTCAAGAAATAATAGGATTGCCACATGGGCAATTCAACTAGTTAAGAAATAGGACAACTTGGATTAAATCCCACCTGTAGGATGGGAGCAACCTTTTAATTAAGAGGTTACTTGTGTGATGAGTTAAAAATTCTAACCCTTATTAATCAGTTGAGTAACCATTATTAATTCATTCACGTGTGGTCGGGCTATAGTGCGAGGATGCATGGAGTGAGCGACCACATTTTTGCATAAAGTAGTTGGGTTTCTAGTGGGAGAATAGAATTATATCATGGGAATATAAATTGTATGGGGCCCTAGAATAGGCAACTGTTAGTCTGTTACTCCCTATTAATTCACACCTCGATCCATTTTAAAATGACAGTGGGCTTTTGTTACCATTATAAGATTTGGGCTTCCTGTCAATTTACGTGGGCCATCAACTTTGAATTGAAAACAGGTAATTAATGATGAGTCCAATTTGGCCTTTCTGCTGCTAATTAAATTATTAATATTCACTCAAACCCATGAATTTGTTAGCTTACTTTTTACCCGCAGCTTAACGAGTATTACTCATTCTTCCCAAATTTATCTGAGTCGGAATTGAGTTTAAGAAAAAATATTTTTTAATTATTTTTTTTAATTTTTTTATGAGTATTGTGATACTTTTAAATTGTAATAAATTATAAAATTTGTTATGATTGTTAATTGGGAATGATACTTTTAAAATTAAGATAATTTTGAAGTGGTTGATTGATGTGGATTTTTTTTTTTACAGTGAAAAAGGGTTGTAAGAATTATTTAACGTGTGTAGATATATTGTTGTTTTGGGTATGTTCCATTAATAAAAAAATTAAAATGCACCTATTACATTGGAAGAATAAAAATAAAAATTACAAAATTCAAGAAAGTACGGATAGATTATATTTCACAAACATTATTATAAACTGGTTTATATATCATAACTTAATATACTACTCCATGTGAACTCGAATTTTATTTTATTTTATTGTGTATTATTAGGGGTTTAAATTAAAAATAAATGAAAAGGAACACCCGTAAACCCACTTAACAGAAAAAGTAAATGTTACTCCCTCCGTCCCAAGAATACATTCGCGTATTCTTGGGCACGGAGTTTAAGAAAAGTAACTTTTTGGTAGTGTGATGTAAGAAAGAGAAGGGGTATTTTGGGTAATTGAGTAGAATAAAGTGTATGATATAGTTGACTTTGACTAAATTGTGTGTAAAAAGAAGGTGGTATTTTTGTAATATTGTAGTATTGTAAGGTTATTGATATTGTGTATTGTTTCCATTTTAGGGGGGCGAATGTATTCTTGGGACGGACCAAAATGGAAAGGGCGAATGTATTCTTGGGACGGAGGGAGTAACGAGTTTGGAGGGGATACATGAGATGAAGAGTGAGTTTCATTAACCAAAGGTCAGAATAGTAATTCCAATGGAGTAATTTTGCAGGAACTAGGAAGAAACAGAATCCAAAAATCAGCGCCACACTATGAATCCTTCCGCGTTGACTTTTCAACATTGTGGAGTGATTGATAACTCTTTCGCCTCTGCAGATCAACAAGAGTTTGGAAACCAATTCCTTAATCGGAATCCATTATGGTTCATCTTGTAAACATTTACAAAAAGATTGCGGAATGGAGGAGGAATTATATCTCCAATGACAACCTAAATCTGGAATTTCACCTGTTAGGTCTTCGAGACCTCTTCCAAGAGATTACCGAATTGAGGGGGAATGATTTCTCCGGCGACGAGCTCAAGTTTCACCGCAATGACTTGCATATTAATTATGTTACAATTGATTCTTTCAGTCATGAGGTGAACAGAGAGAGTGATGGTTTGGGGAATGTCGAACCCCCCATTCCCACGGTAGGTTTTTTGACGGAAAAACTGGAGGTGATGTTCGCCGTGCCCACCCACCCGAGCTTTCTCCGGTTTAGTAAAACTCGGAACATCGAAGCTTTTCTGTGTTTCATTGTTGAACTGCTGTACCACAGAGCGGATCCCCCAAATATTCTGGTTGAGATTCTTGAGAAGGATTTGAGATGTCTGCTCACCATTCTTGGGGATATATCATGGAGGTTTCTCGACGCCGGCGACGGACAACCACAGTTCCAGAGCCTCTTGGCCGGCTTTGAAGCTGCGGTGAATCGAGCTGGAAGGTTAGTTCATTCCTTGTTATTCTCTAATCATGGATCATTTGAAAGAATGGATGAGGAAATTGCTGCTGTATCTAACCGTACCATCCACCTCTTAAAATCTACTCTGCATCTTCATTTGTCTACTAATATTATCACCACACCAAATTATACATCTCCGAGGACTTCGATTGTCGATTCCTTCGTCGTTATCGAGTCCCTATTGGATGATCTGCAGGATCTGTTAAAACGGGAGGACAATCCTGTTGCTGATGTGAAGGATGAAATCAAGCTGCTCCATGAGGGGCTACTGCTTCTGCATTCTTCAATCAACGATATGAGATCAGCTTCTGCAATTGGAGACCTGAAACTGCCTCTGATGCGCACCGGAGATATTGCACGTCAAGCCCAGTATATTGTAACTGCATTCTTGGTTAAAGATGCTCCTTTCACTTATGTCACCACCAGGCTCACTCATCTGAGCTACCAGATTCAGCGTATAAGAATGGAGATTAGAAAATATAAACGTGTTGACTCAAAAGTGGTGACGCATCTCAATGCACATCTGCCATTACAGGATGAGAAAGAAAATGACATCATTGTTGGTTTAGAAGAGAAGGAGAGGGAGATTTTGGATCAGTTGGTTGGAGGGGGAACACAGAGCCTGCAAGTCATTTCAATCTTGGGGATGCCTGGACTTGGTAAGACCACTTTAGCCAAGAAATTGTTTAATCATCCCTTAGTTAACTATACGTTTGACAAACTCTCATGGTGTGTCATCTCTCATACATATGAGACGCGAAGAATACTGGCTAACATTTTGATTTATATAAGTAGCAAGCTTGATAAAGATGAGATCTTGAAAATGGAAGGAGAAGCATTAGTAGAACACATTTACAAAACATTGAAGGGAAGAAGATACTTTATCGTAATGGATGATATATGGGACACAAATGTGTGGTACGAATTACAGAGATGTTTCCCAGAAGATGGGAATGGAAGCAGAGTATTGCTCACTAGTAGAATTCAAGATGTGGCTCCACCTAATAGCATGATTCATGAGCCGCCATTTCTGTCAGATAAGCAATGTTGGGAACTACTAGAGAAGAAGGTGTTTGGTGCTAAAACCTGTCCTCCTAAACTGCAACATATTGGAAAGAAAATTGCTGCAAAATGTCGAGGACTGCCACTCACTGCAGTCGTTATAGCTGGTGTGCTTTCAATTATGGGCGAGGAAGAACGTGAATGGGAAGAAGTGATGAGAAGTTTAGGGTCTTATATTGGTGGTGGGGAGAAGTCAGTGATGCAAATTCTGGAATTGAGTTACAATTGTTTGCCAGACAATTTAAAGTCGTGCTTTCTTTATTTGGGAGCATACGAAGAAGATGAAGAAATCTTTGTTGAAAAATTGTACAGATTTTGGATCGCGGAAGGATTCATAGTTGGAGGAAATGGAAAGAGCAGAGAAAGTGTGGCAAAAGAATATTTGATGGAGTTAATTAATAGAAATCTAGTAATGGTTTCCCAGAGAAAATCTGATGGAAGAGGAGTAAAAACCTGTGTTCTTCATGATTTGTTGCGTGAGTTGTGCTTGAAGAAGTGTGAGGAAGATGGCTCCCACGACACGTAAGTTTTACATATACATGCTATGCTGCTACTATCATTCTTGATAACTTAAATTCTTTTACTACTTTTGTTCCTTTTTCAGCTTCCGCACTATTTACAAGAACAAGAAATTAGTCCATAGCATGCCAGATTTAAAAGATTTAGTGAACAATGAAGCTTTGTTCATTTGCCGATACGATCGCTCTTTCTATGTCAATGTTGGGGAGTCACCCTTTTATGTTGGGGACAAGATTCTATTAAGAGTGTTGCATATCAAAACGACTTATGGGGCACCTTTAGCTGGACTAGAGTATCTTGTTAACTTGAGATACTTGGTTGATAGACAAGTGCCAACTTGTCTGGAGAAGCTTCACAATCTAGAATATCTAACCGTGCTGTCCAATGAATCCACAAGCATACCCCGAGCTATTGAGAGGATGAAAAAGTTGAGATACTTCCAAGCATGGAAGGCCGAGTATGACCAAGATTGGGACAGTAATAGCAAAAGCAACAACCTCGAGCATCTCTCGAGGATCACCATTCGAAAGCTCGAGGATGAGGAGTTCTTGAAACGCTCGCCCCAACTCTGGAAACTCAAATGCAGATATGAACTGGTGCCACGTAGACTGGACAAGAGGGAGCATCCTCGATTTGATTTCAGTTTCTTCACTCAACTTCACTCTCTCTCCCTGCATTTCTTCATTGACGGAAGATGTAACTATGACCAGCTTGGATTCCCCTCCAACATTACGAAGCTGACCCTTGATAGGTGCAGGCTTCCTTGGGAAAAGATCTCTGTTGTTGGGAGATTAGAAAACCTTCAAGTTCTCAAGTTAAGAAACCGTGCTTTCGAGGGAGAAGTGTGGGAGACGAATGATGGTGAATTCCAGAGTTTGAGGTTCCTGAAACTGGATGTAGCATCTCTGTGTGAATGGAATGTTGCATCATATCAGCACTTCCCTAATCTTCATCGCTTGATCTTCAAGGACTGCCATTGGCTGCTGGAGATTCCGGATGAGGTGGGTGAGATTCCATCACTTGAGCTGATTGAGGTGATTGGAAGATGCCCGAATTCACTGGGGAAGTCAGCAGAGAGAATAAAGGAAGAACAAGTAGATGTGGGCAATGAACACCTCAGAGTCATCGTCAACACATATTAATAAAGGTTATGCAAGAGGCTAACTACATCTCACTCATTATTTCCTGTATGTAGTTTTCTTTTATTTGTTGCAGAGCTAGTTTGGAGCTCATCAACATGGCACTGGAGCTCATCTCTACTGCTCTGATGGTCATTGTTATGTTCACTCTTCTCTTTTTTATTCTTGATTTGAAATGTGTGTATATTATCTGGTGAGGATGTTGTTAGACCCTTGAAGGGTTAATATAGGCAATGGGGCTACCACTTTGATCATTTGAACTATGGTGGAATATTAGTAACAAAGATTAGAATTTTTTTTTTTTTAAGTTATAAAATATGAATAACTTTGTTAATGATACACTGTTTCTTGAAATTTGATAGCACAATGTGGGTCCCAAAAGGTGTTGAACTAGAATGAGTTGTGAGTGAGAGGGTTGATCGAGAATGAGAAGATCACTCGTTCTTCAAACTTCATTAGTAGGAATAGGATGCTTACAATATCATTGTTGATTTTGTGGGCAATGTTGGATTTAAAACTTTAGATCTCATTATTAATAAACCCTATTATGTGTATATGAACCAAGTTTATATATATATATATATATATATATATATATATATATATATATATATATATAATTCTTTTTTTTGGGGATTTATGTAGACATGAGGTTTAACTATATGTGATGAACGCTGTGACTTAATAATGGCAACCTAAATTCTAGCGAACAATTAGTTTCAGATTTCCAATGTAAAAACTATGAATAAAACTGAGAGACATCTGTTCTATATACCAAAGTATGGGTGGGGTATGCTTGCGGCACAAAATGAGACATTTCATTGATCAAGTAAAGCAATAATCAGTTAGCTATAAGTTAAATAAGAAGGGTCAAGATTTTTTTTTTTACTTAATTTAAACCATCAAGAAATGACTGCAGAATCAGTATTTATTCTGTTTAAACTAGAGAGGAAATCTTACTGAAAATGAGTAGTATCCCCCATATCTACTTCTGGGATTGACTGTAGTGTTCAAAAGAGAGTTTTTTTTTCTCTTCAGTCGATGCATTGCACATTTGCAGTTTCAATGATATAGCATTCGCTCGATAAGCTTCCATTTATGAGGCTCCGGTGTAATATCCCGAATTTTTATTTATTTAAATATGATATATATTTAATATTAAATTTCAAATTTTGGAAATTAAGTTATGGATATTGTTTTATTTATTTATTTACGGTTATTGATTGGAGGAGTAAGCCTGCCTAACCACGCATTTACACGCAAGTTATCCGTAAAATCCTATTTTTCTTCTGCACGTTATTGGATGCAGTTGCGTCTCCCATTGTCTCTCAATTCTCTCTTCATACAATTTTCATTCTGCAATTTTAAGAGTCATGTCTTTTGCAAGTTGGTTTCCACATTACAGTTCTATCCTTGCAGTTCTATGATTTAATTTCACAGTTTCTTACTTATTTTATTTCTCACATTTCAAGAAAAATCGAGTTCTTCATATATAGTAATCATTTCTTCTCGTTGTTCCTTTCACACCAAATACATAAAATCCTTTTGATATCATTCTTCGCTTCGTCCAAAATACGATATGAATTGATTGCGTGGTATGTGGGTCGTTCTGTGAGTGAAGGCAGATATTTGTTCTTAACTCTTTGATTTTTTCGTAAGATCTGAGGTGGGGTTTTATATTATTACCTTTAAACTTTACATGAGTTATTTGTTATCTTGCGATATGTATGATATGTGATATAAAGATATGAAATGAAATCATAATATTGTCCAGTGATACGGAATAAGTGTTACAGTGGCATAAAGCATGCATCGTGGGGACAACGGTCCTATATGAAGTCCTTTTCACCGTGCATAGACATTAATTGGCCAACGACATGACAAGCTACATGACATGTTACATAGTACATGAAATAAGTTACATGTTTACAAAATTCACAAGTTATACGGTTGTATGATTTCAAGTGATTTACATGATGTTTAACTGTGATAATGTATGTTTTACTTCACTGAGCGGTTGTAGTGTTCACCCCTTCCATATGATTACAGGTTGAACGGAGAGGCGTGGTGGTGTGGTGGAACTTTGATGATATGTGATGTATTTTAATTTTTAAGAAGTCTATGTATTTCAAAAGTTTAACTTATGTGTATTGTCATGAACTTTTGAAACTTCTGTAGGCATATTATCGTATCGTATATGCGTATCATTTTCGGAAATCTTATGTATTTGAACTTGTTTTAATCAAATATTGATATTTTATGAAATTAAGTATATTATGAAACTGTTAATTGTTAATCTTCCGCACTTCTAAGTTATATTTATGAAAATGAAATTTCGGGCTGTTACATCCGGAACACCAACTCTGCTTCTCCAGTGCTGAATGCTCATTTCTCCTCTGACGCTTCTCTTATCTTCCCTTGATTTGAAATGCTAGTGGATTGGAGATTGTGTGTGAGATGAAACCTTGTGAGAACGTAGTTAGGCTCTTGAAGGGTTTACGTAGGCCTGGCAATGAGAGTTATGAAACTAGCACTTTGATTATGTGAACTAGTTCTATAATAAATGACATGAGTTGGTTTTATGTTGTACAAAGAGATAGTGTTTCTGAATACTTATGAACTTTACTTGAGCAATGGAATATTGTATATTTCATATATTTCTAGTCATTTCTTTTAAACTTCAAAATGCCAATTCTTAACTCTGTAGAACACCTTATTTCATTTTTAAAATTCATTCTTGAACAGCTGTACCACAAAACAGATCCGCTGGATATTCGAATTGAGGTTCTGGAATAGTAGGTGCGGTGTCACCTCACCATTCTTTGAGACATATCATGTAGGTTCCTCGACCACGACTACCGTCAACCTCAGTTCTGGGCACTGTTGGGGGACTTTGAATCGAGCTGGAAGGTTAGTCCATTTCTTGTGAAAACAAAAAAATGTTTATGTAGTAAAAATGTTTAAAATTAGTCCAAATGACAACCTTCTTGCATGTCAAAACAAGAATGACTAGAAATAAATTTAAGTCATTTTCACTTCTTGTTGTGTTTCACAATCATTTGTCGTTTGTGTAAAAAATATAGTCTGCATGTCTTCTGCAGGGATTATGTGGATGTGAGATTTAAACTTCTGCGATCAAAACTATGATTTAACACAGGTAACCTGGATTTTAAAGAGCAATTAATTAAGGCAAAAGCTCTTGCGCCCCCGGGGACACCGTGCCCCTTTGCAATTTAACCCCCTTAGCAATACATAGGTTTAACTAGAATATGGAGGGGGAGGGTTGTGTTCACATGGTGACACGGCCGTGTGTCCCGAGGGCGCAAGAGCTTTTGCCTTAATTAATTTCATATTTCTATGTTAACCAAGAAATTTTATTCTCATGTTCTAAACACAATCACTTTTTGTGGATGAACTACTTATACTACGAGCAAATAGATTTGGAGATTTACTAAAAAATATTGTTTGATGCTTTACAATCACCAAACACAAGGGAACCCCCTGAATTTGGTCAAATAATACTGCAGTTCATTATTTAGTAATGTCTTCTTTAATAATATTAATATTAATATACAAGAAAACTTTTAATCCTTTGATGATGATTTTTAAGTCTCCTAATTTTTGACGATACAACCACATTTTTTTGCAGTTGCAGTTGCAGTTGACTTTTGCATACCTTTGTTTGTGCAACAATTAATTGATAACTCTTTCGTCCCTCCAGAATTTGGAAACCAGCCATCCATTATGGTTCATCTTGTAAGAATTTACAGAAAGATTGCGGAATGGAGGAGGAGTTCTATCTCCAACAACAGGCTAAGTTTTCAGCTCTTAGGTCTTCGAGACATCTTCCAAGAGATTGCCGAATGGAGGGGTAGTTATTTCTTCCACGACGAGTTCAAGTTTCTCCGGAATGACTTGCATGGTGGACAGACGGAGGTGAATACAGAGAGTGATGCTTTGGGGAATGTTGAACCCCCCACGCTGGATGTTTTAAAGGAAAAACTTGGGGTGATGTTTGCTGTTCAGCTGGAGTCGAGCTTCCTCCGGTTCAGCAGAAGTCGAAACATCGAAGTTTTTCTCTGTTTCTTGCTTGAACTCCTATATGACAAAACATATCCGCCAGATATTCGGGTTGTGATTCTTGAGAAGGAGGTGAGATGTCTCCTCACCATTCTTGGGGACATATCATGGAGGTTTCTCGACAGCGACGACCAGCATCCTAAGTTTCAGAATCTGGTGGCAGATTTTGAAGCTGCGGCGAACCAGGCTGGAGGGTTAGTCCATTCCTTGTTATTTGGATCCTTTGAAACAATGGATGACGAACTTGCTGCTGTCTCAAACGATACCATCCACCTCTTGAAAGCTACTCTTCGTTTGTCTGATAAAATTACTACACCTATTTATACCACTCCGAGGACTTGTGTTGTCGATTCCTTGGTCGTTATCACGTCTCTACTGGATGATTTGCAGAATCTGTTGAAATGGGTGGACGAAAGTGTTGCTGAGTTGAAAAGATGAAATCGAGGTGCTCCATAAGGGGTTACTGCTTTTGCATCCTTCAATCAACTATATGAGATCAGTTTCTACAAATGACAAACTAAAACTGCCTCTGATGCGCACAGGAGATATTGCACGCCAAGCAGAATATCTTGTATCTGCATTCTTAGTTAAAGACGCTCCTCTCCCTTATGTCACCACCAGGCTCACTCATCTGAACAACCAGATTTGGCGTATAAGAAGGAAGACCCAAATATACAACCTAAGAAGGAAGATTGGAAAATACACTCGGAGATACATCCTTGGTGGCTCAAAAGTGACGATGCATGTCAGTGCACAACTGCCATTATAGGATGAGGGAGAAAATGATATCATTGTTTCTCCCAGAGCCTTCAAGTCATTCCATCTTGGGGATGGATGGACTTGGTAAGACAACGTTAGCCAAGAAATTGTATAATCATCCCTTGGTTAACTATACATTTGACAAGCTCTCATGGTGAGTCATCTCTCAAACATATGAAATACCAAGAATACTGGCTAACATTTTGATTCATATAAGTAGCGAGCTTGACAAAGATAAGATCTTGAATATGTAAGGAGAAACTTTAGTAGAACACATTTACAAAACATTGAAGGGAAGAAGATACCTTGTTGTGATGGATGATATATGGGACTCAAATGTGTGGTATGTATTACAGAGATGTTTCCCAGATGATGGAAATGGAAGCAGGATATTGGTCACAAGTAGAATTCAAGATGTGGCTCCACCTAATAGCATGATTAATGAGCCGCCATTTCTGTCGGATGAGCAATGTTGGGAACTACTAGAGAAGAAGGTGTTCGGTGCTAAAACCTGCCCTCCTAAACTGTGACACATTGGAAAGAAAATTGCTGCAAAATGTCGAGGACTCCCATTCACTGCAGTCGTTATTGCTGGTTTTCTTTCAATTATGGGAGAGGAAGAAAGTGCATGGGAAGAAGTAACGAGAAGTTTAGGGTCTTATATTGGTGGTGGGGAGAAGTCAGTGATGCAAATTCTGGAATTGAGTTACAATTGTTTGCCAGACAATTTGAAATCGTGCCTTTTTTATTTGGGAGCATCCGAAGAAGATGAAGAAATCTTTGTTGAAAAGTTGTACAGATTTTGGATCGCTGAAGGATTCATAGTTGGAGAAAATGGGAAGAGCAGAGAAAGTGTGGCAAAAATATATTTGATGGAGTTAATTAATAGAAATCTAGTAATGGTTTCCCAGAGAAAATCTGATGGAAGAGGAGTGAAAACCTGTGTTCTTCATGATTTGTTGCGTGAGTTGTGCTTGAAAAAGTGTGAGGAAGATGACTCCCTCGACAAGTAAGTTTTAAACATACATATATACATGCCACTATTCCATTCTAGATAACACTGTGTGTGTATATAGGCATTACAACATTTGTTCTTTTTTCAGTTTCGCCTCTATTTACAAGAACAAGAAACTAGTCCGTAGCAGGGGATATTTAAGAGATCTAGCGAACAATGAAGCTTTATTCATTTGCCGACACGATCGATCTTTCTATGGCAATGTCGGGGAGTCACCACTTTATGATGGGGATAAAATACTATTGAGAGTGTTGCATTTCAAGACATCTTATGGAGCACCTTTAGCTGGACTAGAGTATCTTGTCAACTTGAGATACTTGGTTGATAGACAAGTGCCAACTTGTCTTGAGAAGCTTCAAAATCTAGAATATCTAATTATCCTGTCCAATGAAACTAAACACCTACCCCGAGCTATTGAGAGAATGACGAAGTTGAGATACTTCCAAGCTTGGAAGGCCAACTACGCCAATGATTGGGATAGTAATACTGAAAGCAACAACCTCGAGCATCTTTCGAGGATCACCATTCGAAAGCTTGAGGATGAGGAGTTCTTGAAACTCTCACCCGGACTCTGCAAACTCAAATGCAGATATGAACTGGTGCCGCGTAGATTGGACAAGAGGGAGCATCCTCGATTTGATTTCCGTTTCTTCACTCAACTCCACTGTCTCCCTGCATTTCTTGATTGACGGAAGATTTAACTACGACCAGCTTGGATTCCCCTCCAACATTACGAAGCTGACCCTTGATAGGTGCAGGCTTCCTTGGGAGAAGATCTCCATTGTTGGGATATTAGAAAACCTTCAAGTTCTCAAGTTAAGAAACCGTGCTTTCGAGGGAGAAGTGTGGGAGATGAGTGATGGTGAATTCCAGAGTTTGAGATTCCTGAAACTGGATGTAGCATCTCTGTGTGAATGGAATGTTGCATCATATCAGCACTTCCCTAATCTTCATCGCTTGATTTTCAAGGACTGCCATTGGCTGCTGGATATTCCGGATGAGGTGGGTGAGATCCCATCACTTGAGCTGATTGAGGTGATTGGAATATGCCCGAATTCACTGGGGAAGTCTGCAGAGAGAATAAAGGAAGAACAGCAGGATGTGGGAAATGAGCACCTGAGGGTCATCGTAAACACATATTAATAAAGGTTATGCAAGAGGCCAACTACATCACACTCATTCTTTCCTGTATATATTTTTCATTTATTTGTTGCAGAGCAAGTTTGGAGTTTACCTTTGTCCATGTCACACATAAATAAGCTTCCATCAACAGGGCACTGGAGCTCAACTGTGCTTGCTCTGATGGTCATTGCTACGCTCACTCTTCTCTTATTTTTTCTTGATTTGAAATGTGTGTATATTATCTGGTGACAATGTTGTTAGACTCTTGAAGGGTTAATATAGGTACTACTTTGATCATTTGGAATATTAGTAACAAATATTGGATTTTTTTTCTTGTGTAAATCTCAATGGAAGTTGTAAAATATGAAAACTTTGTTAATGATGTACTCTTTCTTTAAATTTGATAACCCAATGTGGGTGCCAAAAGGTGTTGAACAAGAAAAGAGTAGTGAGTTAGAGGGATGATCAAGAATGAGAAGATCACTCGTTCTTCAACCTTCATTTGGACAATGTTTGATTTAAAACTTTAGATCTCATTATTTATTAAACCCTATTATGAGTATATATGAATCAAGTTTCTATAATAATAATAATAATAATAATAATAATAATAATAATAATAATAATAAGAAGTAGGTTTACATGAGTTTATATGTAAATTCTATTTTTTAAAATTATTTTTTAATACATAAAAAATATTTTTGTATAGTAGTAATTTTTATACAGAAGAATAATAATTCATTTTTTCAAAAAGTAATTTTTTATGTACTAAATAGTAATTGAAAACCAGGGTTTACAAGATTTTGAAGAATAATTTTTTAATTTTAAAGAGTAACAATTTATGTGTTTAAAAAAGTAAATTTTCATGTAAAAAAAGTAACAAGGTTTATACTCTGTATATATTTGTATGTAAACACAGTTTTCATGAATGTTTGTGTTAACTATATGGGGGTGAACGCTATGACTTAATAGTGGTAACCTAAATAAACAATTAGTTTATGATTTCCAATGTAAAAACTATGAATAAATCTAAGAGACATCTGTTCTATATAACAAAGTATGGATGGGGTTATGCTTGCAGGACAAAATGAGACATTTCATTGATTATACTCAGTAATCAGTTAGATAAAATTAAATCAAGAAGTGATTGCAAAGTCAGCATTTATTCAATTTAAAATTAAAAATCTCTCTACTTTATATAGATGCTTTCTAAATTTTAAGGAGATTTTTGGAGATGTTCACAAGTGGGTGATTTTGTTTGGGTTTTGAAACATATATAAAAAAAAAAAAAAAAATCAACCTAGGAGTAACTTTGTGCAAAGAACGGAGTTCAACGCCACTCCTACTTTCTGCAACTACGCGAATGAGATTTTTCTAGTCCACATCTTCATCCCAACTATGAATCAACAGAAGTGGAGTGATTGATAACTCTTTCGTTTCTGTAGATCTACTAGACTTCGGAAAGAAATTTGTTGATGTGAATCCATTATGGTTCATCTTGTAAGAATTTACAAAATGATTGTGGAATGGAGGAGGAATTGTATCTCCAACGACAACCCGGAGTTTCAGGTTTTAGATCTTCGGGACCTCTTCCAAGAGATTACGGAATCGAGGCGGAGTTCTTTCCTCAAGCGGGAGTTCAAGTTTCTCCGGAATGACTTGTATATTTCCAGTGGTGGACAGAGGAGGGTGATTAGAGAGAGTGATGGTGGTTTGAGGGATGTTGAACCCACCCCCACGGTGGCTTGTCTGACGGAAAAACTTGGGGTGATGTTCCCGGTTCCGACGCACTCAAGCTCACTCCGGTTTAGCAGAAGTCGAAACATCGAAGCTTTTCTCTGTTTCCTTGCTGAATTGCTGTACCAGAAAACAGATCCGGCGGATTTTCGGGTTGAGATTCTTGAGAAGAAGGTGCGGTGTCTCCTCACCATTCTTGGGGACATATCATGGAGCTTCCTCAACAGCGACGACCAGCATCCTAAGTATCAGGAACTATTGGGGGATTTGAAGCTGCGGCGAATCGAGCGGGAAGGTCAGTCCACTCCTTGTTATTCTCAGCGAATAGAATGGATAAGAAAATCTCTGCTGTTTCTAACCACCTCTTGGAAGCTACTCTTCGATTGTCAGCTAAAATCACCGCTCCAAATCATACAGCTCCGAGGACTTCTACTGTGGATTCCTTGGTTTTAATCAAGTCCCTATTTGATGATCTGCAGGATCTGATGAAACGGGTGACGATCCTGTTGCTGAGGTGAAGGATGAAATCACGCTGCTCCATGAGGGGCTTTTGCTTTTGAATTCTTCCACGAACGATTTGAGATCGGCTTCTGCAATTGAAGAACTAAAATTGCCTCTGATGCGCGCTGGAGATATTGTGCGTCAAGCCGAATATCTTATCTCTGCATTCCTGGTTAAGGATGCTCCTCTCACTTATGTCACCACCAGACTCACCCATCTGAACAAGCAGATTCAGCGCATAGGAAGGAAGATCCAAAAGTACACCCACAGATACAACCTTGGTGGCTCAACAGTGACGATGCATTTCAACGCACAGGGTGAGAGAGAAAACGACATCATCATTGGTTTAGAAGAGAAGGAGAGGGAGATTTTGGATCAGTTGGTTGGAGGGGCAACGAGCCTCTAAGTCATTTTAATCTTGGGTATGCCTGGACTTGGTAAGACCACTTTAGCCAAGATCATCCCTTGCTTAACTATACTTTTGACAAACTCTCATGGTGTGTTATCTCTCAATCATATGAGAGAAGAAGAATACTGGCTGACATTTTGATTCATATAAATAGTGAGCTTGAAAAGGATAGGATTTTGAACATGGAAGGAGAGACGTTACTAGAACACATTTACAAAACTTTGAAGGGAAGAAGGTACCTTGTTGTGATGGATGATATATGGGACTTAAATGTGTGGTATGATTTACAGAGATGTTTCCCTGATGATGTGAATGGAAGCAGGATATTGACTCCACCTAATAGCATCATTCATGAGCCTCCATTTCTATCGGATGAGCAATGTTGGGAGCTACTAGGGAAGAAGGTGTTCGGTGCTAAAACTTGCCCTCCTAAGCTGCAACATATTGGACAGAAAGTTGCTGCAAAATGTCGAGGATTGCCGCTCACTGCAGTCGTTATTGCTGGTGTTCTTTCAACTATGGGCGATGAAGAAAGTGAACGGGAAAAAGTGATGAGAAGTTTAGCCTCTTATATTGATGGTGGGGAGAAGTCAGTGATGCAAATTTTGGAATTGAGTTACAATAGTTTGCCAGACAATTTGAAGTCGTGCTTTCTTTATTTGGGAGCATACGAAGAAGCATAAGAAATCATTGTTGAAAAGATGTACAAATTTTGGATCGCGGAAGGATTCATAGTTGGAGAAAATGGGAGGAGCAGAGAAAGTGTGGCAAAAGAATATTTGATGGAGTTAATGAATAGAAATCTAGTGATGGTATCCAAGAGAAAATCTGATGGAAGAGGAGTGAAAACCTGTGTTCTTCATGATTTGCTGCGTGAGTTGTGCTTGAAAAAGTGTTGAGGAAGATGGCTCCCACGACACGTAAGTTTTGCATGCTACTACTTAATTCCAATCTAGATAATTTAAAATTTTCTTACAACTTTTGTTCTTTTTTCAGCTTCCGCACTATTTTCAAGAACAAGAAATTAGTCCGTAGCATGCGAAATTTAAGAGATTTATTGAACAATGAAGCTTTGTTCATTTGCCGATATGATCGCGCTTTCTATGGCTATGTTGGCGAATCACCATTTTATGTTGGGGACAAGATACTATTGAGAGTGTTGCATTTCAAAACGCCTTATGGGGCTCCTTTAGCTGGACTAGAGTATCTTGTTAACTTGAGATACTTGGTTAATAGACCAGTGCCAACTTGTCTAGAGAAGCTTCAAAATCTAGAATATCTAACAGTGCTGTCCAACGAAACAACATACATACCCCGAGCTTTTGAGAGGAGGAAGAAGTTGAGATACTTTGAATCAGAGAAGGCCGAGTATGGCCAAGATTGGGACGGTAATAGCAAAATCAACAACCTCGAGCATCTTTCAAGGATCACTATTCGAAAGCTTGACGATGAGGAGTTCTTGAAATGCTCTCCCCGACTCTGCAAACTTAAATGCAGATACGAACTGGTGCCGCGTAAGTTGGAGAAGAGTGAGCATCCTCGATTTGATTTCCGTTTCTTCACTCAACTTCACTCCCTCTCCCTGCATTTCTTCATTGACGGAAGATGTAACTATGACCTGCTTGGATTCCCCTCCAACATTACGAAACTGACCCTTGATAGGTGCAGGCTTCCCTGGGAGATCTCCATTGTTGGGAGATTAGAAAACCTTCAAGTTCTCAAGTTAAGAAACCGTGCTTTCGAGGGAGAAGTATGGGAGACAAGTGATGATGAATTCCAGAGTTTGAGGTACCTTAAATTAGATGTAGCATCTCTGCGCGAATGGAATGTGGCATCATACCGTCACTTCCCTTATCTTCATCACTTGATCTTCAAGGAATGCCATTGGCTTCTGGATATATCGGATGAGGTGGGTGAGATCACAACACTTGAGTTGATTGAAGTGATTGGAAGATGCCCGAATTCACTAGGGCAGTCTGCAGAGAGAATAAAGGAAGACCAACGAGATGCGGGAAATGAACAACTCAGGGTCGTTGTCAACACATATTAATAAAGGTAATACAAGTGGCTAACTACATCTCACTCATTATTTCCTGTATATAGTCTTTATTTATTTGTCGCAGAGCAAGTTGGGATTTTACCTTTTTCCATGTTACTTGATTTGAAATGTGTGTATATTATCTGGTGAAAATGTTGTTAGACTCTTGATGGGTTAGTATAGGCAATGAGGCTACTACTTTGATCATTTGAACTATGGTGGAATATTAGTGACAAAGATTGGATTTTTTTTATTATTTTTTAATTTTTTCTTGTGAAAATCTCTGTGGAAGTTCTAAAATATGAAAAACTTTGTTAATGATACATGTTTCTTGAAATTTGATAACCCAATGTTGGTCCCAAAAGGTGTTGAACTAGAAAAGAGTTGTGAGTGAGAGGGATGATCAAGAATGAGAAGATCACTCGTTCTTCTGCCTTCTTTTGTAGGAATGGGATGCTTACAATCTCATTGTTGATTTTGTGGGCAATGTTGGATTTAAAACTTTAGATCTCATTATTAATAAACCATATTATGAGTATATGAATCAAGTTTCTGTAATTTATTTATTTATTTTATTTTTTGGGTTTATGTAGACATGAGATTTAACCATATGTGATGGACGCTGTGACTTAATAGTGTTAGCCTAAATTCTAACGATCAATTAGTTTCAGATTTCCAATGTAGAAACTATGAATAAAACTTAGAGACAACCTGCTATTAAGGATATAGCAGAAAGAAATAATAGAAAAAGAGCTTGCAGTATGGATGGGGTATGCTTGCAGTACAAAATGAGAAATTTTAATTGATCAAGTAAAGCAATAATCAGTATCTAAAAGTTAAATACGAAGGATCAAGATTTTGTTTTTTTTACTTAATTTAAACCATCAAGAAATGATCGCAAAATCAGCATTTGTTCAGTTTAAACTAGAGAAGAAATCTTACTGAAAATGAGTAGTATTCCCCAAATCTACTTCTTGGATTGACTGTAGTGTGCAACAGAGTGTTCTTTTTTTTCTCTTCAGTAGATGCATTGCACATTTGCAGTTTCGATGATATGGCATTCACTCGATAAGCTTCCATTTACGAGGCTCCAGAACACCAACTCTACTTCTCCGATGCTCATTGCTCCTCTTACTCTTCTCTTATTTTCCCTTGATTTGAAATGCAAATGGATTGGAGATTGTGTATGAGATGAAACCTGGTGAGAACTTATTTAGGCTCTTGAAGGGTTTACGTAGGCCTGGCAATGAGAGTTATGAGACTAACACTTTGATTATGTGAACTAGTTCTATAATAAATGACATGAGTTGGTTTTATGTTGTACAAAGAGAGTATGTTTCTGAATACTTGTCACCTTTACTTGAGCAATGGAATGTTGTGTATTTCATATATTTCTAGTCATTTCTTTTAAACTTCAAAATGTCAAGGACACCTTATATCATTTCTAAAATTCCTTCTTGAACTGCTGTACCACAAAACAGATCCGCTGGATATTCGAATTGAGATTCTGGAAAAGGAGGTGCAGTGTCTCCTCACCATTCTTGGAGACATATCATGGAGGTTCCTCGACCACGACTACCACAACCTCAGTTCTGGACACTGTTAGTGGACTTTGAATCGAGATGGAAGATTAGTCCGTTCCTTGTGAAAACAAAAAATGTTTATGTAGTAAAAAAATTTTAAAATTAGTCCAAATGACAACCTTCTTGCATGTGAAAACATGAATGACTAGAAATAAATTTTAGTCATTTTCACTTCGTGTTGTGTTTTAATCATTTGTAGTTTGTGTAAAAAATATAATTTGCATGTCTCCTGCAGGGTTTATGTGGATGTGAGATTTAAACTTCTGCGATGAAAACTATGATTTTATATTTCATATTTCTCTGTAAAAACCAAGAAATTTTATTCTCATGTTCTAAACACAATCACTTTTTGTGGATGAACACCTTATACTAGGAGCAAGAGATTTACTAAAAAATATTTTTTGATGCTTCACAATCACCAAACACAAGGGAATATGTTTTTGGTATATTCTATCTACATGTAAACTTCTGTCTTCACATATTTGGTCAAATAATACTGCAGTTCATTATTTAGTAATGTCTTCTTTAACAATATTAACATTAATATAAAAAAAAGACTATTTTTTAAAAATTTTGGCTGATTATATTTAGGATACTATCTATGTATGCATGATGTGACTATTTGTTTTTAATAAGGAATATTGAACGTACTCCTTTGATGATGATTTTTAAGTCTCCTAATTTTTGACGATACACCCACATTTTCTTGCAGTTGCAGTTGGCTTTTGCATCCGTTTGTTTGTGCAACAATGAATTGATAGCTCTTTCGTCCATCCAGAGTTTGGAAACCAGTCCATCCATTATGGTTCATCTTGTAAGAATTTACAGAAAGATTGCGGAATGGAGGAGGAGTTCTATCTCCAACAACAGGCTAAGTTTTCAGCTCTTGGGTCTTCGAGACATCTTCCAAGAGATTGCCGAATGGAGAGGGAGTTATTTCTTCCTCGACGAGTTCAAGTTTCTCCGGAATGACTTGCATATTTCCAGTGGTGGACAGACGGAGGTGAATACAGAGAGTGATGCTTTGGGGAATGTAGAACCCCCCACGGTGGCTTTTTTCAAGGAAAAACTTGGGGTGATGTTTGCTGTTCAGCTGGAGTCGAGCTTCCTCCGGTTCAGCAGAAGTCGAAACATCGAAGTTTTTCTCTGTTTTCTGCTTGAACTCCTATACGACAAAACATATCCGCTTGATATTCGGGTTGTGATTCTTGAGAAGGAGGTAAGATGTCTTCTCACCATTCTTGGGGACATATCATGGAGCTTCCTCGACAGCGACAACCAGCATCCTAAGTTCCAGAATTTGGTGTCAGATTTTGAAGCTGCGGCGAACCAGGCTGGAAGGTTAGTCCATTCCTTGTTGTTTGGGTCCTTTCAAACAATGGATTACCAACTTGATGCTGTCTCAGACGATATGATTCAACTCTTGAAAGCTACTCTTCGCTTGTCTGCTAAAATCACAACATCCATTTATACCACTCCGAGGACTTGTGTTGTCGATTCCTTGTTCGTTATCACGTCTCTACTGGATGATTTGCAGGATCTGTTGAAACGAGGGGACGAGAGTGTTACTGATTTGAAGGATGAAATCAAGCTGCTCCATAAGGGGCTACTGCTTTTGCATTCTTCAATCAACGATATGAGATCGGCTTCTACAATTGACAAACTAAAACTGCCTCTGATGCGCACCGGAGATATTGCACGTCAAGCCGAATATCTTGTATCTGCATTCTTGGTTAAAGATGCTCCTCTCCCTTATGTCACCACCAGGCTCACTCATCTGAACAACCAGATTCGGCGTATAAGAAGGAAGATCCAATTATACAACCTAAGAAGGAAGATTGGAAAATACACTCGGAGATACATCCTTGGTGGCTCAAAAGTGACGATGCATGTCAGTGCACAACTGCCATTACAGGATGAGGGAGAAAATGATATCATCGTTGGTTTTGAAGAAAAAGAGAGGGACATCTTGGATGAGTTGGTTGGAGGGAGAACGCAGAGCCTTCAAGTCATTTCCATCTTGGGGATGCCTGGACTTGGTAAGACAACATTAGCCAAGAAATTGTATAATCATCCCTTGGTTAACTATACATTTGACAAGCTCTCATGGTGTGTCATCTCTCAAACATATGAAATACCAAGAATATTGACTAACATTTTGATTCATATAAGTAGTGAGCTTGATAAAGATAAGATCTTGAATATGGAAGGGGAAACACTAGTAGAACACATTTACAAAACACTGAAGGGAAGAAGATACCTTGTTGTGATGGATGATGTTTGGGACTCAAATGTGTGGTATGAATTACAGAGATGTTTCCCAGAAGATGGGAATGGAAGCAGGATATTGCTCACTAGTAGAATTCAAAATGTTGGTCCACCTAATAGTATGATTCATGAGCCGCCATTTCTCTCAGATGAGCAATGTTGGGAACTACTACAGAAGAAGGTGTTTGGTGCTAAAACTTGCCCTCCTAAACTGCAACACATTGGAAAGAAAATTGCTGCAAAATTTCGAGGACTGCCACTCACTGCAGTCGTTATAGCTGGTGTTCTTTCAATTATGGGAGTGGAAGAAAGTGAATGGGAAGAAGTGACAAGAAGTTTAGGGTCTTATATTGGTGGTGGGGAGAAGTCAGTGATGCAAATTCTGGAATTGAGTTACAATCGTTTGCCAGACAATTTGAAGTCGTGCTTTCTTTATTTGGGAGCATACGAAGAAGACGAGGAGATCTTTGTTGAAAAGTTGTACAGATTTTGGATCGCGGAAGGATTCATAGTTGGAGAAAATGGGAGGAGCAAAGAGAGTGTGGCAAAAGAATATTTGATGGAGTTAATTAATAGAAATCTAGTGATGGTTTCCAAGAGAAAATCTGATGGAAGAGGAGTGAAAACTTGTGTTCTTCATGATTTGTTGCGTGAGTTGTGCTTGAAAAAGTGTGAGGAAGATGATTCCCACGACACGTAAGTTTATACATACATGCTACTACTACTTAATTGCATTCTATATAACTTAAACTTTCTTACAGCTTCTGTTCCTTTTTCAGCTTCTGCCCTATTTACCAGAACAAGAAATTAGGCCGTAGAAGGGGCGATTTAAGAGTGAACAATGAAGCTTTGTTCATTTGCCGACACGATCGCTCTTTCTATGGAAATGTCGGGGAGTCACCACTTTATGTTGGGGACAAGATACTATTGAGAGTGTTGCATTTCAAGACGTCTTATGGGGCTCCTTTAGCTGGAATAGAGTATCTTGTTAACTTGAGATACTTGGTTGATAGACAAGTGCCAACTTGTCTAGTCAATCTTCAAAATCTAGAATATCTAACTGTGCTGTCCAAAGAAACCACACACATACCCGGGGCCATTGACAGAATGAGGAAGCTGAGATACTTCCAAGCTTGGAAGGCCAACTACGGCGATGATTGGGATAGTAATACCGAGAGCAACAACCTCGAGCATCTTTCGAGGATCACTATCCGAAAGCTCAAGGATGAGGAGTTCTTGAAACGCTCACCCCAACTCTGCAAACTCAAATGCAGATACGAACTGGTACCGCGTAAAATGGATAAGAGGGAGCATCCTCGACTCGATTTCCGTTTCTTCACTCAGCTTCACTCCCTCTCCCTGCATTTCTTCATCGACGGAAGATGCAACTATGACCAGCTTGGATTCCCCTCCAACATTTCCAAGCTGACCCTCGATAGGTGCAGGCTTCCCTGGGAGAAGATCTCCATTGTTGGGAGATTAGAAAACCTTCAAGTTCTCAAGTTAAGAAACCGTGCTTTCCAGGGAGAAGTGTGGGAGACGAGTGATGGTGAATTCCAGAGTCTGAGGTACCTCAAACTGGATGTGGCATCTCTGTGTGAATGGAATGTTGAATCAAGCCAGCACTTCCCTAATCTCCATCGCTTGATCTTCAAGGACTGCCATTGGCTGCAAGATATTCCCGATGAGGTGGGTGAGATCACAACACTTGAGTCGATAGAGGTGATTGGAAGATGCCCAAATTCACTGGGGAAGTCAGCAGAAAGAATAGAGGAAGAGCAACGAGATGTGGGAAATGAACACCTGAGGGTCATCGTCAACACATATTAATAAAGGTAAATGCAAGAGGCCAAGTACATCTCACTCATAATTTCCTGTATGCAGTTTTATTTTATTTGATGCAGTGTCCATGTCACACATAAATAAGCTTCCATCAACAGGTGACTGGAGCATCAGCTTTTGCTGCTTTGATGGTCATTGCTATGCTCACTTTTCTCTTCTTTTTATCTGGTGAGAATGTTGTTAGACTATTGAAGGGTTAACATGTCATAGTCTATGAGGCTACTACTATGATCATTTGAACTATGGTGGAACATAAGTGGCAAAAGATTGGATTTTTTTCCTTGTTTAAATCTTAAAGGAAGTTATAAAAGATGAAAACTATGTTAATTAATAATGATACACTGTTTCCTTGTAAATAAATTGAATTTGGGGTAGAGTATGGCTTTTTGTTTTTTTTTAAAAGAGTGAGGCTCTTGTGTGTCTAGACACATGGATCAATACCCATATGTCCAATCCGATTCATTTACTAAACGGGTCGTATATAAGTTGGAAAAAACTCAAATTTCATTTCATCCCCTTCCTTCACCCGATGCGATTTCACTTCCTTCTCTTCCGATTTCAATTTGATCTCTTTCCAAATTGCATCATCTGCAATTCCTTTTTTTACCCGATTCATACCTTCATCATCTTTGCAGATTTCATAAGTTGCTCAAATTTCATACCTTCAATTCAACAATTTATCATTGATAAGTTGCAAATATCGTGATTCAATATAGAGATTTCATTCCAAAAATTGCCAAAAAATTATAGAAGAATCAAAGCTTGAGTGATTCGAGATTTAGATTCGAGATTCAACATTTTGAGGGTTTGGAGCGCAATTGCCATCATCGTCAACAATTCAGATTCAGTTTTAGTTTCGAGTGTTATTTCTTATTCTTGTTCTTTTAATAGATTGAAGAAATAGGGAATTGAATAACACACTCCATAAAGGTATTTCTTATTCTTCAAATAGGTAATTCGAATTTAATTCATAGCTTTGGGTAATGCCTGGATAATTTTGAAATGCATATGTTTAACAATTAATATTAACACTGATACAATATTTGAATAATTCAAAAGTTGTATTGCTATGCCTTCAAACTTGAGAGTAAATTTCATGTGATACAACACATTGATCAGCTTACATTATACCCTTTAACAACAATCGATATACTCTGTAGCAGTAACCTTAGTACCCTTTAACAGAAATGAATTTACTTTTTTCTATTAGGTTCACAATGATATTACTTTAGTTAATACATTATATTATTTAATAGTATCCGTTATACCTTTTAGCAGTGAGCATTGTACCCTATAGCAGTAATGAATTTTTTCTGAATGATATTACTTTAGGTTGTTACATTATACCCTTTAACAGTGATGCTTATACCCTATAACAGCAACCACTGTACTCTTCAACATTTATGAATTTACTTTCGTTTTATGTACTTTATTGTATATGTGATTTCAACAAACTACTAAATATTATTACATGCACCTTTGTTAATGAAATCCTAAAAGTATAAGATTAATTTATTAGGTTAGGAATTATATTTTAGGTTATTAGGTTATACCCTTTAATAGTAATCAA
The DNA here is from genome assembly GCA_023678885.1 of Pogostemon cablin. Classification (NCBI taxonomy): domain Eukaryota; kingdom Viridiplantae; phylum Streptophyta; class Magnoliopsida; order Lamiales; family Lamiaceae; genus Pogostemon; species Pogostemon cablin. The sequence continues at coordinate 28,931,432 of CM042975.1, forward strand.
TATACCCTTTAGAAGTAACTACCCTTTAACAGTAACGAATTTACTTTTGTTCTATTACATTTGAAATGATATATAAAACTTTAGGTTATTACATTATACTCTTTAATAATATGTGTTATACCCTTTAATAGTAACCACAATACCCTTTAGCAGTATCCATTATACCCATTTGCAGTATTCATTATACCCTGTTATCAATAATGACAATTGCTTCTTCTACATGTATTCATAATGTTGTAGTTAATTATATTTTTCTGCTAGCTACTATCGTACACTTACATCATGTAATTGATTATATGCTGATGTGCCTTCATTCTACTTGCAATTAATTATATTTAGGTCTTGATGTTTCAATGATTTGTACCAACTCCATAATCACAAAATGGAATGAAGACAGTCCTATAAGAACATTTGATAAATCATTGGTCATGATGGGATGATTGAAAATCCGTCTTTGATTTTGTTGTCTTAACTTGATTATCCGTTATCTTATATTGTCAGTTGAAATGATAATCTTACTGAGTTCCTGTTTTCTACTAGTGCAGCTGTAACTCCACCAACAGAGACAGTTTAACACACACCGACCTGTTTGTATTAATACTGATATAGTAATTGGTATTGCACCTAATTTACATGCTCTACAAGACCTTTTAGGGGGAGTTGAGATTTAATTATTCTTCAAAAGAATATATCCATTTTAGTTTCTAAGTAACATTTACTGGCTATCATCTAATGGGTGTTATATATCTACACCTAAAATAAAGAATCGTTGCTGTATTATGGTCTCGGTGTTGTGTAAGAGGGTATTATAATGATCCTTCATGCTTACGTGGGTCTGGGTGTGCGATGGATTTATTCTTGGAAAGTGTGAGTAAAAAATTCCCTTTTTAATGTTTTATTATCATATGCTTATGAATGGTTTTATGTAATGATATATGCAGGACAAAACGTTGTCTTGGATGAGTACAGAACCCCAAGGGTTGTCAATGACGGGGTGACAATTGCAAAGGCCATTGAACTGCCTGATGCTATGGAAATTGCTGGTGCTGCTTTGATCAAGGAGGTTGGTATTATGTACCCATACCCTACACGAAGCAGCTGCTCGATTTCTGCCACAACTGTAGTTACTATTGCGATTTGAAGATGGAAAATCTGTTGTTGGATTAGGAAGGAAATCTGAAATTGATGGATTTCGGTTTGAGTGCATTTTCCAATTGCGTACATCTTCAAAGGCATTTTCAAGGGGATAAACAGTGCGAGGAGATAGAGATTAGTAGCCCGACTAAACTGAGATTTGCTTTTGCTTATTATTACTATGCAGAGGTAGAACTATTAGTATTAGAAGCACAAAATGCCATCATGTTTTTTGTAGTGAAATTGGTGTTTTAGAGCTTCAATTGTTTGGGGTTTTTTGTGCCAAGGAAATATCGTATTTTTTTGTCCTTCACACTACAAGAAAATGGGCTTTTAATGAGGAAATTTTAATGACAGGAATAAAAATAGTCATTAAAAAGCACTTTTAATGAGAGAAAAATAAAAAAAATATATAAAATAAATTCTTTTAATGAGATTTAATGAGAAACTTGTATTCCCGTCATTGTTGATAGTAATCCTCTCATTAGTAATGTGAATTTTGACTATCCTCTCATTATTGATATGAAATTTGGGCTCCCTTTTTCCCACCACTAGGGATGTAATCAAATCGAGCCGAACCGAATACTACTGGGTTTGAGGATCGTTTGTTAAGGAATTATCGAACTCGAGCCCGAGCTCGAACTCGAAAAGAAAAAAAAATATCGAACTCGAGCTCGAACTCAAACTGTTTGTTAAGGCTCACGAACGTGTTCACGAACTGTTAGAGTGTAACCTGATTAAGTATTAAATGATTCAACTCTCTACAAGCTTAAGCTTTTAGATAAGGTGGTCATTTAACATGGTAACAGAGCTCATGATTAACAAAGGTCCAGGGTTCAAACCTCACCGCCACCTATTTATGAGAAAATTCCACATGCAAGCCTTGAGGCAAAAATTCCCCGCCTGCATGTGAGGGGGCGTGTTAGGCGTGTTAGAGTGTAACCTAATTAAGTATTAAATGATTCAACTCTCTACAAGCTTAAGATGAGGTGGTCATTTAACACGAACACATAAAGTAACTTGTTTATGGACATTTTTTCATAAACATTTAAATAATTTTGTAGTTGGATATTAAAAGAATGTTTCATTTATAAACATTTAATGTTATTCATAATATTAAATAAACAAACTAACAAAATATAATAATAAACGGTAAAAAATATTTAAAAATTCAAATAATTACTTAAGTTATTATCATATTTGTGTAGTTTAATACAAAATATTTAATTATTGAATATAATAAATAAATAATAATATATAATACTAAAGAATAATTATAAAATTTACGAACACGTTTGCGAGCCATTAACGAGCTCATAAACGAATATGTTCGCGAGCTTTCGAGTCGAACACCCATAGGTTTGAGTTTGGTTTGATAGACTATTCGAACTCAAAATTCAAGTTTGGTTTGGTTTGTTAAGGTTAACAAACGAGTTCGAACAAATATTTTATCGAATCGAGACTCGAATAGTTCGCGAGCAAAATGTTTTGCTCGCTTACATCCCTACCCACCACTTATTCAGGTAATAAAATTTTTAAAATATTAAGATAACTATCTCTCTCTTCTTCACATCCAAAGGCAGAACATAAAGAAAAATTAAAAGTTAAGAGATCTGTCTCTCTTTCATGAATTCAAAGTCGAAATCCCCCAAAATCTCATTCACCCTAAAGCCCTAATCAATACTCCTTCATCAAGCACCGTCGTTGCTCCATCATCACGCCTCCTCCCGTACACTGTTGGAGCGGTCCTGGTCCTGCCGCCGTCCCGGGCTCTTCTGCCTCCGCCGCCGCCGCCGCCGCCGCTGAGTGACCTTCCGGTAAATTCCCCCCAACTTATTTGGTATTTGTCTAACCCCAAAATGAAAGCCCTAATCAAAAAACAACATGAGAGCAGAGAAATTCACGATTCTAAGCTCATATTTGAAATCTCATCGACGCTTCATTTTTTGACGGGTTCTTCTCCATCGCTCTACCGTCAAAGGGCTTCCAAGGGTCGCAGGGCTTTTCTACCTCCGACGATGTCCGCTGCCGCCCCTGCTTCCACGCGGCACCTTCCCCGCTGCCTAGGGCAGCTTCCTTCTCTGCCGCTGTTTCTACCAGAAGTGGTTCTTGCCGATTTGATGCGGCTCTTTGTCCCGTGTCTGTCACTCCGGCGGTTGCCATGCGGCTGCCTTATCCTCCATGGCCGTGTTCTGTTTCTTCCAGATTGGAAACTTTTCCCACTACGGACAACTACTTGTCGCCGTTCATCGTTCTGATGCTGAATTTTCCTCAGGCGTGCGTTGAATTTTTCAATTCCTTCACTCTTTGTGAAGTATGTGCACATACCCAGATTGCTCCAGGTATCAAATTCGCGAATTAAGATGGATGGAATAGTCTTGTTGATAGTTGCTCTTTTAGATCGTCGGGTTTTCCCCAATTTTTGTTTGAATTAGATAGGGAAAGAGCATCCCTGCCCCTTCTTCTAAATTTTGTATCCTACAGGATACTATGAAGTATACTGTTGTCTCCTTCTTGCCTTATAATGTGTCTGGTCTTGTTCCGAAAAAGGCTAGGATGATCTTTTCTGATGTTTTGCTGTTATGCAGTTTATAGTTTTTCTTAGATTTGTCTGGTGTTGTGCTGTTATATTTGGGTTTGTTACCTCTCGTTATTTTATTTGTGTTTTTTACTTCTCTTGGGCTGTGCTTTCTTAATGTGCTTTCCTGTTGTTAGAACACCAATTGGTTCTTGATTACACATTTGAGCTTGGGGTTCACCTACTAGTTTTGAAGTTCTAACCTTTCTTTGGAGCTAGTAGTTAGTATTCTAGTTGGAGTTTGGTAATTTTTGAATTAGTTTATAATTCTACTTCATTGTTTTGGTGTATTTTAAGTAGCTCATTGTTTTGGTGTATTTTAAGTAGCTCATAGTATTCTAGTTAGTATTCTAGTTGGAGTTTTGGTGTATTTTTGAATTAGTCTTATTGCTGGGATAATGTCTTGGAGCTGAAGCGGTGAATCCCATGGATTTCTACCTCAACTTTTGAAGCAACAGTTCTTTTTTTGTTATTGTTGATTGTAACTTAGCAGCCTACTAGTATTAGTGGTTAGTTGCTAGGCATGGACAATATTTTGATCTAGTTACACTTGGTGACTAGTTTTGTTTCTTTGTATTTTCCAGATATATTTATACTACGGCTCTGGATGCTCTTGGAAAAGCAAGGAGGCCAGTAAAAGCTTTCAATCTCTTTCTCTATATGCTGGTAATGTTTTTGCGTAGCATGGTCGTATTAGTACCTAACAAAGACAATACCTAACTCATCATTTGATTGTCTTTATCAATTGCAGCTTATCACAGTATTTCTGTGATATTACTTTCTTTTTAGTTTTCTGGTGTTGTGCTGTTATATTTGGGTTTAGTTTTCTGACATTGGTTTCACTTGAATAATACAGGAAAAATTGAATAAGGGGAGGTGAGTAATTGAATACTTTCAGACTCGCATTTTCTGTGAAATTTTCATTCATATACTGATTCCCTTCTAATACTTATTTTGCTTTCTTTTTTCTTTACAGTTTTGGCTTATGCAATTGGTAAGATTTAATTAGAAGCTTTTTTTTTATTGTGATGATGGGTTCATTGAGATTGAGTAATGATTCTTGATTGAATGACGCATTTTTCCTAGTTTCTTAGGTTGCTTGAATGGTGCATTTTTTCTGTTGCCTGGGTGATATTTTTCTTCTTAATAGAGTTGATTCTCGTTACTCTTTTTTAGCTTTGGGTTTATGCAGCAGGTAGCTTGCTTTCTGCTGGATACTACTGCTCGTTTTTGTTGCTTGATCTTGCTGGTTTTTGAAGATACTTTATTAGTCTTATTGCTGGGACAATGTCTTGTAGCTGAAGCGGTGAAGCCCATGGATTTCTACCTCAACTTTTGAAGCAACAGTTCTTTTTTTGTTATTGTTGATTGTAACTTAGCAACCTACTAGTATTAGTTAGTTGGACAATATTTTGATCTAGTTACACTTGGTGACTAGTTTTGATCTTGCACTTTTGTGCTTGCTATGTATTCAACTTTAATTCTTAATATAATTTACCAATTTTAAGAAATATATCGTAATATTATTGTAACTATTAATGACAGGAAAATTATGATTTAATGACGGGAAATTATGATTTAATGACAGGAAGTTATAGTATTTGAAAGATATATCTAATGAGAGGAAAATCCCATCATTAATGGTAAAATGTTAATAATGACAGGAATCATTCCTGTCATTAATGACTTTTATCTAGAGAGCCAATAATGACGGGCTCATGACAGGAAAATTCCTGTCATTAAAGAGTTATAATGAGAGTATTTTGATCTTTAATGACAGGATTTCCTGTCATTATAGGCCATATTTCTTGTAGTGTCATTTACACTTTGTTAACTTGTATTTGAACTTAATTAATATGATTGTTCACTACAAAGGGTATATTATTATCATGTAAAGACTACAAAGGGTATATTATTATCATGTAAAGAGTATATTATTGCCATGTAAATTATATTGTATGGATTTGCAAAGGATATATTATTGAGTAAATGGTACATTCTTGATGAGCAAAGTGTACAATGTTTTCATATAAAGTAGTTTAAAATGTTTCAAGTTTATTATAAAAGGTATTATGGCATTGCGCAAGGGTATATTGCGAATGAGTAAATGATACATTATTGATGGAGTAAAAGGGTACATCGTTTGTCATGCAAAGAGTATATTGGTCGTGTAAATTGTATGCAGTTACAAAGGGTTTTTTGTGATTGAGTAAATGGTACATTGTTGTCATGAAAGAGGTATGGGATTTAGAATGTTCCAAGTTTTGTGTATTATGACATGGTGTAAAGGGTATATTACGGATGAGTAAAGGGTACATTGTTGATGAATAATGAGTACATTATATGTCATCTAAAGGGTGTATTGTGATCATGTGAGTTGCAAAGGGTGCATTGTTTGTGAGTAAAGGGTACATTGTTTATGAGTAAATGGTACATTGTTTGTCATGCAAAGGGTATAGTGGTCATGTAAATTGCAATTTCTCCATGCAATTGAGATATACTAGCTATTATAGAATTGAACAAACATAAGGATTTTGGAATTTATTAGGTGTAAATCATATTAAATTGTAAAAGCAGAAATGATTACAGCCAATTAAGATGATCTCTAGACTCTAATAATTACTCAAAACTCAAACTAGAATAACAGCTCAATAGATTATCATACTAGAATAACAGCTCAATAGATTATCATTTAGGACTTGAGTACTTGCGATGAACCGCCTTAAGTTTTTTTTTCCTGTTGCTCTAAAGTGGAAGCCAACTAACATCTTTGCACACTCTATAGTTGATTCTCAAAATAGCCAAAGTAGTGCTTTAGAGTCAGGGTCCACAAAGGGGTGCTTCTATGGAAGGTGCAACGAGCTGCGTACACGGCCAAAGCAGCAAGCTCTAAAGGTTGTAGTATATGATGGTTGCGTAGTTCATCACTCCAAGTTCAACATAGAAGGATGCCATGTTCTCTATCTCCTTATTAGCCTAGATAGAAGCTGCTTTTATGTATCGCACCAAGAAAACATAAAAGTAAGAACTATAAGATACCACTCCAGCTTTCCAAGTATTGCTTCTTCCATTACAAGAAAGTTCACTGCTTAACAACATAAACTTAAAACACTATTAACAAATGTGCACTAAATTGATTATCACAAGCATAATATCTACAAATCTAATAAATGCATGTGCTTTTCCTTCGTAAAACTGCATCCCTTGAACTCACGATATAGTACAGTCTTAAGCCTTCTCCATTCTCATTCTTTATACTTTCAATGAGCACTCACATTACGTTGCGAAGAACAAATTGATATCAACACTTTCTCAACCCAAACACCAATTTGCAATTATATATCACTTTTGAGATGAATTTATATAAGATTAACTCATGATTTAAACACCCTCAATGACAATGTACTAGAATTTAACATTCATACTCTTAACACTATATACTTAAAATAGCACACAAACAAGATCTTTCATATATTCCTACCCACACCAACACACTTTTTCTAAGTAAGAAATAATTAGAATATAATAAAACAGAACTAAGACATATTTAGTAAAATCAATTTTCCGTAAAGAGCAATGATGTTTAAAAAATCAATTTCCTAACAATTGGAGGACCTCTGGACAATGAACATAAGCAAACTACTAAGAACGTGTGATGTTTAAAAAACCAGTTTCTAAACAATTGTTCGATTAATTCAAACTAATAAACACAAAAAAGGTCATACAAATTTACATACCTTAGAGAATGCGAGAGTTTTCATGGAAACACAATGGAATTTAGGGATGTATCTATTCACATATTCGAAATTGAACACTCATCGAAAATCTCTTTAGATAACGATCTTCAAAAAGCACAACCACTGTATAGAGTACCGTTCGGATTTCAAAGATGAAGAGATTGACATTGAGAATCGATTGATTAAAGGTGACTAAGAGTCCAGAGAAGATGATGAAAGAGAGTGAGGAGAGAGCCCTAGTTAGAGAGAGAGATTTTATGAAAAAAATGAAGCAAAAATTGGGATTTTTTTATTATATTCACCGGGTCAAATTCTTATTTGGGTTAAGTTGGATCCGGACATATGAATTTAAATTCGTGGCCCGGGTGCACATGAGACTTTACCTTTTAAAATGTTTAAATTTTTTGTGTAACAATTCAAAATAGAGATATAAAGTTGGCAAACTATTGAGGGTAAGAATGAGTATATATGTATTTTTTTTTCTTCTAGAAAATCAATTAGTGTAAGTTTTAATATATTCAATGCTAAAATATACTCTATTTCTCGTACTTAGTTTTACAATTTCAACACCAAATAAGGAAATAACAATACAATCCAAAAATAAAACACCACAATTTTATTTCAAAATTATCATCCAATTATAATTCATATAACTTGCTTTTTAATTTATTTATTATCTAAAAACTACTTAAACTACTCTAAAAACAAGTGAAAAAGTACTCAATTTGTTCTACAATAAGAATATAAGATTTACACATTATCATTTCAAACATCCCATTTTAGGGTTTTACATTTTCCAGTGTAGATCATATCTCAAAATATTAATACTCCTGTGTTATATCTTCACACATTGAAGCAAAAAATAAAATTACAAAAATAAAAATTACACACTATATATTCAATATTATATTCCTTAATTCTTATAAAAAGTAAATATATATATAAAAAAAAAACTTATAGATATGCGACGAAGGGAGTACTCCAATTTTTTTTTTCTATTTTTGAAAATTGAGTACTCTATAAAATTGAATTTAAGCTCGGTAAAAGCTTCTGCACCCCCGGGACACACTGTGCCCCCATGGGAACGCAACTCTCTCCCTCCCTCCCTCAATATTCTATTTAAACCTATTTAGTTGTAGAAGTTTAAATTGTAAAGGACCACGGTGTCTCCGGGAGACACCTCACTTTTAAGCTCAACACGAAAGTCTTGGTCGTTCGTTCTCATGTGGCGTTGACTTTTGGATTCCGTGCGTTTGTGCAACTGGTACTCCTCTTACGTCTCTCCAGATCTACAACAGTTTGGAAACCAATTGGTTGATGTAAATCCATCCATTATGGTTCAACTTGTAAAAGTTCACAAAAAGATTGCAGAATGGAGGAGGAATTATATCTCCGACTCCAAATACATTCTGAATCTGGAGTTTCACCTTTTGGGTCTTCGAGACATCTTCCAAGAGATTACCCAATTGAGGGGGACTTATTTCTTGTACGAGGAGCTCAAGTTTCACCGTAATGACTTATATATCTTAAAAAAAGGAGAATACAGTGAGGTGAAGACAGAGAGTGATGGTCGATGGAATGCTGCAGCTGAACCCCCCACCGCCACGGTGATGTTTTTAACGGAAAAACTTGTTGTGATGTTCACGGTGCCGCCGGTCTTCAGCTTACTCCGGTTTAGCAAGAGTCGGAACATCGAAGCTTTTCTCTGTTTCCTTCTCGAACTGCTATACGACAAAACAGAGTTGCCGGATATTCGGATTGAGGTTCTTGAGAAGGAGGTGAGATGTTTGCTGACCATTCTTGGGGACATATCATGGAGGTTCCTCGACAGCGACGACCGACAACCTCAGTTCAAGAAACTGTTGTCTGAGTTTGAAGCTGCGGCGAATCGAGCTGGAAGGTTAGTCCACTCCTTGTTATTTGGATACTTTGAGATAATGGATGAGGAAATTGCTGCTGTCTCAAACTGTAATGTCCAGATCTTGGAAGCTACTCTTCGCTTGTCTTCTGATATCACTACACCAAATTATACAACTCCGAGGACTTCTGTTGTCGATTCCTTGGTTGTCATCAAATCCCTGTTGGATGATTTGAAGGATCTGTTTAAACGGGAGGACCATCCTGTTGCTGATGTGAAGGATGAAATCAAGCTGCTTCATAAGGGAATTCTGCTTTTGCATTCTTCAATCAGTAATATGAGATCAGCTACTGTGATTGGAGAACTAGAATTGCCTCTGAAGCGAACCGGAGATATTGCACGTCAAGCAGAGTATCTTATAGCAGCATTCTTGGTTAAAGATGCTCCTCTCATGTATTTCACCACCAGGCTCACTTATCTGAGTTACCAGATTCAGAGTATAAGAATAAAGATTCTAAAATACGCACAGAATCATAACAATAGTGTCTCAAATGTGCCGACGCATTTCGATGCACAGCTGCCATTACAGGGTGATAGAGAAAATGACATCATCGTTGGTTTAGAAGAGAAGGAAAGGGACATTTTGGATCAGTTAGTTGGAGGGGGGACGCAGAGCCTGCAAGTCATTTCAATCTTGGGGATGCCTGGACTTGGTAAGACCACTTTAGCCAAAAAATTGTACAATCATCCCTTGGTTATTTATACATTTGACAAGCTCTCATGGTGTGTCATCTCTCAAACATATGAATTACGAAGAATACTGGCTAACATTTTGATTCATTTAAGTAGCGAGCTTGATAAAGTTGTGATCTTGAATATGGAAGAAGAGGAATTAGTAGAGCGCATTTACAAAACATTGAAGGGAAGAAGATATCTTGTTGTGATGGATGATATATGGGACTTAAATGTGTGGTATCAATTACGGAGATGTTTCCCTGAAGATGGGATTGGAAGCAGGATAATGCTCACTAGTAGAATTCAAGATGTGGCTCCACCTAATGGCATCATTCATGAGATGCCATTTCTGTCGGATGAGCAATGTTGGGAACTACTAGAGAAGAAGGTGTTTGGTGCTAAAACTTGCCCTCCACAACTGCAATTCATCGGGAAGAAAATTGCTGCAAAATGTCGAGGAATCCCACTCACTGCAGTCGTAATTGCTGGTGTTCTTTCGATTATGGGCGAGGACAAAAGTGAATGGGTAGAAGTGATGAGAAGTTTAGGGTCTTATATTGATGTTGGGGAGAAGTCAGTGATGCAAATTCTTGAATTGAGTTACAATCATTTGCCAGAGAATTTGAAGTCGTGCTTTCTTTATTTGGGAGTATACAAAGAAGACGAAGAAATCTTTGTTGAAAAGTTGTATAGATTTTGGATCGCGGAAGGATTCGTAGTTGTAGAAGATGGGAAGAGCAGAGAAAGTGTGGCAAGAGAATATTTGATGGCGTTAATTAATAGAAATCTTGTGATGGTTTCCAAGAGAAAATCTGATGGAAGAGGAGTGAAAACCTGTGTTCTTCATGATTCGTTGCGTGAGATGTGTTTGAAAAAGAGTGAGGAAGATGGCTCCCACGACACGTAAGTTTACATACATACATTATACTACTGCCATTCTAGATATAACTTCAATTTTCTTACAACTTATTCCCTTTTTCAGCTTCCGCTCTATGAAGAACAAGAAATTAGTGCGTAACATGGGAGACTTAGATGATTTAGTGAATAACGAAGCTTTGTTCATTCGTCAACATGATCGCTCTTTCTATGGCAACATCGGGGAGAGACCATTTTACGTTGGGGATAAGATACTATTGAGAGTATTGCATTTCAAGACGTCATATGGGGCTCCTTTATTTGGACTAGAGTATCTTGTTAACTTGAGATACTTGGTTAATAGACAAGTGCCAACTTGTCTCGACAAGCTTCAAAATCTTGAATATTTAACAGTGTTGTCCAATGAAACAACGCACATACCCGGTGCTATTGAGACACTGAAGAAGTTAAGATACTTTGAGGCATGGAAGGCCAACTACGGTGATGATTGGGATGTTAATAGCAAATGCAACAACCTCGAGCATCTTTCGAGGATCACCATTCGAAGGCTTGAAGATGAGGAGTTCTTGAAACGCTCGCCTCGACTCTGCAAACTCAAATGCAGATACGAACTGGTGCCACGTAGATTGGACAAGAGGGAGCATCCTCGATTTGATTTCCGTTTATTCACTCAACTTCACTCCCTCTCCCTGCATTTCTTCATCGACGGAAGATGTAACTATGACCAGCTTGGATTCCCCTCCAACCTTACGAAGCTGACCCTTGATAGGTGCCGGCTTCCCTGGGAGATGATCTCCATTGTTGGGAGATTAGAAAACCTTCAAGTTCTCAAGCTAAGAAACCGTGCTTTCGAGGGAGAAGTGTGGGAGACGAGTGATGGTGAATTTCAGAGTCTGAGGTACCTGAAACTGGATGTAGCATCTCTGTGTGAATGGAAAGTTGAATCAAACCAGCACTTCCCTAATCTGCAACGCTTGATCTTCAAGGATTGCCATTGGCTGCTGGAAATTCCAGATGAGGTGGGTGAGATCACAACACTTGAGTTGATAGAGGTGATAGGAAGATGTCCGAATTCACTGGGGAAGTCTGCAGAGAGGATAAAGGAAGAACAACGAGATGTGGGAAACGAACACCTCAGAGTCATCGTCAACACATATTAATAAAGGTGATGCAAGAGGCCAACTACATCTCACTTATTTATTTTCATTATATAGTTTTCTTTTATTTGTTGCAGAGCAAATCTGCAGTTCTGATGATCTGGTCTTTGCTCGATGTTCATCTCACACAACAATAAGCGTTAACTATTAAACCATCTTTTAAACTTCATTACTCATTAGTTTTGTTACCTCGGAGTTATACACAGTTGCATACATATAGGTGATGTTTGTTTTGGGGTTTTGGAGAGTTTGAAATAGTGATGTTGTGTTTGTTTTGGATTTTTGATAGGGTAGGTTTTAACTTTATGTAAAATCAATGTGTAAGAAAGTAGATGAGAGAGGAGAGATAAGGAGAGAAAGTGTATTAATTGAGGAGAGAATGTATATAGGTATATATAGGGGTGGTTTTTAAAATTTGGGTGTGGAATTGGAATTCCAATTCCGGGGTTTCAAAACCCGGAACAAACATCCCCATAGAGTTTCTCTTTTAAAAAAATACTCCCTCCGACTGTTGATAAAGTATTCATTTTGCTATTTTTGACATCCATAGGTAATGTTTGGTTTTGGGTTATGTGGGATTTGAAAATCATGAATAGAGTATTTTATATTTGTTTTGGATTTTGAGTATGGTAGGTTTTAATTTTATGTTAAATCAATATATTAATTTATTTAAAAAGTTAAATGAGAGAGGAGAGATAAAGAGAGAAAATATATTATTTGAGGAGAAAAAATGTAGTAGATATATATAAGAGTGATTTTAAAAATCTGAAAGTTGATTTTGAAAACCAAAACTTGAGTTTGAAAACAGGAAACGAACGTTGCATTAAGGTAAAACAGTCTTATTTTATGAACAACAACCAAAATCAACAAATAACTAAATGAAAAAACACACACAAAATCAACAAATAAATAAAAAAAGGGCGGCTATTTGCACCCCCAATTTTAATGAATGTACCCCATAAATTTTAAAGGACTAAAATACCCATATTTGTTAGGACGTAAATATTCCTTTATAAGTTATAGATTAAGATTTCTTATTTATATGTTGTTCGGTTGCAGCAACCGAACAAGCATATAAATAAAAAATCTTAAGGTGTTCGGTTGCTGCAACCGAACAAGCATATATAAGAAATCTTAAAGTGTTCGGTTGCTGTAAGCGAACAAGCATAAGAATAAGAAGAAATCTTAAGGGTTCGATTGCTGCAACCGAACAAGCATATGACCGAACACTTAAAGATTTCTTATTCATATCCTAACAAGCATATGTGTTCGGTTGCAGCGTCTTTTCATGGACAATGTTTATATAAATTGAGAGTGTTTGTTGTGTTTGTGAAATACCTAAAAGGAACGTGTTTGTCAAATACCTAAAAGGTTATATAAATTTGGAGCGTCTTTCCATGGACAATATTCACCTTAGACAGTGATTCAGTCAAATTGTTGAAAAATTAAAATAACAGTGCAAGAAGAGGGGTGATGAGTTGCAGTCTTTCCATGGACAATATTCACCTTAGACAGTGATTCAGTCAAATTGTTGAAAAATTAAAATAACAGTGCAAGAAGAGGGGTGATGAGTTGCAGTCTTTCCATGGACAATATTCACCTTAGACAGTGATTCAGTCAAATTGTTGAAAAATTAAAATAACAGTGCAAGAAGAGGGGTGATGAGTTGCAGTGTATAACTCGTAGGTTTGCTGTAAAAGTAGAATATGGAACATGGAAGGGCTAAGAAACTCTGTTCTAATCTTCCTCTTTTTTTCTCTTCTGTGGAGTCAGGACGTCAACGTATTCTTTCCTTCTCCTTTCTCTTCTACGGCAACTTTCCTTCTCCTTTCTCTTCTACGGCAACGTCGACCTGATCTTCTTTCCTTCACGGCGTTTCTTTCTTCTTTTATTTATTAATTAATTTTTAATAATTAGGATTTAATTAATTAAAAGGGTAAAATAATATTTAATGGAGTGTATTTAGTAATTTATATGTGTAACTTTTAATTTTAGTGGAGTATATTTAAAATTTGAGGTTCATTTAGTAGATCGGGGTGCAAATAGCCGCCCCATAAAAAAAGGCTGGGCTTTGGAATTTTCCAGAGAGAGGCTTTCGCTGCCCTCTCTTTGAATCTCCGATCAAGCAGTGAACCAAGAAGTTGATAAAAAAAGCACAAAATCAACAAATAATTAAACACGAGAGGGAAGCATCCAACGCTTATGTCATCGGATCTGGAATCGCGTTACTGGGCAGATCCATTAAACCATCAGATCTGGAATCATCCAACGCTATTGCCATGTCAAATGGCAGATCCGGGGTGTTGCGGCAGATCCGACAGACGGTGGTCAAAGGTCAGCAACGACTAGAGGCTGAGCGACGGGATCCGGCCGTGAGACTTCTTCAGCGGCTAGATCGCGTCAGGCTCGATCGACGAGGTTCGCGAGGGCTCGCGTTACTGGAGGCGACATCCGGCGAAGAATCTGGTCGGCGTTGAGTGGCAGCACTCATCTATCAACACTTTAGCGGCGGTCGGCGAGGCTGGAGGTGGGCGAGCGGCGATCATCGAGGCTGGAGGTGGGCGAGCGACGATCGACGAGGCTGGATGGGCGGGGGCGGCTGTCGGTGGTACTCCGGCAACAGGCGGCCTTGCGATGCTGTGGTGGTCGATGGAGTTTGGTACTCATCGTGAGAAGAAGATGAGAGATGAAGAATGATTCACGTAGATTTGATATTTAGAGAATTACTCCCTCCGTCCCGCCCATCCCGCCCATATTGCATCGTTTACTGTAGCTTTTGCGAGAGCTTTATGCAGTCAAACGATGCAGTTTGACCGGGACGGAGGGAGTAAAAAGAATGATTAGGCAGTATGTAATTGTGGAGTATATAGTTAAGGGATAAGTACTATACTCACTTTTAACTTAAATAACCTAAATTACTAGATATATGGAATTTAAATAATTACTCTCAATTATAAAATATTAAAGTAAAATATTAAATATAAATTTATATTCAATACACTTTTAAACCAATAACCCTACCCCACATCCATCCACCGGAGTTGATCAGTCGTTGACCGGCGTTGATCGGCCTTTGACCGACGTTGATCGTCCGTTATATAGGGGTATTTATGGTACTACAATCATAATTGTGTAGTTATGAGTAATAGTGTTTTGAGTCATGTAGTTAATAACAATTATGCATTTTTTTGTAGCTAATAGTAAGTGACCCTATAATTAATGGTGTAATAAATTTATTTAAATGAGTGGCAGAAGTTGTAATTTTATGTGATTTAATGGGGTATTATAAAATTGACATTTATTGGAGGGACGGAGAAAATATAAAATAATAATAATTCTTAATACATGTGTAAAAAGTAAAAGTAAATGGATAACTTATGATGAATGGAGGGAGTAATAATAAATTTTAATGAACATAGAATTAGAGTTGTTTTCAGAGTCATCATCCATGCCACAAAAGGCAAGCGTATCTCACAATAAAAAATAATCGTACTACGTATTTTTATTCACTTTTCATTTTGGGCTATTTTATCCATTTTATTTTTTGTAAGAATACATAATAATATTTTATTACATACTTTTTACAATCCCAACAACTTTAATTACTTTAATACACTTTATTCATTATTCTCAATAACTTTATTTACTTTTTCTTTTTAAATTACTAATTTATCCCTACTTTTTCTTACATTATATATTAAAAAAATAACACGTCTTAATCTTCATGCTCGTATAAATGAGTAAAAATACCCGGGACGAAAGGAGTACAACATATCAACTCCAATTTGGTATATTATGGCTGGTAAATGGATATATTTAATTTTCATAGTGTTATTATTATTATATGTGTATTACGTATTAGTATTAGAGGGAAGTGATGGACATGTGTAGGGCAATTTTATTAAAAAAGGGGAAAATATGTATCTTTTGATTAATCACCCAAAATAATAAAATGGATACATTTGAATAAGTTGGAGGGAGTAACTTGAAACAGAAAAAACTTAGCTTTAAACTATAACAGATAAAAAGTAGTAAAACATTTTTGATAAGTTTCGATGGAAAAATAACCAATTTAAATTGGTAAAAGTATTTGTCATCCAACAATTAACTATAAACTATCATCTATCATAATTTTTGAACTAAAATGCCCACACACCCCTTTTTCTTAATAATTTAAATATTTAATGTTGGTATGGTGTTGGAATCCAACACAAACTATCGACATCTTTCCGACATATCATACCAGATGTCGAATCTGGTATCGATCCTATATCGGTATTCTATGTTGAGAGATTACCATTCGTTCATCCTTTTTCAAGAGATTAGGGAATTGAGGGGGAGTGATTCCAGGTTGTTATTCTCCACTCGTAAATCGTTTAAAAGAATTGTTGTGATGGATGATATGTGGGACTCAATTGTGTGGAATGAATTAGGGAGAAATGATGGAAATGGAGGCAGGATATTGGTGACTAGTAGAATAAAACATGTGCGAGGAAGATGGCTCCCACGACCATCATCGCTCTGCTTCTGGGTCGGGCCTCAACGGAACCGTCAATCGGGTCCGGGGATCAATCGGGCCTCCGGGATATCGCCGTCCCAAAAACGTGTCGCCTGTCCGAACAGTGTAAGAGGTGTTGACCTGGTAGTAATTTCCGGAACAGGAAACGTCACCGGAACAAGAACCGTCCGATCAGCGACGGAATTGAGTCGGGATGAATTGAAGGCCAATACATCGGAAATAGCCCAAACGGTGTCGTACGGGGGATGGGCCCTGAAGCAGAGGTAAACTTGGCAACTGCGTCGGCGGAAGCCATTGCAGAAGAACGGAGGTTGAGTTATCTCTGTTGGGGCAAGCATTCGATGAGCTGCTCATTGTAAGGCTGCTGGGCGAAAATTAAAGGAAACAGCAAATCAGTAACAGAAGGAATTGGTGGGAGATTATTCATATTTTTATTTTTATTTGGAATTATTAATCTCTGCATTACTATGGTAAGGAAGCTTAAATTCAATTCCTTTTTAGTAACAAAAAAATGATAAAACTTTTGCACTATCTTTCAATGAAATTTTGCATTTGAATAGCTTAAAAAGTGAATTAGATGTTGTGGGTATTTAATTTCCTTAATATCTTTTAGGAGGGTGCTTTGGCTTTAAATGAAATTTAGTACAAAATACTTAAAAAGTAAATAAGGAGTTATCTTAGATTGTTTATGACTTTTATTTATTTAATTTAGTCATTTAATTTTTTGTTTAAATCCATAGTTAATTAATTTTCAAAATCAAAAAGGTTTTTATGTCTTAATTATTAGTGGTGCAATTATATTTATGTGGTAGTTTGTTTAGCTCTAATCCAGTGATTCGATAATTTAATTTGGTTACACGTTGTGCTACAATTGATCTCTCTTGAGGGTAATCATTCTTGTAAGTAAAGAAAAAGAGGGAACACAAGTTATATTTGTTATATTGCATTATTTAATGTTCGAATATAATTATGATCTACATATCATTATTTCTAGCCTAAAAAATAATTGTCTAGCTCTGATCCTATTTAAACATGTATACAAGTTTCTTGACGAACATTATCATGAATAGACTTGTGAGCTCCTTAAATGCTCGCAAAGTTTTGGGCGAAATACTAGCAAACATTAGTTAAACTCGATAATTTTTTCTAGCTTGATATTCAAGCTATGGTCATTTTACTGAAAGAAACTCGAATAATTCACGACTTTACTCTCAAGTTTTATTAATAGATGGTGGCGCTAACTTTTGAGCGGAGTCGTTCAACTTGGAAAAACGAATTCAAATTAATAATTTACTAATAGAAACTTGACTAATCCACAAACGACTTGTACACGAAGTTTTATCAATGGATTAGGCTTTGACTATTGCATTCCGTTTGTTTGTGCAAAATTGACTGATAGTAGTTCTTTGTCTCCCCAGATCTACAACAATTTGTTGATCTGAAGCCCATCATGGTTCATCTTGTTAAAATTTACAAAAGGATTGTGGAATGGAGGAGGAATTATTATATCTCCAACGATAAGCTGGAGTTTCAGGTTTTAGGGCTTGGGGAGCTTCTCCAAGAGATGGCCGAATTGGGGAGGAATGATTACAAGTTTATCCGGCATGACTTCGATTATTCAAACGTTGGACACAGTCCGGTGGAGTTTCTGATGAAATACATTTTTCCTTGGAGGAACATTGAAGCCCCCACGCCCACGCAGGCTTTTTTAACAGAGAAATTTGAGATGATGTTCAAGGTGTCGCCGGAGTTAAGCTCACTCCGATTTAGCAAAACTCGAAACATCGAAGTTTTTCTCTGTTTTCTTCTCGAACTCCTACACGACAAAACAGATGCTCGGGTTGAGATTCTTGAAAAGGAAGTAAGGTGTCTTCTTACCCTTCTTGGGGATGTATCATGGAGCTTCCTCGACAGGGACGACCGACAACCACAGTTCCAGAAACTGATTGCAGACTTTGAAGCTGCGGCGAATCGAGTTGGAGGGTTGGTCTATTCGTCGTTCTTTTCGACTCGTGAATTGTTTGAAAGAATGGATGAGGGGATTGCTGCTGTCTCTAACCATACTGTTGAACTCTTGAAAGGCAGTCTTCACTTGTCTTATAATGTCACCCCACCAATTTATACAACTCCGAGGACTTGTACTGTCGAATCCTTCGTCATTATTACATCTCTATTGGATGATTTGCGGGATCTGTTGAAACGGGAGGACCATCCTGTTGCTGATGTGAAGGATGAAATCAAGCTGCTATATAAGGGGCTTCTGCTTTTGCAATCTTCTATCAATGATATGAGATTAGCTTCTTCTTCTGCAATTGAAGAACTGAATCTGCCTCTGATGCGCACTGGAGATATTGCTCGTCAAGCTGAATATCTTATATCAGCGTTCTTGGTTAAAGATGCTCCTCTCACTTATGTCACCAGCAGGCTCATTTATCTAAACTACGAGATTCAGCGTATGAGAATGGAGGTCCAAGAATACACACAGAGATACAACCTTGGTGGCTCAAAAGTGATGACGCATTTCAATGCACAACTGCCAATACAGGATGAGAGAGATAGTGACATCATAGTTGGTTTAGAAGAGAAGGAGAGGGAGATTTTGGATCAGTTGGTTGGAGGGGGAACGCAGAGCCTGCAAGTAATTTCAGTCTTGGGGATGGCTGGACTTGGTAAGACCACTTTAGCCAAGAAATTGTTTAATCATCCCTTGGTGAACTATACATTTGACAAGCTCTCATGGTGTGTCATATCTCAAACATATGAGATACCAAGAATACTTGCTAGCATTTTAATTCATATAAATAGCGAGCTTGATCATGGTGCGGTCTTGAATATGGAAGGAGAAAGATTAGTAGAATGCATATACAAAACATTGAGAGGAAGAAGATACTTTGTTGTTATGGATGATATATTGGACTCAAAATTGTGCTTTGAGCTGCTGAGGTGTTTTCCAGAAGATAACAATGGGAGCAGGGTATTGCTGACCAGCAGGAACAATGATGTGGCTCCACCTAATAGCAAGATTCATGAGCTGCCATTTCTGACTGATGAGCAATGTTGGGAACTTCTAGAGAGGAAGGTTTACGGTGCAAAATCTTGCCCTCCTAAATTGCAGCACATTGGAAAGAAAATTGCTGCAAAATGTCGAGGATTGCCACTCACTGCAGTTGTTATTTCAGGCGTTCTTTCAATTATGGGCGAGGAAGAAAGTGGATGGGAAGAAGTGAAAAGAATTTTAGCGGCTTATATTGATGGTGGGGGGAATTCAGTGATGCAAATTCTGGAATTGAGTTACAATCGTTTGCCTGACAATATGATGAAGTCGTGCTTTCTTTATTTGGGGGTATACAAAGAAGACGAAGAAATCGTTGTTGAAAAGTTGTACCGATTTTGGATCGCGGAAGGATTCATTGTTGGAGAAAATGGGAAGAGTAAAGAAGGTGTGGCAAAGGAATATTTGATGGAGTTAATTAATAGAAATCTAGTGATGGTTTCCCAGAGAAAATCTGATGGAAGAGGAGTGAAAACCTGTGTTCTTCATGATTTGTTGCGTGAGATGTGCTTGAAAAAGTGTGAGGAAGATGGCTCCCACGACACGTAATTAGTTTATACATACAAGCTACTATACATTACTTAATTCCATTTTAAATAACTTCAATTTTCTTACTTCTTTTTTCAGCTTCCGCTCTATGAAGAACAAGAAATTAGTCTGTAGCAGGGGAGATTCAGTGAACAATGAAGCTCTGTTCATTAGCCGACACGATCGCTCTTTCTATGGCAATGTTGGGGAGTCGCCCTTTTATGTAGGGGACAAGATTCTATTGAGAGTGTTGCATATCAAAAAGTCAGCATGGTATGGGGCACCTTTAGCTGGACTAGAGTATCTTGTTAACTTGAGATACTTGGTTGATAGACAAGTGCCAACTTGTCTGGAGAAGCTTCAAAATCTGGAATATCTAACCGTGCAGTCCAATGAAACAACACATATACCTCCAGCTATTGAGAGATTGAAGAAGTTAAGATACTTTGAAGCATGGAAGGCCGACTACGGCCATGATTGGGATGTTAATAGCAAATGCAACAACCTCGAGCATCTTTCTAGCATTACCATTCGAAAGCTCGAGGATGAGGAGTTTTTAAAACGCTCGCCTCGACTCAGCAAACTTAAATGCAGATATGAACTGGTGCCACTTAAATTGGACAAGAGGGAGCATCCTCGTTTTGATTTCCGTTTCTTCACTCAGCTTCAGTCCCTCTCCCTGCATTTCTTCATTGATGGAAGATGTAACTATGACCAGCTTGGATTCCCCTCCAACATTACCAAGCTGACCCTTGATAGGTGCAGGCTTCCCTGGGAGATGATCTCCATTGTTGGGAGATTAGAGAACCTTCAAGTTCTCAAGTTGAGAAACCGTGCTTTCGAGGGAGATGTATGGGAGACAAGTGATGGTGAATTCCAGAGTCTGAGGTTCTTGAAATTGGATGTAGTATCTGTGTGTGTATGGAATGTTGCATCAAGCCAGCACTTCCCTAATCTGCATCGGTTGATCTTCAAGGACTGCCATTGGCTGCAGGATATTCCATATGAGGTGGGTGAGATCCCATCACTTGAGCTGATAGAGGTGATTGGAAGATGCCCGAATTCATTGGGGAAGTCAGCTGAGAGAATAAAGGAAGAACAACGAGATGTGGGAAATGAACACCTCAGAGTCATCGTCAACACATATTAATAAAGGTTATGCAGGAGGACAGCTACATCTCACCATTATTTCCTGTATATAATTATAATTTTCTTTTATTTGATGCAGAGCAAATCTGCAGTTGTGATGATCTGGCATTTGCTCACAGATCAATAAGCAATAATGAATTATTAAATCATTCTTCTAAATTTCATTAGTTGTCGTTGAACAAGTTTAAAAAAAAAATCATTTCTTTCTTCGTCCCATAAACATTTTCCTTTATTATCATAATGTAATGATCCGCTTCTAACAAATTCTTCAGTCGGAATGATAATGGACATCACCAATTAAGAAATTAATAACAATGAGATTAAAGGGTGCTGAGTACTAAATGTGTTTATAAAAAATGTAGAACGAAAAAAAAAAATGTGAATTTTAATTTGATAGGGAGGGATAAATATGTGCGTGAGCTGTGTTGGAAGGCGTTAGCCGATAACAATGATGATGATGAATCGAATTGATTAGCGAAATTTTACAGTGGGGCCCATTTATTAAATATTGAATGGGTTAAGTTTGACCTGTCTGACATACTGTTTCAGCAAATTATATGGAGTATTTAAATTAAGACATTCTATACCAGATTAATGGGCTTTTCGTTAAGTTCCAAAATTCAACGTCATATCAATTTTCTCCGACCATGAATCCTCCCGCGTTGACTCTTCAACAAATGTGGAGTCCGAGTAATAATTGATAACTGTTTCGTCTCTCAGATATACCAGAGTTTTGAAACCAATTCCTTGTTGTGAATCCATCCATCCATTATGGTTCATCTTGTAAAATTTTACAAAAAAATTGCGGAATGGAGGAGGAATTCTATGTTCAGCGACAAGCCGGAATTAGGTCTTCGAGAGCTTTTCCGAGAGATGACCGAATTAAGGGGGGATTATTTCTTCTACGAGGAGCTCAAGTTACTCCGGAATGACCTAGATATTTCCAGTGGTGAGCTCAAGAGAGAGAGCGATGATTCGGGGAATGTTGAACCCCCCACCGCCACG
The DNA here is from genome assembly GCA_023678885.1 of Pogostemon cablin. Lineage (NCBI taxonomy): Eukaryota > Viridiplantae > Streptophyta > Magnoliopsida > Lamiales > Lamiaceae > Pogostemon > Pogostemon cablin. The sequence continues at coordinate 28,953,760 of CM042975.1, forward strand.
GTCGCTTTTTTAACGGATAAATTGGAGGTGATGTTCGCGGTGGCGCCGGAGTTGAGCTTACTCCGGTTTAGCAAAAGTCGAAACATCGAAGCTTTCCTCTGTTTTCTTCTAGAACTGCTATACCACAAAACAAATCCGGTGGATATTCGGGTTGTGATTCTTGAAAAGGAGGTGCGGTGTCTGCTCACTGTTCTTGGGGACATATCATGGAGGTTCCTCGACTACGACGACGGACAACCTCAGTTCCAGAAGCTGTTGGCAGAGTTTGAATCTGCGGCGAATCGAGCTGGAAGGTTAGTCCATTCCTTGTTGTTCTCCACTTCTGGATCATTCGAAAGAATGGATGAGGAACTTGCTGCTGTCTCAAAACGTACTGTCGACCTCTTGAGAGCTACTCTTCGCTTGTCTGCTAAGACCAGCGCACCCAATTATACAGCTCCGAGGACTTGTGTTGTGGATTCTTTGGTCGTTATCGCGTGTCTACTGGATGATCTGCAGGATCTGTTGAAACGGGAGGACAACTCTATTGATGATGTGAAGAATGAAATCAAGCTGCTCCATGATGGGCTGCTGCTTTTGCGTTCTTCAATCAACGATGTGAGATCATCTTCTGCTGCAATTGAAGAGGTACATCTGTCTCTTATGCGCACCGGAGATATTGCCCTTCAAGCCCAATATCTTGTATCTGCATTCTTGGTTAAAGATGCTCCTCTCACTTATGTCACCACCAGGCTCGCTAATCTCAACTACCAGATTCAGTATATGAGATTCAGCACCAGCCTCACTGCTCTGAACGAACAGATTCAGCGTGTACTAATCACTTCTCCTAACAACCTTGATGGCTCAAAAGTGACAACGCATTTCAGTGCACAGCTGCCATTGCAGGATGGGAGAGAAAATGACATCATCGTTGGTTTAGAGGAAGAAGAGAGGGACATTTTGGATCAGTTGGTTGGAGGGGGAACGCAGAGCCTGCAGGTCATTTCGATCTTGGGGATGGCTGGACTTGGTAAGACCACTTTGGCCAAGAAATTGTATAATCATCCCTCGGTTAACTATACATTTGACAGGCTCTCATGGTGTGTTATCTCTCAAACATATGAGACACGAAGAATAATGGCTAACATTTTGATTCATATAAGTAGCGAGCTTGATAAAGATGAGATCTTGAATATGGAAGGAGAAGCATTATTAGAATGCATTTACAAAACATTGAAGGGAAGAAGATACCTTGTTGTGATGGATGATATATGGGACTCTAATGTGTGGTATGAATTACAGAGATGTTTCCCTGAAGATAACAATGGAAGCAGGATATTGCTCACTAGTAGGATTAAAGATGTGGCTCCACCATACAGCATGATTCATGATCTGCCATTTCTGTCGGATGAGCAATGTTGGGAACTATTAGAGAAGAAGGTGTTTGGTGCCAAAACCTGCCCTCCGAAACTGCAACAAGTTGGAAAGAAAATTGCTGAAAAATGTCGAGGACTGCCACTCACTGCTGTCGTTATTGCTGGTATTCTTTCAATTATGGGCGAGGAAGAAAGTGAATGGGAAGAAGTGACAAGAAGTTTAGGCGCTTATATTGATGGTGGGGAGAACTCAGCAATGCAAATTCTGGAATTGAGTTACAATCGTTTGCCAGACATTTTGAAGTCGTGCTTTCTTTATTTGGGAGTATACAAAGAAGATGAAGAAATCTTTGTTGAAAAGTTGTATAGATTTTGGATCGCGGAAGGGTTCATAGTTGGAGAGAATGGGAAGAGTAGAGAAAGTGTGGCAAGGGAATATTTGATGGAGTTAATTAATAGAAATCTAGTGATGGTTTCCACGAGAAAATCTGATGGAAGAGGTGTGAAAACCTGTGTTCTTCATGATTTGTTGCGTGAGTTGTGCTTGAAAAAGTGTGAGGAAGATGGCTCCCACCACACGTAAGTTTACATACGTTGTAATACTTTCATCCTAGATAACTTCAATTTTCTTACAACTTTTTTTCTTTTTTTCAGCTTCCCCTCTATCATGAACAAGAAATTAGACCGTAGCAGGGGAGATTTAAGAGATTTAGTGAACAACGAAGCTTTGTTCATTCGTCAACATGATCGCTCTTTCTATGGCAATATCGGGGAGTCATCATTTTACGTTGGGGATAAGATACTATTGAGAGTGTTGCATTTCAAAACGTCATATGGGGCTCCTTTAGCTGGACTAGAGTATCTTGTTAACTTGAGATACTTGGTTAATAGACAAGTGCCAACTTGTCTAGACAAGCTTCAAAATCTTGAATACCTAACTGTCCTGTCCAACGAAACAACGCACATACCCCGAGCTATTGAGAGACTGAACAAGTTAAGATACTTTGAGGCATGGAAGGCCAACTACGGTGATGATTGGGATGTTAATAGCAAATGCAACAACCTCGAGCATCTTTCTAGGATTACCATTCGAAAGCTAGAGGATGAGGAGTTGTTGAAACGCTCGCCCCGACTCTGCAAACTCAAATGTAGATACGAACTGGTGCCGCGTAGATTGGACAAGAGGGAGCATCCTCGATTTGATTTTCGTTTCTTCACTCAACTTCATTCCTTCTCCCTGCATTTCTTCATCGACGGAAGATGCAACTATGACCAGCTTGGATTCCCCTCCAACATTACCAAGCTGACACTTGATAGGTGCAGGCTTCCTTGGGAGAAGATCTCCATTGTTGGGAGATTAGAAAACCTTCAAGTTCTCAAGCTAAGAAACCGTGCTTTCGATGGAGAAGTATGGGAAACGAGTGATGGTGAATTCCAGTGTCTGAGGTACCTGAAACTGGATGTGGCATCTCTGTGTGAATGGAATGTTGCATCAAGCCAGCACTTCCCTAATCTTCATCGCTTGATCTTTAAGGACTGCCACTGGCTGCAGGAAATTCCAGATGAGGTGGGTGAGACCACAACACTTGAGCTGATAGAGGTGATTGGAAGATGTCCGAATTCACTGGGGAAGTCAGCAGAGAGAATAAAGGAAGAACAACGAGATGTGGGAAATGAATACCTGAGGGTCGTCGTCAACACATATTAATAGAGGTGATGCAAAAGTCCATCTTAGATTTTGTTACCTCAGAATTATACACAGTTGTAAACATATAGAATTTCTTTTAAAAAATAAAAGCACAGAGAATTAGCATTGCTATTCTATCAAGTTTGAGGTGTAAACATCTAGATTTTCCATATTTACTAACTAGGATATCTAGATTCTTGCGCATACTCCTTGCATCTTGAGTTGGAAGTGCAGTGATTTTTAATGATACATGTACACTCACCCTATGAAATCGAATACCTTGCAGTTAAATGCAACATCATTTAAGATGATTTTTATACTTTTTCTTGAGATGTTATTGAGTCGAGAGCCGAGATGAATATCATCGGGATTGAGTTCGACTCACTTAAAAAATTTTAAGTTTAAGCCTGATTCCCATGTTAATATTTAGGCTTGTGTTTGTCTGAAAAATAATGAGCTTTGTGAATATCGAATTTGGCTTAATAATAATAACTTAAGTTCAAGCTTGTTTAAATATGATTCTAAACCATGGACGTTTCCTCATGTACCAATAAGAGGGCTTTATCCCCAATTTTGCAATTCGTTTAAAAATCAAAACTTTTGGCACGAATCGATTAGCCTATAGGGTTGAAAGTTATTATTATTATTATTTTTTTAAATTTACCTTAACACTCATCACCTACACATTAATCACCTCCTTTCACCCTACCCCGACCTATCATGGGACAAACTTTTCTCACTCTAATTTTCTTCTCTTCCTCATTTCCACCATTTTCCCTAATAAATTAATTAATTATATTATAATTAATTTAATTATAACAAATTTTATTAAATTATACTCCTTCCATCTATCACTAAGGTATCCATTTTACCATTTTTGTTGTCTATTTTTGAGATATCCATTTTTTTTCTTTTAGTAAAAGGGTCCACATATGATCCACCACTAATACTAATACAATTATCAAATTTATATAAAAGGATTAATTGCAAAAAAAAACCACGAACTTTACTTTTATTGCAAATTAGTCTATACTTTTGAAATATAATTGTTGTATGTGTAGACCATGCATGCATACATGTACATGTGTAACATATAGCAAATAGAGGTATGGAAGATGGTGGTTAATATAGCAGCAAGTTTGAATGAGTGAATATGATCAACAAGCTGCATAAGGGGAAGTGAGCTCCAGCTGTAACAAGTTTGTTGTCATGCATTGAGGTGATTAAGTGAAGCATAAGTTAGTTGTATTTGTTGGTAAAAGCTAGAAGAAGTTAATGATCAGTTGTAACCAACTGATAGATGCAAGCTGTTCACATGGATACATGATAGCAGTTGAGATTGATGCAAGCTGTTCACATGATGATGCTTCGGTTGTTGATTCATCATCATCACATCAGTCAGTTATTTCAGTTGGAATCAAGAAGATAAGATGCAGGCTTGAAGGCGAAGATTCAACACAATGTAATCAACATAAGTGTTGAAACCATAGGATCAAGAAGTGTGCTGTTTTGAGAAGTTGAAGTAGTTGGAAGCAGTTGCAACTAAGCTCAAAACTGATCATGTGGAAGTTGTGTTGATGCTGATGCATTCAGTTTACAACAGTGGAGTATAAATACATGGTCATGCACAGCAAATAATATAGAGAGAGTGTGAATCATCATCATTCAAGCTAGTGCATCAAATTAAGGTTTTCTAAGGGTTTTAGTTCATCATCATCTTCATATTGTAACCATATTTTCATCATATAGAGATTACTCTCCTTTAGAAAGTGGATGTAGATCAACATGATCGAACCACTATAATCCTTGTCTTCCTACTTCAAGTTTAGTTTTCTATTTTGATTAGATCAACACAAAACTTAAGAAATTAGGGTAGAGTGTAAGCTTATTTGTTGATCAAAGTTTGCTACATTCATAAGAATTGGCGCCGTCTGTGGGAAGCCAACAAGAAGAAGAAGAAGAAGAACAAGATTCAGTGGAGAAGAAGATCAAATGGTTACCACAAAGTTTGATATTGAAAAGTTCACAGAGAAGGCAGACTTCAGTCTATGGAGGATGAAGATGAAGGCCATCTTGGTTCAACAAGGTTTATCAGATGCCATTAAACCATTGCCTGAAGGTCAGATTGCAGGAGTTGATGCTACTATTCTTACAGCAGATCAAGATCAACAAACCAAGGCCAGAAGTGCTCTCATCTTGTGTCTTGGAGATAAGGCTCTAAGGGAGATCTCTAAAGAAGTTACTGCAAGAGGAGTTTGGAAGAAATTGGAGGAGTTGTACATGGTTAAAAGTTTGGCCAACCGTTTGTACATGAAGCAAAAGTTGTACTCCTTCAAGGTATCAGAAGATAAGTCTATAATTGGTCAGTTAGATGAGTTTAACAAGATCATTGATGACTTAGAAAACATTGATGTGGCCCTGTCAACTGAAGACAAGGCTGTCATTCTCATGTCAGCACTTCTAAAGTTTTTTGAAGGTTTGAGAGATACTTTGTTATTTGCTAATGCTGAATCCATCTCCCTTGAGCAAGTATTATTGGCAGTGAAGGCAAATGTACTTCACAAGAATCCAGAACAACAAGCAAATGTAGAAGGATTGACAGTGAAGAAACAAAACCAGTGGTGTAAGAACAACAAGAATAATAAGAGTAATGTTGGTAAGAGGAAGCCAGAAAAGAACTATAGTGCATCAGCAGATGAAGAAGAAAACAAGAATTGCTTTCACTGCAATAAGCCTGGACATTACAAGAAACAATATTTCAAATGGAAAGCAATGGTGGCAAAGAAGATAGCTGAAAATGGAGGAAATAAGAGGCCTCATGCAAATCAGGTAATAACAAATCAAGTTGCTACAGATTCTGATTTCATTGAAGCAATGTCTGTGTGTTCTAGTTCAGTTTCAGAAGAGTGGGTTATGGATTCTGGATGTACTTTTCATATGACTTCTAGGAAAGATTGGTTTACTGAATTAAGATCACAAGATGAAGGATCAGTAATGCTAGGTGATGATCATACTTGTAAGATTGTTAGAATTGGTTCTGTCAAACTTAAAATGTTTGATGGAAAAGTCAGGATGTTAAAGAATGTTAGATATGTACCAAGCTTAAGGACAAATCTAATATCACTTGGAATGTTAGTTTCTCAAGGTTATGAGTGTCATTTGAAGGAAGATACACTTGCTGTCATAAAAGGAAAGTTAGTAGTTGTTAAAGGATTCAAGAGGTCTGATTTGTACTTCTTGGATGGTTCTATAGTGACTGGACAAATTAATACCACTAAGGATGAGAGTAGTGTTAATGTTTAGCATGGGAGACTTGGTCATATAAGTGAAAGAGGTTTACAAGAACTTGAAAGACAGAAGCTACTTGAGATCAGCTCAACCTGTAAGTTAGATCAATGTGAAGCTTGTATATTAGGAAAGGCAAAGAGGTTGAAGTTTGGTGCAGCTGAGCATAATACCAAAGCTAGGTTGGAATATGTTCACTCAGATCTTTGGGGGCCTTCCAAGACTTCAACAATAGGAGGTGGGAAATACTTCATTTCATTCATTGATGATTATTCAAGAAAGGTATATGGATTAAAATTCTGAAAACAAAGAATGAAGCACTATCAGTTTTTAAAGTATGGTTGACAGAGGTAGAACTGCAAACTGGAAACAAGGTCAAGTGTTTAAGAACAGACAATGGGCTTGAATTTGTGTCACATGAATTCAATAAGTTTTGTCAAGAGAAAGGTATTAAGAGGCACAAGATAGTACCAGGTACTCCACAGCAAAATGGAGTGGCTGAGAGAATGAATCAGACACTTCTTGCAAGAGTTAGATGTATGATGAGTAGTGGAGGTTTCTCTAAAGGTTTCTGGGGTGAGCTAGTATCTACTGCAGCTTATTTGATTAATCTGTCACCATGCACAACACTTAAGTTTAAGCCACCTAAACAAGTGTGGTCTGGAAGGGTACCAGATTATAGTCATTTGAGGATTATAGGTTATTTGGTATATTCTCATCAGAAGCAAGACAAGTTAGATCCTAGAGCTGTTAAGTGTGTGTTAGTAGGCTATCCTAAAGAGGTAAAAGGGTACAGATTATGGTGTTATGAGAATAACAAGTTTATAGTTAGTAGAGATGTTACATTCAATGAAGAAAAGATGCTTTTGTTGGAAAGAGGGTCTGATAAGGTTATAAGTACTGATAAGTGTGAGTTTGAGGTGGAGCATGATGACAGAACAATAGTACAGCAAGGTCAAGATCAAAGAGATGATAGTATACATGAGGAAATTGCTGCTGAGGAAAGGTCTGAGTCATCTGGTTCAAATGAAAGAAGAACTCTTAGTAGCTATCAGTTGGTAAGGGACAGATTGAGAAGGCTGACCAAAACACCTATAAGATATATAGAGGTAGACACTGTATCATATGCACTGTTTGTAGTATCAGACATTGATGTCTATGAACCTAGGACATACTCAGAAGCAGTATCAAGTAAGGAGAGTGTGCATTGGCTGGATGCTATGGAAGAAGAGTTGCAATCTTTAAAAAGGAATAATACTTGGATGATTGTTGACAGACCTGCTAACCAGAAGCTTGTAGGTTGTAAGTGGATATATAAGAAGAAACCAGTTACAAGCAAGGAAGGAGGAATAAGATATAAGGCAAGGCTTGTAGCAAGAGGGTTTTCACAGCAAGAAGGTGTAGATTATAATGAAATCTTCTCACCAGTGGTCAAACACTGCTCAATAAGGATTTTGTTATCATTAGTTACTCAATTGGATTTGGAATTACATCAGATGGATGTAACAACAGCTTTCTTGCATGGAAATTTAGAAGAGAAAATTTACATGAAGATCCCTGAAGGTGTTAGTCTAAAAGGAGCAGATTCAAAGGCTTGTCTATTCTTAAATCACTATATGGTCTGAAGCAAAGTCCAAGACAGTGGTATCTTAGGTTTGATGAGTACATTACTTCTAATGGTTTTGTCAGAAGCATGTATGATAGCTGTGTGTATATAAGATGTGATAAAGGAAGCTATACTTATCTGCTGCTCTATGTAGATGATATACTAATAGCTTGTAAAGATATGATAGGAATCAATTCAGTAAAGGATACTTTGAGAAAGGAGTTTGACATGAAAGATCTTGGTGAGGCAAGGATGATACTTGGAATGCAGATAGAAAGGAACAGGTCAGCTGGATTATTGAGATTGTTTCAAGAGTCATACTTGGATAAAGTGCTAAAGAGGTATAATATGAATCTTTGTAAGAGTGCATCAGTACCAGTTAAGCAAGGGTTGAGTCTGTCATCTCTTCAAGGGCCTCAAACAGATAAAGAAAGGTTTGAAATGAGTAAAATACCATATGCAAGTGCAGTGGGCAGTCTAATGTATGATATGGTATGATGTAGACCAGACTTAGTTTATGTTATGAGTGTGATCAGTAGGTTTATGAGTGATCCTGGTCTTGTTCATTGGGATGCAGTGAAGTGAGCACTAAGGTATGTTAGAGGAACTATATCAGTTGGATTGAAGTTTCAGAAGCAAGATACTTGGTATGAGGCTGTTGTTGGTTATGTGGATGCAGATTATGCAGCCAACCTTGATACAAGGAAATCAATGACAGGTTATGTGTTCAATTTATTTGGCACAGCAATAAGTTGGAAGGCTACACATCAACATATAGTGGCATTATCCACCACTGAAGTTGAATTTGTTGCTCTTACAGAAGCAATAAAAGAAGGTGTTTGGTTGATTGGTATTTTGAGAGAATTTGGAGTTCAGCAGAATAGTATTGAAGTTTATTGTGATAATCAAAGTGTTGTACATCTCTCAAAGCATCAGGGATATCATGAAAGGACTAAACACATTGATGTGAGACTTTATTTCATAAGAAATATGATAGAAGAGAAGCTAGTTGCTGTTAAAAAGATTAAGACAGCTGAAAATCCTGCTGATGTGTTTACTAAGGCTCTACCTGTTCAAAAGTTTGAATTGTGTAAGAGTCTTATTGGTGTTCACTAAAAGGGGAAGAAAGATAGGTGAGCTGCAGCCTGTAATTGCAGCAAGGTGGAGAGGTTTAATTACTTATAAGGAAGCATGGTCTAAGGTGGAGATTTGTTGTATGTGTAGACCATGCATGCATACATGTACATGTGTAACATATAGCAAATAGAGGTATGGAAGATGGTGGTTAATATAGCAGCAAGTTTGAATGAGTGAATATGATCAACAAGCTGCATAAGGGGAAGTGAGCTCCAGCTGTAACAGGTTTGTTGTCATGCATTGAGGTGATTAAGTGAAGCATAAGTTAGTTGTATTTGTTGGTAACAGCTAGAAGAAGTTAATGATCAGTTGTAACCAACTGATAGATGCAAGTTGTTCACATGGATACATGATAGCAGTTGAGATTGATGCAAGCTGTTCACATTATGATGCTTCGGTTGTTGATTCATCATCATCACATCAGTCAGTTATTTAAGTTGGAATCAAGAAGATAAGATGCAGGCTTGAAGGCGAAGATTCAACACAATGTAATCAATATAAGTGTTGAAACCATAGGATCAAGAAGTGTGCTGTTTTGAGAAGTTGAAGTAGTTGGAAGCAGTTGCAACTAAGCTCAAAACTGATCATGTGGAAGTTGTGATGTTGCTGATGCATTCAGTTTACAGCAGTGGAGTATAAATACATGGTCATGCACAGCAAATAATATAGAGAGAGTATGAATCATCATCATTCAAGCTAGTGCATCAAATTAGGGTTTTCTAAGGGTTTTAGTTCATCATCATCTTCATATTGTAACCATGTTTTCATCATATAGTGATTACTCTCCTTTAGAAAGTGGATGTAGATCAACATGATCGGACCACTATAATCCTTGTCTTCCTACTTCAAGTTTAGTTTTCTGTTTTGATTAGATCAACACAAAACTTAAGAAATTAGGATAGAGTGTAAGCTTCTTTGTTGATCAAAGTTTGCTGCATTCATAAGAATATTAAAAAAGAATATTATCTTCAAGTATTGTTGCAAAATACACTAAATTTTTTACTATAAGTGTAGTTCTTTTTTGAGAAATTGGGTGGGTTTTTGCAACAAAAATGACCAAAATTAATAAAAGAAAAGAAAAACTAAAATTCAAATTTACAATGGTTAAAAAACTAACGCCGAATGAAAGTACTCTCGCATGGCTGGGCCCATTGGGCTGCTATTTGTGGCCCAAGCCCTCAATTCTCAAACAATGGACAGTCAGCCCATTTCCCTCCCTTGTAGTCTGGACAGGAGGGAGCATCCTCGATTCGATTTCCGTTTCTCCACTCAACTTCACTCTCTCTCCCTGCATTTCCTCATCAATGGAAGATGTAACTATGACCAGCTTGGATTCCCCTCCAACATTACCAAGCTGACCCTTGATAGGTGCAGGCTTCCTTGGGAGAAGATCTCCATTGTTGGGAGATTAGAAAACCTTCAAGTTCTCAAGTTAAGAAACCGTATTTTTAGTGGACATGTATGGGACTGGGAGACAAGTGATGATGAATTCCAGAGTCTGAGGTTCCTGAAACTGGATGTGGCATCTCTGCGTGAATGGAATGTTGCATCATATCAGCACTTCCCTAATCTGCATCGGTTGATCTTCAAGGACTGCAATTCGCTGCTGGATATTCCAGATGAGGTGAGGTGGGTGAGATCACAACACTTGAGCTGATACAAGTGATTGGAAGATGCCCAGATGCACTGGGGAAGTCAGCTAAAAGAATAAAACGAGATTTGGTAAATGAACAACTGAGGGTCGGTTGTGCAACTGGCCAACTACATCTCACTCATCATTATTTCCTGTATATTCTATAGTTTTCTTTTACTTGATGCACACCAAATTTACAGTTGTTCGATGTTCATGTCACACATCAATTAATAAACCATCTTCTGACATGATGCATATTTTTGCGTTAAAATCTAAAATTGCTAGGATATCCAATTATCTTCTGATTTCGTTCCAAACAATATTACATCCATCCCACATTAAGATTTATATTTGTTTTTTACATTAGACTAAGAGATATAATATTTTATTGGGTATTTGATTGAGAAATTTAATAGTAGATAGTTGTATTAATATTATGTGCGGCTTCATTTAAATAATTAATTATTTTATGTGGATCAAACCTTAACATGAAACAAGTCAACTGAAAATTATACTCCCTCCATCCACTCGAAAGAGGATATTTTTTCTATTTTGGTCGTCCACTCCAAAGAGGGTCATTTCCTTTTTTCGCACATGAGACCCACACACACCCACTAATACAACTAAAATATGAGGTCCACACACCTACTAATACAATTGTCCACTTCACATTAAATAATAATACTCCTTAATTAACGTGCACAAAAGTAAAAGACTCTCCCTTGGGCGGACGGAGGGAGTAAACCTTAACAGGGAAGGAGGAAATATTTTATTTTATTTTATTAATTTCGTTTGTGATTAATTTAATTATAAATATTTTGAACAATAAATTGCATTTTCTTATATATATTTTGTTTGTGATTATTTTAGTTATAAACATTTTTAACAATAACCATTAAGATTAACATCTCGACGCACAAATGCTCCAAATTATAATTATGGTAATATACGAGTTATCACCCTCAAATAGTTGCGAATGAAAAGTAGAAAGATCGAATATTAAAATTTATTAAAGCAATTGAATTCACAAACAATTAATCAATGAGGCTTGTAATGCAAATAAGAAGAGACTTTGAGGAGAAGAAGAGGGAACGGTGCACACAAATTGAACAAGGGCTTGTTTGCTAAATTAATTTTTTAATTTATATATATGGTAAATTGGTATTTTAATTAAAGGATAGCAATAAGTGTTTGTAGCAAATTATCATCAAAAGTTATTAAGCTAGGCTTCTAGTCTCTTGCATTCGATTCCCAGCAAACACAAGTTTTTCTTCTTTAACTCGGGTGCACACAAGTTTTTGCCTTTACGAATAGCACACAAAACTGTACAGTAGGGGAGACAATTGTCAACTCACTCTCTCTTCATCAGAGGAGGGTTGCATCATATATATACCTACAAACTGAAAACTATCCTTCATATATGGCTTCTGTATCTACTATCTACCAACATAACAACACATGGTTGAAACCGAAACCGAAAGTGGACAATTAATGTCTCTTTTAGGATATGAAACAGTCCTCTGTTGATGAGCTGCATGCGGGCATTTGGCCTTCACTTTATGCAGTGCACATTTGCATTTCTGATGATATGGCCTCCTCTCAACTTCCGTGTCGCGCACTGATAAGCTTCCCACAATAAACGCGCAACTGAACGTCGTCTCAGCTGCTCCCATGGCCAATATTTCTCTTCTCTTGGTTTCTTGGATTTCTAATGTGGGCTCATTTTCTTTAAGAGAGTGACTTTGTTTGATTTCTTGGATGTTGTTTGAAGGGTACGTTTATATAGATGTAATAAGCTGGTCTTTTTCATCTATGATAAGAACTATGGTTGTTTGGTAGTAATCTTAATTGTAAAGAACACTGGTCTCAGATTGCCTGCGTTGGTTACAAGAGAAAGTTTGCAGTAAATTATGAGATTGATTTGTTGTGTTGTGAATATATTCTGAGTTCTTACTAGGAGATTCGTGTTCCTAGTAATGAGACAAAAGGCTGGATATGAGAGAATACAAGTCAAAGAGTGAAATTAGCATTAAATAATTAAGGATGTTGTCTTATATTCATGTTTTTTACTTGCATGGCCGCCACACAATTTTTTTTTCCTTTTACTTAATTGTTGATTTTTTTATTAATAATTTAATTACTAATATATTGAACATAATATAACAATATATGTGTTCTTAGCAAATTGTCAAATGTTATTGGTTAGGCTGTTAATTAGTCTCCTGAGTTCGTTTCCCAATGAACCCGTCTTTTCATTTTATTAATTTTGTAATAATAATATAAACAAAATATAACCATAAGTGTTAAATGCAAATTGTCAAATGTTATTGGATAGGCTCCTTTTCCTGGATCTTGATGTTTTATTACGTTTTGGCGTTACACGAGTTAAATGAGTGACACGTATGTGGAGAGGAAAATCTCAACCTTTTCTGTTACAATTGATGGTTAGGGTATAGATTAGTTTATTCTACGTGTCAATCAAAAAATGTAGCACCAAAATATAACAAAAGATCCGAACCGCCTTTCATGGGATCGATTTGGGGCTTAGCCTAAGAATTCATTAATTATAGTACTATCTCCTTACGTAAACTCGTCTTTTAAAACTAAATGAGTGCATGGAGTATGTGCATAAGTGGTGCAACGAATATCAACACAAAATGTAGAAGGTGTTTGTGAAGGCTGCGTCTTAGGAAAGATGCATCGACTTCCCTTCCCAAAGACGGCGTAGAGAGCTCATGCTCCGCTTGAGCTCGTGCATTCAGATATTTGTGGTCCGACAAGGACGCCATCACTGGGAAACAAAAGGTACTTTCTTTTGTTTGTTGATGATTATACAAGGATGACATGGGTTTACATTCTTGAACAAAAATCAGGAGCATTTGCAAAGTTCTTGAATTTTAAAGCTCTTGTTGAAAAGTAAAGTAGATATCAGTTGAAGTGTTTAAGAACTGATCGAGGAGGAGAGTTCATCTACAAGCCATTTATGAAATATTGCAAAGATGAAGGGATTCAAAGGCAGCTTACAATTATACACACGCCGCAGCAAAACGGCGTTGCGGAAAGAAAAAATCGTACAATCGAAGAGATGGCTAGAAGCATGAATCAATTTTGGGCAGAAGCCGTGAATACCGCTGTGCATATCCTGAATCGATCACCGACGAAAGCTGTTCGGAACAAAACACCATTTGAAGCTTGGCATGGGAGAAAACATGTTGTAAGTATGTTGAAAGTTTTTGGTTGCATTGCATATGCTCTTATTCCTTCACAAAGTAGAGAGAAATTTGATGGAAAAGGAGAAAGAATGATATTTATTGGTTATAGTGATGAGTCGAAAGGATACCGTCTGTATAATCCTTCAACTAATGAGTTGGTGCTTTCAAGAGGTTATTTTTTTATGAGAATGCTGCATGGAAATGGCAACCTGAAGATGAGCAAGTTCCAATTGAAATGGCATCTCTTATGCCATTGCAATCTCCTAAAGAAGCTGCTGATCCCTCGAGTAGTAATACTCATGAAGAAGATTCTAATTCAGATTCCGAAAATCATACAAGAAGGTATCGTTCTTTGTCTGAAATTTATGCCTCATCTAACGTTGCATTGTTTTAAGTGAACCACAGTGTTTTGAAGAAGCTGTTAAAGAGGAAGTATGGAGAAAGGCAATGGATGAGGAAATGAAAAGCATTGAAAAAAATCAAACTTGGCAGCTTGTGGATCTTCCAAAAGAAAAGGAGGCAATTGGCTTAAAATGGGTTTTCAAAACCAAGTTCAATGAAGATGGAACAGTGCAAAAGTATAAGGCACGTTTGGTTGCGAAAGGCTATGCTCAACAACCTGGAGTTGATTTTACGGAAACGTTTGCTTCCGTTGCCCGAATGGAAACCATAAGAGTATTTCTTGCTCTTGCAGCTCAGTTGGAATTGCAAGTATTCCAACTTGATGTCAAAACAGTCTTTCTCAATGGTGAATTGGAAGATGAGGTTTACGTCTTGCAACCTCAAGGTTTTGAAGTAAAAGATGGGAGAGAAAAAGTGTACAGGTTACACAAGGCTCTTTATTAAGCAAGCACCAAGATGTTGGAACAACAAGATCGATGCTTACTTTGAGAAGAATGGGTTCATGAAAAGTCCATCCGAACCATCTCTTTATGTGAAGAAAAATGGAGCTGATTTTTTGATGGTTTGTCTCTATGTTGATGACTTGATTTACGCAGGAACAAATCAAGCAATGGTGCAATGGTTTAAAGAAATGATGATGAACGAGTATGATATGTCCGATCTCGGATTGATGAAATATTTTTTGGGGATTCAAGTGAGGCAAGAAAAAGGGCTGATATTCATTTCTCAAGAGAAATATGTTTCGGATTTGCTGAAAATTTTTCGAATGGAGAATTGCAACTCTATAGCAACTCCGATGGCGTTAAATGAAAAATTGAAGCAGGCTGATGGGGCTGAAAAATCAGATCCTAATGTGTATAGTAGTCTTGTTGGGTCTCTAATTTATCTAACGAATACAATGCCTGACATCTTGTATCCTGTTAGCCCCATTTCCAGGTTTATGAGTGAGCCAAGCAAGCTTCATTTTGCAGCAGCGAAGAGGATTCTTCGTTATCTCCAAGGCACGAAAAATATTGGAATCAAATATTGCAAGGAGGAAGGTGCTGAGTTGGTTGATTTTACGGATAGTGATTGGGCTGGAAGTCAAGATGATAGGAAGAGCACATCAGGATATATTTTTTGCATTGGTTCAAATACTGTATCATGGAGTTCTAAGAAGCAAAATTCAGTTGCGTTGTCGTCGGCAGAGGCGGAGTATATAGCCGTGAATGAAGCTGTACGGGAAGCTATCTGGTTGAGAAGAGTTCTGGAAAATTTGCAGCAAGATGTTTCTAAGCCAACTCCCATTTTCTGTGATAATAAGTCTGCAATTTTGATGACAAGGAACCCGGTGTTTCATGGAAGATCAAAACACATTGAGTTGCGTCATCACTACGTTCGTGATATGGTTCAAAAGAAGAAGATTCATTTGGAGTATGTCAAAACTTCGGAGCAGCCTGCTGATGTTCTTACCAAAGCCATTTCGTTGGAGAAGCTTCAAAACTTCAAAGCTGGCATGAAGATTACAAATTAAGGGGATGTTAAATGGTAATTTGTAGAGTCATTCAAAGTATGTCTCCTAGAATCCTTGAGTCAAGTCAAAAATATTAATTCATGTGGTGTTTCCTAGATCATCACTCTGCTATATATATTCTCATGTATCCATACGAGATTGTATCAGAAAAATTATCAATAGAAAGCAAGAGCAGTAGCTTTGCTATTCACTTATCTAAAAATTCTATCAAATATCTCCAACATAATAATCATGTAAAAACAATTACAATCGATTCAATGTCAAGTCCTGTATTAACAATTTAGAGCATCTAAATATTTTATTCAGGAGTAATTAGGTGAAAAAACATCAATACTTCATGTTACTTATTAGGGACTAGTTAAACACTTGTGTTTAAGACTTTAGTTTAGTTTAAACTGAGAACATAAGAAGATTGTGAAGAGATGGAGCAAGCTGATGTTGAAAATGAGTGGCTTTTCTTGAAGTCCACTTTTGGAAATGAAAAATTAATCTTGTGTAGTGGAACGGAAGTTGAGTGTTTTCTTTTGATCTCATGCAATGCACATTTGCAGTGGCGATGATATGGCCTTCGCTCGATATCCATGTCGCGCATTGATATGCTTCCATCAATGGGACACCAGAGCATCAACTTTGATGCTCCCATGGTCATTAAACTTCTCTTCTTTCTCCGAGATTTGAAATATGTGTGGATAGGAGATTGTTTGTATGTGTAATGTTACAAGACTCTTGAAGGGTTTATATAGGGCAATGAGAATTATGACAGTGCCACTTTATAACAAAGATTTGATTTTTAAATTTTTGTGTTTTTTTCTTGTGAAACTCTCAATGAGAAAAGATGAAAACTTTGTTGATGAAATACTGTTTTCTTGGAGATTTGATATCCCAGTGTGGGTCCCTAAGGTGTGAACAAGAAAGGAGGAGTGACTGAGATGGGGTGATCAAGATTTGGTAGTTTAATTAAAGAGATATTGCTACTGATCTGTTTCTGAATACTTGTCATCTTTACTAATTCATTGAATGTATTTCATATATTTCTTATGATCATTTACTAAATAGTTGGAGACATCAAAATCAGGTTTCTAGAATTAAATTTTGTGTTGTTTTATGAATCAAAGGATTCTAATGTTTCACTATAATATGCTGTTAAGAAATGATCTGGAGTTTAACTCTATGCATGTATTTTGGAAATTTCATCAAAATTATAGGGGCCAGATTAGCTAGCTCATCACCTTGTTTAAGGACTAAGAGAAAATCATAGTCTCATGAACTGAGTTGCTCGTTCTCGAACCCTGCTTGGAGCGAGAAAGATAGCAGGGTTCGAGAAGAATCGGAACAAGAGTTACAAGACACCATTTATTTGCACAAGAAATGTGCTCCCTAGTCCTAGTTGATCAACTATTAATGTAAAAAGATTGAGAAGAGATGTAAGAATCTGATGGGGTCTTAAATGTGATGTGTGAGCAAGAAGTTGTAGTAGGAGTGAGAATCAGTCTGCATGCTTCTTTTAGGGTTTATATAGATCTAAAGTACTGATCAAAGCTCTGATTTGCTATTGGTGATCTAAATTCTAACATAACAATAAGTTTCAGATTACCTTTGTGAAACTATGAAGTTGTTTTGTTCTGTTCTAAAGCAATGACTAATTAACTAAAGGGAATCTGAACTTCTATTTGTGGGGCCCAGAGACTAAGTCTCACAAGGATGGAATCCAAAGAATTAATAAAAATGAGCTAAATTGAAACATAGAATCTTGTTTGCAGTTCATTTGGTTTATAGGGCCTTCTTTAATGAAATCCATGAAAATCAAATTTTGATTTTTTTTAATTTTTTTTTGGCTGATAATTCAAAGGACACCATCTATGAGGCTTTTTGTCTCTAATAAAGAATGGTCACATGCTCATTGGTCAAGAGTTTGAAATCATGACTTCCAATCTATGAGACGGTTTTATTAACACTTTTATCAAAGCTGTGTGTGATTTTGAATATAGCCTTCTTGTCTATGTCATTGGATACGTTAAGTCTTTTCTAGGAGGATTATATGCTTAACCTTTTTTTTTAGTTGATGTATTATTTAGGACCTCTTAAATCCTCCCATAAAATTTTGAAGCCTTCACTAAGTAATATTTCAATTATTCAATATAGTATCAACTATCAAGAACTAAGCTAGAGTATCTTTCATGGATTAGTCTTAGGAAGGTGAAGGATGAAGAGTTGTTGCACCCCATCTTGGTAAACTCAAATGCAGATAGTTTTCAGATTCAGTAGTTTCAATATTGGGAACATTAGAAAGATGTGTGTTGATTTGAAAGCCCTCAAATTAATAGGAGGGAGAAAATGGGATAAAAAACAGAGGTTCTTGGAATTGAACAGAGTGAGTAGCCTATTTTACTTATTTATTATAGCATTTCTTGAAAGCATCATGCAATGAGTAGCAAGAGAAAAATATTGGAATTACAACAGGAAGCATTATTCCATGAGTAGCAAGACAAATATGTTGGAATTACACCAGGAGATGTCCAAATGACAATTTCCTTGTCATGTAAAAAACAAGAACCACTATATTTTGTCTTGATCCCAATTTTGAGTCACTTTCACTTAATGTTGTATTCCACAATAATATTCTGTTAAGAAATCTGTAGTTTAACTCTATGCATTTGTTTTGGAAATTTCCATCAAAATCATAGAAGCCAGCTAGCTCAGTAGCTCACCACCTTGTTTGAGGACTAAGCCAAGCATGAGGCACACGATTTCCTTTGATATTTTCGTGTGACATCTTCTGTACCACCTACTACATGAGTGACGCGTGCCTTGATGGAGAAATCTAACGGCATAGATTCTCTACTTCAATTCACTCGCTGGATTGGCAGGAGATGTTATACCAAAATATCACTGGACAGTCGGATTCCATACATGAAAGTTGTATTAGCAGAGAAAATCATAGTCTTAAAAGAAGTACTAATAATTAAACTAACTGCTCGTTTACGACTAGAAAATTAAGATAACAATGTTGGAGAAGCACAAGAGCAAGACACCATTTATACATATAATACACAAGGAATAACTCCTCAACTCTCTCTGTTTACATATAAGAGGGTTGCACAAGGCCTAAAACTCGAAAGTGTCTTCCGCGACTACATTCTATACGCGTGCTCCTTAACATGCTCCATACTCTTACGTGGTGAACTAACATGCTCCCTACTCTTAGACGGTGAACTATGAAGGCGAAGAGATTGAGAGGAGATGGAACAGCAGGGGGGAAGCTCTTTCTTAGGTAGCGAAACGTTCGTCTGTTGACAAGCCGAAGGCGAGCAACTGTCCTTAACCTTGTGCAATGCACACTTGCAGTTGCGGTGATAAGGCCTTCGCTCGATGTCCATTTCGCATACGATTAGGCTTCCGAAGATCATATCAGCTGCTCCGGTGGCCATTCTGATATGATGTGGTTTGAAGTGTGGTGGTTTGAGAGTGAAGTGCAGAAAGTAAGTGGAGAAAGAATCACTCTGAATTTCTGAATGGTTGTTGGAGGGGTTATATAAATGTATAAGGTTTAACGTTGTGTGATCAAACTAACCTATGTGAGAAACAATGAAGTTGTTTTGTTCTGTTCTGAATTAATCACTTTTAACTAAGGGAATCTGGACTTGTAATTGTGTCCTATTGTGTTTTCACATGGAAATATGCTGCACTTCATTTGGTTTTAATGGACTTGTTTAATGATGATGACATGATGTTCGAGAGAATCAAAAGTCGGTTTATTTGGCTGATAAGTTTAAGGAGTCTTTGTATAATATTTTTATTTTCTTTTTTCAAGAAGTATGCACATAATTGATGATAACGAGTTCCAACTCATGCCTGTTAATAATGGTAATCACATGCTCTACTGAGACGAACACAAACTATACGCTCTTGTGGTTAATATAAATCATGTATATTTTGGACGATAATTGATGTTCTTCTATTGAAGCATTAATGTGTAGAAATATCAAAATGTTGGTGGGTTGAGTTGATCCACAATCCACAATTGTCTATCATTTCACATGTTAAAATGGTGCGGACTTATATAAGTTTGGACCATTGGTAAAGTGGATTAATATTTATATGGTTGGGAAATTGGTGGGGTGGGATGGATTGGCCCATGCAGGCCAAATTTTTTTTTACATTTTTTACATTAATTTATAAAAAAAAATTAAAATAAACATATCAAAATAAAATATTGGAATGAACTAATTAACCACAACTATAAAAAAAACCATAAAAATTAATTATTTTTCAAAATTAAACAGTGGGTTATTAGTGGGGTGAGTTCTATATAGAATGGGTCATATGTGCAGGGCCTAATCCGTTTTGACTCCTCTAATCAAGTGTATAAATATTTTATTTATTTAGAAATTGAGGTAATATACTAAAAAAATACAAACTCAATCATAAAAATTTGAATAAGAGAACCTTGATTAATGTAAATTTCACTAGGTTCTAAGTTCTATTACCAATTTTTATGAGTTCTTTTTTTTTTTTCCTGTCGCGCGGGCGCTCTCTCTCTCGAAAATTACTACTCTAAAAAACTCTCTTAGTTTTAATATTGGATTTCTTTAGATTCAAATTTTAAATAATTCATATCTCAATAATAAAAAGCTACTTGTACGGTCTTAATAATTTCAAATACTAATTCGGAGTCTTTTATAATTGTAAAATCTTGTATCTCTACTTAGTAAACTAAAACAATTTTTTTCAAGAGTGCTCATTTTTTACTTTGTGTAGAGACCAGTGACTTAAAATAGACAAAATATCAAGGAAAAATATATTTTATTAATTTCGAACCAAATTAGCTGCAATATTAAAACAAACGAACCATTGGTCATTGTATAATTCAAAATAACGAATTGTGTGGAACCGAATGTAGATGCTCCATTATTTTTTTAAAACGTTATTCCTTAGACATATATCGACTATGAATATTCAAGATGACGAGTGTTACTCTTATTGGAAGAGTAATAGTCTATCGTCATTTTCGTATATTATTTTTTGTGACAAAGGGAAAAGAAATCAAACAATTTTCTTTAGGTTTAAGTTTTTTTTTTAGAATATAATTTTCCTCTCTCTTTCCTAAGTGTCATCCATCCAACGTACAGGAAATTATATAACAAATTGTCACAAGAATTCGAATCGAAAACACACGAGAAAAATAAAAGTTTTCACGATAATTTTTTATGGAATCGCTCCAAACAACTATACTAGAATGACACCAGATTATTTGTAGAATATTAATATTACAACTAAAATACATTTCGAAACAATTTCATTACTCGGACAATTAAAATACACTCAAATCACTTAGAAACTACTTATATAATACTAAAAAAGAGGATTCTCCATCCATTTTTTTATCTTTAATACTATATCAACCCTAAAGGAATTAATCTCTTTTTAATCAACTACTCACGAGACAAAATGAAAGGATCTATGGCATTTTGTGGCCATAAAGGAATCCTCGTTTTGAGTCACACCTTCACATGAAGACATCTCATATTTTATTCCGAATTTGATCTCATATTCTACTTATTAAATTTAAACATTTATCAGTACAGTTTACACTTTTTTTTAGGGTGATTTCACTAGTTAAATTTAAATCTTTTACTAGCAAAATACATGTTTTTCTTTTTATTTTTTTCTACGTGTCAATGAAGTGAAACGGTGAATCCAAACTGCTTCACTCGATAATTTGCGTATGAAACAACACAAAAATGCTGCCATTGTTTAATGATATATTTATTAGAATCGGGGTAATTTTTTTTATTAGATATAAAAACTAGCGTGGGATCATCTCACGGATTGGTCTTATTCGATGGGTATCACTTTTCTCGATCAAGGTATAATAGCAAATGAATTTTCCCTAATGATCGAGTCATGTCATTTTATATCCGTCTTACGAAGATTTATTTCATGAAACAGTCAGAGTGTCTCTTTCTTATTAGCAGGTGAACAAAGATAACCTATCTATAGTTAAAATTCCCCATTTATATATTCCTTGAGCGAGCTCGTCTCACGAAGTGTTTTTAGATGTTCATTGAGACCTCGACCAATTTCATAGGTGGCATCATGCAGCTCTTGGAGCTCACAGAGAACTGCCTTCTTCCTGCAAAAGCATTATCTATTCCTGTTTTGCATAGGAGACATCTTTTTCAATAATGAAAAAACCATGTAGTATATATTTTGTACAAATTCTTGAGAACAACTTGATAGGATCCACACTGAAACACACACATTAGAAATGCATATAGTTTATACAGAGAGTTAGTCTCATGTAAACTGGGTTTACGGTATAAATCCTATATGGTCCCTTTAATTTAAACATCCAGCTAAACATAGGGTATAATAGGATTGTAAGGGGGACCACAGGGTTAACACCGTGAACCCGATTCACACAAGTATTTTCTCATGTACACAGAATATGAAGATTCATCGAATAATAAGAACTCACCAGAAAGTGGACTAAAAACATTAGAATGATCATTAATCTCAAGCCAGCTCTTCTTCAACTGGCTTCTGGCATTGCTCTCGTCTGCTACAAAAATGGAACAACTCTTGATGGCATAATCTCTTTTGAGGAATGAAACATTCCTCTCCATATGAGATCCAACGCCCTTCACTTTGTGCAATGCACATTTGCAGTGGCGATGGTACGGCCGGCGCTCTTTATCCACGTCACTCACCGACAGGCAGCCGTCGAAGGCGAACATCACTGCCCTGCTGGCCATCCTCTCCTCTCCCAGATCAAGTACTGCTGTGTATGATGTGTGAGGGAGAGAGTGAGTGAGTGAGTGTGGAGGTGGAGTGGTACATGTTTGTTGGAGGGTATATATATGTAGTTTGTTGATTACAAGTGTGGGTAGGATCTTCCTAGACTATGGAGAAGTTTAGTTTGGAGCTTTCTTGATCAACTAAGATGTATACTAGAGAAGGGAACTTTGTTTACTAGAAGATATGTATAGTGGACAAAATATTAGGAGAGAGATTTAAGGAATGGATGACTTGCTCTTTAATTGTATGCCATATTTCAAATTACAAATCACAAGTGCTATGTTTCTCTACTTTAATCATTCCCAATGTAATTAAACTTTTGATTAGGGCTAATCCATTTCTATTTACATAACTAGTTGAGTTAATTTAAATGTACATGCTAAAGTATCTTAGTAATTTAGTTTTAGTTTAGTAATTAAACTAGAGCATAATTCAAGTGACAGAAGGGGATGGAAATACCTTCTAAGCAGTTGAAGTGTGGTAGGAATTTAGCCTTTGCAAGCGCATAATTTAGGTATTTTTACGTTAGTTTCAGTCATAGAGGATCTTCCGTTTCATTTTCGTACATCATCTTCTATATCACACGTTATTTGATTGACATGTAAGAAGGAAAAAAATTCCAACTATTCCCCCCTAGATTTAAACTTTTTTTTTAGGTTATAGTTTTCTATCTCTCCTACGTGCAAGAGAATCCGAACTTGAGTTTTAGTTGTTTTTTTAGTTATTTTTATGCCAATCTTTAATCATTTTGGAAGTTTCAATATCTAATTTTATTTTGATTAAGACTTGTGTGAGTCAATCTCACAAAACGGCTTTTGTGAAATGGATAAAAAGTTATAGTTTTTTATAAAGAAAAGTAGTAACGGTGTTGTGAACAATTTCATGAACTAATAGGAGTAAATAAGGAGTAATTATAGGATTTTAATTCTTTGTACATTTACCTTTTTTGTATCCACAAATTGTGGATCTTGTTGTAACAATATCCTATATATACATGTAAAACACTCCTCACCAAATCACGGTGAGATTATTCCTAATCTCGATTCTTCACATGGTATCAGCTTGATACACCGAAACCCTACTCTTCTCTCTCCCTCTTCTCCCTCGTTCTTTCTTCTGATCATGGCGGCTGCCCAAATCTCTTCTTCCTCCCAAACCACCGCGATGATCAATCTGGTGCAGATTAAGTTATCCTCTTCCACCTACCTTATGTGGCGTCGTCAATTCTTTTCCATGGCCGCCACTTTTGAGTTTTTGGACGTCGTTGAAGGCACTGTCGTTGCTCCCCCAAAAACGATCCACAACGATGCAGGTGCCGACGTTCCCAACCCCCTCTATTCAGCGTGGTTTCTGCGAGAGCAGAAGTTGCTTGGTGTGTTGTACGCAACACTCGATCCGGAAGCAATGGCGGAGGTGTTGGATTGTGGCTCTTTCCGCTCAGCCTGGCTCGCCCTGGAGTCGGCGTTTGCCCACGCATCGGCCTCTCGTGCGAATCAACTCAAGGAGGAGCTCCTCTCCTTGAGACGCAATGATCTGCCCGTCGCTGAGTATGGACGGAAATTCAAGGCGATTTGTGATCAACTCTCGGCGATACAACGATCTATTGATGAAGGAGAAAAGAGCCACTGGTTTCTTCGTGGGCTTGGTCATGTTTTCTCCAATTTTGCAGATACAAGGTTGTCCATGAGCCCTGTACCTCCGTTCCGCGAATTGCTCCACCAGGCCGTTCAATTCGAGCACATGAGTCGCGCCATGGAGGGCCCTCCAGCTGCACCCGTTGCCTTCACTGCCTCCATCAATCCCACTGGTGTTGGTCGTGGCTCCTCTAATGCTCGGTATCGTGGAGGTGGTGGTGGCCGTTCTGGGTCACAGCAGCGCGGTGGTGGAGGGAGGCAGGGTGGGCGACGAAATTTCACTCCCCGGTGTCAGCTATGCAGGGGAGAACACTACGCTGATCAATGTCGACTATTTCTGGACTTGCAGCAGGCTGCTCGACCTACCAGCAACGTGAACCAGCAGGCTGCCCATCTTGCTCAGGCCTTCTCGGCAGCCTGCAACGTCAGTGATGCCGCTCCACACTCGGACTGGTATGTCGACTCCGGCGCGACGGCTCACATGACGAATCAGCCCGCTCAGTTGGACTCGCTCGCCCCGTATTCCGGTAAGGGTTCCGTTGTTGTTGGTAGTGGTGAAAATATCCCTATTTCTCACATTGGATCCGGTCGTATATGTCGTAATCTTGACTTATTGGATGTCTTGGTTGTTCCAAATCTTACTAAGAACTTGGTTTCCATCAGCAAACTTACTACGGATTCAAATGTTGAGGTCTTATTTACTAATAATTGTTTTACAATTCAGAATCCGTTGACAAAGGAAGTACTGGCTCAGGGAAAATGTGAAAATGGACTTTATGTGCTTGACAAGTGTGATAAAAGCTCCGCTCTCATTGCTGCTTTGCATCCTACTGCCTTAACAGCTAGTTTTGATTTATGGCATTTACGCCTTGGACATGTGTCTTTTAAAACTATTTCATTGTTAAATAAACAAGGACATTTATCTGTTACATCTTTATTACCCAGTCCTACTGTTTGCTCACCTTGCCAATTAGCAAAAATCAAGAAATTACCATTCCCTTTGAATGATAAACGTGCTTCTTTTGTTCTTGATATGGTGCACTGTGATTTATGGGGGCCATCACCTGTTACTTCTTCTGCTGGTTATCGTTATTATGCTTTGTTTGTGGATGATTATTCTCGGTTTTCATGGATTTATCCCTTGCGTACCAAATCAGAATTTTTTGAGGTTTTTGTTTGTTTCCATACCTTTGTTTGTACGCAATTTTCGCGTGCTATAAAAGTGTTTCAGTCTGATGGGGGCACAGAATTTACAAACAAGAGGATGTCTGATTTTTTGTTAAGTCATGGGATCTTCCACCGAATCTCATGTCCATATACTCCACAACAGAATGGTCGAGCTGAGCGAAAACATAGGCACATCACTGAAACAGGTCTTTCAATGTTGTTCCATGCCTCTGCTCCTTCTTCTCTATGGTTTGAGGCTTTCAGCACTGCTGTTTATGTCATCAATCGGCTTCCGTCAACCATATTGGACAACACATCTCCTTATGAATTATTATTTCATTGCGCTCCAAATTATGCTATCTTCAAACCTTTTGGTTGCAGGGTTTTTCCTTTTCTGCGTGACTACGCAGAAAACAAGTTGTCTCCTCGCAGTCGACCTTGTATATTTCTGGGTTATAGCAGTTCTTACAAGGGGTTTCGTTGTTTCGATCCTTCTTCCGCGCGCATCTTCATTACTCGCCATGCGCAATTTGATGAACAGAATTATCCTTTCACTGGGAAAGTCTCAGCTGCTGCTCATGATCTTTCTATCTCCAGCTTCTTAGAACCAGGGTCACTGCCGGTTGCTACTGCTTCAGATACCAAGTTATCTACTCAGTCTGTGGCTCGCCATCTCTATCCAGAACCAGATGTAGTTTTGGAGCCTCCTCATCCTGCCCCAGTTGAGGAACCACCATTGCCTGCCTCACCGCCACCACTTGTCAATGATACACTACCATATCATGCTCCTCCCCAAATAGATGAACCAGCACCTGTCATCCATCCTATACCACCTGCACCTCAGGCGCCTCCTGTGCCTACTCATCGCATGATCACTCGGTCTAAGGCAGGCATCTTCAAACCAAGATACCCTGTTGATCTTGCTTCAACAGCCTTACTCGCCTCTCTTGCCACCACTTCTGAGCCTCGTGGTTTCAAATCAGCATCTAAGTTTCCACACTGGATGGCTGCTATGCAAGAGGAATTTGATGCGCTTATACAAAATCAAACTTGGGATTTGGTGCCACAACCTCCCGCCACTAACATTGTTGGCTCCAAATGGGTGTTTCGAACTAAATTTCGGTCAGATGGTTCTGTTGAGCGTCATAAGGCTCGCCTTGTCGCTCAGGGTTTCACTCAGGTTCCTGGCTCCGATTTTCATCAAACCTTCAGCCCTGTTGTCAAGGCAACCACTGTTCGCACCGTTCTCGCTCTAGCTGTGCACTACAGATGGTCACTTCATCAATTGGATGTTAAGAATGCATTCCTAAATGGAATTCTGACAGAACCTGTATACATGGCTCAGCCACCCGGCTTTGTCGATCCACGTAGACCAACTCATGTTTGCCGCCTCAAGAAGGCCTTGTATGGTCTTCGTCAGGCCCCTCTGGCTTGGTTTCAAAGATTCAGCACTTATCTGAAGACTTTGGGTTTCCACCAAACTCAATCTGACTCCTCTCTGTTTTGTCTCCGAAGGGGAGGATCCCTCCTATATCTTCTTTTATACGTGGATGATATCATTTTGACAGGGAATGATAACAATCTTCTTCGGCAGTTCATCGACCGTACACACGTGGAATTTGCTATAAAAGATCTTGGTTCGCTGAACTATTTTCTGGGGCTTGAGGTTTCTCATTCGTCCGATGGTTTTTTTGTGGGACAGGCAAAATACGCTCATGACATTCTTGATCGAGCTATTATGTTGGACTGCAAGCCGGTCGCGACTCCTCTAGCCGCTGGTACTTCCCTCCAGAGTAGTGGCTCTCCATTTTCTGATCCTACTCTTTATCGATCTCTGGTTGGGGCTCTACAGTATTTAACTATTACGAGGCCTGATCTCTCTTTTGCAGTCAACACTGTCAGCCAGTTTCTTCAGTCTCCTACTGAAGATCACTTTCTTGCTGTGAAACGTATTCTTCGCTATGTGAAAGGTACGATTCATTATGGACTTCGCTTTACACATCGCCCAGACCTATCTATTGTGGGATACTCTGATGCTGATTGGGCCAGGTGCATTGAAACTCGACGCTCAACCTATGGTTATTCCATTTTCCTGGGTGGAAATCTAGTTTCATGGAGTGCTAAGAAACAGCCTACTGTGGCTCGATCTAGTTGTGAATCCGAATACCGAGCTCTTGCCAACGCCGGTTCTGAAATCATTTGGTTGAGTAACCTTCTCACTGAGCTTCATCAGCCGCCAGTCATGCCTCCAACTCTTCTTTGTGACAACAAAAGTGCACTGTTTTTAAGCCAAAATCCGGTTGCTCACAAACGTGCTAAGCATATTGACATTGACTGTCATTTCATTCGTGAGTTGGTCTCTTCGAGGAAGTTGCGCACTCAGTTTGTTCCGTCTAACCTTCAATTAGCTGACGTCTTCACAAAAGCATTGCCTCGTCCAGCTTTTGAACTTTTGAGGTCCAAACTTTGCGTTTGTTTACACCCCACGCAACGCTTGACGGGGGGTAATAGGAGTAAATAAGGAGTAATTATAGGATTTTAATTCTTTGTACATTTACCTTTTTTGTATCCACAAATTGTGGATCTTGTTGTAACAATATCCTATATATACATGTAAAACACTCCTCACCAAATCACGGTGAGATTATTCCTAATCTCGATTCTTCACATGAACTATATTTATAGTATAAATGAAAAGTGATAATATCTTAAAAAAATTAAAAATAAAATAAAATAAAAAATGATAAAGGATTAAAATAAGAGGGGCAGTCTTGCATGAGACCCATTTCATCACGGTAAGACCATCTTACTTTTAATTAGTTATCACTTTTTTTTAAAAAAAAATATTATTTTTTATTTATACTATAAATAGTTCAATGAGAATTATTATTTTTCATCAATTGAGTGGAATAAAATGGATCATAAACTACATTAATAAAATATTACATGAGCCACAAAAATAAAGTTACAATTATAATTCTAAAAATGAACGTGAAATCTAAGAATAGAAATTAAATCTTATGATAAAATAATTACACATAACTACAATATTTCATGAAAAGTTTACATGCAACTTTTGCAGAATAAAAGTATAATTTTACATAACTAAAATTCGAAGTCAAAAAATTATAATACTGTTTTAAAAAATAATTTTAAAAATATGTAGCATCATGACCACGGAGAAACATTGTTACAATGAAACTAAAGACTCTGCATAGTTACAAAAAAGAAATTCCTAAAATACTTTATACTCTAGTACTATGTAATTCAATTACAACATAAAATTATACTTATCTTTGTTCAATACATTTTTAATATCTTTTATTCGTTCATTTTAACGCAATTTTACACCCTAAAATTAGTCATCTTAAAGGACTGTGTTTTCTATTAGTTTAAACTTTTAAACCAAGTCTATCATTATAAAGATCCAAAATTCAAATTTCACCACAACCCAAATCATATAAAATTATGTGGGCAAGGTAGTATATGACACTTCTTTCTACAAACCTAACTTACTTCCATCCAACTCATATAAACTTTCATGTGAAAGAGTATTAAATGATACTCTTACTCACAAAATTAACTTTTTTAAACTACTAATTAAATATTTAATGATATTCATCTCTAGTATCTACTAATAAAATTTGTTAACAAGTAAAATACTCAAAATAAAAAAGTTTCACTACACTTTGGGCAAAAATACTTTGGACAATTTTTTAACAGCAAATTATAGAAATATTAATATTATAGTCATTGTGACATGCAGTAATGCAGGAGTAAATACTAATAAAAGGAAAACTGAACATATTGGGCTTCTCATTATGAGCCCATTATACTTTTTTTAGGCTACAAACAACGTTAGAGGCCCATATCAACATATTGAACTATGGATATTACAATGAAACTATCATTTACTATGCTGTTAGTGAATTCCCATTTAAAATATTTTATTCTTAAATATTCCTATTCCAAACTATTTTATTTTTAAATATTTATATTCCATGTGATATCGTTTTGGATTACATGGTTTGGTTTCTTGTTCAGTACAAGGGCAAGAGTATAATATTTTTTTTCGAATGATGTATATTTAAATTAATAAGGATATAATTTTTTTTAATGAAAATGTCTTTTTAAATATGAAAACATAAATGTTGACTAAAAAAAATCCTTAGAAAATGATAAGTACAAATTTTTATATTAAAAAGTATAATATTCAATATTAAAAAATACAAAACTGAATTTGGGCACGCGAACCTTGATAATTTTGCTTAGGTGCCCATAAGACTCTCTTTTTTTTTCTTTTTTTTCATTTTTTGTTCTTATTTGATTTTTTAAAAAATTATTCCCACACACACCTACAAATTCCATTAATTTTCGACATGCTACCTTTTTATATATTCTTTTTCTTAATTAATACTCCTTATATCTTCTTTCTCCTCCCTCGTATAATTTCTCATGTCAATTATTACTTCCATATGCACGGATTTGATATAATATTAAAACTCATCCTACAAATAACTCAAAATAAACATTAATTATCACAAGCACAATATTCTTAAAATAAAGTTTTCAAAACCATGTACAACCTACAAACAAACATTTAGAGAGTATTTGCTTTATTAAAATTATTAGGTAGGTTAATAAAGCTTAATTAAAATATCATAAACACATAATGAATGTGAAAATTACTTTAATTCTTTATTAGTTTAATCAAATATTGTAAGCCACCTTTCCTTGGACTATAATCTAATAGACCCCTTGATTTTAACTAACTCGTTTAGTTGGAAATTAAGCATCTTTAAGTATAATTAATAGTGAAAACTCTCTTATTTTAAGAAAATTTTTAAGATCATTAAATTATTATTCACTCAATATGAGCCAAACAAGTTTATGATGTCATTCCCTTAAAAATTTATTGTGCTAATCATTTAAAATTAAATATAAGTAATCTGAATATACAGAACAATGATGCGTGAATCTGGAGGAACAGCACACCATCTCATTCTAATATATCGACCTTCACTTGTTACTGGATTTCTTACAATTCTTTTATACTTCATTTTTTGGGATTTTAACTTAATGTGAGACTACTTGGAATTTTGTGGTATTTTCAATTAACCCTTTTCTTAAAGATATTTTCATGCCAATCAACGCAGGTTTATTCGTTTATCCTTAGTTCATCTCCATACAAGTCGACAATTCGATATGTCCTATTCTTACTCGCATAAAAATTATTTATACCACCATTAGGGGCCCCACCGCCATGGGGATTGGTGGAGGTGATAAATCGCAGGATATGCCTCAAGTGGCTTATAGGGAGGGCTTACTGGTAAACTTGTGCTTGTAAGGGGCCAAAGGCTGGATTCGAACCCCCACCCTGCAGCAACCAAGCTCCGTTGGAAGGCATTTCCACCCTCCCCTCTACCACTTGAGCTATGCCCTGGGGCATTTATTTATTTTATTTAATGATCCATGGAGGAAGTTGTTAATTAACAAACGGTATTAATTTTGTTTTACACTTTCCACTTTTATTTCATTTCCAAATTTCAAATACGTGTCCACATTGGATCATAGTGCACGTTATTAAGTTAAGAGTAAAAATTTCAAAATTGTCATTGACGTAATTCAATTTCAGGCTAAATTTGCATTTTTGGTTTTTTATTCACTTTTGATAAATTTTTTAGCGTAAAATGCGAGAAGTTTTAAAATTAATCCTTTTGGTATAATCCAAATTTAGTCGAAATTTAGATTTTAGTTTCTCCAATTTTTAGTCAAATGGAGAAAATTGTGAAAATAGTCAATAACCAAGTTAATAAATGTTTTTTTTTTCTTTATCATCACAATAAGTTGGATCTTATTTTATCGTCGAGTTGATACCATGAGTTGATATTAAGTATAGAAATTGGATACGAATTTAAATTTATGCATTTTTATTTTTTTTCATACTAAATTATAATCTCTTCGGTTCCATTTAATTTTTACATATTTTTAATTTGAACGTCATATTTTAATTTTTATATTTTGTTTTTTCGTAAATACACACAAAATAATTAATATATCTCCATAAAATCTACACACAACACACTTTATATTAAATATTATATCTTTCAACCCACTACACATTAAAATTATATTTTTAATTTTCATACAAAAAAAATTGAAATGGTACCGAGGAAGTATTAGTTTCAATTCATTCATATACTAAGTACGTAATATTAATGAATGTATTGCTCCAATTTAATTTTGCATTTAAAACTAACAATTTTTTTTTCATTGTGAATCTAGGAAATGAATAGAATAAGAATAAACACAAAAAAATAAAAATTGATAGATTGAAGATGGACGATGAAATATTAAAATTTGTTGTTTTAATTCTCAACACAAATTGTAATAAATTTAATTAAATAACGAATATGTATTTATTAAATTCTATAAAATAAATTTCTCAAACAAATTGTAATAAATTTAATTAAATAACGAATATGTATTTATTAAATTCTATAAAATAAATGTATCTATTAACAAAGATACGTAAAATGAATTTAGGCGCTCTTTGCTTTCATCTTTCATCTTTCATCTAAGCAAGCTAAACTAGCTACAATTGAGAAGAGGGATATTTTACTTTCATCTTTAATCGAGCTAAACTCGCTTTTATTGAATCTCGAACATTGGCGAGGATATTTTGCTTTCATCTTTGATCAAGCTAAATTAGCTTCTATTGAATCTCGAACATTTTGCTTTCATCTTTGATCGAGCTAAATTAGCTTCTATTGAATCTCGAACATTTGCGTAATTTGACTATGAGAGTCAGAGTTTGAGCAAGCCATACTTGAGAAAGATATTTTGCTTTCATCCTTGATCGAGCTAAACTAGCTTCTATTGAATCTCGAACATTGACGTTGTTCCACTATGAGAATCAAGTTTGAGCAAGCTTTAATCGAGAACTTTTCGAGAGGATAAGTCGAATTCAAATGAGCTTTAATCAATGACTTGTTGAAATCAAATTTCGAACGTTTTCTAGCTGAAGTAGTTTGATTATGAAAATCGAGCTTAAAAGAAGAGCTTCAATAGAGTCGAAAACCTGTCGAAATAAAACAACTTGACCATTTTAGACTTGTGGTTGTTATTGTCATCTAATAAAATAGTAAATCTCTTCAAATGGAGTATTATTTTTACTCTTAACGTCTCTCCGTTAATCACTTAATTAATTTTGCTCATTCAAGCAAATTAAGAAATACTATTAATTTTTAAATATATAATATCGTTTCTCAAATAATTGTATTCATTTATTGATTTTTAAAAATATAACATAAAGTCAATAATTTAGAAAGAAGAAATAAATAAAATTATTGAAAATAATAAATAAAGTGTAAGAAAAATCCACAAAATTAAAATTGTTTAAAGGCAAAAGCTTGTGTGCCCGAGCACACGGGAGAGCATTCCGTGTGCCACATTTAAAATTTTGTGCCAAATTGTATACCCTTTAATATAAATATGTATATATGAAGAAAAAAATAAAAAAATATTAATGAAAAGTATGGGCGCATGCCTTTAGAATTTTATGTTTTGTTTTAAATTGTATACCCCATGTTTACACCTTTATTTTCGGAAGAAAAATAAAAAATATTAATGAAAAGTATGTACTCTTTAGAACAAAATGTTGTATCCTTATTAATTGAAATGTATACCCTTTAGAACAAAATGAAAGTATGTACCTTTAAAACAAAATATTGTATCCTTATTAATTGAAATGTGAACACAGTCGGACCTCAATCTTGTTTAAAATACTTGTCAAGGTTGAATAAGACCTTTAAAACAAAATAATATCATTATCGGCGTAATTTCAGCATTCAATGTTTATTCCGGAATTTTTTTTCATAATACTAAATTCTAAAGGAACACGGTCGGACATCAATCTTGTTTAAAATTCTTGTCAAAGTTTGAATGAGTACTCTTTCCGTCCCACACTTATATTCACACTTTCGTCCGTCCCACACTTATGTTCACCACCCAAAAAAAGAAACTTCACATTAACCAACAACCTCAAAAATTATCTTAATTTCAAAAATACCACTTTCACCTAACGCACATAACATACTTTATAATTTATTTATTACCTAAAAATAACACAATAACCAACAACCTCAAAAATTATCTTAATTTCAAAAATACCACTTTCACCTAACGCACATAACATACTTTATAATTTATTTATTACCTAAAAATAACACAATACCCCTAAAAAGTCAATAAAATTGGTCAAAAAGTAAATTTTCTTAAAGTGTCGGTGAACTTAAATGTAAGTATGGGAAGGAGGGAGTATTTTTTATTTTCATCTTTCAGGAAAAATACATCCCATCAATGTTAAACCTTAAAATTACATCCTAATTACAAATTCAGATTCCACCAGCACACTTGTTCTGAAAAGAATTTTTTTTTAAATCACAGTAACAGCCATGAATAAGTTGGCAAAGAATTAAGTTAAACTCGTAATTAACTTTCCATATAATGGATCGGCAGTAAAATATTGTACAGAATTAAAAATCAAACAGGAAGAGTCACCATTACCATTAATTGAAAAGTTAGACAAATTAATTATTACGAAAACAAACTAATGCAAGGAGAAACTGATTATAAACTACAATACTCCATCAGCACTAATCAGTTACTAATTTTTTTAATTATTCTAAAAATTAATTAGACCTTAAATGAAGCACCGACCTCATCGTCGTTATCAGGTTTTGACAGCACCAATTGCGACTGCGACGACGTCCTAGGAATCTCCGCCGCGGCGGCGGCGGGAGAGGAGGAGGGAGACGGCGAGGAATTGCCGATCAGCAACAGCGATCCCTCGCTCCAGGATCGGCGGATAGGGTACGAGATGTTGCTATGCTTGGAGCCGTGGGAACAATTGCCGGCGCCGGATTTATGGAGAGCGCAGCCGCAGTTCTTGTGGTAAGGGCGGCGCTGTACGCCCATGTCTCCGCCGGAAATGCAGCCTTCAAATAGGCCTCGAAGAATCCCATCTCCAGCAGCCCCACTCGCCATATTCGAGATCTCCTTTCGCCTGTGTATATATTATAGTACTCTTATATTTATATATATATATATATATATAGTATTTGTTATGATCTGGTGTGATTCTCAGATTTAATGGGGGAATTGAGATTTCTGTAGGGGTTGGGGGTGGGTTGGGGCGGGTGGGCCTTACACGTGGGAGCAAAAACATGTATATTAAATGGTGTACCCCACTATTAGGCCCCAACCGCCCCTGCCCTGTAGATTGGTAGGTCTCACTGTTAAACTTGTGCTTGTAATGGGCCAAATACATACCAAATGCAGGATTCGGGCCAAATACATACCAAAGGCAAGTGGCTTATAGGGAGGTCTCACTGTTAAACTTGTGCTTGTAATGGGTCAAATACATACCAAAGGCAGGATTCGGGCCAAATACATACCAAATGCAGGATTCGAACCCCCACCCTACAGCAACCAAGCTCAGCTGGAAGACCTTTCCATCCTCCCCTTTACCACTGGAGCTATGTCATGTGGGCAAAAAAAAAACACGTGGTACATGGGCCGGTACATGTCGAGTGGAGTCAGGAGTGGGGAGGTGAGAATTCATTGTAATATTTTACTCCCTTTTCTTTTTTTAAATAGTGTACCCTACTATTAGGGGCCCCACCCCCTGCCCTGGGGATTGGTGAAGTAGGTAAATCGCAGGATGTGCCTCAACTGGCTTATAAGGATGGCTCACTGTTAAACTTGTGCTTGCAATGGGACAAATACATGCCAAAGGCAGGATTTGAACCCCACCCTGCAGCAATCAAACTCAGTTGGAAGGTCTTTCCACCCTCCCTGTCCTTTTCTTTTTTTTCCTTTATTTGTTGTCGATTTTTTTATTATATTATGTAATTCATTTATTGTTGTATTATTCTATGACAAACTCTCTTGTGAGACGTTATAAATATGAGACGATTTGTGAGACGTGTTAAAGTATGTCTATTATATAAATAAAGTATGCTTATATGTTGTTAAAGTATGTTTTCAAAAGTATGATGTATAATGAATTAAAGTATGATTTTAAAGTATTATAAACATACTGTAACAACAATTAAACTTACTTTACTTATATGGAGTAATAAACATACTTTAATAGTGGGTTGACCCGTCTCACAACTGTCTCACCAAAAATCCATCTCACAAAAGAGTTTCTATTAGTTTATTAGATTTAGTAAAATCAATTTACATAAATTTCACATATTATTTACATACCTTATATCCAACTTTCTCACAAATTATTCTTACTCCTACATACTATTGATTTAATAAAAGTTATAGAATTGATATCATATGCATTCAAGGTGTATGCTTGCATCTATATATGTATAATATTTTTTTAATAATGTATACATATAATTTTTTATAATAATTGTATCATATTTTTAAAATTTAATTTTTTTATTAAAAAATTAATAGAAAATTTACTAACAAAGTATAAATTTTTTTATTTATTAGTCTATAGTACGTTTTTTTATGTGGGTGCACTTGCACCGAGTGTATATGAGAATTTTCCAAAGACAAAATCTACCACATTTAAATTTCTCCAAAACAATACTATTGATTCAGGTTTACTAAATCCAACTTATTTTAAATGAGATATTCCCTCCATCCCAAAACTTGTCCCATGAAAAGATTTATATAGTAAGTTGAACCCACACAAATCATTTAAATATCTCTATGGGACCACACAAATCATTTAAATATCTCCATAGAGTCACAATACTAATATAACTACCCTCTATATATTAAAATATTATCTCTTACCTAAATACACATTAAAATACTATACTATACAGTAGAACCTCCATAAGATAATACTCGATAAATTAATAACCTCGATAAAATTAATAAGTTGTCTGGTCCCAAATCGGGACCAGTTCAAATCTAGGTATCAATCAATTAAATAATAAGATAATACTTTTTTAGAAAATCCTAAAGTATACTTAAGGTCCCAAAACAATTATAAATTATTAATTATTAAAAAAAATGTTATATATATAATTATCAACTTGTGTTAGTAATATATATTATATATAATTGTTATATATGATTGTTATATTATATTATATTATATTATATATATATATATAATTTTTATCAACTTGAATATTTTAATACAATTTAGGAATATATGATTACATAATTTAGGAAATTCACAATTTACGTATTTATTGAAAATATTTAATTACATTTTTTATTATATCTTTTTCATCTTCTTATCAATGTATTTATTTATAAATATTCATAAATTATGATAATCAAATAATATAATTAACTTACCATATTCTCAATTATGATAATAAAATAATATAATTAACTTGCGTTTAATGAGTAAATTAAGAATTTCCTAAATTAGATGGGCCTTACACGTGGGAGCAAAAACATGTATATTAAATGGTGTACCCCACTATTAGGCCCCAACCGCCCCTGCCCTGTAGATTGGTAGGTCTCACTGTTAAACTTGTGCTTGTAATGGGCCAAATACATACCAAATGCAGGATTCGGGCCAAATACATACCAAAGGCAAGTGGCTTATAGGGAGGTCTCACTGTTAAACTTGTGCTTGTAATGGGTCAAATACATACCAAAGGCAGGATTCGGGCCAAATACATACCAAATGCAGGATTCGAACCCCCACCCTACAGCAACCAAGCTCAGCTGGAAGACCTTTCCATCCTCCCCTTTACCACTGGAGCTATGTCATGTGGGCAAAAAAAAAACACGTGGTACATGGGCCGGTACATGTCGAGTGGAGTCAGGAGTGGGGAGGTGAGAATTCATTGTAATATTTTACTCCCTTTTCTTTTTTTAAATAGTGTACCCTACTATTAGGGGCCCCACCCCCTGCCCTGGGGATTGGTGAAGTAGGTAAATCGCAGGATGTGCCTCAACTGGCTTATAAGGATGGCTCACTGTTAAACTTGTGCTTGCAAGGGGACAAATACATGCCAAAGGCAGGATTTGAACCCCACCCTGCAGCAATCAAACTCAGTTGGAAGGTCTTTCCACCCTCCCTGTCCTTTTCTTTTTTTTCCTTTATTTGTTGTCGATTTTTTTATTATATTATGTAATTCATTTATTGTTGTATTATTCTATGACAAACTCTCTTGTGAGACGTTATAAATATGAGACGATTTGTGAGACGTGTTAAAGTATGTCTATTATATAAATAAAGTATGCTTATATGTTGTTAAAGTATGTTTTCAAAAGTATGATGTATAATGAATTAAAGTATGATTTTAAAGTATTATAAACATACTGTAACAACAATTAAACTTACTTTACTTATATGGAGTAATAAACATACTTTAATAGTGGGTTGACCCGTCTCACAACTGTCTCACCAAAAATCCATCTCACAAAAGAGTTTCTATTAGTTTATTAGATTTAGTAAAATCAATTTACATAAATTTCACATATTATTTACATACCTTATATCCAACTTTCTCACAAATTATTCTTACTCCTACATACTATTGATTTAATAAAAGTTATAGAATTGATATCATATGCATTCAAGGTGTATGCTTGCATCTATATATGTATAATATTTTTTTAATAATGTATACATATAATTTTTTATAATAATTGTATCATATTTTTAAAATTTAATTTTTTTATTAAAAAATTAATAGAAAATTTACTAACAAAGTATAAATTTTTTTATTTATTAGTCTATAGTACGTTTTTTTATGTGGGTGCACTTGCACCGAGTGTATATGAGAATTTTCCAAAGACAAAATCTACCACATTTAAATTTCTCCAAAACAATACTATTGATTCAGGTTTACTAAATCCAACTTATTTTAAATGAGATATTCCCTCCATCCCAAAACTTGTCCCATGAAAAGATTTATATAGTAAGTTGAACCCACACAAATCATTTAAATATCTCTATGGGACCACACAAATCATTTAAATATCTCCATAGAGTCACAATACTAATATAACTACCCTCTATATATTAAAATATTATCTCTTACCTAAATACACATTAAAATACTATACTATACAGTAGAACCTCCATAAGATAATACTCGATAAATTAATAACCTCGATAAAATTAATAAGTTGTCTGGTCCCAAATCGGGACCAGTTCAAATCTAGGTATCAATCAATTAAATAATAAGATAATACTTTTTTAGAAAATCCTAAAGTATACTTAAGGTCCCAAAACAATTATAAATTATTAATTATTAAAAAAAATGTTATATATATAATTATCAACTTGTGTTAGTAATATATATTATATATAATTGTTATATATGATTGTTATATTATATTATATTATATATATATATATATATATAATTTTTATCAACTTGAATATTTTAATACAATTTAGGAATATATGATTACATAATTTAGGAAATTCACAATTTACGTATTTATTGAAAATATTTAATTACATTTTTTATTATATCTTTTTCATCTTCTTATCAATGTATTTATTTATAAATATTCATAAATTATGATAATCAAATAATATAATTAACTTACCATATTCTCAATTATGATAATAAAATAATATAATTAACTTGCGTTTAATGAGTAAATTAAGAATTTCCTAAATTAGGTACTTATATACTCCTAATTAACATATTCTTAATAATATAACTCCACAAAACATTCCTTATGTATATAACCTCTCTAAAATAATAAATTATTAATTTATCAATTATATAATATCTCTCTAAATTAATAAATTTTTTCGATCCCTAGTATATTAATTTATACAGGTTTTACTGTATTCATTAATCTCCATGTAAAAAGCAAACATAAACCTTTATTCCGAGACAGAGGGAGTACTATGAGACAGTTAAATGCAAACATAACCCTTTATTTTGGGACAGATGGAGTACTATGAGACAGTTAAATGTCAGATAGGTCTATCAATTGTTAAAGTACAACTAATCTTAAATGAGATATTATGAGGCAGTTAAATGTCATATAGGTCTATCAATTGTTAAAGTATAGTCATTGTATAAGTAAAATATATTTATTAATAGTTAAAGTATGTTTGTAATAAATCATGCTATAACATTTTTAATAACATATTTTAATATAATATTTAATCGTACTTTAAAAAAAGTATTTTAACTACTAATTAAAATACTTTATTTATATAACAATTATATTTTAACAATGAGTAGTCATCTCACATTAACAACATTTCAAAGAGTCTTTCTCATCTTAAATATATATTCCTTATTTCTACTTAAATCTAAAATAAACATCACCTTATATTCGATCCCACAAACACAATTTTCTTATTCTCTTAATTTTTAATTGATTTTTTTAATAATTTAATTATCGGCATATTGAATTACATTTAAAAATAAGTATTTGTACTTTGTAGCAAGTTTTAAATGCGACTTAGGTTAGTTTCTTTAGATCAATTTCTAGCATAGATAAGTTTACTTTTTATTTATTTTTATTACTTCCTCCATCCAACAAACATTTACCTTAGTTTACAAGGATAATGTTCACATTTATTTTGATAAATGTTTATAAGGTTTAGGATTCATAAGTAATGTTTGCATTTCTTTTGAATGTATAGAAATTTCTTTTTATAATTTAATTACCAATATATTTAACAAGTGTTTTGTAGAAAGTTTTACAAGCAGCTAGTCACTTGCGATTCCCAACAAAGACAAGTTTTTCATCTTTTAATATTTCTGATTTATTTTAATGATTTAATCATCCCTTTTTTTTAACAAAATATATCAATAATTGTTTGTAGCAAGTTGCCAAATATATGCTGCTAGCCCTAGTTCGATTTCTAATGAAAACAAAGTTTTTTCTTCTTTTAATTTTTTATATTGAATTTTTTTTATGATAATTTAATTACCAATATGTAAATAAGTATAATATTAAGTGTTTGTAGCAAATTATAAAATATTATTGGTTGGCTATTAGTTTTTTTAGCGAACACATTTTTTTTTTAACTTTTTATTGATTTTTTAATAATTTAATTATCAATATATTGAACAAAATACAAGTATTTGTAGCAAATTTTCAAACATTATTGATTAAGTTTACAGCTTCTTGGATTCCATTCCAAACACAAGTTATTAGGTTGTCAATTATTCTTAGCGAACACAAGTTTTTTGTTTTTTTATTTTGTTATTATTTCTTTTAATAATTTAATAATTGAATAAAATACACAATAAGTGTTCCTAGTAAATTGTTAAACATTATTATTAGATTGACAGCCTTCGGGTTCGATTCCGTAAATACAAGTTTTTTCTTTTTTAATTTTTTATTATGTTGTCATTGATGCGTACTTACACAATGAAGTGATTTATATTATTCTAGTTCTAAGTTCTAACAACTAGATAACATGCATTTATTTAAGAAATGTGATTTATATTATTCTAGTTCTAAGTTCTAACAACTAGATAACATGCATTTATTTAAGAAATGGTAATTAGACAATGAAGTGAATTTCCAAATGATTGTGATTTATATTATTCTAGTTCTAAGTTTTAACAACTAGATAACATGCATTTATTTAAGAAATGGTAATTAGACAATGAAGTGAATTTCCAAATGTTTGTGATTTATATTATTATAGTTCTAAGTTCTAACAACTAGATAACATGCATTTATTTAAGAAATGGTAATTAGACAATGAAGTGAATTTCCAAATGTTTGTGTATATTATAGGGCATCTGATGTTGACAAAAAAATTGAATAATGCATTATAGTTTTCGCAAAAGATAATTTTGTACCCACACTTTCTTAACTAATATAAATATTATATTGTTGTGCATTATTTAATTATCAAATTTTGTTTTATTGTAAAGTATTGTTTTTAATAGGTAAATATTATTTTAAAGTAGATGAAGTATGATTTATTAAAATTTGATGTGTGATTTATATGCTCATTTACTCTAAATTAGAATTCTAAAATTAGAATTTCTTATTGAGTGAAATAATATACCTAATTAAGCTATGATTTATTTATAGAGCATTTTTGGGTGAGGTGATGGTAGGTTATTTTATAAATTTTTTTAGTTAGTTATTATTTTTTATTAAAAATATTTGTATTTTTTTAAAAAAATATTGTTACTATTATTTATAATATAAATTTTTCATGAAATAATTTACCGTACAATTATCATTTTTTTATTAATTGGGTATCACTTTTAATTAAAATATTATTATTTTTTATATGTACATATTTAAAGATTTGTCATTATATTTATTAACTTTAATTTAATCACATACACACGTTATATATAGCTCATGGCTAAAATCCACCGTTTGTATTTTTAATTTTTATTTTATAAAACCTATATACACATTAAACGCTGCAATAATGCAATTGGATTTCTGCTCACATGTTTATTAAGGTGATATCATAACACATTATCTTTTCAATTGACATCTACTCTTCAACACTTCATATAAATGCAAATTAACACATGCAAATTTTTTTCAGTGGACTACTCAAAATTCAAGAAATATATATTCTCACGTTTATTTTATTAGGATATCTTATCTATAAATTAGTCACACATGACGCGTATTACTAAAATGAGTGTCATAAATTGCATAAGTATTATTTTAATAAAAAGTGATATTAATTAATAAAAAATGACAACGGTTTAAGTGAATTATGGAATTGGTTTCTTGTGCTCTTAGTGCAAAAAGCATTTAAAAGTATAAAATTTTGTTTTAAAGAATATACTGTATTTTAATTTTATAAGGGTATTTTTTTCAATGAAAGAATAGGTTGAAATGATATTAATGTTTGAGTAAAACAAAATATATATATATATTTCAAATAATTAAAGAAATACTTTTTATACTAAATAATAGTACGATATTTAATTAATGAGATACGACTGCAGTTTATATAGTGTACCAGTGTACCGGACAATCTTAGCCGTTAGATAAATTTTTAATATATATAATCTACATTACCATTAAATATAATAAAGAGTACTCATTCCGTCTCATCTTAATTGTTACGTTTGTTTTTGCACGGAGATTAAGGAGTATAGTAATTTAAAACTTTTGAATCCGGATACACAATTCGCTTGGGAGGGAGCAAGCAAGTGTTATCCATATTTATGATGTAGTAAAACACAAGTTGTTAGGAACTTTAATAAGCGACACGATGGCCATGAAG
This sequence comes from Pogostemon cablin, assembly GCA_023678885.1. Taxonomy (NCBI): domain Eukaryota; kingdom Viridiplantae; phylum Streptophyta; class Magnoliopsida; order Lamiales; family Lamiaceae; genus Pogostemon; species Pogostemon cablin. The sequence continues at coordinate 28,996,392 of CM042975.1, forward strand.
TATAAATGATCCACGACTAATATTGATGTTGAATATTGAAACTTCTAGTATTTGAACTCGAATATATTTTATAAAACGTGTAAAAATTGTGTTTTATGATTATAATAGCTGGGAAGTTTCATTCGATAATCAAATGGTCAACAAAGTTTGGCTTGTCTTATTCTCATGCAATTCCAGTTGTAATCATAAGAGCTCATATATTATGTGTTTTTTAATTAATATATTATTTTATTAAACAAATTTGCTAATAACTTATATATTAATTTTTATTTATTAATATATTATTTAATACCGGTGCACAGATACCGTCTCACGTAAGGGCTTACGTGAGACTGTCAAAAAGATAATTTTTATAAAGAAAAGTGATAATAATAAATTAATAAAAAGTGATAATGCTATTTTGTGAACAATTTATAGTGTTAATAAGAAGTGATAACATTTTATAACGTAAGAGATAAAATTTTATAACGAAAATAATAACTATTTTAAAAAGTAAAAAATTGTCTAACGTGAGATAGTCTCACGCAAGACCTACTATTTTTCTAATGACTAATTGGCATGTTTCCTTAATCTTTCGTGTGTAATTCTTTTTTCGAAATTTTAATTTTGATTTGAATATCTCGGATAAAAATAAATAAATATAATATTAAAATAATTGGGTTCCAAAACAACTGGTATCGCTATAATTTCACTCAAAAATCAATTTTCATATCTAATAGGAGTAATATAATCTTAAATTTTCACGCATAAAAATCGATCTTCATTTCTAATAACAATCTTTTTTATACAATCTTAATCAGGAGATTTTCATACAATTAATAAATTTTTATGCAATCTTAATCGTTGATTGTTCATCTACAATCTTAACAAAATTCATTTTATTTAATTACTATAGTTTGTAGTTACTTGACTATAGTACAGATTAATATATTTTCCAAATTAGTAAAATAAATTAGTTGTGTTTGTACGCAACATATACAACTTTGCTATTATATGTGTATATATAATATAATTTTACCATTTTTTTAATACAATAAAAATGTTTTGTAATAAATAGTACTAATAATTATTATGTTTCAGACAAATACATTTTACGTTCTGCACAGAAGAAAATTTTAGTTATTTTCAAAGGTAAATGAAGTACTTAAAATCAACAATGTGAATTTTTCATAATATTTTTTTGATTTTTTTTAATTATGTTTGTAAATAGCACGATATTTAATAATTTGAGCCTTCCTTCAAATAATGGAAAATATCATTGTCCCTCTACCCAAAAATATAAGCAGTCGAAGTTTTTGACTTAAAAGAAAGAATAGAGATCATACTTATATTTTTAGAAAAGATAATGTGAAAATTTTCACTCAATAAAATATTTCGCACTGGGTTGGATTGATTGGGTCGTCTTAATTATCTTTTCAGCCCATTATAGGCCCATCCTTTAGGCCCAAACTGTTGATGAATACTCTGCTAGTCTGCTTACATCATTGTTAATATAATGATTTAAAAGTCCAACTACGCTGTACATAGAACTTTAATTATTAGATTAATTTTAATTAATCTTCACTCTTAAATTAAATTAATTAATTAAAATAATAATAATAATAACTACCCACCACACCCTAATTTAAATCTATTAACCCTAGTTCCATCGGTACATCGTGTGCACCCGACAAAGACTTGTGTGAGATCGTCTTACACAAGGGCTTATGTGAGACGATCAGAAAGTGATAACTTTTATAATGTTTCTTAAATAATTTATATTATAAATGAGAAGTAATAACATTTTATAATGAAAACTGATAATGTTTTATAGCAAAAGTGATAACTATTTTAAAAGGGTAAAATGATTTTATGAGAGAAAGTCACATGCCAACCTACCCATGAACACCAAAATCACCGTGATTTAAATAAATAATAAAAAAAACCTAGGAGTATAATTCAAAGCTATGTAATTAATTTGTAACTCGTAATAGCAATTTAGAAATAATAACCATTCAACCCACTATCTTTAAAAAAATAAGAAGAATGGCGTACAAAAAAATTTACTAATTTATTTATAACATAAAAAAATATTACATTACTATAAATTAGGTCAAAAAAACAATTTTTTTTAAAACTCTTTGCGGTGAAAATTATTGGAGGAAGTATTATTTTGAAAGAAAATCTAACTTTTTAGTATTCTCTTTTCTTAAATATTAAATACTAACATTCAATGATGCATTAAAATAAAATTGGACACGTGAATCGATTTCTATACTAAACTTTGAGCATTTCAAAGTTGAAAATACGTTTATAACTATCAAAAAAATAAAAATTTTAATCCTCTAACTATTTTTAAAAGAGCTACTCTCTTGTGAGACGAATTATTTGTGAGACGGCTCGACCCATTACTAAAGTATGCTTATTATATATGTAAAGTATGCGTATTTGTAGTTAAAGTATTTCAATAATAAATTATATTACTCCCTCCGTCCCACGTATTTTTACCCACTTTCCATTTTAGGGTGTCCCACGTATTTTTACCCATTCCATTTTTGGCAAAAATACATAATATTTTATTACCTACTTTTTACAATCCCAACCACTTTAATTAATTTTTTACACTTTATTCATCATTCCCAATAACTTTATTCACTTTTTCTTTTTAAATTACTAATTTATCCCTACTTTCTCTTACATTATATATTAAAAAAATAAAACGTCTTAATCTCCGTGCCCGTATAAACGGGTAAAAATACCCGGGACGGAGGGAGTATAATATTATAAAATCATACTTTAATTCATCATTTATCATACTTTAGAAAACATACTTTTACAATCATTAAGCATACTTTATGTATATAATTGACATAATTTAACACGTCTTACAAACCGTCTCACATATATAATGTCTCACAAGAGAATTTGTCTTTTTAAAATTCGTCCCTAAGCTTTTTTCAATTTTTAAAATATCTAATACTACTGGGCACTAGGTGTACCCACTTTCAAAAAACGTATACAATTATGGACAAAAATATACTGTACAATTATGAATAAAAATATAAACACTTTATTAGTGAATTTTTTGTTTTTTTTTTTAATGAAAAATTGAATATAAAATACTATACAATTATTAAAAAATATGTATACACTACTGAATAAAAAGTTATTAACATATGGATGCTAGTTTTTTAATGAAAAATTGAATGGAAAAAAAGTATACAATTATTAAGGAACATGTATATAATATAGAAAAAAAAAGTTATACGCATATATTGGTACAGCGACATCAACTCTTTTAAAATTGATCCATTAATTTAAATAAATACCCACACAGATCACCAGCTCAGGCATTGCAATGAAGGAAAAAAATGAAATGCAAACATCAGATCAAAAGCAGACTAAAGAACAATGGGAGATTATTAGCAAAAATAAGAAAAGATTTTAGAACTATAATAGTATTACACAATTAATAAACATCCTGCAAATTGTACCTGGAAAAAGAATGACAAACTTTTTAAGGTTACTTTGGTCGATCAATGTTGCTCTCTAGTATAACACTGGAAGACAAGAAACTAAGAACGAATCTCAAAGTTCCACATCGCTTCAATCCAGCTTCACCGAAGAAAACAGGTAGTGCACAAACCAGAACGACGAAAGGAACCCGACTGTACCGGTTGCAAGCATGATTGCAAGAACCATGAAGAGCGAATAACCGAGGTACAGGGTTGCAGAGACGGGACCGCTCAAACTCTTGAGATCGAAAATCAGATAATTTATGGAGTAAAGAAATATGTAAATGGCAACAGAACCAGACGCGAAGAATGATTTCCACCACCATTTCCAGTCCTCCACACAGAGATTCATGTAGGTTAGAACAAGGGATACCTCAGCACAAACCACTACCAAAAGGATAAGAACAACGAAAAGGAATCCGAAAACATAGTATACACGACCCATCCAGAGACTGGACATGATGAAGAAGAGCTCGATGAAAAGTGTTCCAAAAGGAAGGGTGCCGGCCCCAAGAACTAAAAGCCATGAGGGGTACTTTTGTGGTGGGATTTCTCGGGGAATTTGGTTTGTTCGAACAGGGTATTCGATATGTGGTGCCTTTGCACCATAGTAACCACCAACTAGGGTAAGGGGAACCGAGATACAGAACCATAGCAAAATAAGAATAACAAACAATGAAAACGGAATAGCACCCGTGCTATGACTACCCCAGAGTAAGAAATTCAAAGTGATGAGAATGAGGAACGATATACCGGGGAAGAAACAGGACACTTTCCATGAGACCGCAACCCATCCCTTGTGATCCCCGACAAAGATGGTCCTCCAGAGACGAACAGCAACATATCCAGCTGCAATTCCGAGGATCAAGTAGAAAAACAGCATACCTGTTATAAGTGTTCCACGGGAAGCAGGGGACATGAATCCAAGGGCAGCAAATAAGATTGTGACAACAGCCATGCCAAGAATCTGAACCCCATTTCCAACCATCACACACAGTAGAGCTGGATTAGAAGGAGCACGGAAAACATCAGCCACAACGAGCTTCCATCCAGACAACTCCTCATTCATTTGAGCTTGAGCTTCCTTGTCAAGCTCCTCATACCGGGTAAGATCCCGTCTCACAGTCCTCAAGAAGATTACAAACACAATTCCAGCCAAGAAAGTGATCACCATAAGAGAATTTAATATTGAAAACCAATGCACTTTAGCTCCCTCCATCTTCAAATATGCATCCCACCTTGATGGCCACTTGATGTCCCGCTCCTCGAAGGCGACCTCATATGAAAACATCAGCGGCTCATTCTGCTTAATAGCCATGGCCACTGTGCTTGGATCGCAGGTAACTCGATCCGGGTACTTATCATACAGTTTCAAGTTTTTTACTGCATCTACCTTGTGCTGGAAACTGCAAGGCTCCACCTCAAATCCCACAACCATATAACCAGGTTCACCTGATCCCTGTTTTCGATCAGTAGGGATCATCTCGGCAGCCTCTCCAGTACCCATCACACGAGCCACATTGGGCTCTTCATATTTATGAACAAGGACCTTAAACTTCAAGTGATTAAAGATGTAATAGTTATCCTGAAACTTAGCACCAACGGGATGACCCGTAAACTTCAAAATAAACCCATCCTTCCTAGCATACCGAATTGCCGGCAAGTTATCTAGAATCACATTCACCTGATACATCTCATCAATCCTCCTTTTCAAAAGATTAAACTCCTCACCCGATAAAGCCTTGGTTTGGCAAAGGAAAATTTCAGTCTCATTCTTGTACATCTTAAACTTATATGGAGAATTCTCAATCCTATCACCCATAAGGAGCTCACCCAGATTTTCTGCGCTGTCCTTAACACCCTCTTTTGGCTTACAAAAGGGCAAACTATAATAGCCAAAGGGCATTTCTGTCTCAATTGAAGTCAATGAATTCACCTTCACATTCAACTCATCACCGACTTCATACTTGTGAGGATAACTACCAGGGAGATAAAACCCTTGCCCCAATTGAAAAAACACCCCCAAAATAAGCAAAACCCATACCCTAAAATGGTGAAAAGATTCCATCTTTACTGCAACAGTAGCAGATCTGGATAGCCCAGATCAGAAAAACCAATTACAACTACCAGAAATCAACAGTTCTTGGGTGGCGGCGCGATTCACTATTTATCAAGATCTGGTACAAAAATTATCAGAATATCATTTTGGGGTTCACTAGAGCTTGTTCAGATCAAAATGCGTTAAATAACATAATCAAATGCACAGTGAAAACAAGTACCGTAACATAAATGAATTTCAACTTAGACAATGATGAAGTCAACAAATTACATAGAGATCTAGACTAACCTTGGAGTTGAATCTGGATAACAGAGGCTGTGAAAGTGGGAGACTTTCAGCATCGAGAGAGGACGTGCAGATGGGGAAATTTAAAGAGAAAATCTAGGCGACTCGACTCTTTAATGGTACTGTATGTGTTTCAGGAGTCGGTGGGTGACGTCAGAAAGGAAATTAAAAATGAATGAATGGATTTAATGGGATGCTGTTCACCTTTCACCGACAAATTACGCCGTAATTTCCACTCTACATTATTAAGCACTGTTACATGATAAAATCATATATAAAACGCCATTTTTTTTAACTCTTAACACAAAATCAGGGATAAAAATTTTAGAATGTTAAAAATATGTCATTTTTGTCTTGTAAGTAGTCCCTCCGTTCATTGTTATGATCATTCTTATTCTAGTTATCTTATGAATGTAGCAAGCTTAATCAACTTCAATTGCTTACACTCTAACCTAATATCTAATTGTATATTGAATCAAACTAAAATTGAAAGGAAGAAAGAAGGAAGACAAGAATTATAGTGGTTCGATCATGTTGATCTACATCCACTTTCTAAAGGAGATGAATTCACTATGATGATGATGATGGATACAAAACTTACAAGCACACTTATCAGAAAACCCTAATTCTTAATGCTTGAAAATTGATATGTGAAGATGATGTGTTGAAGATGATCATCGATCCAAGTTTGCTGCTCCCTTTTATAGTTACTATGCATGCATAACTACCAGCAGGCTTCCCACGTGTTTTGCTAGTTGCATGCGGTTGTAACTGACCTAACAACAACTCAAGAATCTTGCCATGTCATCAATCTATCGGTTCGTCCTTCATACTGATCCAAACTGACATGCAGCATATTGGTTCGACCTGATGCCAGGTCGAACCCCTGATCGAACCGCAACAAGTGAACATTCTGTTTCAGTTTAACATTTGGTTCGACCACGACACTTATGGTTCGACCAAACCTACTGGTCGAACCTAGGTCGAACCCTCCCATGTTTTTGGATTCTCATCGGTTCGACCCCGTCACTCATGGTTCGACCTTACCTTCTGGTCGAACCTTGGTCGAACCCTGTCAAAAAAATCACCATGCAAGCTTGTGCATGCATGATCTATACTTAACAAATCTCCACCTTAGAACATGCATCACCACAAGTAACACTTCCCCATCTTTCTGCAATTACAGGCTGCAGCCCACCTTTCTTCCTCCATCTTTAGGAAATACCAATAAGACTCTTACACAATTCAAACTTTTGAATAGGTAGAGCCTTGGTAAACATATCAGCAGGATTCTCAGCTGTCTTAATCTTTTTTACAGCAACTAGTTTCTCCTCTATCATATCTCTTATGAAATAGAGTCTCACATCAATATGTTTAGTCCTTTCATGATATCCTTGATGCTTTGAGAGATGTACAGCACTTTGGTTATCACAAAACACTTCAATAGTGTCTTGCTGAACACCAAACTCTCCCAAAATTCCAACTAACCAAACACCCTCCTTGATTGCTTCTGTGAGAGCAACAAATTCTGCCTCTGTGGTTGAAAGTGCTACAATGTGTTAATGTGTAGCCTTCCAACTTATTGTTGTGCCAAATAAGTTGAACACATAACCTGTCAAGGACTTTCTTGTATCAATGTTAGCTGCATAATCTGCATCCACATAACCAATAACAGCCTCATCCAAAACATCTTGCTTCTGGAACTTCAATCCAACTGACATAGTTCCTCTAGCATACCTTAATGCCCACTTTACTGCATCCCAATGAACTAGACCAGGATCACTCATAAACCTACTGATCACACTCATTATATAAGCTAAGTCTGGTCTACAGCACACCATAGCATACATCAGACTGCCTACTGCACTTGCATAAGGTATTTTACTTATTTCAAAACTTTCTTTATCTGTTTGAGGCCCTTGAAGAGATGACAGATTCAAACCTTGCTTAACTGGTACTGATGCACTCTTACAAAGATTCATATTATATCTCTTAAGCACTTTATCCAAGTATGACTCTTGAAACAACCTCAACAATCCAGCTGACCTGTTCATTTCTATCTACATTCCAAGTATCATCCTTGCCTCACCAAGATCTTTCATGTCAAACTCCTTCCTTAAAGTATCCTTTACTGAATTGATACCTACCATATCTCTGCAAGCTATTAGTATATCATCTACATAGAGTAGTAGATAAGTATAGCTTCCTTTATCACATCTTATGTAAACACAGCTATCATACATACTTCTGACAAAACCACTAGAAGTAATGTACTCATCAAACCTGAGATACCATTGTCTTGGGCTTTGCTTCAGACCATATAATGACTTAAGTAATAAACAAGCCTTTGAGTCTGCTCCTTGTAGACTAACACCTTCAGGAATCTTCATGTAAATCTTCTCATCTAAATTTCTATGCAAGAAAGCTATTGTTACATCCATCTGATGTAATTCCAAATCCAACTGAGTAACTAATGAAAGCAATATCCTTATTGAGCAGTGTTTAACCACTGGTGAAAAGATTTCATTATAATCCACACCTTCTTGCTGTGAAAACCCTCTAGCTACAAGCCTTGCTTTATATCTTATTCCTCCTTCCTTGCTTGTAACTGGTTTCTTCTTATATATCCATTTACAACCTACAAGTTTCTGGTTAGCAGGTCTGTCAACAATCATCCAAGTATTGTTTCTTTTTAAAGATTGCAACTCTTCTTCCATATCATCCAACCAATGCATACTCTCCTTACTTGAAACTGCTTCTGAGTATGTCCTAGGTTCATAGACATCAACATCTGAAGCTACATATAATGCATATGATACATTATCTGTCTCTATGTATCTTATAGGTGTTTTGATCTGTCTCCTCAATCTATCCCTCTCCAACTGATAGCTACTTAGAGTTCTTCTTTCATTTGAACCAGATGACTCAGACCTTTCTTCAGCAGCTATTTCCTCATGTACATTATCATCTCTTTGATCTTGACATTGTTGTACTACTATCTTGTCATCATGCTCCACCTCAAACTCACACTTATCAGTAGTTATAACCTTATCAGACCCTCTCTCCAACAAAGGCATCCTTTCTTCATTGAATGTAACATCTCTACTAACTATGAACTTGTTATTTTCATAACACCATAGTCTGTACCCTTTTACCTCTTTAGGATAGCCTACTAACACACACTTAACTGCTCTAGGATCTAACTTATCTTGTTTCTGATGTGAATACACCAGACAACCTATAATCCTCAAATGATTGTAATCTGGTATCCTTCCAGACCATACTTCTTCAGGTGGCTTAAACTTGAGTGCTGTACATGGTGACAGATTAATCAAATAAGCTGCAGTAGATACTAACTCACCCCAGAAACCTTTAGAGAAACCTCCACTGCTCATCATACACCTAACTCTAGCAAGAAGTGTCTGATTCATTCTCTCAGCCACTCCATTTTGTTGTGGAGTCCCTGGTACTGTCTTGTGCCTCTTAATACCTTTCTCTTGACAAAACTTATTGAATTCATGTGACACAAATTCAAGACCATTGTCTGTTCTTAAGCACTTGACTTTGTTTCCAGTTTGTAGTTCTACTTCTGTCAACCATACTTTAAAAACTGGCAGTGCTTCATCCTTGGTTTTTAGAATTTTAATCCATACCTTTCTTGAATAATCATCAATGAATGAAATGAAGTATTTTCCACCTCCTATAGTTGGATTCTTGGAAGGCCCCCAAAGATCTGAGTGAACATATTCTAACCTAGCTTTGGTATTATGTTCAGCTGCACCAAACTTCAATCTCTTTACCTTTCCTAATATACAAGCTTCACATTGATCCAACTTACAGGTTGAGCTGATCTCAAGTAACTTCTGTCTTGCAAGTTCTTGTAAACCTCTTTCACTTATATGACCAAGCCTCCCATGCCAAACATTAACACTACTCTCATTCTTAGTTGTATTAATTTGTGCAGTCACTACAGAACCATCCAAGAAGTACAGATAAGACCTCTTGAACCCTTTAACAACTATTAACTTTCCTTTTATGACAGCAAGTGTATCCCCTTTTAAATGGCACTCATAACCTTGAGAAACTAACATTCCAAGAGATATTAGATTTCTCCTTAAGCTTGGTACATATCTAACATTCTTTAACATCCTGATTTTTCCATCAAACATTTTAAGTTTGACATAACCAATTCCAACAATCTTACAAGTATGATCATCACCTAACATTACTGATCCTTCATCTTGTGACCTTAATTCAGTAAACCAATCTTTCCTAGAAGTCATATGAAAAGTACATCCAGAATCCATAACACATTCTTCTGAAACTGAACTAGAACACACAGACATTGCTTCAATGAAATCAGAATCTGTAGCAACTTGATTTGTTGTTACCTGATTTGCATGAGGACTCTTATTGCTTCCCTTTTCAGCTATCTTCTTTGCCACCATTGCTTTCCATTTGAAACATTGCTTCTTGTAATGTCCAGGATTATTGCAGTGGAAGCAATTCTTGTTTTCTTCTTCATCTGCTGGTGCACTATAGTTCTTCTCTGGCTTCCTCTTATCAACATTACTCTTATTATTCTTGTTGTTCTTGCTCCACTGATTTTGTTTCTTCACTGTCAATCCTTCTGCATTTGCTTGTTGTTCTGGATTCTTGTGAAATACCTTTGCCTTAACTGCCAACAACACTTACTCTAGGGAAATTGATTCAGCATTAGCAAACAACAAAGTGTCTCTCAAACCTTCAAAAGATTTTGGAAGTGCTGACATGAGAATGACAACCTTGTCTTCAGTTGACAAAGCCACATCTATGTTTTCTAAGTCATCAATGATCTTGTTAAACTCATCTAACTGACCAATTATGGACTTATCTTCTGATACTTTGAAAGAGTACAACTTCTGCTTCATATACAAACGGTTGGCCAAACTTTTAACCATGTACAGCTCCTCCAGTTTCTTCCAAACTCCTCTTGCAGTAACTTCTTTTGAAATCTCCCTTAGGGCCTTATCTCCAAGACACAAGATGAGAGCACTTCTGGCCTTGGTTTGTTGTTCTTGATCTGCTCCAATAGCAGCTGCATCAACTGCTGCAATCTGACCTTCAGGCAATGGTTTAATGGCATCTGATAAACCTTGTTGAACCAAAATGGCCTCCATCTTCATCTTCCACAGGCTGAAGTTTGCCTTCTCTGTGAACTTCTCAATATCAAACTTTGTGGTAACCATTTGATCTTCTTCTTCTCCACTGAGTCTTCTTCTTCTTCTGGTTTTGGCTTCCCACAGACGGCGCCAATTCTTATGAATGCAGCAAGCTTAATCAACTTCAATTGCTCACACTCTAACCTAATATCTAATTGTATATTGAATCAAACCAAAATTGAAAGGAAGAAAGAAGGAAGACAAGAATTATAGTGGTTCGATCATGTTGATCTACATCCACTTTCTAAAGGAGAAGAATTCACTATGATGATGATGATGGATACAAAACTTACGAGCACACTTATCAGAAAACCCTAATTCTTAATGCTTGAAAACTGATATGTGAAGATGATGTGTTGAAGATGACCATCGATCCAAGTTTGCTGCTCCCTTTTATAGTTACTATGCATGCATAACTACCAGCAGGCTTCCCACGTGTTTTGCTAGTTGCATGCGGTTGCAACTGACCTAACAACAACTTAAGAATCTTGCCATGTCATCAATCTATCGGTTCGTCCTTCATACTGATCCAAACTGACATGCAGCATATTGGTTCGACCTGATGCCAGGTCGAACCCCTGATCGAACCGCAACAAGTGAACATTCTGTTTCAGTTTAACATTTGGTTCGACCACGACACTTATGGTTGGACCAAACCTACTGGTCGAACCTAGGTCGAACCCTGCCATGTTTTTGGATTCTCATCGGTTCGACCCCGTCACTCATGGTTCGACCTTACCTTCTGGTCGAACCCTGTCAAAAAAATCACCATGCAAGCTTGTGCATGCATGATCTATACTTAACAAGTTATGTAATTTAAGAAAAGTTTTTTTTATTAATTTTATTGACTTTTTAAGAATATTATGGTATTATAAATGGCAAAACGTCATCTTTTGTAATTCTAGCACAAAATCAAGGGTAAAAAATTTAGAATGTTAAGAATATGTCTTTTTTTCTTGTGGAGTACTCCATCCATTCCTCTAATATTGACTTTTCAAGGGTATTATGATATTTGTAAATAATAAATAAATTATAAAGTATATTATGTGTTTTAAGTGGAGATGATATTTTTGAAATTAAAATATCTTTTAAGATTGTTGGTTATTGGTGAAAATAAATTGGGGATAAAAAAAAAACGAAAAGTGTGAAGATAAACGTAGGAGAAAAGAAAATGTGCAATTTTTTGTTGTATTAATAACTATCTAAATAGAGTATTTTATGAAACTCCTTATATTAACTCTCTAAGATGTGCAATATATAAAAGTGTGTTCAAAATAGACCATGAAAAATCATGATTATCATAGTAAAATTATTCAAATTGTACCCATAAGGATCAACATATCCGTGTTATACGAACATGATGACAACCAATGAAATCACCTTGTGAGTTGTGACTATATAAAGAAAGGAGGATTAAAATCCAAAAATATCTATTGAGTGAAATCGATAAAAGAAGATTTTTTAAACATGACTAATCCTAACGCGTTTAGTAAAAAAAAAAGACATAACAACAAAGTGCTGCGGAGAAAATATCAATTCTAGTCCCTATCTATTACCAAATTCAATTTTAATCTTGTATTTTTAGTATTTTTAATTTTAATTATTTTAATTTCAATTTTGGTCATGTATCTTTTAAAATTTCAATTTTAGTCCTATTAGTTTAAAAATTAGTCCTATATCTTTTTTAATTATCAAAATTAGTCATATAATAGATTATATCATATTTCAAAAGATACAGGAATTATTTTGATAATTCAAAAAGATATAGGACTAAATTAGAACTTATATGATTAAAATTAAAATTTTAAAATTTATAAGATTAAAATTAAAACTAAAAGAACTAAAATTAAAAATATTCAAAGTTACATGATTAAAATTGAAATAGGATCAAGGCGTAACATCTCATCCGGGCCCAAACGGCGTTGGAAATTTTATCTTCTGGCGCCAGTTTGTCCGTTAATTTCAGCCGTTGCTACTCTCTCACATTCGCTACCTCTCTCCCACACTCCACTCTCACTGTGTGCCTTTGCACCATGTTGATCCTATCTCCGGCTGCTTCCCACTGCTACAGTACTCCTAATCTCTACCCTCTCCCCAAACCCTACCTCTCTCCATCTCCTCCTCCTCTCTACGTCTCCTCTCCTTTACTCCCCCAGCAGATTTCCTCGCAGCGTTTATACAGCCATGGAGTCATCAAGACCAAACCCTTGCGAAAGGTCTGTTTTCTTGCTATCCTATTCTCTATCTGCAACCTCTCTTTATACGTTCCTTCGTCTTTCTTTGTTTGAAATCAAGATTGAAGATAAGGGATGATGGGCTTGATAAGAACTATGTTTTAGTGCATTTCTTGGGTTTTATCTTCATGAACCAAGAATTGAAGATAATGGAATGATGGGCTTGACAAGAACTGTGCGATTATTTTTAGTGCATTTCTTGAATTTTATCTTCAAATTTGAACTTCACTCATTACCTTTTGGCTTTTGGTTTGATGCTTGTTTTCTTTTGAATTTGAAGTGAAATTTAAGGTAAAACGTGATATGCCTCGAATCTGAATAATGGGAGTGAACTTGCCATTCCAGCAGCTTATTGTAGCTTCATATAATTTTGCCATTTTTAGAAGTTGATCATTCTCCTTAGAAGAACAGGGGGGAAAATAGGAGCAAATAAGTTGGGATGGTGGAGTATTATGATTGCGGTTCTTTATTCAACCCTAAATTTTTAGAACCTCTCTTATTGTCTGACATACTCCGTGCATGTGGAACAGACACTCAGAATTGTTAGCTCAAAGGATGAGCCATTGAAAGTGATGATATCAGGTGCCCCAGCTTCAGGGAAAGGGACTCAGTGTGAGATGATTGCTAAGAAGGTGATTTGATTATGTGTATATTGTTGATTCTACTGAAGTTGATGCTATGCTCTGACATCTTTGTGGGAACAATTTTATTTACTTATATTTCTGCTTCTAGATGTGATGAAAGAAATATGTGTACATGAGAATATGAAGAAGAACAAAATAAAGCATAAATATTTAGTTCATATATTTTGTCTCAAGGAGTTGCTCACCGATGCATTTTACACTTGTAATTTGCTTAGAAAAATAAAGGGTGCAAAATATATATTTTTCTTTACATGCTAAATAACAATGTTATTCTTTTTTCACCCATGTGTCTCTTATGGTTATTTCTCAAATTCAAATGTGGCTATCTTTGATGTGTTTCTATTCATTCCATTTTATTCTTGTGCTGTATCCGAGTACTACTTTTACACTTTTTCTTTCCCTCAATATAAGTTTGCACTTTATCAAAGATAGTGCTCTACCTCAGTTTATTTAAGTAGAAAATGATCCTCCAAATTCTCACCAATTTTTGACAGATTGAGGCTTTATTAGAATAGAAACTCTGACTAACTGAGGCTTTATTATCCTAAAAAAATATTTTACGTTGATTCTCTAGCTAATTCTTCTGTTATCAAATATAGAAAAAAATTATATAGAGCTTTTTTTCCTTTACAGTTCACTTTATGATTCCCTCCTTGGCTTCTTCAGTTTGGAGTAGTACACATATCAACTGGAGATATTCTGCGAGCTGAAGTATCAGCTGGTACAGATATTGGTAACCAAGCAAAGGAGTACATGAATTCTGGTCGTTTGGTTCCAGATGAAATTGTGACAGCTGTATGAATAGGATCCCTTAATTATTTCCTTTTTAAATTTGTGAAGTTGTTGTATCATCACTTGATTTTGTAGATGGTGACAGCCCGGCTATCACTGAAAGATGTGAAGGAGAAAGGATGGCTTTTAGATGGATTCCCACGAAGTTCTGCCCAAGCAGAGAGTTTGGAGAAACTGAATATAAGGCCTGATGTTTACATTATGCTCGATGTATGTGCCTCATTATATCTTCCATGATTCTAAAGTTTTATTATTCTCATATGATTTGACCATTTCTGAACTTGACTGATTCCATACACTGCTTCAGTCTTAACTGATTCTAGAAAGAAATCACCAGAAAAACAATCACAGAACTTTTCTTAAATCTCATTTTAAAAGATAGCAAATGTACAATTCTTTTAAAAATTCAAACAGACTGCTTGACTATCAGCTCAAATCAGCAGTAGAGACTAACAGAAAATAGTTGCTAAATATCTAAATTATGTTTTTTTTTTTTTCTTAGCTAGTACTGCATGTCTACTTAGTTCATTGAACTTATAAAATAGTATATAGTAGATGCTATATTAATTGCTATCTGAGAGCTTTAAGCTTTGTGATTTGAGGTCCATGCATGCAGTTGCTTGAATCAAATCTGACCTTTATGAATTTCTGATGTAATTCATGCTTCTTTTATGAAATATAGACAAATAAAATTTGGTTTTGGATTATGCTTTGAGAATTAACTTGGAAAGTTCTCTTTTTCAAAAAGTGTAATGGTACCAACTCATGACAATTTTTTTTTTTTTTTGTGTGTGTGCAGGTGCCTGATGAAATTTTAATTGATCGATGTGTCGGGAGAAGGCTGGATCCTTTGACCGGAAAGATCTATCATATAAAAAATTTCCCACCAGAAAATGATGAAATTAAAGAGAGGCTTGTTACTCGTCCTGATGACACTGAGGAAAAGGTAGTTCACCCCAGCCTGTTGCATGATCTATTGCAGACTGATATTGATGTTCTTAGTAGAATACATAAATTCAATTGCATTCCAGAAAAATGATGAAAGCATTCTAAAATATCCATGTAGTGATTTTATTTTGATTTATGTATATCTTCTGAGAAGCATGGGCTGTGGAAGCATCTAAGTTGGTCTTGTCTAGTTGACCTCTAATTTCCAAAATAAGAGGGCGAATGAATTACTTGTTCACTTACCCTGGTCCACTCATGTGTCATGTTCTGATAGAACACTGGTAAATGCTGAAAACAAATGCTTGACGAGGTACCCATAGTACAAGTAATGCACTATTTCTGGATTATGCATGCATTACGAATAGAAAACCACAATCTTCATTTTCTAAACATTGAGAAAATCAATCTCCAGGAAGATGAAACTTATGTTTATTATGAATTTATGACAATTATACATATTTATATACATTATTCATGTTGTTAAGAAGAATGGTAATAATTACTGTGATAAATGATTACTGTGTCAGAGCATGTACAATTGGATTACATATGTGTGCGACTAATGTTAGTCTAGTCTTCACTGAAGATTTTGACTGATATTTATGAAAGTTTTCTTGTTGTTGTTACTAAACTTTCAATTGTTCTCAGGTGAAGTCACGCCTAGAAATATATAAGAAAAATGTTAAGTCAATTTTATCGGCATACTCAGACTTAATACATAAGGTATTCCAGAACTTCATATTGGCTACTTCTGATTCAACTCCATAACATAATGCATTTCAAGTAACTTGTTGCTTGTGTACAGATTGATGGAAACCGTCCTAAAGATGTAGTTTTTGAAGAAATTGAGTCTTTACTGTCAAGATTGCTGAAAGATAAAGACTCAAAATCAGGTCCAGTTTTGTGCATTCTTTTATGTTCATTATTTTATAAAAATTAAGTAATAAGAACCATTTAGACCACATTTCTGCATGTTTTTAAATTTATTTCAAGTTTAATGAAAAATGCTTGGATTTCAAGTGCATGTATATGCATGGTTTTTTCTCTTTGACTTCCTATATGCACCTCTTTTCTCATGATAATTTTCTTTTCTTGAATATTTTGCCGTCTCCCAAGAAGAATGAGACAATATTTGTCTATTCTTCAATAAGTTTTAGTGCCATTTCCTAGAGTTATTTAGTTCAACCTTACATTTTTTTGGAAATCTTTACTCATTCACAGGTGACTTAGAAAGAATTAGGAACCAGTTGGATATATCATCATCAGAAAAGGTGCTTATGCCGAAATCTGCTTACACATTTCTCAAATGCTTTCTAATGCGTAGTCTTGATCACTTCAAAAGATAATGGCTAGTTTATAGTTCCATTTGTTTGGCTGTTAACTTTTGCAGATTAATTGGAGAGGAATACCGACGAGGCTGAATAACATTCCTCACTCTAGAGAAATCAGGAATTATTTTTATGAGGATGTTTTGCTAGCAACTCAAAGAGCAGTAAAAGATGGGAAAACTCGTTTGAAGGTCTTATATCTTCTATTATAAGTAATGATTTATTCAGATTATGTTATCTTTTACTTTATTCTAACATCAATATCTAATATATCACTCAAAAGAACATATTGCTTATGCTATTATAGTTGTAAAGTTTAACACTGAAGCAATCAAGTTCCCGGATGTGAACTCTAGCATGATGGTTGGAGAAACTATAACATCATTTGCCTACACATTCTAGATAACATCTCATCACTGATCTATTTACCTTTTCTTTGTATGCTTAGTCTGATTGGACACTCTATTTATGGACAACTAGTGAATGCTCTTTAAGAAATTACTGTCTCAAATATCTTCACCCTGAAGATATTTTATTGTTGTGTTAACTGACTTGACCTTCTTGAACTGAAGGTGGAGATCAGTATTCCGGAGCTTAATCCAGAGATGGTACTGAAGCCTACTTTTTTCCATTTTATTTCCTCTTTATATTCTAGAACTTTTGGAGTGATTGGTTCTTTTCCTCAGGATGTTTATCGAATAGGTACCTTAATGGAGCTCGTTCGTAATCTTGCTCTTTCCTTTGCTGATGATGGAAAGCGTGTGAAGGTTCCCTACAAGCTCTATTAGATGGATTTACATATTTGAAACAGCTGTTTGCCTGATTGTATCAGTCTTCCGATTTCTTGTAGGTTTGTGTGCAAGGATCTATGGGAGAAGGAGCTCTAGCTGGAATGCCACTGCAGCTTGCTGGAAGTCGGAAGATTTTGGAGTTCATGGATTGGGGTGATGATGGATTGGGTACCTTTATCAATATTGGTTCTATAGGTAATCAATCTCAAGAAGTTTATTGAATATATTTCATTTATATCACTACAGTATTTTCACTTAAATGCTTGGATATCCTAGGTATTGTTTCTTCCCCCACAGACTTGTACCAGCATGAATATTTTTTAAATGATCTACAGGTAGCAAAGAGGTAAACGAGCAGGATGACATGTTTATCTTAGTGGCTCCACAAAATGCTGTAGGAAACTGTATTATTGGTGTAAGGAACTTGAGAATCTTTGTTATTTTTGCTTCTTTAAAGCACACTTCATGCAGATTCTACATTTAGATATGGTTTATGACAGTATTATATTGATTCAGGATTTAAGGGCTATGACTGATGCTGCTGAACATCGTCCGGTGATTCTTGTCAATCCTAGGCTGAAGGTTAGTTTTTCTGTTTCAAAATAAAATCAGTATTACTTGTTTGTGCACCTATCTACTAGATTCCAAGGAGAAGTTACAAAAGCGTTAACGGTTTTGGTTTCATTGAAGCTTTGAGGTTCAATTGTTCATCAAAAGAGATTAAGAAGCTTCCATAATTTTGATCGATTGTATAGGATTGCAGGATTAAGTATCAAAAGAAGTAGAGAGATTCTTTGTTATAGGTATGCCTGATCATAAATTTAAAAATGTTACGTCTTGATTTCCCCCAAATGAACCATAAATATAGAACTTCCCACTAATGGTACTAACTTCATGGAAAACCGACACAATATTCGCAACAAACACATCTGATGTAACTATTTTAGAAGCTTAATGTTTCATTGATATTAGGTTGATTAACCAAACGCACTCCAAGAGTATACTTTCATTTTGCATGGTTCATCTGTGGTATCGGGACTACGTAAATTATGTTCGTATCACTTAGGATGCTGGAGTTACTGCATAAACATGCATTTGAGAAATAGAATTAGCAACGTTAAAATAACAGATACTGATCCTGTAATACTGATAATTCCTTGATATTAATTCATCGAATTGGTCAGTCTTTTAGACGTGCTATTTCAGTCTTATATATATGTCAACACATAACTGTATATACGCACATTAATTGTCCAACGGGACAACTAATGTACTTGGTGTTTCTGAATTGCTAGGATGTACCAGGCTCAAGTGGTGTCATGCAAGTAAGTACCTAGCCATCAGTTACTAAACTTCCCATTTGAGCTTGTGTTCATGAAGCTATGTATGATTTTTCTTAAAGACTATGGGTCGAGCAGAGAGATTAGCATATGCTGCTTCATTTGAGCTGTGCTACTTCTTCCGTTTACTCTACTATTCCGGGACTCAATACCCAATCATGGCTGCCCTCAGGTGAGATCACTCCAAAGCCAAAAATTTGTTGTCGAGTAATATGAATTAGGCTTTCTCAGGCAACCATAATTGAGCGCTTGGCTTATCAGGATGTCTTATCCTTATGAATACGAGCTGTACAAGAGAGTAGACGAGACCCCTAAGAAGGAGAAATACGTACTCCTGTCAAAATTCGACAAGAGACCTAGTGGAGATGAAATCAATGATGCATTCGAAGGGAAAACCAGGTAATCAACTCTTAACTCTTTAACTCTTGCTTCTTGAAATTGAATTCAAGCAAATCATTAGCCATTGCTGATCATGTTACCATATTGACTTGCAGAGGAGATGCCAAAAGAGCAACAGGAATATGGTGAGTACATGTAAATTGTAATGATCATCGTACCATCCATTAAAATGACATCTGATGCTCATGAATACCAATCATATCATTGTAGGGGCTTCTTGAGCAGCATACTTTGAGAGAGTGCTGATGCACGTATCAGCAATTCATGCGCGTACTTGTGGCAATATTTGGACTGTCGTTCAACGACATGATCGTTACGTAGAATCCACCGTGCATGCCATTCTTGTGGGATCATCGAGTTTGTGTTTCGCTTGAGTGCCAAAAAAATATTATGCCATGCCTCCAACAGTACTGTCTGAAAAGCATGTACCTTGTACCTGACTTTCCTTGATGTGAATGTACATATAAATATGGAAAAATAACCTTCACTTAAGAGACTTTTAATTTCATACAAAATCACAATTTCACAAATCAAATTGATTCGAAATAGAGCTTCCATCTCATAAAATATATGTGCGAGGCAATTTTTATTTCCCATTTTAGGTTGTAAATTTTATCTAGTAATAACTCGTTCATTTGATACTTTTTTTACGTTTTCATTATTAATTAACACTTAAAAAAAATTTGCTGCCACTTTTCATAAAAATATTATCATCTTTTATTTATATGATTAGTTCATAAAATAATTCACTGCATCACTATTATTTTTTTCCCATTATTACTTTTTGTTAAATAAATGCTATATCTTCTTATCAGAAATTCTTCCGGACGATATTTAAGCAAATTTATATATTAAATAAATTCATTTATTTGGAACCTAATTTTTAAATATACTCATTGCAGACGATATTTAAGCAAATTTATATATTAAATTCATTTATTTGGAGCCTAATTTTTAAATATACACACTCATTTTCATTGCAGACAACAAAATATTGTAAGAATATTGGTAAGCAATGGACTCGATTTATCCTAATATTTAATTAACCAATTCAAACCCCCACTTTTTTTTCCCTCGCAAAAACTATATACTAACAAGATTATATACAATTTGGTGCAAATAAATTTTCTTGAAATCGAGTAAATATATGGAGATGCAACTTGGAAGATAATTTAAGTATCATAGAAGTAGGTGATCTATGGACCATATTCAACCCCTCCAATTAATTGATATAGATGTGATTAAGACTATAAAAGAAAATAAGCAAAAGCGTGGATTCTTAGTGTTGAGATAGTCAATAAATAATCTACTATGAGTTGAATATGAAAAATAAAAAAATAAAAAAAATCATCTAAAGATTGACATAGGTTGTGTTGTTATGAGCCTTTCCTCGGATTTTTTTTTAAGAATAAAAATTTAAATAAACTAGAAAATTAATTTCGATTATGCTTTTGTCACTAATCCAATCATCCTCAAGTTTTTTTGTTTCATACTTATATATTTTGAAGTATTATTTTGAATGACAAACTGTTATTCAAGTGTGATGAGGGTAGGAGTTTTATCTGAGGGTATGTATAAATTGGATTTTGAAATATTATTTCTAAGGGTTAATCATATGAAAAAAAAAAAACTTTATCTCTATAACAAATTAATTAATCTTCATATTTGAGGAATTATAAAATAAGAAAACTCATTTTTTAAAAAATATTTTTGCAAAACACCCTCAATATGTAATTAAAGAGAACTTTATCTTTGAGAAAAATATCACATACACATTTACATTTATAATTTTTTATACGAGTTATATATTTATTAAAAAATACTCCCTATATTATCCTTTAAATGTGTTACAAAACTCATTTTTCATATTTTTTTAGTAACTTCATGAGTTTTTTAAAAGAAAGAATAAGTTAATGATGAGAATAAAAATCGACAAAATTCAACACTACAGTCAGAATATGTTGATAGGTAATTTATAAAAAAAAAAAAAGATATAATATGATATTTGTGTTCTCATGTTTCTATCATATGATTAAAATGATTTAATCAAGCTCATTGTAAACAGACACGTACCCAATATCTAAATTTCAGAGTTCAGACAAGTGTCAAATTCAGAATTAAGTATTAATGTTTGATGACAAAATTGTGGGAATATAGTTATATTGACATGGGAGAACTATATGATATTTGTAATTGAAAGATTATCTTTTAAGTTGGAGTTTTTCATTTGTATTTGTTCTAAAAAATAAAGAGAGAGAGAGAGGTGTCAAACCGTGGCCACCACATTCTAACTTCAAAGTTACCGACATAGCGATGCATAAACCTCGAAAACTTAAGACTTAATAATGCCACATCTGAGCATTTATCACATTGATCTCAAATCGGATCCAGTTTTTAGATCTCGCTGGAGAACTTGAAAAATAATTTAAATAACCCTAAAGTTTTTTATCATAGATTTTAATTAATTAATTTAATTAAGCCTCAATTTGGGCCATACACTTAACTTGAATTAGAGTTTATTTGACAACGATTAGACTCGTTTAATTTATTTGAGCCTATTTAACTTGTATTTTGCTCAAAAAAATTATATTCTTTTGTCAAATTTCACACTTTTTGTTTCTGTCCGTTCTACATTAAACTTCATTATTAAAAATAAAAAATATCACATCAATCCTCAATCCCTAAAATGTATACATTTTGTTAGCAAATTTTCTGTTAGTTTTATTAGTTTTTTAATGAAATTTTGAGTGTAAAAAGGGAGTATAAAATTATTAAGAAACATGTATACATTATTGAATAAAAAGTTATACACATATGAGTGCTAGTTTTTTTAATGAAAAATTGAGTATAAAAATAGTATATACTCCATTATTAAGAAACATGGAGTATACAGTATTTCTTCCAGCCACTTGATAGATACTCGTTTGCTTTTTGCACTTAGATCAATGAGTATTATTATATTATATAAAGTGGGTAGTTGTATTAGAGAGAAGTAGTGGGTCATATGGTGTATTATTTTACTAAATAGGGGAAATGAATATCTTTGAAGTGGACGCCCAAAATGGTAAAATAGATACTTATAGGTAGCTGGAGGGAGTATTGAATAAAAAAGTGTATACACATATGGGTGCACCGAATATCAACTCATATACTCCCTCCGTCTCACACTTATCTTCACACTTTCCGTTTTCGTCCGTCCCACACTTATCTTCACCATCCAAAAAAAGAAAACTTTATATTAACCAACAACCTCAAAAGTTATCCTAATTTTAAAAATATCACTCCCACATAACACAAGTTATCCTAATTTCAAAAATATCACTCACATCTAATACACCTAACATACTTTGTAATTTATTTATTACTAAAAATACCACATTACCCTTAAAAAGTCAATAAAGTTGATCAAAAAATAAATTTTATTAAACTTCATATCTACAGTATCAGTGCAGATAAATATGGGATAAAAGAAGTATTTTATAATTTATTTATTACCTAAAAATACTATAATACCCTAAAAAATTAATAAAGTTGATAAAAATCAACTTTTTTAAATTCCATGTATACCCGCGCGCAGTTTAATTTGGGATGAAGGGGTAGTAACTAGGGATGTAATCGAGCCGAGTTGAATATCTCCGGGCTCGAAGCTCGGCTCAAATTTTTTTTAAAGGGCTCGAGCTCGGCTCGAGCTCGATTCGAATTTTATTTTTTAAGCTCGAGTTCGGCTCGTGTGTAAAATATAGAGCTCGCGAACAGTTTGCGAGCTCGGCTCGAAATATTTTACTGAATAAAAAAAATAAACTCGAGCTCGAATTCGGCTCCATAAAAACTAGTCCTTTGTTCGAGCTCGGGCTCGTTCGGCTCGTTAAGCTGAAAATAATTTATTTTTTAGTTGTTTAATGTATAAAGGTTTGAGTGATGTCTCATGATTAATAAAATTTTATTAATAATTTTTTTTATAAAAAGTGGAATCTAGAGCTATTATAAATTTTTATTAATTATTAGAAGTATTAATTATTAATTAAAATATATATTAATAATATAACAAAAGATTTTTTTAATTAACATTTATAAGTATATGGAGTATGTATTTAATTTAAACTTTGGAGTATGTCTTGTGTGAAAGCGTCTCACGTAAATATTTACATGAGACGAGTAAAAAGTGATAATATTATTAATTAAAAGTGATATTCAATCGATAAAAAGTAATAATAGTGTAGTGAACTATTTTATGAATAATTTATAATATAAACAAAACTAACATTTTATATGGAATATAGCGAAAGTGCTAACATTTTATAAACTTTTTATTCGTCTCACGTAAGACCTTATGTAAGACAGTGTCACACAAGTATTTGCCTAAAATTTGAATGTATCCTTATGTTATCCCTAGACATGCACCCCGGTTCGGAATCGCCGGTTCCGGTTCCAAGATAGGGGGAACCGGAATCGAACCGGGGTATGAAGCTTTCGGTTCCGGTTCCGATTTTATTTTATTATTATTTTTTTTGGATTTTAAGCGTAAAAAATAAAAAAAATAAAAAAAACTGGCGGTTCGAACCGGAACCGCCGGTTCGGAACCGGAACCGCCGATTTTTTTCCCAAATATGAGGAACCGGAACCGAACCTTCCTTAGCCGGTTCCGATTTTTTTTTTGCCGGTTTCGGAACTGCAGGTTCCGGTTCCGATTAAAACCGGCGGTTCCCCGGTTCGAACCGCCGGTTCCGGTTCATTTGTGCATGTCTAGTTATCCCATTAACTATAATAATAATAATAATATTAAAAGGCAAATACGGGTGTATATAAATTCGAAATTTCTCCTTAAAATAAAATTATATTATTAAAATATAAATAAATAATTATATTAAATTAATTTATTTTTACATATATATACATATATATACACACATATATATATATACACACACATATATATATATATATATATATATATATATATATATATATATATATATATATATATATATACATATATATGTATTAATGAGGTGTCGACTTTAAAATACTTACAATTTTATTAATTACTACTCCTTCCGACCCATAATACTTTTCTCACTTTTCTCATTTGTTTGCCCCACAAAACCTTTCACCTCCTAATAAAGAAAACATCACTTTATCCAACAACCTCAAAAGTTACTTTAATTTCAAATTTGCCACTCTTTTTTCACACACATATCATTACTTTATACTTTTTTATTACCTAAAAATACTACAATACCCTCCAAAGTCAATAAAGTTGGTCAAAAAGTTTAACTTTTCTTAAAGAACGTGGAACAGTAAAGGTGAAAAGTTTTCCGGAACGGAGGGAGTATTAGTTAAAATTTAATGTATATAAATACATATATTTATTCAAATTTAAGTATAAATAAATCAAAACTAAATCTTATATACTCCATCCGTCCCAACTTCAACTTCACACTTTCCGTTTTGGTCCGTCCCAAATTCAATTTCACACTTTCATAAAAGGAAAAAGCAACAAAATAATATCTCTCTAATATACTTTAATTTTAAAATTGTCATCACCTTTTTAACACACATAACATACTTTATCATTTATTTATTACCCAAAAATACCATGCTACCCTCAAAAGTAAGTCAAAAAGTGATTTTTTCTTAAACTCCGTATCTACAGTAAACGTGAACTTGAATTTGGGACGGAGGGAATAGAAATAAAAAAAATTAGATCTTTAAACTCATTATAAATATGACTTTCAATTCATTATTTAAAATTAATAACATGCACTCTCTTTTTAATTTTATTTTTATTAATTACGTTTTAATAATTTCATTATTTTCATTGTCATACTTTAAAATTTTTCTTTAATTTAAAGTATACTATATTTTTAAAATTATAAATTTATATTCCTTATAAATTATATTGATAAAAGTATATATATATATATATATATATATATATATATATATATATATATATATATATATATATATATATATAAGTTTATTTATTTATGTAAAAAATTTTAAACTCTAAAATTACCATATTAATATGTTATAATAAATAATAACAATAATAATAATAATAATAATAATAATAATAATGAAGTAATAATATGAAGAATGAGCATATTGACCACTATTCGAGCCTATTATCGAACACGTTCACGAGCCTATAAACGAACACGTTCGCGAGCTTAATAAACGAACACGTTCGCGAGCTTAATAAACGAACATTTTCGCGAGCTTTTAAACGAACATGTTCGCGAACACGTTCGCGAGCTTTCGAGCCAAACACCCTCGGGCTCGAGTTCGGCTCAAAAAAATAATCGAGCTCGAAAATCGAGCTCGGCTCGGCTCGTTTTTTTCCACGAACGAACTCGAACGAATTTTTTTTCGAATCGAGTCTCGAATAGTTTACGAGCGGCTTGGTTCGTTTACATCTCTAGTAGTAACTATAGATTAATAAATTATCATTATTATTATTCTGGTATATTTTTATTTTAGAAAGCAAAAGTTTAATTTAATTAAAAGATTATTTTCTTGAAGCTTCCAAAACAGTGAAGTTTTTTTTCTTTTTTTTTTTCTTAAAATGACAAATCATATCCACGCTAAACTCACACGTATATATACATACAAATACATACACACACCCAACCAATCAATAATGGGAATAAGTATGATAGGGGGGTCCGAACCGGCCCACATGCAAGAAAAGCAATTATGGCGTTTTCCCGTTTGACTCTCATCTCCCAATTCAAAATTTCATTTTCTTTTCCATTAAATTCAATTCATTGCCCACCACGTCGGCAATTCTCGTTTACAACCATCGTTTCTACCTCCTCTCACCTCTCTCTCTCTCTCTCTCTTCCAGTCTCTCTCTCTCTTGGATACACCACCCGATCTTGATTCTCGATTCTTGAATCTCGATTCTTGAATCTCGATTAATGGCTTCGGGGCCGATATTCAAGAAGGTGAGCAGCGATGCAGCCTCGCCGGAGAGTGTCGCCTCGGAGTCCGGCTCCGACGAGAAATTGCGCCGCCCTTCAAATAAACAGAATGGTGTTGATGCCAACATCAGAAGCAACAGCACCGGAAGCAGCGACAGGTTTGAGTATTCCGGCTGGGTTTATCATCTTGGAGTAAATAAAATTGGCCATGAGTGTTGCCACTTCCGGTTCCTCTCAATTCGGGGAAAGTATGTGGAGATGTATAAACGCGATCCTCACGAGAATCCGGGTATTGTACGTATCGTTTTCTCTTTCCTTGCTGTAACTATTGACCATTTTCACGTAAAACGTACGGCCTGAATGTGTGTGTGTTTTTGAGTATGGATGGTGATTGTGAATAATACAGAAAACAGAATGTATTCTTTTGTTTATAGATGTTATCGGAAGGAAAGAATAAATTATCTGTTTAAGCAAGAACATGGTACTAGAGGAACTTATGATTAGGCGTTAGAATTAAGTTTTCTAAACCATATTTCGGCTCAATAGGTTTACTTTTACACTCCTCGTTGGTATTAATATTTATAATATAATGTTGTTTTAAAGTAGAGCTAGATTGCTTTGGTATAGTCCAGATGTGTGTTTCTACGCGGTTTTGGAGGGGGTTGAGGAGGAATTGTCTATTGAGCATGTTTGAGAAGACTAAATTCAAAAATAAAGGAGGGAGAATTTGACTAAGTAATACAGATGGTGAATAAACAACTGATTTGTAGTTATCGTTCTAATATCAATTTGTTTTCTTTTTAAACATTTTGAACAATATGAGATATTTATCATCTATATATGCTCTGCAATGTAGGCAAAAGTAATAGGAGTAGTTAATATGTTGAGTTTTCTCACTATGCAGTTGAGGTGAAGTGTGCAGTTCCTCATGATTATTTTTTTAAAAAATATTTGTCTAAACTGAAAATAATGTTATGCAAACAAAAGTTTGTTGATTAATTGTCTACTTTTATTATTATCAGCTACACTTTAGTATTGCCAAAATGGCACTCAAAAGCCTCTTCATGCTTTGGAATGTAAAAATTATTTGCAATTGGAATATTGTTATTGCATCTAAAAGGTACTTGCTTGCTTGGTTTGCATCTGTTATCTAAAATCATGTTTGTATTTTTGCTAAATAGTTAGCTAGACAGTTTGAAGTCCAAGTTTGTTCTCAAAAGATAGAATCACCAAGGAGAATAGAGGGGACATGCATGCACCTCCTAAATCATCTTAACTGAGTTAATTATATCACATTTTGGACTGGAACCATTTACCAATCCTATATTTAATTTGTGAGGCCCTTCTTCAGTTTGAAGCTTAAAAGACTAAAGTCCTTAGAGCTATATCGTTTTATCTCATTTGTATTTAAAACCTTCTGTTGACATTAAAACTTACCAGTATGCTTTGGATCTTTGATCAAGTATGACCAGACAGTCTCTGTTTCACGTATAACTCATCTCTAATAAATAATTTAAATTGGAATGTCTTATGTTTATAGTTTTCATTAATTCTGCTCATATAATTATCGCAGAAACCTATACGAAGGGGTGTTATAGGGCATACTCTTATGATTGAAGACTTGGGTCGGCGAAGGGTGAACCATGGAGTAAGTCCTCTGCATTGCTTCCCAAAGCTATTACAGCTATATTTGTTAATTTTTTAGATTCTAACTGCTTGTACATGACTACGTGTGGTGTTCATTTTGTAGGATTTCTATGTTCTAAGGTTCTATAATCGCTTGGATGAAGAAAAAAAGGGTGAGGTAAGTGATAGTATCATAATATTTGATCTTCTGAAGAATTTAATAGTTTCTATGCTGTAGATGATTTGCCGCTTGCTGCCTTTCCATAGTGCTGGTTTACTTTCTTATCAATATGTTAGAGAAACTGTTATCATTATATATATATATATATATATATATATATTTCCCCTTTAATGATGATAACTCTGTGAACATCTCTTTTTCTTTCTTTTTATATTTCCTTACTGGATTAACTGCATATTTTACAGATCAAAAGTTTTGATCAAGGCAGTGGTTCCTAAGTAGCCAAAAGTCTTAAGACTTGCAAATACTTGGGTTGATTCTTAATTTTCACCTTTGGAAGTTCAAAAGGCAAACCTTTTTTGAATTGTATGTTTTTATTAGTGCAGAAATAATTTGTCTATTAACATCCCTTCTTAAATGTTTACGTCCCATAGCATAACGAAGTTTGGTTCTGCAATAAAATGACCAAGAATTTCATAGAATTATATATCCAGTTTAGAAAGAAAGGTCAACTCTTCATTATATATCTCTCATTAAAGTGGCATTACAGAGCTTAAGTGTACTAAGCAGTCTAAGCCAGAAAATTATGTGGTGCTTTCTTAGATTTGCAGTCACAACTATTTTGGGGTTTTCCTGTCTCAGTTATTGTTACTTCTATGAGATTTGTTGGAGATTGGGTTCTTGTTCTTCTATTTTGGGTCCCTTTGCATAGGATTTCTCATCCCCCTTTTTTCCATTTGAATTATAATTGTTAAACTTTCATTTTCATAATTGATAAAATGTATATATGCTTTTTATTTGTTAGAGATAGAATAATCTTATGCTTTAATTCACTGATATTTAATTTGGTTGCTGCAGATTGCTTGTGCTACAGCTGGTGATGCTCAAAAGTGGATTGAAGCATTTGATCATGCTAAACAGCTGGTACAAAAGAAAATGAGAAAAAAATATTATCTACACTTTCTTTTTTTTGAATGAAATGTGTTTGATATTTCTTTCTCTGGTGCAACATTGATAGCCACCTTTTCTTTAGTAAGTTAGTATTACATTGAACCACCACTTCAATAGGAACTTAATGCACCTTATAATTGGCTTGAAAAGAGTGGGTGTTGTCAAAAGTTTAATGTTCCCTATATATATTTACTTAAAAGAAAGAAAAGGAGTAAAAGCTAAAATAATAAAGCTGATTCCTAGTGCATTATATGTTGGCTATCAAGCATCTCATTTCTAAGCACTACGTGCTTATTAATACTTTTTAATTAGCAATATCATGCAAACATTGATAAGTTACCGAGATATCAATTTTAAGGATTTTGACTTGGACTTTATCTATACTCTTATTGCTTGAATGCTAACTGTCTATTTTCTGACTTGTAGGTAGAGTATGAGTTTTCAAGAGGTGCTAGTGTGAGAAACAATCTGAGTATGGAGGATGAGTATGTCAGACCTCTATTCTTACCATTTAGCTGATATAAAATGGAACAGCCTAAGTTTATTTATTCTCATTCAGAAGTTCTTAAACAATTTGAATAAATGTTATTTAATGGATCACCTCTTTTTCTTTCCTAAGGGGACAGCATAGAGGTATGATTTTTAATATATAATTGACAGTCAGTGTCAGAGAAATGTTTGAACTTTTCTTTTGCTGCATTCTGATTTAGAGGGTTCTTGGTATAATTTATGGCATTGGGAATAGGTATGGGAAGTTATTGGTTTCAGAGGGTAAGTAAACTGACTCCTACTTCTCAAAGAGAGGAATGGTTGGTTCCTTGAAAGTCGGGTTTCATTCCATTCCTCAATCTAAACCAAACCAAACCTTTAAATTTGGTTCTATACCCGTTCCTGATACCCAAAATGCTCAATTACACATCTCATTATTTGATGCAATTTTCGCTGACACTTCATTTCAAATCATCTTCTAGGCTTTGCTACTTTATAAAGTACAAGGCCATTTAGCTTAGTTAATAGTATTCACTTTTTAAAGATTATTTATTTATTTATTATTATTTATTTCTGATTTTGAGGTTGATTCTATTCACTCAATTGGTGATAGGCGTTGGTCCTACATACTCTAATATTAGTCCTTTTTTTCTTCTTTTTTGTTGAAAGGCTTAATCTAGAGGGACATCGGCCAAGAGTACGGCGTTATGCCCATGGTCTGAAAAAGCTAATCAGGATAGGAGAAGGTGAGGTAGCTAATTGATTGACAATCTTAAAAGTGATGTGATATTGGGGTTGTTATAATGGAGGCCATGCATTCTCATCTACATTTCTTTGCATAATTGAAGAAAGGTGATTGACATAGGACCCATCATCGGTTTTATTGTGGAGCCAAACTTGAAATTTCTAGTAATTGACTCCGTTAGTGAAAAAACAAGTTGGGTTTACATCATTACTCATTATGGAAATGCTTTTGAAATCATATATGGATGCAGAAACCACAGAGTGTTTATTCACAATTTGGTTTCTTGTAGAGACAGACTTGAAGTTACTAGCAATTGACTCCGTAAGAGATCTTAATGTTGGGTGTACGTTGTAACGCATTGGAATCTTTTGAAATCATGCATTGATGTAGAAACCAACGTGTCCATTTTCATGTCTTTTGTTCATTCCATTATTGCCTGAGTCATCACATGTGGACAACATATATATTTGTCTTGTATGTTTTACTTTGAGAAGTTGTCATGAGTCTAGCCAAAGATTCATTTTAGTCTCGAAGTAATTTTTCTTCACTTCATGTCCAATTGTTCATTCAAGTAATGTGTATTCTCAATTTGTTGTGATTGTGAAAATGTATATATGAGATTCTTCCATCATCTCGACTGTCTTTTTTTAACAAAAACATGGCATTCTTGGGTGGTTATAATTTAATAACAATGTCCTCGCCCCAAGTTTGGTTGATTTCAACTTCCTTGGTATGTTTCATATTTCAACAGCTATATCTCTCATTTTAGAGATCAGATATTCTATACTATACTGTTTTTCGCTTCTAAATTAAATACATTTTATATGCATTGCGTCGTGTTTTCTATTTACTTATAGTTTCACATTCATATCGCTTAATTTGGTTATATTGTAGTTCTCTTTAATACAGTGTTTTATCTGTAATATGTATGTTTGCGCATTCATACATGACTGATAATTGGTTTGCCACAAGAAAACATTCTCCAATTTTGCATTCATTTCTATCATACTCTTTACAGGGCCAGAAATGCTTTTGCGCAAAGCCTCAAGCTTAGATGAAGACTGTGTGAACAGGTATTTTGATGCTGATGGTGGTGATGTCGTTGAAGCTCATGAATGGAGATGTGTCCGTACAATCAATGGTATGCTTATTTTGCTATTTCTTCTCTACCTTAATATTTAATTAATAGTTATAATCTAGAATATGTAAATCTATCTAAAAATTGTCAACTTCATACCATATTAACTGTTGCCTGTTGGCCAGAATAGTTTAAATGAGCATTAATTTTTCACTTGAAAGTGTTGCATTATATGTTCCAATCATCTATGTGAACATTGTTTGATGGGGTGACAAATGCTTCTATGCTTGCCATATGCGAATATTCCCATCATTAGTTTTGTGACCAATATCAGTGTTAACCTGACCACATCTATGTGACTAATTCTAGTGGATTGCCCTTCTCAGAGAAGGAAGAGAGGATTTAAAAGGATTACACTGACTTAAAACCACTATAAATCTTGTGTTCTTGTGTTTTTACTTCTTACTTACTGCATTAATACTGTGGGAAATATCTCTCACACTAGTGTTGTCTCATGAAAACACTAAATATGTTGCAACTGCAAAGGTTACACCTCGGCAGTGCTGCTCACATAGTCTAACAGGGTTCTCTTAATCACGCTATTCACTCAGAATGTTTTCCAATGTGCATGTATAAGCACATTGATCCCTGCTGAGTTTCCTCATCCCAGCATTGAAACTGGTGGGTTCACCGAATGCAGCAGTAAACTTACAGCAGCTTCAAGTGATTTGTGAGTGAAGTTTTAAAAAACGATCAAGGTTTATTCATCCCCTCTAGACCTTGACAGCCAGGACCAAAACACAGTGTGTTGTGTACTTGAAATCTTTTACTAACAGATGCTATTATTTATTTTGTTCTTAGCAATAACATTCTTTTTTGGTATCAGGTGTGAGAATATTTGAAGATGTTGCTAGCTCAAAGGTAATTGATTGATCTTTTTTTTTTTACCTATTATAATAATCATAATCTATTGCAAAAATCATTTAGTTATGTTTTTCTTATGTTTGAAACTTATAAATAAGAGAAATGCTAATCTACTTTTTTCAATTTGAAGTTATATAAAAGCATTAGAAAATTTGCTTGGTTTTTTTTCCACTTCTTGCCAATACATTCTACAAATACAACAAAACCCTCTAAATAAGCCTTAGTTCCCTATGGGGGCCAGTTATATGAATCATAACTCAACTCCATGCTCAGTTAAGACCCATCTCCTCACTTATTAGTTAAATATATATTTATTATATTTTCGTTCCAAATCCCATTAGATCTTATCTTCCACTTTAATTTGGCTTTTCTACTATCATTATAGAGTAGTTTCTCATCTTAACCTCTCCTATGCATGTTTCCAATTCCAAATCATCTCAATTGTGTCTCTTGAATTTTATCATCTAGAAGGGCTACCCCTACTTTCTTATGCTTTTGTCCCTTATTTTATTTAATATATAAAAATTTCATGTTCATGTTTATCCTTATTTTGTCAACACAAAATGCGACATAATTATCGTCCACACTTTTCACATTCTCTTTCTTGTGACTGCCAAAGTAAAAGATTAATAGACTCCTTTTCTAAATTTGGAAAAGGATGTGGAAGAAGAAGCAATCTATAATTATAAAATACATTCATCTTTACATTTTCATTCCTGCTACCTCATTGTATATAAATGTTCTCAACTCTCTGATTAATTATATGCTTCCATATGTTCAATGCCATTTTTCTCCCCAAAATGCAGATGTTTATGAATATATATACTTTGGTTGAAGTTTTCTGAACTCAGTCTTAAGATTTTGCATAGTAAATTCTTAAAGGTCCTCTTTTGTTTTACAGAATGGTAAGGGCATACTGGTCAAAGCTGTAGGTGTTGTTGAGGCAAGTGCGGATACTGTGTTTGAAGTGGTGTTGTGTCCTGATAAACATCGGAGATATGAGTAAGAGCTTCGCTTTTGTTATGAGTGAGGCTCTTGTGCCCCCGGGGATACCATGCCCCTTTGCAATTTAAGCTCCCTAGCAATACATAGGTTTAAATAGAATATGGAGGGGGAGGGTTGTGTTCACATGGGGACACGGCGTGTCCCTGGGGGCGCAGGAGCTTTTGCCTTTTGTTATTGGTATTATTCTTTAGATGAAAGGCATCTAATAGTTCTTTTGCAGGTGGGATACCTTAACAGGTGATTTGGAGGTTGTTGATGCTATAAATGGACACTATGATGTCTTGTATGGGATATTCGATCCACGTTATCTAACATGGTGAGTTGCTTGAGTAAAAAAGTTTCATGATCTGTTGTTTTCCCTTCTGGTGCTTAAGGTGTTGATAACGAATCATAATTCAAACAAAGTATCCCCATGATTTTTCTAATAAAAACAGGATGAGTTTTTCTGAGATGTAAGATGAAGTAGTACAAATGGATGAGTTACAGTTATATTCTTTTCTCTGTTGTCAACTCTTAATCTGCAAGGAAAAAAGGATGTGTAGGTGATACATTTTATTTTCCGTGACCTAAAGATTCTTTTTATTGTGCAGGTGGCAATCAAAGAGGGACTTTGTCTTTTCAAGGCAATGGTTTCGCGGACAAGATGGAACTTACAGTAAGAATCTGCATTTTCACATTTCCTCTGTGGCTGCATCAAGATATATAGATTCTTCAAGTCTTGTTTTATCATCATGCATCAGTATCGTTTCATCAGAAGTCATACATTTTGTTTCTGGTTTTGCAAGAAGATGCATTGCTGCTCAGGGTTTCAGGGATTTTAAAAAGTGATAGTTCATGCGTATATTTCACATGTAGTCGTAGAGCCAAATTTAAGTGGGTGTCCCAAGGTTGTGAACTGTAAGTAGAGTTTTTGTCTAACATTGACAAGGTGGTTTACTTTACAATGAGATACCTTGATCTTAAAATTTATGTTATGAACAATTTGGTGATTTTTTTCCTTTATTGTCTTTAAGTAGATTATGTATTGTTCACTTAGCTCAAAGCCAGTTAACATCATTAAATTTAGCATACTACCTATCCCTAATCGGCTTTTCAGTTTTGAGAATAAGAACCAATGAATCAACTTTGCTGTTTATTCCTTTTAGATAATGTTATTTTCATATAACACAAGGGTAGATACTAGTACAAAAGCTAAAATTGATTTTTTGAAATTATTTTATATAACTATATCAAAATATTGATTGATGTCAATTAGTTGATTTTATTTTAGAGAGGTCGTCCCTTTCTTTTTTCGAGATAATATTTATTTTAGTCCCGTAATTTTGATAGAATATAATTTTAGTCCTTTAATTTTTTATTTTTTCAATTTTAGTCATTTGTGTCAATTTTAGATCTTTGTGTCAATTTTAGTCCTGTAACTTTTCATTTTTTCAGTTTTGGTCCTTTTGCGAAAATTATTTTTCAAACTTACAGGATTTCTGTTAAAAGTAAAAAGTTACGTGACTAAAATTGGATTCTATAAAAAATACGGGACCAAAATTGATATTTTCTCTTTTTTCATCATATTTGTAATTCTCCTATTTATATGGCTTCACGTCTGTCATTGGATGTGGATTTAATGACAGAACTAAACTATCTTCTTCTTTTTTCCTGCTGCGATTTTTTTTCTTCTTTTAATTCAACATCTAACAGTTTGTCTCTTAGTGTGAACTACTTTGGAGAACTAGTGTTTAGTTTTTAAACTTTGCTAACGAAATATTCACCTGATACATATACTGAAGTAGAGATTCAATATAAATTCCTACTTTGATTATAGAAACTGCTGACGGTTCTCATGATTGACAGTTTGATACACTTATTGGTGCAGCAATCCTGCAGTTTCCTTCTGGACACAAGAAGAAGCCCCCAATTCCTGGCTATAGGCGAACAAAAATCAACCGTAAGCAAATAGTCTAAATCAGAGCTTGTGATTCAAATTTGCATTCCTTATGATGAATGGAAATGAAATTATAATGAAGACCAGGAGAATAGCTCAGAATAACAACATATCTGAAAATAAAACAAGATCAGATGTTAACATCAATTTCTATAAGAAATGATCAAACCTAACTTGAAGATTAATTTCTTGGCTAAATTTGTAGCTGTCAGTTGCTGTTGTCCTTAATTCATTTACTCTGGTGATTTAAGTATAGTTAGTTAGCATTGCCTTGTTAGTTTATGTGTCTTCTACGCTCCATGTGTGTGAATAGGTGTAATATCTCTATTTTTTTCTTCTCAAAGATTGCCCGTGCCTCTTACTTCTTCTAGTTTGAGAACTATGTTGACTTTTCTAACTCTTTTTCTTACAATCTGTCTGTAGCTTCCACTTGGGAGATAAGTAATATAAGCTCATCGTCATCATCAAAAACTGCCAAATGTCTTGTAACACAAACGCTTGAAATAAACCCGAAGAGTTGGTTCAAATGGAGGAATAAGCACTGCCAAAAGTTTGAAAAGACTGTTCCATATGCGTTGCTAAGTCAAGTATCAGGTGTGTCATAATTTTTAATTCTTACATTGAAAGTAACGTGTTCTGCTTTTGCATGTGTAAAGCATTTTCTAGAGATAAATGTTTCTATTATTATATTTACAGTAAGAAAGATCATTAATTTATTTCATGTTCATTTTATTGATGTTGCTCGTATTTGAAATTCATCAAAAAGACTGCTGATCTTCATTTTGAGTCATTGAAGTGAATAAGTTAAATGTCATACTATAGTGCATATCAGTATATCAAGTTTAGTACAGAATATTCTTTCTCTTTCTATATAATCCATATTATTTGATGATTATTATATAATCACAATTGTATTCAAAACCAATTTTTATACAGTTGAACTGATGTGAATAAAAATTGAAACTCTTGACAATGAAATCATATAGGTATATCAGAGATTGCACATTTAGACTTTTGTAAGCAATAGCGATATAGTGACAATCAAATATTTTGCTCTTCTGCGCCTACATGCTCATGTTTTACTTAGTTTATTATTTTTCCTCCTTCAGTGACCTGTGACTCAATTTCTTCTATAGTTGTAATTTCAAGCTATATTACTCATCCAGGTCTGAAGGAATATATTGGTGCCAATCCAGAAATCACAAATGAGGTCCCCACCACAGTTGTTCATTCGAAATCTGATCTTTCTGGATCCAATAGTGAATTTGAGGATGCAGAAGCAGCAGATGAGTTCTATGATGCTATTGCGGCTGATTCATCTTCAGAAGACGAGGACAGTGATAATGAAATAGAAGTCAATAAGGTTTATTAACTAAAATTCGATCAGTTATCAAAGTTTACTTTTAAACGGACTCTTTTAACTTTTGTTGAACTTGCTAGGACAAGAAGATTAAGCTGAAAAATATATCCTGGGCCATAGCAAGTTTAACTTTAAAAAGAAATTCAGGTATCTTTCTCTACAACATCTCATTTTGATTAAGTCTGCTACTTTTCTCATATCTTGCCGCAATTAATAGGTTTGTCTGTAATTAAATAGTTAATTCACATAATTCTGCTAATACTCATTCAATCATCCGGTACAGCACCAGATTCAAGTGTGTTGGACACAGATGTTCCACCTATAGATCTTGATTCCAGTCAGTTTCATGGGACCATGAAGAGAGCAAAGGATGAATCTGATAAGAATTGCTGGTCTTCTCCAGATGGTTCTGGATTCATGATCAGAGGGAAGACATACTTGAAAGATAGTATGAAGGTAGTAGGTTCTACAATTATATAAATTCGGTTCTTTAATTCTATTGGTATCTAGAAACATTTTCTGATGATCTAATCTATACACTCCTATATTTGTTGCACTGAACAAGGAAACTCTACAACTAATTTCATCTCAGTCGCATTGTGCAACCCTCTAGTATAGGGAGTGTTGATAGACTAGACAAAATGGAACTCTTATATTGTAATTTTGCACAACCTATCTCACTAGTTTTCATTTCCTTATCATTTCTATTTATGCTCTGCAATATCATTTCCATGATGCCGCACTTCACATGCTTAACAAACCTTCAGAGTTAATGTTCCTCATAGAAAGTTGAATTCTAAATTATGGCAATTAGTTTGATCAACAAAGTGGATTACTTGATCTTCTTTTAGGTGAAAGGTGGAGAACCTCTTCTCAAGCTCATAGCAGTTGACTGGTTCAAGGTAGAAGACTGTGTCACAAAGGTTGCATTGCATCCTAAAAGCCTTGTTCAGGTAATGTTCATATACAAGATTTTAGTATTGCTTAACGTAGAACGATGAAGTGACCCGGCTTAAAGCTTTTTTATACTTTAATACGTTGACACTTTACAAAAATATTAGTCATTTAGAGGAAAGTTAAAAGTTCTGTTTCAATGCTTACTTGACATTCTCTCAATATCCATAATCCATGTCATAATCCTACTAGTTCTTTGTTCAACATATTATTAGGATATATGGGTGATACCATTTAATTGTGTTACATTGGAGGGGAAGGGCACATGATCGGTTTAGAACCCAGCAATCATCTCAACTTACATGATTTGGAAAATGAGAGAAGATAGACCTGTAAGGAAAAGAGAAATTGAAAAAGAGAAGAAAAGTGTGAGGAATTGAACAGTTACAATAAGAAGTGGCGGTAGAGTATACGGCACAAGGAATATTACACTTAGTCAGATGTTAGTTTGAGCGACAAAGTGAGTTGTGGAGGAATCTGACGTGTAAAGATTTTTGCTGGAAAGAGAAAGGAAAAAAGAGAGAAATAGTTGTGTGGAAAAGAAAGGGAAAAAATAGGAAATTAAAAAACAATGATAAAAGCAGGTAGAGTCAATGACACAAGGATATTAGATTACATCCTTATAATCACGCTATTTATAGTTAATCAAACTCTTATAGAAAGATATTTTCTATTGTTTAGCTTATTAAATAAGCTAGTATTCTATTATCAAATGAAAGAAATGTGATCTCTCTCTTCAAATGACACTTATATAGAAATGTGATCTCTCTCTTCAAATCACACTTTTTATCTAGTACTAGTCTCACATATCTTTCAGTAATAAGGCCCTTAAGATATTTTAGAGATAAATTTACTCTGATTTCTTTTTTAAGTAATTCCAAATAAAATTTGTTTCTAAATTGGTTTTTGCTGCTTTATATATATTTAATTGCACTGACTCTTGAGATATCATTGGTTATAGCACAAAATGATTACAATGCTGTTTCACTTGTTTTTTTTTTGTTTTTTTTTTTGTCTTGAAATGTTTTAAATTATGTGTTTGATCTTCTGAAACGATATGTCTTGTTTTTCTATCCTTATTTCATCCATGTTTTCTTTTCATTTATCTAATACAATTTTTAATTACAGAGTGCCGCAGGGAAAAAGCTTCCTTTCATCCTCGTCATCAACCTTGAGGTCTGCATCTGAGTATTATAGTTCCCCTTATTTCAGTATTATGAGAAACCTAAATATATTATCCTCAACTTTTTAGAAATTCTCGATTCGATTCAGCATGTACCTTTTGTATTTAATATCATAATATTTGTCACCTAGGTATAACATTTGAAGTGATAAATAAGATGTAATCACCAAGATACGACTGTTCTCCATGTACTTATCCTGTTCAGAGACATTAACTGAGTCTGCAATTTCTTTTTCAAGAAAGTTAATATGTGCCAACGACTGTTCTCCATGTACTTATCCTGTTCAGAGACATTAATTGAGTCTACAATTGCTTTGCAAGAAAGTTATTACGTGCCAACACAGCTCTTTTACACATTTTGTTAAGACACGTTTTTCTGCTAATTCAATATACGAGAGTCGGTAGTAAAACACATTTCCTTCCAGAATACTGAATTACTTCATTCCTTAAATATATGATAGTTCATCTTTAAACCTTTACCATGTTTTACTGGTTTGACTGTATCAGGTTCCAGCCAAACCAAACTACAGCCTTGTTCTCTATTATGCTGCAGACAGGCCAGTAAACAAGAGCTCATTATTGGGTAAATTTATCGATGGCACTGACATGTACCGTGATTCAAGATTCAAACTTATTCCCAGCATTGTCGAGGTAGCAACATTTGCAAAATGCTCCTTTATTTAAAAAAAAAAAAAAGAAAAAAAAGAAAACTTATACTGCATTATGATGACAAGAATATCATTGTTGGCACAGGGATACTGGATGGTAAAGCGTGCGGTTGGAACAAAAGCTTGCTTGCTTGGAAAAGCAGTAACTTGCAAGTACCTTAGACAAGACAATTTTTTGGAAGTGAGATCCGAACTTATTCCATTCTTCAATCATTTTGCTTATTAATTTTTATACATAGGTCTCTGGCTCTTTTTGTGTGTGATTTTCTTAAATGATTGTATGAATTCTTGTTCATAATTCTATTATGCTTCCAAATTATTTTGTGTAATTTCCTAGCATAGCTGGTGGAAGTCTTTCACTCTCTTACAAAATGAAGTATTAACTCATAACTTCTCTGCAGATTGATGTGGATATTGGCTCATCATCTGTAGCAAGGGGCGTAATCGGTCTCGTTCTTGGATATGTTACCAGCATTGTTGTTGATCTTGCCATTGTTATAGAGGTGTGTGCATATTATCGTTTTACAAATTACATAAAATTGAATTGGTATATAAGACCGAATTTATCTTCAGAAAAATACTGTGTCCTTACCTGCTCTTATTGCGTGGCACATAAATAAAATCTGATTCCTCAACTGTCATCGTATTTTTTCCTTCGTGCTTCGCGTTAAAAAGAAGTATTCGGTGTAAATGTGACACATTAAGATCTTATTAACGCATTAAAAGCCATAACTAGAATAAGAATACTTCTTTGGCTTACAGGCGAAAGAAGAGGCTGAGCTCCCAGAATTCGTTCTTGGAACTGTTAGGCTAAACCGTGTACAGGTTGATTCAGCTGAGGCTTTAGAAGTGTAGGTCCGATGCTGCCAACACGTGTCACTTGATGAACGTTGTAAAGAAACCACGATTTATTTTCAACACGTATTCTTCCTCGTATGAACAGCAAACCTTGAGAACATCGTATGAGTAGCATACATCTTATGAACAGAAAATCTTGTAGATTCGTTTCTTCTTCTGTTGTTGTTGTTGTTATTGTTATTGTTTCAGCTCAAAATTTCCAGTGAATGTGGCTAGTAGAAATGGAAAATGATTCAGAAATGGAGATGTATTTTTGGATACATGTTCCTGTAAAGCTGTTGTGATCAGTTTATGACTTTTTTGAAACATGAACTTAAGACCAATTTTGGTGCAATATTGATGTAATATTAATTATCTTTTTTTAAGTTTATTAACTATTCTCACATATCTGTTAATCAAGATATTTGCTTCGATCACAAATAAAATCAGAATTTATTTATTTATTATCCTTATCATTAAATAAAAGTCGTGATTTTTAAGCTACTGTTTATTGCAATGTGATTTAAATATTAAAATAAAACACTAAAGTTTGAATTTAATATGAAATAAAGAATTCCCAAAGAATTGAGTGGCTTTTGATTATTTGCATTTGTGTCTTAAATATAAATATTTTTTAGAATATAATTGTCAATGGAGCTAGTAAAAAGTCCACTTTAGGTAATAGTATCCTTAAAATTTAGAATAAATGCACTTAATTTGGCTTTTCGGTCTTCTCCTAAAGTTGATTCATGATTGTTTATTATTCAACTTGCAAGAATAGGAGTATATAAGTATATGTTTTTTTTTCTTTTCTCCCTCAGTTTCAATTAATCTATGATTGACTGTTTGTTTATTTGCTTTTTTAATTAATTTATTATTTTTTGCTTGTTGATTGTCTCTGTGTTGGGCTCATTTGTTTCTGTGCCACTACTAACATTAGCCTATATTTCCGGGAGTCAAAAAGACTAATTTGCCCCCACAATGGATTAAAAATTATTGGCAATAATCTTCTCTTGAACGGCACTCCACTAGTTCACTGAAGGTTACACAGTTTTTGATAAATTTATAGAGTTTTAAATTCAAATAACACCCACTCCTAAAATTTAAATACGAAGGAATAATACTAATACATATTTTTAAATTTTATAAGCCTCTCAGTGTGATTTGGGTGGAACCAGTTCTATCAAATGAATCGGTGGAATTTATAGTCTCCAACCTTCTTAATTAATTTCTCCTCATTCATTAATGTTGTTTTTTATTTTATTTTTAAATTTATTATACTCAAATGACTATTATACTCTAAACCCTAAGGATAACTTATACCCTAAACCATAAGGGTAAAATTACAATTATACCCTAAACTCTAAATCTTAGGAATAAATTATATCCTAAACTATAAGGGTAAAATTACAATTATACTCTAAACCCTAGGGATATATCCTTAACCACAAGGATAAAATTATAATTATACCCTAAATCCTAAACTTTAAGATTTAAATATACCCTAAACTACAAGGGTGAAAATTATAATTATATTTTCTAAAATTAAATAAAAATAAGTAGAAAAATAAACAAAATAAAAAAAGAATAAAACGAAAAAAAGAAAACGAAATTAGATGAATCAGCAAAAACACACAAAAGATGAAGGAATAAGGTTGTAGAATTTGGATTTGGTGGAATAACTCCACCCAAGTCATTTCCCTTTTAAATTTATGTGTAATTTCACACTAGACTTGTCCACATCTAGAGGCGAGCAACTAAAAAAAGAGTCCAATTTTAAGAAGATAATATTATACTACTATATGTTAATTCACATGTTAATATAGCATCATAAAATTTTAACTTATGCTTTCATATGTTAATTCCAACTTCATAAAAAATAGACCATAATGAGTATCTTACCAGAATAAATAAGTATTTATATACATGTGTGTGAGTGAGTATGGAAGATCTTAACTAAATCTAATCATAATTACAATCATCAATTCACCAAACAAAAAAAGAGTGAGAATTAATGTATAAAATAACAGCAGAGAATTCGGACAAGATCCTACCCCTTTTCTCTAAACACAGGTGCATGTAATCATAATTAGGGTTGTAGTAATATGAACGTTACTGAAAAAAGAATATAATGATGTCTTATTTAAATTAATTTCCCCTTTCAACATAAGCAAATAATTATTTACCATACAAATTAGATTAAATCTTACTTTTGACAGTCAAAGAATCCAACCCCCACGCCCACTCTCCCTCTTTTAATCCATAAAAAGAAGTGCCTCCATCTTATATTGCATAAAAGATACAACCATGCATTTTAGACGCATCAATATCTCGACCCAATAGAGCGGTGGAGAGGTAAATCATGTTAACTCAACTAATCAGCAAAAGTTGTACTAATACCACTATCACTACGCACAAGATGTTCCTCATTTTGAGAGATTACTTCCACCGGTAAAATATTATCCTTGACTTTTGTTACAAATTTTAACCCCTAACTATGACCAGTTGAGCTGCAAACTCGGGTAATTACCTCCATTTTTTGCATTCACCACTCATGCATATATACTCCCTTTTTTACTTGAGAATATTTTTTCACATTTTCATAATAAATGATTAGTTTTCAAAATGAGCTTATAATTTGCTCTAAAAAATATACTATATTATAATATAATGATGTGAATAATTAGGATGTGGAAGAATTAATTTGAGTATGAAATTTCCCTTTCCATTAGCTAGAAATGAATAAAAATATGATTAAAAAAAGCTGCATGATTTGCAGAAAATGTAATGAAAAATAGAGCAGAAAAAGACGTAGATTTGTGAGAATCCAGGAAAGGATTAGAGCAAAATCTGACACCCTTAGAAAGAAAATTTTGTCATTTACTTCTGTCATGTGGTTTTCTTCTAGATTTTTTGAATTCTGAAATTAATTTCATCGAGATTTGAGATTAAGTAATGTGGTCAAAATGCTAATTTTAATTGTCCACCTTCATTATTTTATAACAATTCAAATTATAAGAATTTCGCCTTAATATTATTTAAAATATATACTATATGAATTTTAGAATCTTGCACCCCTAAAGACTCTTTAACAAGAATGTTATTGTTATAAGTTTGAGTACTTATCTTTTTTATTAGTTACTTATTTTTGTTTAAAATATTATTATCTGGCACTTATTAAATTTAAAAAAAAATGTTATCATGCACTAATGACTAATTAATCTATTTTTTATAAAAACAAACAATAATTATTATAAAAAATACAAGAAAGAAAAACATATAATGTTGCACTAATACTGCGTCAACATAGTAAAGTACGTAATGTTTAATTGAGTGAAAACGAAGATAAAAAAAATAAAAAAATAAAAAAACCAAAAACAAAATTTTATCAGGAAAATAAAAACCACCCCAGCTATCATATACTGTAATTTTACATGAAATTCAATATTGGTTTATTTATGAACTTAATTTTAATTAAGTTATACATAATTTATATCGAATTTTGAAATAAATATAGAGCTAGTGTGTAAAATAAAATAGAAAAAGAAAAAGTGTGGAGAGGAGAAAATGAAATAGACGAATAAGGGTTGTACGTTGTGCAGTGAAGTACTGCACCTTCACGGGTACAATACAACACAACTGCTGTGAATAAATTTAATGCACAACATTTATTGGTTTTTTCAGACCTCCATTACTTCTTCTGAACTACCTTGTCTTCATCCAATCCATTTCTTTCCTCTTTTTATATTGCTTTCCCCCTATTTAATTACCACATGCATGCATTTCAGGTTGGTATTTAATTCTTATATGGAGGAATTTAATTCATATACCAATCCCTCCTTCCACGGTAAATTTGGGCACACTTCCTTTGTAATTTATAAAGGACGTGTGCACAAATTATCGGGACGGAGGGAGTATAATTTTTTGGGTCAATAAATAGTAGGCACAAAAACGTTCTTAATTATTATTAAACAATACATTCGCTTTAAAACATTACTCATAAATACAAAATTTTATTTTGTTTTACCCATAATACACATATCAATCTGAACATCAGTGTGCATCATTAAGAGAGAATAAAAAAAGCCCGATGATTAAGTAATTGTACTAATGTACATCGATGTGATCCTTATGAGAGAAATAAATTCATGAGAGAGAATAAACTATTAAAATCGTCGTTGAAGAGTACACGGTGATGTACACCAATGTGCAATCTGACCAAAAGAAAGAACACTCCATTAAATTCCAATGTACACCAGTGTGTAATCTGACCAGATGAATGAACACGCCATTAAATTCCCCCAAAATAAGAAACCCATTAAACTTTCACTTTACTGTACATTAATGTGCAATTCGGAGACATTAAATCCCCCCAAAATAAGAAACCTACCAAATTTTCACTTTACTGTACATTAGAGTGTAATATGGAGAGAGAAATGTAGAAGATATTAAATTGAAGAGTGAACGATGATGTACATCAGTGTATAATTTGGTCAGAGGAAATAACACGCCAATAAATTCCCCCTAAATA
Source organism: Pogostemon cablin (assembly GCA_023678885.1). NCBI lineage: Eukaryota > Viridiplantae > Streptophyta > Magnoliopsida > Lamiales > Lamiaceae > Pogostemon > Pogostemon cablin. The sequence continues at coordinate 29,041,301 of CM042975.1, forward strand.
AGAAACTCATTAAACTTTCATTTTATTGTACATTAGCGTGCAATTCAGAGTGTGAAATAGAAGATATGGCAGTTCCTGAAATTTCTCCTTAATGCGCGATTGATGAGTACAATGGGTAATACTAGAAAATAAATTAGGCTTTCTGTATCTATAAGTAATTAAATCTAATCAATGTATTTATTAATAATTAAGGTATACAAACGCGTAACTATTAGTCATAATCCCTAAACTTTTTTAATAAACATTTTGTTTCTTTATGCACTAGTCATTTCATATCAAGATAATTTAATCTCAAAAAAGTTTGGGAGAATGCATGATTCAATTTTGAAGGTGGAATTTATGTTTTAGGAAGTGAGAATCAAAATTTTAAGCCAAATAAAAAGAAATTATCAATATATACTACTCCATATAAATCATATATTTAAACACCTATAAAAAGATTATATGGGATAAAACTAGCAGTATAATTTACCATAAAGCTGTGCTAAAACCTATAAATTAGGTTTAAAATATTGCTGTACATTTATTTTTATAATAAATTGAAGTTATTTTAAAAATAAATCAATATATTCAAATATTTTAATTTTTAACCTTATGTGTAAGTGTATGCCACTTTATACCTTATAAAAGTATTACATAATGGTTTGATTAACCCACACCCATAACATAATGGTTTGATTAACCCACCCCCACCCCACAAATAAAAATGAAAAGCAAAAAAGTTTCAAGAATTGATTTTAAAGTAATTCTAGATAGTGACATGGCACTTGATCAAAAGAAGTAAAAGGTCCACATTTTGTAGAATTAAAATAAAATTACTCTATTAATTAAAGTAGATAACTTTCAAAACTCTACTATTAAAGTCCAATATTTGGAATAAATTAAATTTCTAATTATATAGGAGTAGCAAAGTAATTCTAAATTAGATGAATTTTATTGCTTGATTGGATATCTTAACGGCTACAATTACAGCACCAGTTTCTTGATTGAATCACTGCAGAAAACAACATTTATAAATCTACTAAATTTGGTAGGATACTGATTTTCATTACCAACTTCCCAATAAGGGAAGCCCTTATTGGTTCTTTTTATTTATTTATTTATTTATTTCAAAAGGATCCAAATTAATTAGAAAATTATGATCTATAACATACCCTAATAAACACATAATGCACCAATCATCAAAAGAGCTAATATCATAGAAGCTAGACAACTTAGGTGGTGTTTGTTTTTGGAGTTCAGAAATTGAATTTAGAGTTTCAAAATTCAAACCCCTTTTCATCTAATCTTGGAATTTAAAATCATTTGTCTAGAAACTCACTTAAAAATCCCATGTTTATATGAATCTAGAAACTCTCTCTTAAGTCTTAATTAATTAAGTAAATTAAATATAATAAATTAAAATTCCAAAACAAATGTGAGTATTATTTTTCATAATAATAATTAAATACTCTTGAGTTTTTAAAATTAAATTAAACACACACACACACACACTAAATCTCAAATCAAACACGTCCAATTCACCGTTATAACATTGATGGGCTGAATTTGGCTAATTATTTGCAACACTGCTGAAAGCAATTTCCCCAGCTATTTTACCTCAGTGGGCCAATGGCTATTCAATATTATTTGAGAGAATTAAGTTAATACACTAGACTGGTCAACATCACTGTCTATATATATATATATATATATATATATATGTATAGTAGCCATTATTGTGGACTGAGCTTTTGTATTTTATCAAGGCTTCAAGGACACTAAAGGTAGGGTTATTATAAAGCAACCAGAAAGACTTTTATCATAATTCTTCACTTTTTTACTAACTTCTTGCTCATTAACCCCCTAAATATCACCCATTCTTGCCAATTTTAAAATGCAGTTTCCCTAAACCCCACAAAATTTCCAATTAATCATAAAAATGTGGTATAATCATCTTTGAATAAACAAGATTTCAAATTGTGGCTCCTATTAGCTTGTAGCATACTACAATGATTGAGGGTTTTATTGGTAGTATTATATCCATGTTTTGGGGGGTATGTGGATCTAGGTTTCAAGATAATGGGTTGAAGAGTAACATAGTATAGTATACAATGCTTAAAGATCAAAACTACAGTTGAAGTTTAGTTGATTCTGATGGATTTTCCCTTTGTAAAAAGTGAAAAAAAGGAGATGCTCCATTAGATAAGAATGTCATTATTTGATAATGGCAAACATCATGCTAATTAATTAACATGTCCACTGGTCCCTCTTGCTCCCAAAAGCAATCCAATTATATTCTCATATCAACTCAAACATATGCTTCTCTCTCTCTCTCTCTCTCTCTCTCTCTCTCTCTCTCTCTTGAATCTTTTCTTTCTCTAGTCCCCATGCATCACTCCCACAGCACACTACATACACATAGTCACATACTCATACGATAAGGTGACACTTCCTACACACAACAGTGTGTTTCTCTCACTGGGGTCTCTCTTTATCACTCTCTCTCTCTCTCTGGCAGTTCCCACACTATCTTTCTTCTGCACATGAGATGCAATTTCCAATGGAGATTCTCCATCCCATGTACTTCATTCTATTAATGGTTTCTTTGATATTGATGGAGCCAACTTCTGCCTCTGATCCTCTTTCAGATGCCCTCTTGAGCTTAAAATCTGAACTTGTTGATGGAACCAACAGTTTAAATGACTGGTTTTTGAATTCTGATACTCACCCCTCTCCCCAAATTCATGCATGTTCTTGGAGTGGAGTCAAATGCAATCATAATTCTTCAAAAATCATCAGTTTAGACCTGTCTATGAAAAACCTTGGTGGTTCTTTATCAGGATCACAGTTCAATCTCTTTGTTGATCTTGTTGAACTCAATCTCAGTTATAATTCTATCTCTGATCAACTCCCTTCTGGCATCTTCAACCTCACAGGCCTAAGATCATTAGACATCAGTAGAAACAACTTCTCTGGTGTTTTTCCAGCTGGGATTTCCAATCTCCACTATCTTGTTGTTCTTGATGCCTTCAGCAACAGCTTCTCAGGGGCCTTACCCAGAGATGTTTCTCAGCTTGATTCTCTCAAAATCTTGAATTTTGCTGGGAGTTACTTCAGTGGACCAATCCCATCAGATTATGGCTCATTCAAATCACTTGAATTCATCCACTTAGCTGGGAATTACCTCACTGGAAACATACCACCTGAGTTGGGAAACCTTAAAACAGTGTCTCACATGGAGATTGGTTACAATTCATATGAAGGTGGGATCCCATGGCAGTTTGGGAACATGAGTGAGCTTCAGTATCTTGACATTGCAGATGCCAACATTTCTGGTCCAATACCAAGGCAACTCAGCAACCTCACAAAACTTGAATCACTTTTCCTCTTCAGGAATCTGCTGGATGGAAAGATTCCATGGGAACTCAGCAAAATAGTGCCCCTTAAAAGCTTGGATCTTTCTGACAACATGCTTTCTGGCACAATCCCAGATAGTTTTTCAGAGATGAAGAATCTCAAGTTGCTGAGTTTAATGTACAATGATTTGACTGGTTCTGTCCCTCAAGGTATTGCTAAGCTCCCTCAACTTGATACCCTCCTTATGTGGAACAATTATCTCACAGGATCACTTCCAGAAGACTTGGGAAAAAATTCAAAACTCAAATATGTTGATGTTTCAACTAATCATTTTGTTGGAAGCATTCCACCTGATATATGTATTGGAGGGGAGTTGCTTAAGTTAATCCTGTTTTCAAACAACTTCACTGGAGGGCTGTTTCCCTCCATCTCCAACTGCTCATCTCTTGTTCGCCTTCGACTAGAAGATAATGCATTTTCAGGTGAAATATCTCTCCAATTTGCCAACCTGAAATATATTTCATATGTGGATTTGTCAAGGAACAGGTTCACAGGGGGAATTCCCTCTGATATTGCTCAAGCTTCTGCTCTTGAGTACTTTAATGTGTCTTATAATACAGAGTTGGGAGGTGTAATGCCTACAAAGATATGGTCTTTGGATAATCTTCAGAACTTCTCCATGGTTTCTTGTGGTGTGTCATCCAATATTCCTCCATTTGAGTACTGTAAATCAGTTTCTGTTATTGAATTGAGGATGAACAACTTATCTGGAAAGATCCCAGAGAGTGTATCTAACTGTAAGAAGCTTCTGATGATGGACTTAGCTAACAATAACTTAACTGGTTCAATACCTGTGGAGCTTGCTAATCTCCCTGCTATTAGCATATTAGACCTGTCACACAATGGCTTCAGTGGTTCTATCCCACCCAAATTCGGAGCCTCTTCGAGCCTGCATCTTCTTAATGTATCTTACAATGACATCTCAGGTTCAATTCCTTCGAACGACACGTTTAAGATGATGGATCAGAGTGCATTTTTGGGTAATCCGAGGCTATGTGGGGCGCCTTTAAGACCATGCCATCATGAAACTGGAATTTCAAATGGATTCGAATTAGGAAGCAGAAAGGCACAGAAACTAGCATGGGTGCTCATAGTTTGTGGGGTTACAGTGTTGTTCATCATGGGGACAGTTTTTGGGATTCTTTACTTCAAGAGGGGTAACAAAGGCCATTGGAAAATGGTTGCTTTCAATGGACTTCCTCAGTTCACTGCAAAGGATGTTCTGAGGAGTTTTAACTGTGTTGGGGTTCTACAGATTAAGCATTCTTTCCCAGATTCAATTGGGAAAGTAGTGTTGCCAACAGGGATAACCGTTTCAGCGAAGAAGATCGAATGGGAGCCAAAAGAAATGAAGGATATGCTGCAATGTCTGATGATGATAGGGAATGCAAGGCATCCAAATTTAACTAGATTGCTTGGAGTTTGCTACAACAATAATATTGCTTATTTGTTGAATGAGTACATGCCTAATGGAAACTTAGTAGAGAAGGTGAGAATGAGGAGTGATTGGGAAACCAAGTGTAGGGTAGTCTCTGGAGTTGCTAAGGCTCTCTGCTTCCTCCACCATGACTGTTTTCCTGCTATTCCACACGGGAACGTGAAGGCGATCAACGTGCTCTTTGATGAATATATGGAGCCCCATTTGGCTGAATATGGACTCAGTTCAATGATTGAATCAAGCATCAGTCCATTACCAGCTAAGATTAGAGAGGAGACAGGTATATACATACATATCATTGCTTATATTCATCATTTTCTTCAAGTATTCAAGTGCATTTTAAATGTTTTCTCTATCTTTCTCGTCAGGTGGATTCAGGACGTCCATAAGGGACGAGCTGGATATGGATGTTTACAATTTTGGTGAGCTTGTTCTGGAGGTGTTCACATACGGTAGAGTGGCGAACATGTCAGAGATCACACGGGATGATCTGGTGAGACGAGTTGGTAATGAACACGTTGGGGTTTCGCAAGAAGATGTGAAATCGGTTATTGAAGTTGCGTTGCGGTGCACAAAAAGTAGGCCATCAGAAAGACCTTCCATGCAAGATGTTCTGAAGCTGTTGCCAAAGAGCAATGCAGATAGAGAGAAGCCTAATTAGATAGGTGTGATTTTCATCTTTGAAGTTGTAAAAGATCTGGTTTTGGTGTTTGTGTTGAAAAGAATTTGCTGTATAATAGAAGAGTATAAAGCTTTTTCCTCTATCTGTAAAAATAGTCATGGTTGGCATCTAAAGTGTTTACAATAGTATTTCTCCAGGACCTTTGTTAAGAATTATTGCTGGGTAATTGGTCGATCCATTTAGTTTTAATTGCATGTTAAAATTAAAGAACAAGTCATAAATCATAAGGTTAAAAAAGTAATAATATTACATTCAAATGCACGGTACACTCAGATGTACGGTGAGACGTTGTGAATGCAACAAGTTCATAACAAGTGTTAGTAAGATGAGAAAAGGAAGAAATCCATCTGGGCTTAAGCAATGCATAAACATGCTATCCCTTCTTACATAACCAGATTCCAACCTATACTTTCAGTACTAGATAACGTAGAAGCATGGCAAACGAGGATGTTTTTTCAGTCAAGGATCAATGTGATATACGTATTTAGACCTTCCTTATGAGAATAAATAACTTCTGGTCAAGCTCAAATCTAGCAGCAATGGAAGGATCCCCCTTAAGCATCATCAGAAGTCCACCAAACGAAACATATATATCCCTGCAGACAACCAGAAACAAACAGTTAATCTTATGGTAATAATATGTATTACAGCTACTCACTGATTTTAGGAGTCATGACATAGAAACTTACGCTTTAACTTGCTTCTCTCTAGATTCCTCTGAGATTCTGTACAACTTTCCTTGCATCACATAGTCGAACTTATCTGCAAGTGATTTCCTGACACCCTGATATCAGATGAAATAAGTTTCTGAAGATTGTATATAATATAACATTTAAAGCATATCTTTCTTCTCTTGAAACAAAATCAGCAATAAGGAGTAGCTAGACGAGTGATGTCACCATTGATATATCCAAACAGTATGAACTGAATCTTGAATTGCAGAAAAGAAGTCAGAATATATAGGATCATAAATTTACCGGAGTGAAATAACCACTATCAGGAGTTCCATCCAAATTTAGGGTGGATGCTAACACCATCATGAACTTTTCTCCAGGATGCATAGGATATATCTCGGTGTTGACATCGAGGTGCAAGAGCATGTCAAATTGTTCACTCCTCGCAGTAATGCGAGACACTGGAGAATGTCAAGATCAAATAAAATTCAGACCATGTTGAATTTTGAAAAGCATGTAAACCGCAAGGCAGCAAGAAAAATGACAAGGGTTGAACATATGTAAAACTGA